>OZ010736.1:186533415-187163415 GCA_963932295.1 Tipula lateralis | reverse complement strand
GAAAGTATTTTTTATTGACAAACTGAAGTTGTGAAATTTACTAACGTGCAAATAAAGGACTTAATTAATTCTAAAATCGAGAATTTAATTTAAAATAAAATTGATTTTCATTCGTTAAATTTTTAATAATTTGTTATAATTTTGGATGTGAAAGGTAAATATTCTAATATTAAACTTAATCATTACAGTAAGCAGTGTATGTTTTACAAATTAAATTTATTTTTTAGATTTTCAAATCAGGCGACTACAAATTATAGGAATTTTACATTAAAATTTGGTAAGCTGGAATAAAAGTTATATTCTTATTATTTAATAACCTTTTTTGTGGTTTTTGGAACTGGAAGTGAATCATGAATGAAACGTTGTTCATCCTGTACTGATAGGGAATAAGAAAACAACAATACTTTCCATCTCACTTTCACGAGTCAAGTTTTTGAAATATTTGTCGTATGTAATGTTAAAATTATTTACAATATCATTAATTATTTTGTATCTTTATACTTACCAAATTGTAAAATTTGTATCCCATCACTTTATTACTTAAAAATATTTATTCCTCCTTTAAATTCTTTATTGCTCCTTTTAAATTCAGGGTTGCGTTTGTAGACTTGTTTTATTATCTATATATCACGAAAAAAGTACCCAACCGTGATATAAATGTATGATAAAGCACCACAATTTGGCCACTCTGTACTACCTCAGTAAGATTGTCATCACAAACAGCTGCAGTCATTTAAAATATCAAAGTATACATTTTTGTCAACCTTATCAAATAAATTATCCAACACCATTGTAAGAAATAGAATCGCAAATAAACAAAAGCTTGTCACATGATAGCCTCCATGGATTGCAAATGAACTTTCACTGGCCCATAAACTTAATATTATGTGTTATTTACTAAAAGTAATGTAATTTACTAAAAGTAATATTATGTGTAATTTACTCAAATTCATTCAGTCTTTTGGAGATAGCTCGTCTACTGATTAGTATCCCAAAAATAATTTTGAAGTTTTTGAATTGTTGGAAAGTAGCTATCTTGTGCTAGCCTCTTTTCCATTCATAATTTCTTCGCTGATAATAATTTCTTTTGTGTTTGTGTATCCTTAAAACAGTACTTTTCTGCAATTTAAACCGTTCAATTAATTCTTGCACTGATATTCCGCATTCGAATTAAAAACAGGACTAAGGACAAACATCTAATAAAATCATGTTGCGAGTTTGCGACGTGAACAAATGAAATAATATGCTCCTACTTAGGTTTGATTTGTTCCGTATTGTCGTTTCATTTTTGTTCATAAAAGCTACGCACAAGGAGCATGTGAATAAAGTTGTAGAAGGAAATGGTTTATATGATCTATACAATTTACAACCGCTTGGAGTATAAAAATTCTAAATACTCTTGCCCATGACTGTACATGTAATTAAAAGTTTATAATTTTTGTTTTTAGAATCAGATTGAAAACATCAAGCTCTATACCTCATAAAAGCTCTCATATATATATAGAACTTTTTTTCATACATGTGGATTATTATTCAAATGTAAATTTAACTGGTGGTACTAAAAATATTTTGTACAAACTTTTTCACATTTATTGTTCACTTGTTGTTGTTGTAAATATTATTACCCAAGAGAGCATTTTTTTATGTTGCCGTTATTATCTTTTTAGTGTGTAGTATAACATACATATTATATGTTGTGTATATAGCTATGTCAAAAACGCGCGCGAATATAAATTAGACGCGAGACACGTGCAACGCGTGAACTCATCTTTTACGAATTTTGTCAAAAAATCATAATGAGATTCATCCGTTATATATATTTTTGATGGTCATGACCGAAATCATGCACATGCGCTTATATAATATTATTCCATGTATATAGTTTAGCGTTATATGGCGAGCGTGTGTTAAATTATTACGCGTGTACACCATTCCAGCTGGCTGTATTCAAAACTCTTGTTTAAAGTTAAAAGGATATTAAGTTAATTTTCGGTTTTATTATCTTTGAAATGTAATTTTAGGAAAATCGATTTCCTTTCCAAACAACAACAAACCGAACGAAAAATTAATTTCGATTAATGGATACGTCTTGGACAGATGTGAAGCAAAAGTTTTATAGGCGAATTAGAGATAGCACAGTGCATATATGAAAAAAGATTTTGTTTCGCTCCCTGGAGGTGCCATAAAAAAATTATGGCGTCGTTGTTAAATTAATATTTTCTTTTGTTTTATTTTTTGGTTATTCGAAACTAAGGAGTAATTATACGAAAATCCTTGAATTAATGAGATTAGTGATTTGAGTTTAATTAAATATGGCTTACGAGGATAATCAGGAAACTTATTTTTTGTATTTAAGATCTATAGCATTTTGTTGTATTTTTTTTTGTAAATGAGTGTAGTCATTTACTGAAGCAAATTTTTTTTTTTGTATTTTTTGTAATGTCTTCTAGATTTGTATCTTATTTGAATAAACCTTTAAGTGTCTTTAAATTGTAAATGTTGTGGTTTTAAACCAACACGACACCTTTTATGATTAGATGCAGGCAGGGTCATGGTCAACCAAATTTAGAATTCAGAATATGGGTTTCCTGAGAAGGACCCTAAAAACAATATTTTGTGAATAAAATTGGTAAATTTGACTTCCGTTTTGCTGTCAATATAGGTCAAAGAGTCACGATATATAATTTTAGTTCGAATTTTTGAGCTAGTTTGTATTAAAAAAAAAGATCGCAACTAATATATAATAACCCTTTAAGCAATATCATTTTGTGATCTAGTTGAACGAAGTTAACTCTGTATAGTGCAGCATTGGAAACTTTGGTGGTTGATGCCATCCAGTAAACATTCAGTATAATTAAAATTTAGCCTTAAACGATAGTTTTAATAAGTATCCGTCTTGTTGTTGAGCAAAGAAATGCAGCTTTTTATTGCCTAAATTCTGAAGGATTTTCACATACCAGAAACTGTCAGATTATCCTTAAACTGAAAAAATAAGCCAGACAAAACTATATGAAGAAAAAACTATGTTCTTCACAACTCCATACTGAATGTCACAATAATTGGTTTTCTATAAGAATTAATAGCAGATTAATTTCGTTAAAAAATACCTTGACGAAAAGAAACCTTTTCCCAATAAAACCTTGGAGTTGGAAACTTGATTTTGTTAACACGCTTTATCTATATTATCTACTGTATAATTTACATAAAAAATGTAAAAACATTTTTTACATGTAAAGTCCCAACTGTGCTTCCAATACATTTTTCAAATTTTATAATTATATGCATATCAGAGAGACACTTCAGAGTAAACTGTGGGAATGAATACTACGAACTAAAAACAATAACAGTTTTATGTGTAATTGGATTATGTGTAATTGGATTATGTGTAATTGGATGATGTGTAAAATTAAATGAAGCAATCCAAATGAATTTCACAATTCTATTAGTTAATCACAAACCAATAACTAATAAACTTAGATGGAAGAATCTGAACTATAACGATCCAAAACAAACTGATGTTATAAGGAAGCAAACTCTCGAGTTGTTCTAAGAAGAAAAATATCAAATTAATACAAACAGTTAAAAATAAAATCCTGCGATGCATTCGATACGAAAACCATCATCGAGATGTAAAGATCGTGGATGAAATTAATCATTAATGGAAATTTGGACAGACGTTGTATGCTGACTACCACTCAAACAAGAAGACTGCAAAGAACCAAACCATTGGACTTATCGCGATCAGAAGGTCAGTAGAGAATGAGTTACGTGAAACTGCGGATAATCATACAAGACTCAGTTGTTATATTTAAAACAAGTGAATGTGCTTAAAATCCCACGACTGAAATAAAACTTCTTTAGCTCCATCGTTCATTATTTTTATTATCTGATAGAATTGTAATAATTGTGGGGCTGACTGCAACATCAAGACAATATTCTTATGCGGTATACGAAATAAGATCCATATGTTTTCGAACTAAAATTAGAATGATATCTAGAGAGAACTGCATCGATTGTTGTTCCATGTCTTGTGGCTCATTTCAGTTACTATTCATTTATAATTATAATTTATCTTGTAGCAAGTTTACCAAGAGTTGTTCATCTTCGGATGCGAAAGTAACAATGAAACCTTCTGCTTAAATTAGTGGCAATGTATGATAGTTTTATCCTAGTTCTTCAGAGTTTATACTCGCCCATAAATCATAAATCTTTTATATAAAAACTTTCTAATATTATTAACTGTGTTTTTGGGTGAAAGGTAAGCAACTACCATTATGATGGTACCATTATGATGGTTTGTTTCATCGTCCAAAACACGGTGATCACTACATATATCACCAATTGATAATTGATCAATAGCGATTATACGAATATGTCGTAATAAAATTTCCATTTTCGAAGTTGCTATACTCGAGACATCAGTTGATTTCTGATAAATTGCCACTCCTGCTGGTCTAATCTTTTTACGCTTAAATTTTGGGCTGTCAACATTTTTCTGATAGGTTATGGTTAGGTTTTTGATAGAAACAAAATATTGCTGGAAAAAATTACGGGATCGTTCAAGTTCGACATGTGTTTTCTGAGACTTTGGCAATTGAAAGTAACCATGGAAAACCTTTTTCTGTCATTCATGAAATCAAGTTCTTCCTATTGTTGACAATGTATTCACCTATATAACAGTCAAAAACATAAATTAGAATCGAACAAAGGTTGTCGATTGTGAATTTAAGTAATTACGTGTTTTAATTGTTTCATGTTACATACCCTGCGAGAGAACTCGAAAGGTGCCCATACCTGTGAGGAAAATCATTGGCCAAGATTCATGTGGAGTCAAAGTTAAGCTAGTGAACGCTAGATGGCGGAGGTGATGGATGAAAATTGTGAATTGTGTGTTTTTTGTTGCATTCAACACTAACTTCCGTTTTCGTTCCTTGTTGAGGGTGTAGAGAGCTTCTTGAGAAAATAAATGATAATATAAAGCTCGTAAATTATAAGTAAGGATAAAATCAACTGTGAATCAAAAAAATCAACTTTGTGTGGTGCAAAGATTTGATTGTGATTATCAATTGCATCGAGTGTTATACAGACCCAATAAAACAAAAGTCTCCAAAAATAAAAACTAGAAACTTTTATGTCTATTGCGTTGAGGGACAATAAAACGGTGGATTAATCTGCAAGTGCATCAACTTACATATGAAAGACGTTGTCATTGGGGACACAGGCACGGTAGCGCTTACTTGGCTCCATTGGACTAGACGACAGCCAAATAGGTGAGTGTTCCTTATTACTTTTGTTGTCTACTCAAGCCACAACCGCGTCACAAGAGGGTTTTACCCTCTTAACGTTACAACATTTCCAATCCTATTGCACTTATAACCTTGATCAAAAAGTTTTTTGGAATAACCGCCGTGTGGCGCTCCGATTGTTCCAATTAAATAGCTTCACGTAGCTCCAAGCGTTAATAGCTTCACGTTTGCAAAAGTAGCGTAGTCAAGTGTACATCTATGTCTGTGTGTGTTGGCGATTATTAACAAATTTAAGACATGGATTAACATTTGCAACAACGAACTTATAATATTTGAATTAATTTCTGCGTAAAAAATGGATTTAATGGCGAGCGAACGTTGGAAATGTTGGAAAAGTGTTTCGGCAGCGATTCTCTAAGGAAAACGATCGTTTACCAGTGGCACAAACGGTTTTAAAGTGGTCGTGAGTCAATCGAAGATGATGAGCGCAGTGGCAGACCATAGCCATAGAAAATCGACGAAAACAGTGATAAAGTAAAAGAATGTTGGTCAATAACCGTAAATTAAACATCATAGGAATTGAACATTGACTATGGGACCATCCAAGACATTTTGGTTAATGATTTGGGTTTCCGTCGTGTAGCAGCAAGTCTTGTGCCAAAATACCTCAATTTAATGCAAAAAAGAGACCACGTTGACGTCGCAAACGACATGATTTGCGAGACTGAATAAAAATCCCACATTTATCAAAAGAATCATTACTGAAGATGAGACGTGGCATTTATGAGTACGAAACGCAATTCAAACATCAGGCAAGTGAATAGCGTTCACCAAACGAGCCGAGACCAAAAACACGTAACTTTCAGGCAAAAAAGAAGGCAATGCTCATGGTTTTCATGGATTACAACGGTGCAATGCATCACGAATTTTTGCCAGAAGGCCAGACCGTAAACAAAGAGTATTATTTGGGTGTTATGAGGCGTTTGCGTGAAGCAGTTTGCCGAAAGAAACCAGAATTGTGGGCTGAAATCTCGTGGACTTTGCACCATGATAACGCACCGTCGCACAGTGTGTTATCATTATTCGTAATTTTTTGCGAGAAACGCAACAAATACTATCCAACAGCCACCGAATTCACCTGATTTGGCTCTCTATGATTTCTTTATGTTCAATCGAGTTAAACAAATCATAACAGGGAACGCGTTTCAGCAGTCGAGAGGTGTAATGAAAAAATCACAGGAAGCACAGATGGACATATCGAAAATCGAATATAAAAAATGATCATTCGAGGATTGGATCAAGCGCTGGCATAAGTGTGTTGTATTCGATGAGGATTACTTTGAAGGGGATAATATCAAACTATATAAGGGAAAAATAAAAATGACCAACATTTGTGGTAAATATGAGTGTGATTTGTTGTTTGTGGAAATAATTTCATAGCAAAATTTCTGAACGCTCAAACCTTTAGCATTTTTCTGTATAAGTAGATAAGTAACCGAAAATGTCGGACTAAGGTCGAAGAGAGGTAGAAGCCGATTCGGTCTAATGATCTGACCTTTTGTAAAATTTCTCATGATATGTGATCCGCCGTATTATGGTCAGATATTTAAGAAAAAATAATCGAGGTATAATATCGATAAATTATTTGTAAAATTTGTTTTCATTTGTTTTCATTTCGATGGTTGTGGAACAATATGAATCAAAACATTTTTTTACAAAAATCATCTTACAAAAAATGCGCCTAATTCACTATAAAAAGTGTACCTATAAATTTTAACCTTAGAATTTCATGAGATGTGATATTTAGATCCAAGCCTTAACCATTTACATCCGTCCGGTTGAATGCAACCATCCATTTAACTCCGAATGAAAAATGTCAAACAAGCTATTCAATTAAATTTTCAGTTCAAACCTACACCCCCGTTGAACCGGCTTCAAATTAATACTTGTGTTGGTGAAAATGTTTGGTTTGTGTCTCAGGCTTCTTCAGGGGGATCGCAAACTATTAGCAGCACACATAACTTTGGTATGGGTCGTTTGAAATATCATGGATGAAGTTTCGTGACTCAACCAAGAGTCCATTGATTGAGAGTTAAATTTTTGTCTTGAACCAGGAAGAGATGGACGTACGTTACAAATCTTCCAAAAGTTTAAATTAATTAACTTGTATTTTTAATTTTTCTGAATAAATTCCGGGTACTTTTAGATCAAGGTATTATTTTGACGTCCTACTCAATGTTATGGCACACTTTATAGTGCAATTTATAAAGCTATCATTGGTACTGATTTGAAAAATAATACTAAGTGCTAAGGGGAAAAGGGGTTGAAACAATAAAATTATTGATTTATAAACAATAAAATTATTGATCCATTTCAAGTCAATAGTTTTTCAGTAAAATTAAATTATCATTTTTCCAAATTAAAAAAACCATAAAAAATAATTTTAAAAGTAATAAATAAATAAATAAAGCTTTGATAATATTTATTACTTGCCCCGAAAATATATATTATACATAAAAAAAGCCAAAATATTATTAATAAATTATTTTGAATGTTTTATTATAGATTTTCAATTTATTTGCAATTATTGCTGGCAATATATTAAAAAAATAAAATAATAAATAAATAAAATAATAATTAATAAAAATAATAATTTTCCATCTGTTACTGTGCGTCGACAAAATTCACCTTCCGACAACCGACCAATACTTTTATATATTTTTTATTTTTTAATATTTTTAATTTATAATTTATTTTAATTAATATTGATGACTTCACATTATTCGTCTCGAACGAACGAACCAATGGAGAAAAACCACCAACGAAAAACTTTTAATTCAATTAAAATATTCCGCAAGTACGAGGAGTACAAAAAATAATTTCCAAGTGAAAAAATTAACCATTTTCTTTAATTTTTTTTTTGTGTTTTGTTTTATTTTTAGGTAATTTAAATAAATAAGAAAAAAAATTCTGGAAAATAACGCAATTAAACCTCAGAAAACCAAAAACATCTTAGTTCTTATACTTGTACAAAAAAATGTTAAATAGAAAGGCAAAATTTTCTTAATAAATTTTCGTTTTTCTTGTTGTATATTTTCCTGTGGTATTAAAATTTTAAACCAAGGAAATTAACAAAAACAAAACAAAAAAAACTAAAAATAAAAAATTATATATTTAAGATAAAAGCTCAAATTATAAAAAATAAATTAAATTTTGAATATACTGTATATATATAAAATGTAATCCCCGTTTTGGGAATTATAAGTTAGTTTGGTGAAATAACCGGTACCAATCTCAAACAATTGCACCCAAACACCATAACGCACAAATTAAATATTTTGTGTATCCCAAAAAGGTTGATTGATCACTTTTTGGAACACATCAAAGATAACAACAACCAAAAAACAGTACAATCGGTATCGCGTCATAAACAATCGGGAAATGGCTCGTTTCGAAAACAGTTTTCCGAAATGCTTGTTGAATGATATCAATTTAATGATAAATGATATAAATAGCACACACGTAAGCACATATAATGATTCGATGTTGCCTATTTTTATTTCGTTATCCAGTATTATTGCTGTTTGTGTATTGTAGACGTATAGTCAGTTCCACGCTAATCCATATACGAGTATATATAATATAATAGTCTGCTGGCAGTTTGTGACACATAAAAATGTTAAGAAATTTTTATGTATCAAAAAATTGGTAATAAATTAAGATTTTTATATATATCTGGTAAATGTAATGAATAATAGTTATGGGATTATAGTTTATTGGCCATACCATTTCGTATCTCTTTATATATATCTGGTGATGTACAATATTGTCCAAGTACAGTGTTATAACGTTTTGATTAATTTTACGCTATGTGAATGGAATCCATATCATGTATAAATGTACATGTATTGAAAAGCTTTTGTTCTTAAATAGATTCCAATAATAAAATTCGCTATGGTGACAAGGAGGATAATGTTTATGCTCTCAATATTTTGTTAATTGGAGCTTTTTTTTATATCGTCTCTTTATGTATAAGTAAATGTGAATGTATATATATACCAATTTCATGGTTGAAACTAAAGGGTGGATTTCTATTTTGTGCAAAGTCATATTATTTTCATTATAAGTTTTAATCTATTTCCAACTGCTCGCTCTCCATCTTAATCTGAGTATACACTCCTATACATATACACATTAGAAACGTCTATAATATAAATGTCATGCCGAAAGAATTACATTACTTCGAATATCTATACTATTTGGGTTGGATGGTATTTGGCCTAAATTATTTGAACATTTGTACACATTGACAACTGGTTTTGAATTTAATTTTGTTTTTGTCCCAAATTGGGTTCAAATTCTCACTGTTCAATTAGGCATCAGGTTCATATACTGTATATACCAATGTTTAGAAGAAATGTCAAACCTTAACTATGTATTTATGATGAACATATCTTAATTGTATTTTAGAAAGCCACTTATCTGATTCATCAGTTTTAGTTATATCGTTACTAAATTGGGATGTTCCATCAGTTATTGAATGACATTTTTTCTTACTCAAAAAGTTCAACGTCGTGACATCAATTTAATTTTTTTTTGCGGTTTTTAAAGGCCATTATTGGCCCGTACCGTATCAAAAATCTTACTCCACCGGTTTCGATCACGAACCAGCTCTTCATATTGTTGTTAACAATTAGAATATGCCAGATCACTCTCTATGCTGTGGAGTTATCCTCGCCGACAGCGACCTGCTCGCCTACCAAAAGCCAGCTTTCCATTCAAAAGAGTTCTTTAATTTCATACACTATATCAGGAAATTGCAATAAATTCCTGATCTCGTGATTGAACCGAACTTTATATCAATGTCACGTTTTCGACCATGTATCACACATGGTCTCTCGCATGTTAGAAGCCATCTTTCGTGACAACGGGTCTGATCAACACTCTGTACAGTTTCAACTTATCCGTATATGCAAGATATTTTGATTTCAGAAGTGGAGAAAGAGGATATAATGCCCGATTACCAACGGCAAAGCGAAGCTTGATAAACCCACAGTATTATCGTGAGTAATAAGAGATCCAAGATACTTGAATCTCATTACTCCTTCAAACTGAAATCATTTGTGTCTTGGTCTCGAAAACCAGGGATCAACTATTTGGTTTTGGACTCATTGGTTTTGAGACTAACGGAATCTGAACAATGTTCCAGGGATCAAACATCTCTTTTACTCCGTTGCCATTTTATCTAATCAGAAAGATATCTTCAATATGCAAGAAGTTGATTGGATTGTCGGAATAAAATATTGTCTTCGGTGTTCCACTTTTACGAGTGATGTATTCCAACATCATTCGTAAGACAGTGCATCTCCTTGTCGAACACCGGAAGTAATTGCAAAAGTTCTCGATAGCCTGTTCTGAACTTTGACACAGCATTGTGACTGTGTTACTTTCATTTTATCCAGGTGTACGTATTTATTTGGTATTCCTAAACCTGGTGTACATCGCGAGATGTTTCGTAGTACTGGGAAAGTATCATCTATAGCGAGAAAACTTGATCAGTGACTAATCGATTTGGATGGAATCTTGGTTGGTAGTATCCGATAATTTCTTTCGCCAGGGGAGTAATTCTTTTCAAGATAATGTATGACAGTATAACTTATATGCTGTAACTTACAGCAAAAATTCTCGTACTTCAAGCTATCACCTTTCTAGAATATTGGGGATAACACGGTCACTTTCCATTCTTCAGGCATAACTTCATCTAGCCATTGGTATACCAATCGAACAAGGTTGAAAAATAGTTCCACAAAGTTAGCCTTCCAAATATCATAAAAAATTAAATATTATAAAAAATACGAGACGTTAAATCAATATAAGCTTTTGGCTTGGAGACATGAATCATCGAAATCAAACAAGAATGTAAAAAAAATCATGGGCAATATATACAAGCAATCAGGGTTGTGGCGTTCACAAATACGACGAATAGTGATGCCACAATAGTGAAGTATAAACAAATTAATCGAAAAAAGATTTCTATTCAAATTCTGTAATTCGCTAGAACTGTTGCAACATAGCCTCACAACATATGTAGAAACGAAATACAACTGTTTCGGCGCCATTTTTTGTAACGCTGCTCGATGCTATGAGGGTGCACATGCTTGCATCACCTTTTAACCATATAGCTCAGGGCTGGTAGGGTTCGAAAGAACAAAACTAAAAGAAATCAGCAACCTTAAGCATTACAAAAATAAAAAAAACTCATGTGCATAAATTCAGTTGACTATTAAATTTCCGATCGACCCAGTTATGATGACTTCCCTTTATAAAAAAAAATAATTAAACCACCATTTTAACTTAACATTTCAAGAAAAAATATTTATTCAGACCTCATGTCATTTCTTAAAACATAGGATTTTATACTAACGCATTCAACCTACGGTTGAATAATAATCAATAACTTAACGATAATAACAAGTAGATTTACTAAGATTTAAATAAAATTTCAATTAGTACCCAAAATTTACTATTTTGAACTGCGAATTGTTATTGAGCTTTTAAAGTAACATTATAAGTAGTAAAATACACAATAAATTAATTTAATTAAAGTTTATATTCATTAAGGCACTGGATTTTGTTGTGGTGAACTAGGTAAACAAAATAAAATAAAAAGAATCACTTACCAACAATCCAGAGCCTCGAAACTGACGATACTAAGATCACTGCAAGTTTCAGTCAACCAAATGATAAGACACATTAAGTAGAACCCAGCATTTTCCATGTTCAGGTCAAGATGAATGCGATATCGAAAAACTGCATAGCCGATTCAGAGCTCATACCTTACCGGAATCCTTGAAGATGAAGAAGCAGTCTATACTAAGTTGATCTAAGAAAAGAGATTTTTTTTACTACTTTTCGAGAATGCTCAGAATATATAGAAATTGCATATAACTCTATTCCAGCTGAATTGAGAGATTGTTCAAACCGCAGCGGTGCCTAAAAAACAAATCAAAGACACACAATACTATTTATTTGCTAAGGTCAATAAATAAAAGGAAATACATAAAAACATAATTTATGGTGCACAGTATTCGTAAAAGGAATAATACAAGAATGATATTATCGAAATAATGTTTTTTATTCACAATTTACCATAAAGCTTTGACACAATAGAGCTTCAAAGAGAAGCTCCAATCACATATATTTAATGTTGATCAAAATTTTTACTTTTAAAGCAGTTCTAGAAACCCAGACTACAACAGTGACCAGTTGACTGAAACTCTCGGAAGTATTAATTACTTAGAGCTTTTATGTTATTCTATACCGTAGTGAAGAACAAAACAAAAAATAAAATATGTATAAGTGTGTGTTTATACAAAATAAAACAACATTTAAGCGAAAAAGCTATGCAACAAAAGTAGCTTTTAAATCAAACAAACCACAAAAGAACCCTAAAATTTCAACAAAATAACAACAAAATGGCCAAATCCTAAACTTCAACAAGAGATTGTCAAATAGTGCATCCCTAACATCGGAAATATGATTTTGCTGTAATCTTCTCGTTCGTAATCCGGCACGATCAGTAGTAGTTCCGCAGCAACTCTTTGTAAAGCCACAATTAATACTGCCACTCGATCCTCCTCACACCAACCGTTCCTTGTAGCCGCCAATATAAACTAGAGTTTGAAGATATTAAATGGTGTTATTCCGTTGAACGTTGTTGGCTTTAATTTCATTGAGCTGGTTGGTCGAGCAATTTTGGCGTTGCCGTTGGTAGATCCATGAGCTCTTTCTCGATTTTCATGGATCGTTAATCTGTCACCTCGATTTGTTGATCTATTTTTCTATAGTTTCTAGATTCATACTCTTCTAATTTGTTTTCCATATCAATTTGAACCATGTCAGCTTTTGCGTTTTATGTAACGGAAACTTCTCGAAATTTCTCGTTCACACTATTTTCTTGCAGCTCCAACCGTTCGATAAGGCTCTTTTGTCCGGTTCTCATGATCTACTGTTCAGCCAGTAATCTTGTCCGATAGATATTTTTCTTCGGGACTGCTGATAATTTCTCACTGTTCAGCACGTACTTGCCTTTAAGTCGTTCTTCAAGATTACGCCGGTAATCATGTTATAAGCCCTCCGATCATTTGTTGCATATTTTTCTTCAGGCTTTTTGATTTTCGCAGAACAAAATTTTCAATTTGATAGTGTCTCATTTGAAATTCTATCTTATTTATGTATGCAATCTGTTCGGAATTGATTGTTGTACGAGATTCAAAATACATTTGATTAGATTTAAGTGGTCTCATAACTCATTCATTTGTTTCAGTTTTTGTTGTTTTATATGAATTATTTTATTTTTCCGCTTAAATGGACTGTATGTGTGATCTTTGTATGATCTGTTTTCCTAAATTTATGCTATTTTGTAATTTGAAAATTTCTTGCAACATTCAGGCGATTAAATTTCCGCTACATATATGTCGCATACGCTATGTAAACGAAAAATTTGTTTTTTGTTTTGTTGTGTTTTTCACAGGCATTATTTTATATCATTAATGGTTAGTGTGATGAGAGTGAGGGATCACGAATGAGCGTTCTTTACAATGACTTATGAGATGGCTTTTATCTTAACTGAACACAAATATTACTTTGTCGAAAAAATTTTTGCTTCATTATGAAAGAGAAAACAGAACAGGTATATAAATAATTTTGTCTGAGCTTATTTGGTTGGGTTAAAGCTGTAAGACCAGAGTTAAGTATTCATCTATATAGTTATAAATTTTCATGTCTTTTTTATGTTTTCAACCCGAATGAGACCAAATCGGATATTATAATCGAAAAACTAAGCAATAATTATGTGTATAGAATTTCTCTAATAACCCAGAAAGAAGTTATTAGGGAAATAAAATTTCAAATTGAAACGTTTTTATCTATTGAGTCGTTACAAAAACTTGCTGGTCTTTAAAAATTTACAACCACAGCAAAATATTAAACATGACAGTTTGAAGAATAGGTCATAAAGTGAGATCATTCTGCTAGTATAAATACTAATATCAATCAAGCCAAAGATGGGTTATGAAAAGTTTGAAGTCCATCTGTTTTTAATATTTTGAATTTGAACTGTTTTTTATATTAAACGAATAAGCTTAAAGTTCAAATGATGCTCAAAATGTACAAAGATGTACAATTCACTACAATATAAAATTGCTGTAAATAAATCATTTATATATATATATATATATATATATATATATATATATATATATAAATATATATATATATATATATATATATATATATATATATATATATATATATATATATATATATATATATATATAAATTAATAAGTCAAAAGCTTCTGGATATAACCTTTTAACGGGAAAACTTCTAAGGGAAGCTTTCGTTAAAATATCTCATTTGCTTTCTTCTGCCTGAAAAGTTGTGGAAGTTATAATGTTACCGAAACCATCAAGTAAACCGCCCAATGAAGTATCGTATCATCCGATATCCCGGCTTCCTATCATTTCAAAACTAATGGAAAGAGTACTCCTGAAAAAATGAAGTTAAAAATAGAAAGTAGAAACCTAATAGTGGATCACTAATTTAAATTCAGACGCAAACATTAAACAATTGATCAGGTTCACAAAATTACAGATATTAGATAATAAACAAATTTGTTCGACCTTATTTCTGAATGTGGCAGTAGCTTTCGATACGGTATGGCAGGAGGATTTAATACATAAACTAGAGGTTATATGCTTCTGGGACCATATTTTGATCTTCTGCAATCTTACAATCCAATGAGTGTTCTAAGGCAGGAGTAAGCGTTTTCAAGTAAGAGTAAGAATCCAATAAAAACGAAAGCTGATTTCCACCACACTAATATGAACAATCGGTCAATATATTATAGGAATTTTTGATTTGACGTACGTGCCATTGATACTCCAAGAATGGACAACACATTTTCAAACATATCTGGATTTCATTCGTAATCATGAATTCATAAATTCATTTATATAGATCAACAATTTAACGAAATCAGAACACAGATACACAAACAAAAGGAATTAGATTTAGATTTTTATCATAGATAGTAAACAGTTTTCATCGATATACGAGCATCGAGTTTATACATTTTCTCTCGTATTTTCGTTTGCCATACTCGTATATATGTACATACATACGGAAAAATCTGGAAAACTTTTTGTATGTGTTAGCATAAAAAAGATTTGGTTTTTTCTTCCATATTGATGTGTTAAAGTGTTAAATTTATCGACAGTTTAAGCACAAAACACACACAAAAAAATACAATCGAAAGATAAAAATCTTTGAACCACAAGCGAACAGGAACTATCTAAATTTTTGATGAGCTTATTTTACTGTTTTTTTTTTAACATTTTCAATTTAATATTAAATTATATTTCGGCAAGTTTTGATGACGGCGAGAGATCATGTTGTATTTTGTTATTCTTAAGGTTAACCATTGAAAAGTAGAACGAGCATTGAGTTTCATGAATATTCAATGATAATATTATTATATATGTACGATAGAGATACACACACACATACACACAGCATCTCGAATAGAAAAAAAAATAGTAATAGAATAAAAATAGACAAGCACACACAAAAAGGGTCGAATTATGCAAATTATTTCGAACAGCACAAAATATTTTGTGTTGAAAATATTAAAATAATGTTTATATTGCTATGATTATATGACGATGGTTGTTTCACATGGCGTATATACAAGTATATCCAATATATACTCACTTGTATATATAAGACAAGGATTTCTTATTACTCGTATACATTTGCTTAAATATTTACACCACGCAATTAAGCTTTTGTATATACACAAAATTTGCATACTAATTAAATTTTATTTTCTTATTTATGCTTTTAAAAATTAATTCTATAAATGTATGTCTCGATGTATGTACGTATATATCAACAAATTAGACGAGAAAATTTATATATTTAAAATAATCAAAAAGTTACGCTTTTCTATGCCAATATTTACAAAGACGTCGGAAAAACACTTGTTATTGTGTAGCGCGCTTTATATAAACATATAGATAGATATTGTTTATATAATACATAAATCCATAAAAAATATACATATTTGCATTTAGTGCTTTGTATTTGAATTAGGAAAAATTAATTAAATTTTTCTTTTAATATAGATGAAAGCGTGGTTTAACACATAAAAGCTCGTATCTCGATACACACATACACCTAAGTTGAAATCTTAAATTATTTAATATAAATAATTAAGACGTTCAAATTATGGTAATGTCAGTATTATAAAACACAAAAAAAATTCTGTATGTAAATAAATTAAATTTTCATCTCGCATGTATATCTACATAATATATAGCAATCATACCTCATTCTAAATAGCATAAATTATGTATCAGTTTATAAGGAATAATTAAACTACGATAACGTTGTATATACTTTTTAAATGTCGGTTGTTTACTCTAAGAACCCTGAAGCACGAACTGCGATACATAGCATTAGCTTATTTTGGATCTAGCGCAAAACACAAATTTACTTTTCATTAAATTTTGAATTTTCACATATATATGTACGTGGAGTTTTGAATGGATACTAAGAAATTTCTAATTAACTCTAGGAGGTAAAATGGTTGTCACCTTAAGGTATTCAGCGTATAACAATTTAATAGTCTGGCTTTGTTTATCTATATGTTAATTTTTTGTCACTCAATGTACCAAGATTTAGAAATGAATATATATATATATATATATATATATATATATATATATATATATATATATATATATATATATATATTTATATACATATATATATGTATATATATATATATATATATATATATATATATATATATATATATATATATATATATATATATATATATAATCGTATCTCGGTTTAAAGGTTTCCGTACACTGAACCAAATGTACCACTTAATATGACAAATTTTATTGCCAAAAATAGTGATAAATATTTGTCAGTGTTTTTATTGTTATTTTGAAAAAAATTTATTTCCATCTCGAATGAATTTATTACAGTTATACCTTCATTTATATTTTTCAACAAAAATATAATTTTGTATTTTTCTTTATGAACATTATTCTTAACAATATTTTATCACTATGATAAAAATGTATTCTATATGATAAATTTATCAGTTTTTTTAAATAATCTAAATGATCAGTTTTTTATCAAAGTGAACATCAATCTAGATCGATTAGAAAATAGAAATTTGCGAAAATGGCCGATATTTCGCGTACATTTTTGTAATTCGGTAACACTGAACGTACTCGACTGAAAGTGTATATATAATAATTGCACGTCAAATCAGATAACATACGCCTGAAGAGATAGATAGAGCTATTTAATATGACGTCACCCAACAAATCGAAACCGACCCAAAGCAAAATTACAACATTAAACAAAAAAGCTACAATATTACAACTCCGGTAAAAAAATGTTTACAATAAAAATGAAAATTACATCCATAGGAGATAGATCTTAGAAATAAACCCAAAAGCCCTTCTCTTAAACTGGCCTTATAAACAAAATGAGGAACTCAGTATAATAACTGGGGGAATGATCATAGAGGGAGAGGTTTAAAATGAGAATGTTCCCTTCCCGGAAGAATGTTCCAAATAAAGAAAGCTTTTTCTTTTATAATATATTTTTAAGCATGTATTTTTATGTATTTAAATTAAATTCATAAATTGCTATGACCTACTTAGGTGCATATACTGCAACATATTAAGTTAATTTAACAGAATTTAAACGAATATTAAAATCAAAATATAAATTATTTCAATCGATAAATTCACTTTTCTTATTGATAATATATTGTTGAACTTTTTAGCTCGTTATAAATTCGTAAATCTCATTGATAGGAATCTTTGTTGGTTGTATATTGATGAGGAATTTTTCAATGTGAATGTAATTTTGGTCAGTTTGAACAATTATTTTTTGCAGTATATATATATATATATATATATATATATATATATATATATATATATATATATATATAAATATATATATATATATATATATATATATATATATATATATATATATATATATATATATATATATATATATATACTGCAATATAATATAATATATATATATATATATATATATATATATATATATATATATATATATATATATATATATATATATATATATATATATATATATATATATATATATATATATATATTGATGTTTCTCTTTGAAGTTGTACTGTCGCAAAGCTTTTAAGAATACTCTCCGAGATGTTGTTATTGTGAACCATAAATTATACTTTTAAATATTTATAATAGAGCAAATATAGGCATCGCTTTGGTGTGATTAATCTCTCAAATGTGTTATATAGCCGGAATGGAGCTTTACGCAATATTTAGATGGTTCACACAAAAAGACTCTACAGATGTGACATCTTCGATTGGCTTGTACCTTCAAACAAACCTGCCAGCAAAAATTTTGGGAATATTTGGGCCCAAACACGATTATAGAGAATATAATAATTTGAGTCAACGCAAAACCGCCATATCCAACTAAAATCTCAAGATTTTCATGTTACTTTGAAATAGTGGTGAAAATAACCGCGAGTTTCGATTGTGTCAATTAAATAAATTATGATTAAATATATTCCTATAGTTTCCATATGTACCTTAGTTTCTTCAAATCAATTTTAAGAAATTAATAGGTGTTTTGAACGGACTTACCAAATAGTTCTTAAATATCGTGACCGCAACTTGTTTGAATAAAATGCCATTATTATTAAATAATGTTCAATCATCGTATAACGAGTTTTTAAAATATTATCTGATATTTATTATCTGGTATTCCCTAATCAGTCATTTTATTTGTTCTAGATTAATCAATTACATGAATGTTTGCGATTATGGAACCTATTGATTCGTT
Source organism: Tipula lateralis (assembly GCA_963932295.1). NCBI lineage: Eukaryota > Metazoa > Arthropoda > Insecta > Diptera > Tipulidae > Tipula > Tipula lateralis. The sequence continues at coordinate 187,144,222 of OZ010736.1, read as the reverse complement.
TAGTTGTGGGAAGCTGTTTTAAACACAATATCTGTTAGTGAAATAAATGATTCAATTGATTAGAGTATTTTATGGTCATGCTTTGAAGCAAGATAATCCAATACAACTTATATCAAAGAATAACAAAACCGCTGTTCAATTGCATAATACTCGAAAATATAATTTTTTTCAAATTCACCATGAAAGATTCGAATTAATGTACCATGAAAAAAAAATAATCGTTGAAACTGATCAAAATTACGGTCATATTAAAAAATTCTTTATCAATATTCAAACAGATAAAGATTTCTATCAATGTGATTATAAAGGGTCCGCCAAATAACTTTTTTTTTTGAAAATGCTATAAAAAAAAACTACTGAATATTTTCTCAAATTTCTTTTTTATTTAAAAGTACAATCCTTTCGGTTAATAATGGAAAATAATTTTATTCAAATGGCTGCCTCGGTTGGCCATGCAGTAGCCTACACGATCGGCCAATTTTTAAGCACATTATCGATTGTGTGCAGCTGTATTTCACCAATGGCTTCACGAATATTGTCCTTTAAAGCGTCATTTGTCTCTGGCTTGCCGGCGTAGCACTTATCTTTGAGGGCACCCCACAAATAATAGTCCAACTGTGTCAAATCGCAGCTCCGAGGTGGCCAAACGACATCAGCTCTGCGGCTGATAATGCGATCTTCAAAAACAGGGCGCAAAACATCGAGTGTAGCTTCAGCTGTGTGACACGTAGCGCCATCCTGTTGAAACCAAATGTTGCCACATGTTTACCAAATAAAACTAATTATCTGTCAAATCAGACATGAGCTAAGTGTTACCATTCACGAAATAAGCACTAGTTGAAAAAAAAAACTTTAGATGGCGGATCCTTTACAATTAATCACCAGCTCAAATAGTTCAGCAAATATGTATATATCAATAAGAAAAGTGATTTTATCGATTGGAATATTTTATATTTTGATTTTAATAGATTTTTTATTTAATAATAGCTACCATAAAGTCAACTTGATATGTTTCAGTAAATGCACATAAATACGTTATAGCAATTTATAAATTTAATTTAAATACATAAGCTTGTTATAATAAAAAAAACTTTCTTAATTTGGAAATTCATACGAGGGGAGAGGGGGTGCGCATATTTTTCGCCTCTTCTTAAGTTCTAATCACACCCACAAACCAAAGTCATTATTACTGAGATGTTTTCCCATTTTGTTCTTGATGCCAAGCGGAGTCTGGGAGTTTTTCTCAAATCTATATCCTATGATGCAAATTTCATTATTTTATCTTGAAGTTTTTCTAACCGCTTGTTTAAACCTGATTTGATGTAGGCTGGTATTGTCAGTTGTATAGCGTGTGCGTTTTAAAAGTTTCAATAATTTGAATAGTATTTTTAAGTAGTATATAAATTCGATTTGTTGTTTTCTGTGTATCTTATAATTCGATGTATTTGATGACGTTATATTAAATAGCTGTGTGATCGAAAAGATAAAATTCATCTTTTTAGGCGTATGCTACCTGACTTGACGTATAATATACGTTCTGTCAAGTCGCTACAGTGCTTGCGAATTACAAGAACTTAAGTCAAAATATTGGCCATTTTCACAATCCTTATCTGCATCGTATATAGTGTTTTAAATTATTATATTACTAATTTTCAGAAGTTCATACCATGCCCTTACAAGCGAAACCTCTCTCTTTTTATGCATTTCTTCAATTGCGGTGGATTCTTAAAATCAAATGAATATTTAGAGCAGACCAGTATCAGATGTTTAACATCGTCCATCCTGTCACAAAACACTCCTTATCCTCACTCAATCGACAATTTTACAAGCTTTCTTTCCAATTTCCATGCTTCAGCCTGATTCTCTAATTTGTTCTCAGCATTCGAATATCTCCTTTTTGTTTCTTTTAGAATAGGCTCTGAAAGGAGTAGTGCATTATTCTGTGAACTTGTTTCCTTTCATTAAACATTTCTTGTTATATTCACACTTACATTTTATCCACAGATTTAGTTGAATAATGCGAAGTTCATTTCGCCCCTCCATCTTCTTATAAATTGCAATATCAATCATGGTTCCAGTTTAATCCATTCATTCATCACCAATGGTTCCAGATTAATCCATTCAGTAAATGTTTACGATTATTGTACTTATTGATGCTTTAGTTGTGGGAAGTTGTTTTTTAATACAATATTTGCTTATATGATGATCAAGCTTTTAAGCAAGATTATCCAGAACAGCTTAAATCAAATAATAAAAAAAATAACTGGATTGAATGATACAGGAAATTATAATTTTTTTCAGATCATCATGAAAGGTAAATATTAATGCAACATCAAAAAACAGTAAATCACTATATCACACTATAGATGGAACTCGAGTGTACTTCTGATATAATAAGACATACAAAATTTGAAAATCTCCCAACCGCCCAGGTGGCGCAGTGGTTAAAGCTGCGGCAGTGTAGAGGGGGTACCAGGTTCAAATCCCCACAGGCGCAGGATGCAAACGGGATTGTTCACCACTTGATTACGATCGGTGGTGTGAATGAACACATCTATGACCCCCTGTTGGAGTGCAGAATCTATGAGCCAACCCATCTTTCATGTCAGTACTATAGGCTTGCATGGAGCTATGCAATGTGCAGATGGTTTGGTAATTCGGGCCTATAGCACTAATTCCTCAATTTGGCTGCAAAGCGTAAGGAAAGGACGAAACTAAGCGAACTGCGAAAGAGTTGGAAGTGCCTTGAGCCCCAAAACAGATTGCATGGTAATAAAATACAAGAAAAGAAAAAGATACTCTCCCAAATCGAATGTTTTTAATCAAGGCTTCAATAAGTGGCATCTATGTCACCGGTTGTAGCTTAATGGTTAAGAGAGTTTCTCATCGTGCCGCGGTCTCGAGTTTGATTCCGTTGACCAAAAATTAACATGCACCGAATGACATAAAAATATATTGTATATATGAGAACAATCGTTGGGTTGACTTGACCACCTATAATGTGCACCAATACATTAAAATGGTTCATAAACTCTTAGTTGAGTCACAATAAGGTACGTTTTATGCAAGATTATCTCTCGTCGGAGTCGCTCTCGTGGGAGAGAAGGTAGCGTACTTGCTCTGTCATTCGGGGGTCTCGGGTTCGTCTCCGGGGGTGGTGACAATTCATCAATCATTGACAATGGCATTGAGTTCTGGAATAATTTCTGCCTTCTTTAATCATCAAGGTACGTTTATGGCCCTAAGCCATAGCCTATTATGTCACCACAGGTGCAGGTCTAAGATATTTGCGATTTCCTAACATTTTGTCACAACCTTTTTTTTAAAGAACCGAGAGCACTGAATATTCTCCATCTATTGCTGATTTAAATTGTTATATTACTCATTATCCCAAATTCGTTCATTTCCTTATAAGCCAAACTATACCTACACTCATTAGTCATTACTCTTGTTAAATTTTTTAGATTGAGGAGGGTACTGAACCTGATCTGAATTAGGATTGAGGGCACATCAATACCAGATGGTTATTATCTTCCATCCTGTCACACAATACACATTTTTTGTCCTCGTTTAATCGACGTTTCTAGAAGCATTCTTTCCAATTTCGCTGGATTAGTATGATTATCCCGATTGTTCTTAGTATTCGTACGTTAAGTTCCTTATAGAAAGGAATTTTTCTTTCCTTTTACTAAACATTTGTCGTTAGATTTACACTCACATATGCTCCACATGCTCATCTCAATAATTCGAAGTCCATCTTGTACCATTTTATATCAACAAACTTACTCAATGCACTCTTTTTGGCTAGCATATCTGCTCTTTCATTTTGTACTCTTGAATTATCATGTCAAATATTAAAAATCATATCCTCATATACGTTGCCTTACCTTCCACGTCCACATTTAACGATACATTCTCCATTCTTAGAATCGGAAAATATTAATTTTTACATTTCCCCTCATTCACAGCCTCTTCAAATATTCCATTTGGTCGAGCTTTCGCTATACAAATGCTTGTATCTACTTTAAAATAGTTCTCCACATTCGTCTTGGCATAGAAATATATCAACACCTTCTTCATTATCACTCACTCAAAAGTGTCGCAGTACCTAGTTGTACTATATGCCATCTTAAACTAGAGAAATCGACGTAATTTACCTCCATTAAAATTCCATCCCAACTCAGATGTGTCTGCGGCAATATTTATTTATTATAAATTGCACATCATTTAATCTGGTATCGAGATGCGCTCAAATTGATATCAAAAACAATATAATAAAATGAAATTGAGTTAAGGTATAATCGTGCTTTATAAAAAACGCGTTAAGCTCATTTATCCCCATCCCGCATGTAACCACAATAAACATATAATGTTATAACTCCATATTGTTTAAACACATTTAAATTTAATTAACCAAAAATATGTGTATGGTGATAAAAAATTTAAACAAAATTAATTTTGTAATATAAAATGGATTATTTTGGTTTTTGGTCGATAAAACTGTCCTATATTTGACCTATTTTCGATATTGTTACGAGCATAAAGACCTATGGTTGGGTAAATGTGCCTGTTAACCAATAATGTTCCCTTTAAAACAAAAATATAAAATTCAACGAAAAAAAAAACAAAATATTTATATTTCAAGTGAAATCCAATTTTATTTTATTACACCCAAAAGCTCATATATGGCGGCAGCGTATACCTAATGCTAAAAAGTTAACAAAATCAAGTTCATTATTTTCAATTTACTTTCTAGATCAAATATTGTTTCTTTTGCGAAAAATATTATTATTATTATTGTTATTATTATTATTTTTATTTGCTTTCTAATAAATGTATAATATGTATATCAGGTATAGGTAGTCTATACCCCCTCCTCCAAATTGTACATATTTTCTTGCGTTAAAAAGCACGGCTGAAAAACAGAATACACGTATGATCGTATATATATAATAAAAATTACTTTATTCTCAACCAAATATAAAAAAATAAAATAAAAGCTTGAAACGCACAACAGACTGGATATGGTATAGCTTTCTATTTTCATACGTACATGTATACGATATGGTATGCGATATATACTAATTTTTTATCTTAAGTTGAAAATTGAGAAAATAACATCCCACATTTAAAACAAAACACAAAAAAACGATATAAACATTTTCATCGCTTTTCATAAGTTCTCTAATCATTTTCTTCAAAACCATTTTCGTTTGTACAATTTTTGTTTTATATTTATACATAGGTATGTAACTTCTGTTTGTTTGTATTTTATATTGTTTTTCTTTATTTTCCCGACGAAGACAACAATAACAACTTAAATGAAAATAACACATATTCTTTATTATGCATTATATTATTTCATTTTTTTAAGTATATATATATATATATACATATATTATATATATATATATATATATATATATATATATATATATATATATATATATATATATATATATTTATAATATATGTATATATATATATATATATATATATATATATATATATATATATATATATATATATATATATATATATATGTGTATATATATATATATATATATATATATATATATATATATATATATATATATATATATATTTATAATATATGTATATATATATATATATATATATATATATATATATATATATATATATATGTGTATATATATATATATATATATATATATATATATATATATATATATATATATATATATGTATATATCTGTAGATATATAGATACAGTGCGTGAAAAAATTGGAAATTGAAGACTTTTACTAGTCTTTTTTACAAAATTTGACAGCAATTGGCTTATTGTTTCATATATGATACGTGTATGACATAATTTTTTGAAAATTTCAATTAATCTGCAATTAAGGTACAAAACCCCGAAAAATGCCAAAATATTCAAAAAAGGTTGATTGAAGTTAAACTTATATTTACAGAAATTCTATCATTAATATTATTTTATTAGACCGCCTTTTGCTTTTATTACATCGATACACCTCTGGTTGATTCAATTTGATAAAGTTTTCAAGAAGGTATGGATTCCTCACTCGTCATCAACAAAGTTTTTATAGCTTGAATCGATTATAGGCGCTTTCTTGATACTTCTAGCTTTATTTGAAACGAGTGCTAGAATAAAAAGGTAAATATTAGAACACTGGTGTCCGGTTGGTCGGAAATACCCCGGTATATGTTCCCAATCTCATCTTTTCTCTGGGCGCTAGACGGTTAAAGATGAACGACACTGCAACCTACAAGCTTTAATAAAATAAGACGAAGGAATTCGCGACACAAACATTGATGTAAATATATAGGAAGTACATTGACCGCAAACAAATAGGAAAAACACTCACAGTAAATAATTATTACAATGCGCATACACTTATAACCTAAACACAAATCCATAGTAAAAAAAACACTGCGTGACAAATCACACCACACCACAAAAAAGCAAAAAAAAACTTTAGAAGACACTGATCGTCAAGTAGTTTACGACAGATTGTCATAACAATGTGAAACACACTTAAAAGTTGATAACATCATAATAATCAATTGTAGCTGAATTTTGTGCCTGAATATAGATGGCGGATGGAGCGCGGAAAATCCCGATGTACAGTGCGAAAAGTTTTGATTGCGAGTCAATACCAAAGGTTGGACATGTGGGTCGAAAATAATAATTTAACCTAAAAATAAATTAAATAAGCAATAAATTAAACATTATAAAATTACAGATTAAAAGATAAATAAAAATGAAACCAGGTGAACAGTGACAACTTATGAAGAAAAAGGAATACAAGTGGTGAATCACGTTGTCAGAGGGTCTACACAAACGGAAATACCACACAAGGTGAAAGTGGTTTGTGCTAAGAGCCACGAGGAACAATACTTGATCGGCAAGTGAAACTCGAGTAATCGCAGTTCCTGTTTGTCAACCCGAGGTCGAGGAACAAATGTGGTAGAGAGCGAGGTTGGAAGCTGTACAAGGATAACAAGTAAGTGATTTTTTCCTTCTTAATTCCTATATGTGTTACAAACTCCCATATCTCAACAGTATAACCCCCCCACCAATTGTTATACACAACTAAAAAGAGCTAGCCACATTCGTGCATGCAGGAAGGTACCAAAAAACAAACCAATTTGTGTGAAAGTTGGGAGGTGGATTAAGAGCAAAGAGAGAGGGCAGCCTAATCAACTAACCGTCGGTGCCTTAAATACAGTATGTGCACGTCACACATTATAGAACAAATATTATCAAATATGCACTTTACGTGGGCCAGCCCAAATCGATACATTTTTGTTCGAAGTATTTTTTACCTTTAAATGAAGAGATAAGAAAAAAACAATTATATTTAACAAATTATTTATGTTTATCTGATAGCCAAGTTTTCTATCTACAATTCAAAATAAACAACCCATAACTTTTGAGATATCGTATCGTACGGTTTCTTATCCTTTTAAAGAATAAATTTGCAAGTCTGCAGTAATGCTAGAACTAAGGAAGCACAATCGACCGATTTACTAACTCCTTCATTTTTCGATGGAAGCCTTAAAAGACATTCGTTGCTAAATCGGTTTTCGCGTTACAAACAAAACACATCATACCACATATCTGGAGTCCAAGAAACATGCCGATAGCAAACGTTTACTTTATGAACTCAACCTTTTACACTGGTGTTCTCAAACGAGCTTTGACAAATTTTTTTCTCACTAATCTGGCTGAAATTTGCTAGCTCAGCATCCCGTCCGATGATTTTTAAAAACGTTTCCGACGACATTGTAATATAATGAATCAATCTTCCACTAGCGTGTTCTTTCTCGGCGTTCCAGAGCCTTTATTTCTATGTGCATCACCCATCTCTCGCATTTTAAATAATAATTTTCGGGGTTCGGGCTCTAAATTGCAGATTCATAACAAAATTACGTCATACATATGCTTATCATGAAACTTTGGTGGACTGAATACGAATTGAACCATGTCCTTAGGATTTTGATACGTTTGTGAAATCTTGTGGTGAGCACGGTGATGACTTGTTCCTCGTTTCAATGGTTGCATATAAATAAGACTCACGGTATATTTAATTACATCAATTATTTGTACTAATATTTTACATAAAATATTCACAATATTTGTATTATAGTGTATTATATTAATTAAGAAGTATTTTTGATGCGTGTTTTTATTTCGATTCGATTAAGGAATTCTGTGTCATAATCAGGATATTTAATTAGTTATATTTAAATTTGATATACATTTTTTAATACAAGTTATCGTACTAAGGAACAGAAAAAAACTTATTACAAAATCAATGAAAAACTAACGAACATTGTTTTTCAAAGTTAACTTGAATTATATAAAAAAACTATTTACATGAGTTGTATACTCAACTATTCATTTAAGGTGCCAGAAATTTTGATAATCAATCACAAATAAATTTAAGAGCGAGGTGTGAAGAAGCACCAAAATACCATGCGACACCACAAAACTATTAGCTAATTGCTATCAAGAGTTTTGTAATTTGAGCAAAAAAGACTCCAGTTGCAATAAAATTTATTTGCCCAATTTTTTTTCCCAGCACTATATATATAATATATATATATATATATATATATATATATATATATATATATATATATATATATATATATATATATATATATATGCATATATATGTATATATATATATATATATATATATATATATATATATATATATATATATATATATATATATATATATATATTTATATATATATATATATATATATATATATATATATATATATATATATATATATATATATATATATATATATATATATATATATATATATATATATATATATATAAATTTACAATTATGGAAAACTCAACACGAATATAAAGAAAACATTTATATTTGTATTTTTTGGATTTTCCTACAACAACAATCAAAAGTTGTACCAATGTGAAATGGAAACTATGTACGATTGTATGTTGTACGAGTATATACCCAACAAACACCCATTGCTCTTTTCGGTATATAAAATCGGCAAAATTTTTATTTTATTAAAGTTAACATAAAAACGAAGAAATCGTGGAACGAAGCTAAAATGATAAATAAAAATGGAAAATGGAAAAGCTCCAACAAAAAAAAAAATAACATTTATGCAAATTTTACTTCTTATATTACGTTTATATATAAATTTTATTTTTATTATCGAATTTTATTTTATTTATTTATTTGTGTACGCGCGTATTGTTCGAATTTGAATGGTTTCACTTCTTGTTGATGTTGTTGTTGCTATGTATAAGGTTATGTTTTAATGGTTGTCTTGTGACAGGGGACCAATTAGTCAATCACAATATGGTTACAAATTTATTTTATTTTTTTTCAACTTTTGGATTGGAAGTTTGGGTTTCGTCTTTGGTTTCATCCTATATACCTTTATTAAATCGACCCAACAGATTTTATGGCGATGTTGAAGAATGATGGTGAAATCATTAAATCACATTCTGTGTAGTCGTTAGCCGAGTGTTCGTATTGGTATGGAGTTCTACAGTATTTTGAGTTGTTAATTATTTATGAGCTTGATGTAAGTTGTATTTGATGAATTCAACCGTCGATCTAAGCGAAATATTGAACTCAGTTTTTGATAATGATTTGATTTGTGTCTAACTTGCTTGAACCTCACATCAACATAAGTCAATATCGCTATGATTGTCAGAACGTTTATCAAAGTTTCATAGAATGAAGATACAACATGAAATAGTCACTGAAAACATACATGTATAACGTTTTATTTATATTAAGGTTTTGTGGTTAGATTTCTGACAATCGTATAAAAAGGAAGGTGCTGAATCGAACTCGAGTCTCTGAGAGAAATACGTTTAACCACTTAGCTACAACCGGTCGTTTACAATCAATTTCTTTGGGTAAATTGTATATTGCCTAATGCTCGTGCTGCCATCTCCTGTAAAATATCCCTAGCGTTCAAGCTATTTGCCATCAGTCACTTATAAGACGTTGGCCTTTACGTTTCATCTCTTTCCCAAAATAATGGATATAAAAGTCCATAAAAAGCCGCACTAGCTGTTGTTTTATTGCAAGAACGACGTAATCAACGAGATGTTACTCGTTAGCTAAACATGGGGCAAACTGCTGTCTCAAAAGTATTTGGAAGGTTTTAGAAACTGGTTACTTCAACAGGAAATCACAAACGAGCCGGTTTTGGTGAGCGAAAACACCTTCTCACTTTCATCTATGTGAAACAGAAGCACAGTTTGAGCTGTAGTTGTTAGTCAATGAACAGCAAGAACACGTTTGAAGCCAAAATCACTCCATGACGACTCATAAGAGGCTTAAAATCGATCTTATGTGTCTGCCAAAAGAATTCGCTCGCGAACTCATCAAATCGAAATTTCATCACTTGTCGGGTCTACTGACGTTCAGGAGAGTGATTTTATCAGTGTTGTTTTGCTCAAATTGTTTTGTACAGTGGCTGTTTGGGCATGGTATGGGCATATCACCTATCGGAAAAATATATCTTGTTTGGTACCTGGTGATGTTGTATAGGAGGTTTGACCGCTAAACGATATATATCAAGGATATTCTTTTGAATTAACTAATGCCATAAGCAGGATATATTGTTACGATTGCACATTGATGCATGACAACGCTTGTTGTGTTACAGCTTGAACCACTCATTAATCGTTTTGATAAGGTTGGACTCGAGACGATGACATCGACAACCTTCAGTGCAGACATGAATCCAAGTTCAATACTGATATCCGGTACCATATCTACCATCAGTAAAACAAATTGCATTTCTATGAACATTGAAGGTTTGAGTGGATTTAGAGAAGGTCAGACAGTTAACACCCATAATAAGAATAGTAAATTTGGTAGAACGTTGTTCGATTTTCGAAATTTAGAATGACTTGAGAGATATAAGGTGTAAATGAGACATTTCGCTTTTATTGCCTGGATATTAAAGTTCCCATCCTAGACCTTTTTTAAATATTTCTCACGAAATATGGTACAAATAAAGTTCAACTTCATTAACCACAGCTTGTTGTAGGATGCAACTTAATTTAGCTAGTTATAGTTAAACTGACACCCGAATTCGGAAAAACCTTTACCGTTGCACATGTCAAAAATAAAAACAATTTTGAAGCCATCAACCTAATACCTAACATGGTTTTTTACAGTCCAATCTTGGTCCATACCTTGTCAACAATATAACTCTAGCTGTAAATGGTTACAATATTTTAGATCAATCTCTATACCGTGGAGTTATTTTCACCAACTGCACCTTTTCGATGGCCGAATAGCGGCCTACCTCCTTAAAGATCCCTTTGTATCAGCAAGAAGAACACAACCGAGCCAGTGTACTTGTTATCCTTTGATTTAATGCTCGACATCAGATATTTGAGTTAAATCCAGATATTGTTATTGAAAACACTCTGTATGTGATATCAAAGCCGCTTTAAGGGCTATATATCACACTTGTACTATTTCCACATATTTTAATTTCCAATTTTTTTCGATTTTAGAAGTGGATGTAAAGGGTTATAAAACCATATCCTCTCACACTTTTCTGAATAAATTTCATCACTCCTTTAAATATGTGATAACCACGAGCTATAAGTCTTGGGGACAGAGCATCTTTTGTTAAACAGCCGAATTAATTGCAAAAGTCCCGATTTTAAAAACTTACACAACATTTTGACTGTGTTACTGTAATTTTCTACCACTAACCGTTAATCTTTAGTTTAGTTGCTGGACTTAAGGCTAGGGATCGGCATATGGACCGTATAATCAATAAGAAAATATGATACGTTTGACTGTCACTCTGAAGATCGTGTGGTCATTACACTGCTAAGATGATTAAGGTTCTCTTGAAATTGAATTTCTTTTTTAACTTTGGTAATGAATCTACTAGAGGTGACAGTGAGCATATTTTAAATTAGAGCAAATTCGATACTTACCTTGTTTATAAATTTTTACAATAAAATAAAAGTGAGTGTAATCGAAAACATTTATATTCTAACAGCTTGCTTAACTTTGTACATTTCAGGTTGAAACCAAAAATAAAAAAACTGTGTAGGCTCCTATTAGTCACAACTGCGTAAACTTATCTGGTCAACCACCATAAACGAGACCAATTATTTCGAAAATTTCCAGAACTAAGATCCAACCAGCAATAACAGTTTGCGATCTAATTACCAGTCTGGTGAGTTGACTATTCTCGGTATGTGTGACGATCTTTGCCTTATTGTTGATCAATAAAATGTTGTCTCTCAATTTATAAATGTAACTGAGTCATTTCTAAACAGGAGTAAACCAATCTAGTTCAACTTCCATTGAAGATATAATGACCTTGGATGAAAGCTTTTGTATCTAGATTGATGATGTGCATATTTTCTATTCTAATTCTATATTGTCATAAATTTTAAATGGCCATTTCGAGACTAAACAAAAATAGCTCACCTCCCAGAGCTCTTGATATTCGGAGAGTTATCTTCTTTGATCGGTATGGCAAAAGTGACTGTTTAAAATGTGACTTGTTTGTACAGAAGAAAATCTATTTCCTTTCCAAGTAGTATCGCAAGTCAATCCCGCTTATTGATTTGCTGACAATTTCCAAACAATTAGTAGGTATTGATTGCCCCATTCTTAGAATTCATCAATGTTAAAGCATTTGGTAAAATCTTGTTTTCCAACATATTCCAAATGATTTGCCGAGATTTATTGTTTGTACCATTTAGATTTAAGGTTTCTGAAAAATAGTTTTCTACTCTACTTGATTCTTGGAACGAAAAGCACAAATTAGTATTATTTATACTTTGTGAACGACATATTTTCAAATCGTATATATATTTATATAAGCCAGCCAGTTTTTGGGCACGTAAAAAAATATTATAGGTTTCTGAACGCACAATGGCATTTGAACAATAAACCTTAATTGGAAATCGAATTCATTTGAAATTCATTACATTTACGAAATGGTAAATTTAATAAACATAATGATTACCTTATGTATTCGAACACAAACGAATATATATTTACTCACTTGTTATTTCCAAGAAATCGGCAAAAAAACAACAACAACAATCGGAAAATTGGTAAGGGTCAGATTCGAATGGAAAATCAAACTAAAAAATAACATATTGAATATGTTGCCTTTTGATCATTAGTCCGTCGAATATATTCCGGTCTCAATCTCCTCAAGAATTTTTTTTTATCACTTCACGTCCTCATCTATACATATACAAATACACACATACATACATATATTCATCTAAGGAACCAACAATAGTATTTATGCACATCTTAAATTTTTTAACAAATTCATGTTACTTAAGGTTATTTCGGTGCCTCTGGGTTATTTCTGTATGTACGGTGCCGTGCCGTTCGCAGCACAAAAAAGGGTTTTTTTATTGGGTCCACAATTTAATTTTTTATAATATTAAAAATTAGGAAGCACAACAGCAACAACAATGCACACCGTACAATTTATAAGAAATCGAATATTCGGCAAACTAAAGTTTTGTGTATTCGAACGTTTTTTAACCCTAGCGCGTACACTGTAGTCTTTATAAAGAGTGATCCAATAGGAGGTACTTTTTACGATTGGGATTTATGCGTGACAACTGTCAGTGTCAAGTTCTTATGATATTTATGTTCAGTATTCGTTGAAATTTCACAAGGACTAGACTTACACACTGTGCGACGTGTATAATTTACACAGTTTATTACATGTAAAAAACTGGCATTTACATTTTATATGTAAAAAACGTAAAGTATGGTTTTATATAAAAAAACATCTGCGCGCCATCTCTTATTAAATATTATTGTAATTAAAGCACCATCTTTCAAAAAGTCTTCTTACTACTTTACGAATAGGATTTGTAAAATAATTAACTGTGTACCATTTTTTTTACTACATACTGGATGTCACAATAATTTTTGTTTTTACATTAAAATTATTTCTAAGGTTAATTTGCGTCGTAAAGATGAAAAAATCGCCAACTTATATCGGAAAGTTTCAAATACTCATTAATAATGAGCAAAGTGAACGTCGTTAAAGTTTCGAAATTTTAAAGCAGATGGCACTGCGAAGAGTATTGTTGCGTTTTACATTTTATGTAATTTACTCTGTTTTTACACAATTTACAGAAAAAAATCAACACATTTCGAACCACTTTTTCATTATTGGATATTCATCACCTGACTCTAGAGAGCGTACAATACGATCTAATGTGAAAATTGCTGCTGTAGCTGATTCTAGACGTTAAGACTGCAATCGACCAAAAAAACTGTTGTATTTGGGTGGATGAACAACCAACCGTATCGAACCGTATTTCTTTAAAAATCGGAAGGACAGCGTTAAAACGTCAATGGTGCAAACTACAAAGCAATGATCAACGAATTTTGATTGGCAAAAATTCAAGTTATTGGTGTGGCCGACTAGTGGTCTCAACAGAAAGGTGTAACTTGCCACGCAGCAAATACCATTTTTGATTATTTGTCCATCAGAAGCTCTTATTTGTCCACCCTTTATATCGACGATTGAATAAAGGTTGTGCTTGTGCGTATTATACGGGTTCGGGGAGATGGAAGATGGAGCACAGCACAAAAAAAATGTAATACATAAAATCACCAAAAACATAATAGAAAATAAATGTAAACGGGTCATTGAATAAATTTCAATCCTTTTTCCTAGTAACCATTTTCCCTTCGTTTTTGTTTGTTGAATTTCCTTTTTGGTTATTATGTTAAAGTATATTTACATTTAGTCGTTTTAAGATTTTGCTGTGCTCCAAAATCTAAATTTTGTTTTTACTATTATTGTTATTATTATTTTTATTATTATTGGTAAAATAATTTTGTCAGACGTTTGTAACGATTTTCATGAAAATCAAGAGCAAAAATTAAATTATTAAACAAAAATTATTTAAAAATTAAAATTGTTTATACAATACATATTCATTTAAGACTTAATTAATTTATTTGTTATTAATTAATAAACAAAATTTAATATATTCGTTTTGGTTGTTTGTTTGGGAAGCAGTAGCACCAGCAGCATTATAATAGAATCATTATGTTGTTGGTGGTGTGGGGGTGTTGTGATGCTGATTAAAGAGAGATAATGTGTTATTTGGTGTATTAAAATGTTCAGTATTTGGGAAAATATGTATATTCAATGAATTCCAAGAAGGATAAATATTTCGTTTATTATGCCTTTTCTTATGAATAAATTATATTCTTTCGTTTCAAGATGGTATTGAATTGTATTAATCAAAATTTGTCCTTTTAGCAAAAGAGGTACGGGCAAACATATATCGTTTGAAATTATATCAAGCTTGAATCGAAAAAACTCTCAAACTGAAGTAAATTTAATTTATTTATTTAAATTAAATCAAATTTCTTATTTTATATAAATGTTTGTAACGGAAAACCACTTAGATTTTTCAAGAAAATTATACTTGTACGCATAGATTTTACCTTTATATTTGTAAAGGTATTTGAATCGTTTTATTAAATTTTATGAAAGATCAATATCCAAAATACGTCTTATCTTGGTTGCCATAAATATATTTATGATTTAGTTCGTAATATGTACCACCCCCATAAGTGGAAAAGCAGTAATGAAAGGCTAACGTTTAAATTATTCGTGTAGTTGTTATTCGTGAAGTGTGGAGCCTGCATACCCGCGCATACATACCAGCCAAGCGAGCAGTCCACTTTGGGTGTTAACCCAATCCATAGACACCTTATTCGTGACCAACTAAACTTTCTTCACATGCCAAAGACCAAAATATAAAAGAAGGATTTTCCTCAATATCGCGTTTGTGTTGAATATGATTTATTCCGAAATTTTTACGTTTGTTTGATTTGTTGACTTCATTTTCTTCTGTAAATCCTATTATGAATTTGAATGAGAGAAAAAGACCTGTCTCTTTTTGTAGCCAGGATCGATTTTTACCCGGGAACTGAAACGGGGATTAGTCCAAATTATGCAGCTTTATGCTGTAATTAAACTGATTTGTACCTTAAGCAGCCCATGATTACATTAAATAAAGCCTTAAGTAATATACGCCTCATCCAACTGATCCTGACCAACATCACATTTTTCATGCAAACCAAAGACACGATTTGGTCTATCTTTATGTTTGGCTCAATTTGTATCAATTTGGTTTGTACGGAAAATGGGATCTGATTCGACTTTTAAGCCGGGTATAGGCTTACCAAAAATTTAAAGGAGATACAAAATAGCTTTTAATCATAAATCGATCAGGTTCTTGAATTTCTTGGACTCTGAAAGTGTATAGTATGTAAGAATCTAAACTCCATCATTGAAATACGCAAATATAAATACTATCCAAACAAGTGTTTGCGCTAATCGTACTCCTTCGCAAGGGAGCAGCAGAACTGAAAAGCTTACCTGTTTTATTTTTTAACGCGTGTATTACTATTGTATTGTTCGTGCAATTATATTTTATAAAAAAAGGTACTAACCAACCCTAGAATGAGACTGCGTCCACTCAAGATAACCAATCGAGCAGTCCAATCCGGATGTGGTTTTCAAAACCAAATCATTCCATCAAAGGTGTCTTCACTAGCAACGTACATTCTGATTTCGGCAAAAGCTCAGATAGCAAAATTGACGAAATGGTTTGAAGAAATGGTAAGCGAATGAATTATTGGTTATTTAGCGATGAGGAGTAGAATTGTCCCATTTTGTGAGGAGAAACGATTTTTTCTCTAACATTCAAACCAGTGTTTGTCAGAATTATACAGTTTAGTTAACGAAAATGTGACGAAAGCTTTTACTATAAAACTTTATATTGTTGCACTAAACTGATGAAACACTGCTATTTTGTATCCTGTTTTGGTTAGAGCTTTTGGTTACCCTTTGGTTACTTTCGACTTATCTAACTGATTGTGACCAACATCACATTTCCCATGCAAACCAAAGATACGTTTTGATCTAAATTAATGCTTGACTCAATTTGAGTATCGTCAATGTGATCTGATCCGTCTTTCCGCTTAAATTCTAGAATTTCTTGAATTTTATGGCATTTAAGAATCTATATTCCATGATTGAACGAAAAACTAACCTGTCTCTATATAATGTCGGGCGAGTTACTCCGAATCAGTGATTATGTAAGTAGGACTAATTTAAATCACTATTAGCCTATGAGACATTTCATTTGATGTTACAAAGGCTCGAGAGTAGTGTGCGTACTTTTCGGTTTGGTATGCCTTGTAGTGTTGCTGCCTCTTCAATTATAAATGTAGCCTGCAACCATGGGTTAATTAACGTCCTTATGATTATGTTGAGCTACATTTGCCTTGATACTTGCTACTTCTTTTTTGGACATTTGGCAGAGTATGATACCAACCGCATTTACTACTAAAACATTAACTGAAGTCTTAAACTTTTGTCTATTTTGAAGTCACTTTTCTGGCAGTATACGCAAATAGTATGTTTTGGTAATGAAGCCGTGTAATTGTGCTGGTTGCACTGATTGTGGTTTCGTTTGATGGGTAGTCCTTACCTTGTGACCAGTACAAACTTGTAATGATTGTATGTTTTCTTCTTAACTCTTTAGAAAATCTATGATTTGTTGATATTTGTTAGGGAAACTTTCATATAGTCTCCTAATTATGAAAATGATGATTTATTATTAAAATGTTCATATTAAAATGTTTGGTCGTTGCCTCTTTTCTAATACTTCCATAGATTATATGTCCACGTGCAGCTCTATAAAATTGTTCACCATGTTCTCCATATGGTTCGGTACTGGCTCTAAAGATTGAGGGTTTGTTAGTTTTTCTGAGTCAGTTTTACGATTTTCACTCTCGTCATTGTGGCTCACGCTTGGATCAAAAAGCTATTCTTGATGTGGTTGGAGGATATAGCTGTTCCATCGTTTCCATCGTGATTCTTCTCTCATGTAAATAACTTTGGTCTATTTCTTCTGCTGTACCCTTTAGACAGCATCTAGTACGATGGTTGTCTTTATACTTTTTGTATAGTTCTTCAAGATTTGCGATTTTCTTCTCAATATAAGGTTTTGTTTTCTTTTCTGCTCCATCTTTTTGTATTTGGTGTGGAATTTTGCTATTGGGATGGCTTTCTTTCCTTGTTTATTAGTTAATTTTTCCATGGCTACATGTACAGACTCTTCTAATGTCCATGCTAATGAAATCAATATTTGACATGCTTATCTGACTGTTCTTGGCTATCAATTTATTTGTTGTATTCATAAATGCTATGACATGATAAATAGAGTTGGAGAGGTGGGAGCTTTTGATTCAATGATTTTCTGATCTTCATCAGCTTTTGAGTTTTTGTCAAAGATTATTCATCTTTGATAAAAATATGAGATTAGAAATACCATCTTCAGTTACAAACACGTAAAATGGCAATAAAACATATTATGGGTGATGACGATGTCATGATTACTGTAATACAAAGTTGAAAAACTCGACATTATTCTTCTTGAAGACATTCCATAATATCTTAATTCCATAGATTCTAAATTTTGTGCATTTAAGCTTCAAACTTTTTGTACGTGTGTACAATATTGTGTTACACCTTTTAAACTTGTAATTTTATTCAGTTTAATACCATTTCCAAACATATGTACTCGTATTGTACATACACAGAATATCTCACATATAAACAAAAAAAACCAACAAAAAAAGCTTATTTATGCTACATTTGTTGTACAGTACAGAGCAGGAAAAAGCTCAAATAGTTTTTTAAAAAAATATATGTTTCTGTGTATGTATACAAAAAAGCTTTCTTTATTTAAACCAAAATTAAAACAACTTTTAATCCAGAAAATCTCAGATGTTTTCGTTTAAAGCTTGCTTTATTCTTTGTATATAAACTTTATTCTTCTCTCTGGAAATAAATTAATTTCATTTCAACTTTTTCTTCATATCGTTTTGAAAAAGTTTAAGAAACAAGTAAATATGACTTTTTTTTATATAATGCATAAGTTAAACAAATTATAATAGTTTAGTGTGGTCTCATCTGTTAATAATTTAAAATTATATTAATTTATTTATAAATAAGTTGATTCATAATATTTTTTGGGTTTATGCCATAACCACCATAACAACAAAGGGAGAACCACTTTCAGTTCATTTTTTTGTCATTGCAACAATCAAAATTAAGGCAATTATATAATGTAATGCGTAGAGCAGCACCTTAAGGTTAGAAAAGCCTTGAATAAAGAATTCCCGGGATAATTTAATTAAATGTCTGAAAAATATTTATGTCGTTTATATAATATAAATAATTATTTTTGTGTACATAGCTGTGCTGCGGATTTTTTGTACGAGTTATTTTTAGATAATAAATGAGTAAACAACATTGAATGAAGGTCAGGTTTCGGCTAAGTTATTGAAAAACGAATCCATACGATAATAGAGCGTGGGACTACAAACCTTAATTTATGAATTTCAAAAGAATGGGAAAGCTCGCTGTTTTACTATATGATTGTATCGAGCCCTTATCTCTATCTGATTTATAGCAATCATTTGAAAAATTATACACTACATGCGAAAGCTTATCCAAAATTTAAACGAAAGTTTTTTGTTTATCATAACTATTACAATATATTGTTAGTATAAACGATCTCAAATTGTATCTGACTTCAAAGAGTCTTAAGATTGTTACATTTGATTCATTTCGAACCAACTAGCACATGAGTTTAATACTGAAGAATAAGCATCCGATTCAGCATTTGCACAAAATAAAATTTCATCAAGCAAACTTTTCATGACTTTTTCAAATCAGTACAAGATAGGTTGCTGAATGTGGTTATGACCGTACCTAATTTTTATAAATTATTTGGTTCGTGTCCAAAAAGCTTTTCATGCATTGTGTAATGGGAATACTTACAATTGACCACAAGCGTAAGGGAATGACTATTTCAACAGTATGGTGAGTTTTGCGTTGGCACGATACCCAAATATTTCAAGGAAGGGTCGATACAGTTTCATTCGATTATATTCAAACCCGGAAACCGAATTGCTACCGTATCTATCATAAAAACATTGTCAACAGTTTAAGGTTTACAGACTAAAAGCGAGCACTTTTACAAAATTTTGAACTATAAGGCGAATTTGTTGTAAACAACGTTGTTTAGTCTACCAAACAGTGTTTGATTTATCATCTTTCAACATTGAACAAAAGATCATAGATAACGTGAGAAATGTGACCTTACATTCAATGTTGAAAGATGATAAATCAAACTACTGGTTAGTAGACTAAGCATATTTCTGAGCCCCGTTACTTACTATAGATGGGTTACTGTTCAGATTTGCTCTGATGGTTGCAGCGGAGTTAGTCAATGAACCATACGAGCCCACGCAAAAACATGATGATCCAGATTATTCCTATAGGAATAAAAAACTCGGGAAGATAAGGTGTATCATAGTGTAATGATGAACATTCTAGAGTCCTTTAATTTTTAATGGGATGCTATCTGGAAGTCCTGATTTTAGAATTTATTATTTATTATACAAGCACTTAAGGTGATTTATCCAAATTCTTTGACATTATAGGAGTTTATCTTGGAACCAAAAAGCAAATCAACTTTCATTTCATTGGAACCAATAAAATTCATTGGTTAGGAGCGTGAAAGAAATATATGTGATTTTTCCCATAGAAATCTAGTAGATTGAAATTGTTGACAACAATTCACTGACATAGGAACGCAAATTGTTCATGATTAGAATCCATGGCAATGGATTTTGTTGACGTGTTTCATTCAATCATGCATATACACGAATAAAATCATGAATGTTGTTTCCTGTTTCTGTTTCTGTATGTTTCCTGTAAATGTTTCTGTAACACGTTTTGTGAAAACGAACAAGTTTTAAAAACAATTTATAACAAAAAGAAAGATTCATGTACAATCACTGTCACCAAAGATAAACGAGGTCGTCATGCTCCTTCTCATAAACTGACAGAAGAAAAGGAAAAAGAAATAAAATAGCATATTGAAAGTTTTCCTTCTTATGAAAGTCACTATAATCGAAAAGACTCTTCAGTCAAATATATAACAAGCGATTTAAACCTTTCTATTATGCATAGATTGTATTGTGAAACAATTCGATGTGATACAATTGAAATGAAGTATCTGAAGAAGAAAAACTGAGTTATTAAAAGAACAAAAACAACATTACGATGAAGGTAAAATGGCATATGACAGCAAAGCGATGGACAAAGCTAACGCAGAAGTTGATTCAACCAAACGAGTCTTAACATTTGATCTACAACAATGTCTGGCAACACCTCTGTTAAAATCATCTGTCAATTTTCATAAAAGACCATTATGGACATTCAACTTGACGGTACATGAATCAAATTCTAATGATGTTGTATGTTACATGTAGGATGAAAGTGTTGCTCGCCGAGGGGAAATTAGATAACTTCATGCCTCTTTTCTCACATCAAGTGTTAACCACCGAATGTTTCACATTTAACATTTTATAGTGACAACTGTTCCGGTCAGAACCAATATTCATTCGTAGCGATAATGTTTTATTTATTTCGACATTCCAATTCGAACATACAGATAATCGATCATAAATTCCTTATTTCTGGCCATACACATATGGAATGTGATTCGGTTCACGCAATGATTGAAAAGAAAAAGAAGAAAACTAACATTGACATACATCACCCTCGAGATTGGATGCAGTTTATACGTGGAGTTAGAGTCAAAAAAACGTTGGCTGTCCATGAAATGACACAAAATCTGATCTTCAATTTTTCTGACATAATGAAAAAAAAATTACCTGGCGTAAAACAAACACTGATGGTTGAGACATACCAAAGAATTTGGTTTGATTCAGTACAAAATAACGTTGAATCCCAAAGAACCATTTAAATCAATTAAAATATCTCGACGTGGAGTACATGCTGTCACATCTGATTTGGAACATTGTTACAAAGAGCCCATCAAAATTAGTGCAGGGAAGAAAAGAGATATAATAGATATGCTTCCACTAATTAACGCTACTTTTTATTCCTTCTATCAAAATTTACCGTCCGAGGATCTACCAAATTTTCATCCAAGTTTGACAGAAGATGACAATGAATCTGAATAATTCTATTCAATTTCAATCAGATATTTTTTTTTTATTAATGAAATTCATATTTTTTATATTTTAAGTAAAACTTAATTTTTCCTCACAGCCAAATTCCACAATGCCACAACTGTCAGGCATATAACCATACTCGAAAATACTGCAATAGGGAGCCTAGATATGTAAAGTGCGGTGGGAAACATCCATCAAAAGAATGGAACAAAAGTAGAAGCGAACCAGCGAAATGTATACAATGTGGGTATCACCACCCAGCAAATTACAGAGGCTGTGAAGTTGCCAAACAGCTGCAAAGAATGAGAAATATCCAAACCAAATCCCTCTTAATAGCAAGAAAGTAAGAGAAGGCACGACATATGCCCAAATGGCTGGTCAAAAGTTAAGTGTCAACAAAGCACCCAGTCAGGAAAATCATGTCCTGCAAGAAATACTGCAGAAGTTAACCACTATTAACCACTATCTGGCGACGCAAGATGAGAATTTCCACCAAGATATGACCCAAGAAAGGAAGACTACATCAAACTTTTTATATTGCTTGGTAAAAATTTCATTATTCGAGGCGATTTTAATGCAAAAAATATATTTTGGGGATCAAATCGAACTACTCCCAAAGGAAGAGAGCTATTTGAAGCAGGCAGAATATTAAAATGTGAGTTCCACTCCAGTACAAAGCCAACCTTCTGGACTACGGACGTAAATAAAATTCCTGATCTTCTAGACTTCTATATATCAAGAGGTATCTCCGAAAATTACTTAGTAGTCAAAAATGAAGAAGGACCATCATTGGATCACTCTCCAGTCTTAATGACAATAAGTTCCACGGCAATAAGAAAAGCAACTGCGACTGCAGCAACATGACAACGAGGAGCTGCGGAACCTATTGGATCACATCAATGGACCAAAGCGCCTAAGAAGAACAAAGCCTTTAGAATTAGTGGTTCCCTAAACTACTGAAATCAAAAGACTGGACGAAATGGAACAAACCGATTTTTCTCATCCCATAAGATGATACACTGCTTAAAAATACAAAACATTTACTAGATAATCACTGAGATTAGTTGTAATATTATACAGAAATATAGATTTCTTAAAAAAAAAAAACAGCTAAATAAAACATCTTATCACGATAAATTATTTTGTTTACATTTGGCAAAACATCTTAAAAAGAAGACATACCGCCGCATTCAATGCAAAATTAAAAATAACAGAATATCTTATTTATATTAAATATTACAAATAAAAATCGGTATTACAAAACATCTTAAATGGTATTTCTCTTAATTTCTCTTAAAGCTTACAAAACTTTAAATTTCTATTGAATACATTTTATTGTGTTTAACTTTATATCCTTGTTGTAAAAATCTAAGACAAATTAGTTAACGTTTCAATTTCACAGAGCCAAAAAAAACTTTAAATTCAATTTACTCCAAATCGCAAATTTCGAATAAGATACTTAAACTTTTCACCACAGATATATATTTCTAATGATTATGTTTTTCTAGTAGATTAGATCCATAGTAATGTAACATCAATATTACAATTATTTTAGTTTGAATATAAAATAATGATATTATATAATTTATATATTTAAATACAATTATAATCAGAATTTACTGTTTTATTTACAAAGAATACTTTATTTTATTTATTCATTAATCCGTAATTTTACTATAATACATTTAAATACATCAAGAGTGAAGAATTTTATTTGTAATATTGAATATTGAAATTTGTAATATTGAAATTAGGAAATACTTCATTGCCAACTACACATGTGTGAAGTTCTTTATAAAAATCCTAGTTTTTGTTGTTGTATTTTTAGGATAGTTTAGGAAGAAGTTCACGCAAATATGTACCAAGTGTATAAGTTAAAGTTACTCTTTTTATATTATGAAAACTAAAAAAAAATATTTTTAGAGGTTAAACCTCATTTTTATTGTTCTTAAGTAAAATTACAACTGATTGCTTATTCTAAAATTTTATATAAAGTAAGTTATATTTTTATGCTAGCGAAATATGCTTAGTAAGCTTTTTTATAGAAATATGTAAAATTGTGGAATTTTCCCACATGCGAATTGCAACGTGCAATGGGAGTACAATTACCTTACAGGAAATCTGTCTGGAATTCTGAAATATGATTAGGCATGTTTAGAATGTGTGATAGTTGTTATCTAGTTAACTTATATGATCCGAAAATATTTATGTTTTCCAACTAGAAGAGATAAAGCCGGAAATTATTATTTTTGGTTTGAGACATACAAAACCTACACCAAATACACTCTATTAGTAGTGTTAGATCCAAATTTCAACGGTTACTCTGTTATGATTCATAATGTGGATAGCCCATAAAATTTAAGCCGCAAATTTTTCCGTTCGCAGGTGGTGGTCGCCCAATGTAAAAAAAATGGTTAAATAGTTGTGAAAATAATTAAATTTTCAATCAATTTGTATACGATTTAATTAAAATGTATTTCCATCGAAATAATAAAATAAAATTAAATTATAATTTAAACAAAATAAAAACAGATAACATATTTTCACCAAAATTAATTTTCATTTTTTGTTGTCTAATTATTAATATGTGTTTGTATGTTTTGTACCAGTACATGTTAAAATAATTTATAAAATAATTGTTATGGTTTTGATATCTAAACCCAATGTACCACAATCCATTCCTCCTACAAACCAAAAAATCACAGCATAATAAGCGAGCGCTTGTTAAAAAATCATTTATACTCGCGTTTATCTAGTATGGAGAACCGCAAAAATAATTAAAAATAAAATATAACAACATAAATATATTTAAATAAAGTTAGAAAACATAAATATTTTCGGATCATATACACTTTGTACATAACGTCGAGCGCATCTTCGGAAAACCGAAAAATAAAAAACAATATTTATATAAAAAAAAACGTTATAATTTTAATTATTTATTTATGCTAATTAATATATAAAAAAAAATATTATAATAGGGGATGTTTCATAAAAACACCTCACTTGCAACCAATTTAATATATAAAATTACATTGATAGTGCGAGAGGGTCGACTATAATCAAACCTTTAGTTCGTGCGAATCATACACATATATAGTTAATTAATTTAATTAATTCAATATCGTCATCTGGTTTTAATTGGTTTACAAAATTACAAAAAAATAAATAAATTAAATTTATTGCCAATCAAAATAATAAAATAATGGCCGTTTTAAATAAAATCCGTAACAAAAGAAAACTCATTGATTAAATTAATGTAAACATAAAAAGCTCGTTTCATATTATCTATCGCATGACAGTGTACACATACATAATAATTATGGTTATGTACATAAATATCAAATTATATATTTGGCTTCAAAAAAATGTCCATAAAAATATTATTTGGATCTTCGCACATATACCCAACATTTTACGGTTTATTTTTATTATATAAATAATTTCAATTGTAATATTGTATATCCGAGTGACAATTTGTACATTTCCAATTTAATTTCCATTTCGTATATGAATGGGAAAATATTATAAATACATAATCATATAGAGCGTATCATGTTTGAATATTATGGTTAAATTATTTCTGCTATGTGCCAAATATAACATGGATTTACCATTTGCAGTTTGCATTGCACCATTAAGAGTGTCAGTAAATTCAAAATTATGTCTTAATGTTAAAAAAAGCAAACGCCCAAAAAGCTCATTCGTTATAGCGATAGCATATACAGGCAGTCGGTAAATAATTTTCCTTAATTTCCTTGAGAAATAAATTATTTTTCACAAACTATATTCTGGAAGTGAATTAAAATAGGAAAAGAAAGTTTGCAACCTGGGTTTAAAGGTTTTCTGGGAGTCTGCAGGTTGCTGGAAAATATAGGTTTTAATCCCTTAAAACTTTCATGACTCGAAACAATACATGTATCAGCTCAATTTTCTTCTATCATTAGAAATTAGTAATTAATAAGCTATCATGAAATACTGGGCAATAACAAGCATATAATCTAATTCCCGTATATTGCAAATCAAATGCCTATGTCTATGCAACAAACGTCATAGCAGTCATTATTCTTTGTGGAAGAAATTTTGAACAAAAAGCGGACGCTGACTTATGAGGCAAGATCAGTACCAAAACAGGCAAAGGCAGTACAAGACCTACAGCTACCATCCAACTTAACAGCATCAATACCGACCAAGCATCGGTATTGATGCTGTTTGGATGCTATCAAACCATTCACTAATAATTCATTGACCCAATTTATTCCAATGACTCATAAAGATACAGTAGAATCGATTCAGAATAAGTCGCGTCATCGGGTTCACCGATCCGAACTCCCTCTTCAACATAATCGAGTTCAAAAGAGCACTCAAACGAGGTAAGAGTGAAGTTCCCGTGGAAAACCTGGTCACCAACCTGGTCACCAACCTGGTTCCCTGAATAACCTTACCATTCCCAGCAAAGATCATCTGCTTAATGTATTTAATAAAATCTGTACCACCCATTCCTACCCCTCACAATGGAAAAAAGCAATATTCATACCAATCCTTAAGAAATCTTAAGTGAGAGTCGCCACGGAATCCTGCTCAATTATTCTTTTAACCAACGGCAGTGAATGAATGGAACGCATGGTTAACGAAAGATTAACGTGGTACTCGGAAACAAACGTTCTGCTTTCCAGTGATCAATACTGGTAAAGAGCAAACATACGTTGAATGGGCGCCATACAAATCCTTAACGAGGCTATTGCTGTGGACCTACAAGATTCGTTCCATATAACATGTATATTTTCCGTTATTAAAAAAACGTACGAAAGGGTGTGGATGCTCCGAATCATACAGCAACTAGTAAAATGGAACATCCCAAAGACAAATTTTACATTTTATATGGAATTATCTAAATAACCGTAGTTTCCAAGAGTTATAAGGAAACATTAGATCACAAACTTTCGTACATGAGAGTGGAGTGACCACTGGTTCATATCTGGCAGTCACTTTATTTCTAGCCACAATCGATTCCATATAGTCCATATGTTTAAGGTTGTTCGTATTATATGTTGAGGACTTAACAATATTTTGCGTCGGGCAAGTTCTAGGCAAACACGAACAAAAGATTTTCCGAAAAACCGGCAAACTGCAGCTTTGGTGCAATGAAATTGGGTTCTGCACCAACTAACATAAAGCTATACCTCTTCTGCAGGAAGTGAAGATCCACCCCACCACAAATCTCCCGCAATGGAACACGCTCGAGAAGGTCGAATCAGATCGACTCTTGGGAATGTACCTAGATACCAGGATGAGTTGGAAGGCACATATAAAAAACACCAAGCAAGAATAACGAGAGCTATCGGAGCTGTTAGAACCTCTCCCACCACTTCCTTAATTGCAGAGGCAGGGATTTAAAATCTATTCGAGAGAAGGAAGCTAACATTTTTCAAACTTTTTATCAAGCATAAAGCCAATATACTCCCGGTAATATACTAATCCCAATTTTTCAACCCAAAGTTTGAGAAATAAGGGGTCAAAACTGTGTGATCAGTACCAACAAATCAACAATAACATATTAAGCACACGACCAACTACTTAACATCCCCTATGGAAAAACGAAAAATTTCAACATAAACTTAAAAATTCCTGAAAGTTAATACCTTGCTCTAAAATCTATCCTTCAACTTACATATTCAGTACATCGACGTTTCCACAACACATAATAGAACTGGAGTCGCAGTTACTAACGGCAACATCTCTACTAAAAAACAAACGACTCAAGAAGTTAGGAGGCAGCCGCACTACGTGAAGTGGTGAGAATCGCCGTCAATTATCCCCACGAAAACCTGGCAATGACACGAGAAATGATTCTCAACTCTTCGAAAACGATCGATTTGATCTGGATCCGCGGTCACGTGGAAATACCCGGGAAGGAGGAAACCAATTTCAAAGCAAAATCGAAATATGGATACACAATTAAGAAAGATTCAGCAAAAAAAAAATCATAGCCATTCGGCAAGTCAAGGCTATTCACTGACTGACTGCAACCACAAAACCATCTAACAAGAAATAAAGATCGGCCAGCCGCATGGAAATTTTCGGACAACAATATCACATACTGCAGACGACAGAGACACAAGGGACACACGCTGAACAGAGCCCAATATAGTTGAAACCTTCAAGGAAAACTACTTAAATACCATAGAAAGCTAATTTACCCCACATGACACAATTCATTAATGTAATTTACCAAAGGTGAAACTGGCTTAATGATCGATTGCTTATTAAAAAATAAATTAAAAAAAAAACAAGTCAATAGTCGAGTGGTTTACGTAGTATATAAATATATAGTAGCATAGCATATCTGTTTCGGAGAGCGAGATATGTTATCTCTTCAACGTCTCAAGTGATAGTGATAGTCGAATGCAGCTTGGAAAGTGACAATCAAATGAGAAAAGGGGTAACACTATGCAACAAACGAATCAACAGAATACAGCCCTGTAAATTAAATACAGTTGAAAATATAACTACAGTGACGCATGGAAACATCTCGAATATTAATACTACACCGAATTTATGCACCACCACATTGACTGTTTCGAGTAGAATGGAAAGATCGAAAATTCCACAGATTTGAGTATAAGTAGTGCTAAATCAGAGTATAAGCAGAGTTTAATTTTAACAGTGAAGTTTAGTTTTTAATCCACGTCGGAATCGTAAACAATCTAGATTGGAACCGTGAGAGTCGTAACAATATTTTCCGTCAAAACCCAGGGAGATGAGCTTTACTCTAAAGATGTCAAATATTTGTAAAATTTGAAAAGTATCAACACACATATTGAGGCTGAAGTATTGGTTTAACGTGATAACGATTTACTACGAAGGATTTCAGCAGTACACAGTACAGTACAGTAAATTTTATTTAAAGACACTATTGAGGAGGTTGGTTCTTAATTTCAAAGGTTAATAGTAATACTACAACAAGTAGTTAGGAAAATCTCTGATTTAAACTAATTGTGATCTTAGGTTGACAGTAGTGAACATATGTTATTCCTTGAATTCATTCAATGCAACAAGAAGACCATCTATTTAGATTGCGTCATAAACATATATTACCCCAGCAACATTGGCAAGTAGATGCCTGAACCACATATTTATCAAAAACATGACCACTGGAATCAAACTTCGGGACCATCTAATACTAAACCGTTTACAACCATACTGAAACAGTATATCATTTCTCTAAAACATTCCAAATATAACAACTTTTTGATAAATTGATATAATTAGCTTGTTCAGAGTTTATCAACCATAGCTAATATTGAGAACATCAGCTATACTTTAATCAGGAATTTAAAAAAAAAATGGAAGATGATCATTCCGTGCTTATCAGCCAGTACAGCACCATATTGTATTTATTTTGAACGATATGCAAGAAAAAACAGGGAACCAGTATGGTACTCACCCGAAGAACTGTAGTTGAATACACTCATCAATATAAACTGTTTCAATTACAAAAATTTTTTCCAACTCATTTATTCGCATCCGGTTTAAACCATATTCCATCTGAGAAATTATAGTTGGTGCCCAAAATTTTATACTTGTTATAATCATAGGAAACTGAATTTGCAGCATCTGACTTGAAATTCAGTATTAAATTATAAACACGACTCCCTGGTAGCGTGCATTACAAATTGAATATGTAGTGGATCGATGAATTATAGTCGATCCACTAGAGATTGGTATAGAACTATGCTATGGGGGTTACACAAGTGGGTAAGAACTTATTGGAAAAGATGCCTGTGTGCTAACAGATAGTTAAATGGCTTAAATTATCTTACTGAAAGCCTTCGGGTATAGTGATATTTGCCTTGACTATGGCATGGTCTATAGAACTAAGTAGAAGAGCGTGTGTCACTCGGCTTTCCTTTGTACGAATATATCTTAATGTAGCATCCTGGTACCCTTTTTTAGTGTTGCATTGGTGGTTCGATTGTTGTTAATTGTACGCCATTAGGATCGGTTCAGTTTTATCCTATTTTGGTGGTATATATTATTTGGTCCTACTGATTTGGTAGTCTCAGTTTTTTCGACAGACTATTTTCATTTTTTGGGCGCCATCTTCCTATTTCTTTCGAATTACCATTATATTGAAATTTCAATTAGCTCAAAGTTCAAACCTTCTTGTATAAATTTAACAACATTTGTGTCCCTCACCCATAAACGAAACATTAGGTTATAAATTGTACAACCATTATCTAATTAAATAATCATGCAATTATGCCTATCTCATATTTTATTTAAAAACAAATTAAATATTAATAAATTAATGCCTCTTTTGGTATTTATGTTTACATTTAGATATGTTTTGTTCGTATACAAAAGAATCAATACAAATTAATAAACATTCGATATTCAAATTTTTAATAATCGGAGTATTTATTTGTTTAATAATAAATTATAGAATATAAAATATATTCAATAACAACAACATATAATTAATTAAATACAATTTCATTTTTATAAATATTTTTTGGTTTAATTTATTAAATTTGTAATATTCATTCAGGCAAATATATGGAAAAATAATTTTCAAAAATAATATCAATAAATATTGTTTATTTATGTCTATGTTAAATTATTGTCTATTTATTTTTATTATAATTAAGCAACTTGTTAATTAGAAATTTAAATATTTGTTATAATTTTAAACAAAATGATCTAAACATGTTTAATTATATGGTGTACGTGCTCCAAATATTTAATTCTAGTCTGGTTTGAAACAGAGAGATTGGTTATATATGTTCACCCATCGATTTGATAACATAAATAACACCTCTATCTTATATGTAATATTATATCACAGCAAACGGAAAAGCTCCGCCAACACAGTGCAAGTTTTGTCCAAAATAATTGTAAATTGGAAGTCAACAATTTTATGACTCTTTAAGCTTTTAAATTATGTAAACCACGCTTTTCCAATGAATATTTGTTAATGGCAAGGATGAATCTATCTTATCAGCGGAAATTATAGCCAGTTCTGTTGCGTAATGTCAGCGTTGATTATGATATGACTCTAATGGTTCAGTGGTGATAGTGATTACACTTAAACTTAAATTGGTTGAAATTTTGTGATACAAGAGCTTCCAACGACAGATGCATAAGATCATCTGTCGTTGGAAGCCCAGCTAATATTTGTTTAATTTTTCCGTTCCAAGTTTTCGTAAATACCATGAGCCAAGTTATTCATATAAACTTTACATCCTTTTTGTATGAATATGGCAACATCCATTTTGTATGAGTATGGCAACACTAACTTAATAAAAACCCATTTTGAAACATGTGAAGTTAGTCCAGCTCATATTTGTTAAATCTTTTCGTTGCAAGTTTGAGCCAAGTTACTTAAACTTAATGGATCTACAACGGGATCGCGCTTTTCAAAATCCCGGATCCAAAATCCCGAAACCAAAATTCCGGTTTACAAAATTTCGGTTTTCATAATGTCGGTTTATAAAATCCCGGTTTTCAAAATCTCGGTTTTGAAAGACATTTTTTGTTTTAATTCAGGCCGCCCGAAATTTCAAAATGTCGAGTTGAAGACCTCGAACATTTTATCACGAATAACAAAAATAGTTTCGTAAAATTATTTTCGGCGTTGTACTAATAGTACTTAGATTTGTAGAGGCTCACGGCTTGGGTAACTCTCAAAGTCACGCGGGAGGTCCTAAAAAGTTTCACCATGGTCGGCACTTTGTTGCCATGTTGATTTGGAGTTCTGTATAACTACTCAAAGTGAGTAGTCGCATTTTTCATAAATATAATTTTTAAATAATTATACTTGTTAAAAGTGCAAAGTCGATAACTATACTCGTATAACACAACACAACAAAAAAAATTGTTTTTTGTAACTAAAAAGTGCAGTGTTTAGATAAAACTTTATTCAGTGAAAATCATAAGTGAAGTGTGTGCATTACAATATGATAATGACCTAGATTTGGGTCATTATGCATGAAATCGAGACGAATGCGACTTTAATAGCTGCTCGGAGGCCGGTACCATAGATCCTGTGGAGAAACAACTACCGCCAAATAGAGGAAATAACTTCCCGAAGAGCACGAAAATGTTGAGATCACCAGTTTTAAATATAGCAAACTCATATCTGCAAACAACGCAGTCTCCTCTGAAAAAAGAACTTTATTATCAGAACAAATGCCGAGAGCATCAACAAATATTATAAACAGTGAGGAGCTGTTAAATAAATTTCAAAAAATGGAGAATCTAATCGCGCAGCTGAGCAATGAAGTTGCTGAACTTAAAAGAGTAACCTCTGTACTAAAACAAGAGATTAAAAACAGCAAGTCTGAGGATTCAGCACGAGTAAACAATCTGTGTTCGAACGATATTCATCCATCTTCCAGTAAACATGATCATTTAAATAATTCCAACTGGCTGCTGCGGCAATTTCCAGCTTTTCAACAGAATAATAGATTCAGTGCTCTGAGTCAAGAAGATTATTGCACAGATGAGTAAAAACTGGAAAAACAAGTTTCCAGTACTGATAACAGAAATACTAAGAAACGTAGGTGCACAAAAATGAAAACTCTACTAAAAAATACTACACAAAGTGTGAACAATAACACTGAACAGAAAAACCCAAAAATACCACTGCTTCCTCCCATTAACGTGAGCAATATCAATAATTTCGAATTTTTTCGACAAGAAGTAATTAAAACCATTAGCGAATCAACTAAGTTTAAGGCGCTTTCAAATAGTGACATAAGAATTACCTTTGAAAATGAACACGATTACAGAAATGTCAAAAAATTACTGGAAGAATTAAAAAAAGAAGACAGCAACAAACTAGAAAATATAGAATATCACACTTACCAGCTGAAGAGCGAAAAGGCTTATAGAGTGGTTATCAGAGGCTTACCATCTTCCATTAGTCACGATGAATTAGAAAAAATGGGACATGAAGTCGCAGGTATTACCAACATATACAAAATAATCACAACTAATGGTGAAAAAGTCAAGAAACACTTTCCATTGTTTTACGTCGACTGAAAACAAAAAGACTACAATAAAGAAGTATACAATATCAAGAAATTTGCGTACTCCATAGTTAAAATTGAGCCACCTAACAAGACTAGGGGCATCCCGCAATGTACGAATCGTCAACAACTTGGACATACCAAGAGTTTTTGCTATCGTCAAACAAAATGCGTTAAGTGTGCTGGAAATCATCACATGACGAAATGCAATAAACTACCAGATATAGCACCTTCATGTTCTCTTTGTCACCAATAAGGACATACTGCAAATTATAAAGGATGCTGTGTATACCAGAACAAAATTAAAATTCAACAAAATAATAGAACAAGCGTAGTACAGCGATTACAAACCAAAGCTGCTAAACCACAAAAAACAATTACACCATCCAGAGCTGGATTATCCTATGCGCAAGCCACCAAATTATCTGATGATGATTGAAACCAAAACAACAAACACAGAGAATGGAATAAAGAGCCTGGTAATTATGAAATTATTAAAATGCTTAATCAAATTCAACAGACACTTGGTCACTTATCAGAGAGAGTATCAAAGCTGGAAAGCAAAAAAGTCAGCATACCCACTAATGATTAACTCGTTCCTACACATTGGAACTTGGAACGCCAATGGGCTCATCCAACGAGCCCAAGAACTGGAAATATTCCTCCATACGAACAACAAAGACATTGCTCTGATATCAGAAACACACTTCTCGAACAAAAGCTTTATCAGAATATAGGGATTTAACTGCTACTGGACAACCTATCCTAGTGCAAGAGCCAGAGGTGGTTCAGCTGTACTAATTAAAAATAATTTCAAACATAATCATAACGAGACGATATTCGTGAAAGCTATATACAAGCAACTGTGATCTCAATTCAATTTAATGGCGCAGATTTAAATATTGCGGCAGCGTACTGTCCCCCACGGTATACACCAACGAAGTCACAATTTAATAACGTCTTCAATAAACTCGGTCCAAGGTTTATTATTGGAGGGGACTATAATATAAAACATACAGCTTGGGGTTCCAGGCTAATTTCCCCTGGGAAAGGGAATGCTTTGTTCAATGCCATTCATGAAAATAACTGCGAATATTTTTCTCCAGGAGGGCCAACGTATTGGCCAACGGATGCACGAAAAATTCCAGATCTACTTGATTTCTACATCACAAAGGGTATTTCATCCAGTTGCACTAGTGTCGAAGGAATAAACGACTTAACGTCTGATCACATCCCTGTACTGTTATCAGTAAACGCTATAGTCATCAAGAAAAAGCAAAACCTCACTAATCGATTGACAGATTGGGATCTTTTCAGAGAAAAATTGGAAGATCTAGTTTAGCTAAAAGTTAGTATTAAAAGTATTGACGAATTGGAACAACAAACAAACAATTTCATTAAATACATTCAATTGGCCGCCAGTCTAACCACTCCAGAAATGAAGGATAAAGCGGAGTTCGAAGTCAAATATCCGGCTGAAATCAGAGAACAAATCAAAGAAAGAAGAAAGACAAGGAGAATATGGCATCGGACCAGAAATCCCGCTGACAAGACAACTTTCAATCGTGTAAGTAACAAAGTCAATAGACTAATTAAAAGCTTCAAACAGGATTGCTTCGACAACTACCTTAGCGGGCTAGGTCCGGAAATGAATAAGGATTACTCGTTATGGAAAGCAACCAGAAAACTTAAACGACCTGTAGTTCGAATACCACCTATAAGAAATGCTCAAGGCAGTTGGGTTCGACAAAGAAAAAGCGGAACTCTTTGCTCAACACCTAGCAACAGTGTTTCAACCCCATGACATTCAATCCAACATTGACGTAACACCTGCTTATCAACCAATTTTAAAAGGATCACACCAATGGAAATTGCTCAAGAAATCGACAAAAGACACCAAAAGAAGGCACCTGGAATTGATGAAATATCACCGGGTCTGTTCAAGGAACTTCCACGTAAGGCAATCATCATGATCACATACTTATTTAATGCCTGTATGAGATTTAAGTATGTACCCAAATGCTTCAAAACGGCCCAAATAATTATGCTGAAGAAACCTGGTAAACCAGATGAAGAAGTAACTTCATAATGACCAATTTCACTGCTTCCGACCCTATCAAAGCTGTTTGAAAAACTACTACTGAAATGTCTAAAGCCAATGGTCCCTGATTTTCAATTTGGGTTCAGGAACAACCACTCTACAATATATTAAGTCCATCGAATAACTACGGTAATAGAGCAGAAGAAAATAAACATTGCCTCGCCGTATTTCTGGATGTATCCCAGGCCTTTGATAGGGTTTGGCACGAGGGATTGATATTTTAAATGAGCAAAATGCTACCCCAAAATTATTGCCAACAGCTTGAATCATACATTTCTGATCGTCAATTCAGAGTCATCCATGAAGAAACATGTTCTGACTTTTATCCAACGTTAGCGGGAGTTCCGCAGGGAAGTGTTTTGGGACCTGTCCTCTACCTTCTTTACACTGCGGACATACCTACAACGAATAAAACATTCATCGGTACGTTTGCCGATGACACCGTAATTATGTCAGTAGACGAATCACAATCAAAGGCAGTGGAAAATCTGCAACGAGCAATGAATGACGTTACTAAATGGACAATTGACTGGAAAATCGTGCTTAATGAGTTTAAATCAACCCATGTGACATTTACACTTCGACACGCAAATAACAATCTACGCTTATACCCAACGGAGCGCAAGTGCCGCAGGCTGATTCGGCAAAATACCTTGGTCTGCATTTAGATTCAAGGCTCAACGTGAGACAAAAAGTTGAACAGATTCGATTAAAACAACGTCAAATGTACTGGTTAATTGGGCATCATTCCAAAATGAACCTGTATTGCAAAAGACTAGTCTTACAAACTATCTTCAAACCAATATGGATGTATGGCGCGAATCATGGGGTTCTACTCATAAGTCTAATAGAGACATTATACAACGTAGTCAAAATAAATTTCTTCAAATGATCACCAACGCTTACCGATTCGTGACTAAATCACAATGATCAGTGGAAATACACATTGATCTAGAAATTCAATTGATTGACGACGTAATTCGCGAATGTGCCATCAAACATGAGAAGAGACTTCTTACCCACACCAATGTCGAGGTCGTACAACTACTAGACAGTACAAACGAAGTAAGGCGGCTCCAACGAATCAAACCACATGAGTTAACCGAATGAATATTATATAACAAGGGAACTGGACACTGGTACAGCAGACCCAAACAAGTTTTATGCTTATCTCATAAGTACTAATGTCAGCCCTACTAATGAATTAATAATATTTAAGATTGTAGTATAGTCATACCAATAAAGGTGTTATTTAAAAAAAAATGTTGATTTATACGAATCGAGTTCTAGAGGTCAAGAAGTCTAGAGGTATTAAACCAGACGATCCAGTCGGCCAAACGACAGAAACATTTTAGATTACGAATTTACATTTTATGTCACACCTTCTTGTTGAAGCCATATATCATCAATGTCTAGCTCATGTAATTTACCAAAGAAATTATGTTGCAACATGTCTCTGTAGCGATCTTCATCGACTGTAACGGGAAGGCATTGACTGTAACGGGAAATAGTTATGTTTTGCGTATTAAGTGGTATTTCTTGAAGCTCAAATTCACCAAAGTCGACTGAAATATTCTCGTTATTTCACTGGCACAAGAACAACCGGCATTGAATATTTTGTATCAAAGTTGATCACTCCTATGAATTGCTTGTCTACTGTGGGATGACAACTACGCAAAAACTTGAAATATACGCTCTAGACACTGATCTGGAATTTTTGTAGTAAATTTTAATTATTTGTAAATGTTCTCGTGTACTTTAACATAGTAAAATGTTCTATTTACTGAATGTTTTGACACTGACAGTTTGGTTATTTGTCTGAGAGTGCATTCACAGTGAAAGTTCAAAGTGGTCAAATCTCATATGGCCGTTATAATGATAAATTGCTTCACAGTTTATAATATGTTAGACGATCGTGTAATTGTTGAAAGGTCATAGGTTTAAAATGAAAATTATTGGTAATCGATTATTAGAAATTCTTTTGACCTTTAAATTTTTTTACAAATTGTCTAGACATTTTGTTTATTATATTCAATTTAATTATGTGATGAAGTGTATCAATATGGTAAGCTTTTTATGTACTGGTCTGACTCTTTCACTAAACAGTTGGGTTAGTTGTGTAAAATATAGAAGGCTTCTGGAAGATATATACGATTTTAAAATTTAGATCGATTATGTTATTTTAAAGAATTTAGATTTAAAGCTTTACGCATTTATGTATTTAGCTTTCCTTGAAATTATATTCACTAGACTGAAAAACTCACAAAGAACAGTCAAATTTCGTAGATATTGGGAATTCAGCCTTCTAAAATGATATTTGAAATTGAAAGTGAATAAAACAAAACGCCAAATAATATTCATTTTTGCTTTTTAATCCAAAACCAGGATATAGCTGCGTGCCAGTTGGCTGACCCAGTTATATTTTTAGCGTAGTAATTCCTTACTATCCAAAAACTGTAATGCACATCCTTATCTAACCGGTAAAAGAACGAAATACGTTTGAGAATTGTGTATTCGTACATACAGGAGCGTATAAAATCAAAATCAAACCTAACCTCAACTAAAACCAACAACACCAAACGAAATTATATTTATTTAAATTTACAATTTTAATTTTAATTTTAAACAAATCCCAAAGCTAATTAAAACAATGTATAGGTATCAGGAAAAAATGTATATTTGTATAATTAAAGAACTAACAGTTTGTTAAAGAACACACAGATGTGTAAAATCGCAGGTTGGAAGCACCTCTATAAATTGCGATGATAAATTATATAAAGTTTGTACGGACGTTCAACTCACGAAGTAATTTAGAGAACCGAAATGTGTGTATGTATACATATGTGGTCCAAAATCACCTCAAGTTATTTGTAATAAATATCAATAAATCAATTTAATTTCTTTTTATTGGGTTTTCCGGTTTTTAGTATATACGAAGACCATTTTCTATACTTCATTTTCATTGTCGAGAATTTTTCCTCTGTTTGTTTTATATTCCGTGTGTATCGTTTCCCGGTAAATAAACGAATGGAATGTTATGTGTACCATTCGTAATACACAATATATTTTAAAAGACGAAGTTGGAAAAAATAATATATATCTTAAATGGGTCGTAAAACTACCTAAAAGAAAATAAAATAAATTTTCTTAATTTTGTAGAATGTAAACGTGATAAAGCTTATAAACAATTGAAAACAAAAAGAAAATTCCGTATAGTGTATAGCTCTGTGTGGATATGAACCGGAGGAGAAACCGACTAGAAAAGGAAATATTACGAGTACGTAAGTACACACACACACACACGTAGATAAAAAATGTAAATGATCCCTAAAATAAAATAGACCAATATATTCATTTTTATGGCTTGTACTTTGAAGCTTCCCTGGTTGTTTCATTTCACTCAAGTTCTTGATTCTTGCGATGAACACAATAAATTTTCTTGATTTGGTTTAGTGAGCCTATATCGTGTAGATTGTCGAAAGCAGTGTATTTTTGCACAAGCGCACTACCAATTTCGATACGTGTACAAAATGAACATATTCAATGTTTTAAACACAATATTAATGGCTAGGCCTAGAGCCATAATTAAATCGTTTTTTGAGTTGTATGTTTTTTTGTTCTTGAAACCGAACGCACGTAAATATTTTTGTTAGGTAAGAAAATTATACTTTTCATGGTAACATTTTGTTGTAATCGTTGGAAAATTTTTCAAACACACACACACACACAATTGAGGTGTTAACTCTGTAAAAAAAAGTTTAACGTATAAAATTTTTGGGTGTAAAAAACAAAACAAAAATTTACAGATTTGGGGTATCCATAATAATGCCTCAATAATATCATTATTTAGGGCACACAAATGGCCATTAAACGTAAACCATTTATTTTTATGTATCAGGAAAATATTTTTATATTACACAATAAGTAATTTACTGAGAAGAACGACACAACCTAAAAAGGAAATAATATTCGAGATATTAGTAATATTGGTAATTTAGGCTGGGGCGATTTGTTAAGGTCTTGACGTTAGGTTTATACTTATGTAAACGCTTTAAAGATTCTATATCTTATCGATTTTTAAAATTCACAACCAATTTTACAATAGATGGACATGTTGCTCAATTAATGGGCATGTTGAAAACAAAATCAACTAATGTGGTTTAAATTCATTTCAGGATTGATCATGGTAAGTGTTTCCATGGCTTGGGAAAATATCTCAATAAAATTAGATTTCATAACCCCCCAAAGCTTTTTGGATAGAAATCGAAGACCGAAAGAGACTTAACGAGGTATGAGTCGTGGCGAAATAGTTTATCAGCTTTAAGCCAACATCGTAAGACATATCGTATGGTGTATGCTAGGACAAGAACAAAAAATCGTTCGCTCTTCAATGTATTGTCACTGATCAGACATCAGTTGTATCGCGTGTTGTACAGTTTGCAAAGTTAAAATGCAAATCTAGACCAAAAACCAAGAGTGTTATTCGATGGAATACTATCTAAAAATTAATGGTTCTAAACATGCTTAATCTCTTATCAATGATTGTAAGAAACCTTATTTTTGAATCATTGATGATAATCACTGACTTCTCTGAAAACTTTGCCTGTGTTCAGTTTATCCTGGGCCATTCAGAACTACCAGCATTTAAGAACTCTTAGTGGTCAATTTAAGATTGACAAAAATAAATGGACAAAAGCTCAACAATCACATAAAAATTAGGTATGCGGGCTGGTATTCAATACTAGATAATAGTCAATAGTTAGAAAAATCTTCATAAAAAATATGGTTATGGTATGTCAACACGTAAGGAAAGCACATTTTTTTTTCTGTCGGTTTTGACAGGCTCAATGGCTTAATGGCGAAGAGAGTGCCTCATCATGCCGCGGTCTCCAGTTTGATTCAAATTTAAACAACGATGACATAAAACGCTTATGTGTGTAGAAACATTGGGTTGACCACCTATACAATGTGCACCAATAAGTAAAAATGGTTCGTTAGGTTTCAGTTGAGATGCGGGAAGGGCCGTTTACGACCTCTACGCCATAGAATATATTTTATTAATATTGAAATATATTTGATATCTTATGGTTTCAAGTAAAATTCGTCAAATAAATCGAATGGAAAAAAAGTTGGTGAAACAAAACGATTGAATTAGATCAAGGTTATTGGTATTGAAAAGTTCAACTGCTATTTGTAACAAACGCTTTAAAATTGCATAAACCATAATTGATAACTCCAAAATATTGTGATTTCTATAGATTGGTGATTAATTTTGTTGAGGAATACTACGGCTGCCATCAATACGTTGTGACCCCGAATCGGTCATGAACAATCAAAGGATATACTTTTTGTTCTCCACATGTTTATAACGAAACCATGACTAGCAATTTTCGCGGTCTGACAATTGTAGCTTCACATGACGGGCGTAACTGAGCAAGTGACATCAAAGGATAGTGTTCTCAAAGCGGTATGCATATGTGGTAACACATGACCGATGCTATTATAATCACTTGAAATAGACATTTTAACATTCCAAATAGGAACTAAAATCCAGTTAGAATTCTGCCGATATAAAAAATTAATCATAACGTAAATCTTCACCGAAAAAAATTATTTGTGACAAATCTGTAACATCAAATAAACATAAGGATTAATTAATATAAAATGGAACACTTAATGTTTTGGATTGATCCATCACTGCTTTTCCCAGCTGAAGTACGCCATGTTCGTAAATACTCTCTTTATATAGGCAACAAATAATTCAGTCGTAACATAAACTTGCTTACTGAAGAAGTAGGTAGTCGTAAACGTTAAAACCCGAATACATTGTTTCTAATTCCTCACAAGTGAACTAAGACTGTATATCAGTTTGTCCTCCAATTAACTAGAGGCTGAACCAATCAGCCAGTAACGGATTTGTTGTACTTCATGACGAACAATATTCTTAATCTTGACCAAGAAAATTGAGCCTGTGGGTGGGGCATCCATGGTGCGTTTTACGGCCTTATCACATGTATAAAAGAGAATCGGCTGGATCACGTACTCCAAGAAATTCGATGGCCTACAAGTGAAGACCATGTGTCCCAAGGCTATACATTGCTACTCAGTGAAGGTGACATCTGAAATCTTGGAGTTAGGATTCTCATGATGCCACAGGTCAAACAGGCTGCCTATTTGGCTTTCAGGCGATAATCGAATGATGGGCTCTATACCTGAACACGATGAAGGATTCGTGACTGTAATGCTAAGGCTGGCAGAAATCAGATCGACTTATGTAATAATATAGATCGCTAATGATCTCAAAGTTGCAAATAAAAACATCCATTTGAAAACATGGACACATCCACGTAAAACATCTCGAAACCAAATTGACCATTTGTTGATTTCAAACGGCTCGGGTTGTCCAGAACGTGAGATCATATCGGTCTTCAACAAGGTTCGGAGGCAGTAACCATTATTTGTTCACTGCAAAGCTACGATGGAAATTTACGAACCAAGTCAGGGAGGACAGGGGAATATAAATGGCGATTCTACTTTAAAGGTCTGATAAATAAAGAAACTCAACGAAATTATCAAGATCTTATCAGCAATAGCATTTTGCGAACTAACTGCCTGTCTGATGAAGTGAACAGAGTTTTTGTAATATTGATAACCTCGGTTGTCGATGCTTTGATTGGTTTGATGACGAACAATTCGTCTTGCTGTTGAGCAACGAAATATAGCTCACAATGATAGTAGAACAGCTAAACGAATTTGTAGACAAAAAAAGCACGAATAGTGGAAGGCTTAGATATCGTTCAACTGCCTCTAGTTCGCAATAATTCAAAACTCTTGAGATTCAGAGGGCTAACTTTGTGGGACTGTCTTTTCGACCATAATTGATTGAAATGGCGAATTGAAGTTATGCTTAAAGAATGAAAAGTGGCCGCGTTATGCCCAATACTCAAGAAAAGTGAAATGCGATAGTGCGATAACGCGATAACCTCGATAATAATGCGATAATGCTAGAGGTTGACAATCAAACTTTATATTCTCAACGTCCACTTCTGAAATCAAAATATCTTGCAAATACGGATAAATTGTAATTGTAGAGGATTGATCAGACCCGTTGTCATGTGCGAATGTGAGATTTGAACCTTAACGCATGAGTACGAAAGATGGCTTTTAATATTCGAGAGGATTGTACTATTGATATGGGACTTGTAACACTGGGAGCTTGTAAGGAAAAATATGAAAGTAGCATTTACCTGTTACCCACTCGTACAGCTCAATCTTTCTCTGACACGTGTGTTCCTCGACGTCGGGGTGATGAACAAGCACCGCGATTGCTCGCGTTCTGCTTGCCGATATAATCTGGATTCACGTGGTGTTTGGCACACACCATACCTTCACCCGGTGTGGTGTTTTCTTCCGTCCAGACCCACTGATAACCTGGTTCACCGCTTGCTTTCCCTTTTCTTTGTTGGCACTGTTCACTTTATTTCCCTTTTATATATTTTTTTACTAGAGGAATAAAACACTTTCACCTCGATTTATTTTTCGATACCTTCCTTCAATCGACTCGCCTCGCAACCATCAAGCAAAAAAGCCTTTTTTGCCGACACGCAACACCTTTTATCACTTTCGACCTCTCACGGTTCATCGGGCAATATGCTTTTTTTCTCCGTTTTCCTTACGCCATCTATATTGTAGCACCAACATTCAGCTTGTTTGACATTTGGCTGACGTATCAGTGTCACTGTGATACGGAAAGTTTTGTTCTATTTGAGGTGTTGTGTGGTGATTTGTCATTTGTGTTTTTGTGTTTATTTAATCGGTTCTCATATGTTATGTGTGGTCGGCCGGCCAATGCAGCTATGTAATTATTATATTTGTTCAATGTTACATAAATGTGGCTTGCCATGTATCGTTCATATTTTACAGGTTAGTGCCTAAGGAAGTGACGGGATTCGATACATGGACCGAGGTGTCCGCAACCAACCGGACTACTGGTATGTAGCTTTTGTTTTATTTATTTATGTGTGATTTTAATAATTCCATTTTTATTTCAGACCTCGGTTCACGGTAGAGAACTACCCATCTAGTTTCTTCTAATTGTTTCCAACAGTATGAAGAGCTGGTTCATGATTAATATCGATGGAGTAAGATTGTTGACATGGTATGACCCCTTTAAAAACCGCTAAAAAACTTACAGAAATTAGAAGCTCAGGCAGTTAAAACTGTTTCGTTACGATTTTGAATGGCGACGTTGTCAGTTTAATGCTTTTATTAACTCAACAGTGGAATTTTTAATATGTTTCTGTGAATGATGATGTTATCAATCATCGTTTATTTAAACTGTGAATCACTATTCAAATACAAAACATGTATCTATATATATTATTAATAACCCCAAGAGATTATATTCAATTATAAAAATAAAAAAATTAATTTACAACATAAAGCTCCAAAACTATTTTTGGCAATCGCGCGTTGTCGAATAATAATAATTGTATTTTAGCAAAAATCAAACAACGTTTTGTTGCATGTACACGAGACCATTCCAAATAGACGAGAGTGTTGTTATTTTATCGAAATAAAATAAATAAATTTATTTTAAGTATTTATAATCGAGTTGAGCAATTTTATCAGTGCATAAATAAACTATATGTATGTATGTATATTTAGATAGAGCTTTTCGATAAACCTATATGTATATTTAAATTGAATATCGATATCTGTTTGAGCATTGTTTTTGTATCAATGCCTAGATTATGCTGTACACTAAATGATTTTTGATATATTATGCAAAACGATTTTCTAGTTGTTTTATAATTAAGCCGATTGTTTATTTATTTAGTTTTCACGTCATTATGTTGTATTTTAAAAATATATATTTATTTTTAATGGGCATGAAAAACAAATTGTTATTTATATTGATATATAAATGGATTAAATCTAAAATTTTATTAAGATGTTACGTATATGTATGTATGTGTGTGTATATAGCCCAAAAAAAAAGAGACGATGCTCTGTCATCGCTAATCTCCTAAATAATTATCTAATTCAGATGGTTCCCAACAAAAAAAAACCGAACCCAATTAATATTGCGATAAATAATGATAAAATCTAGAGACTGTAGAAATTGATCTCCATTTCGAAAATGGTAATTATTTAGAATTTTTATCCTTTTTTATGGTTTCAATTTATTTTAAATAGGATTTTGTACATTTTGTTTAATTTATCAAATCAAATAAGAACGTTCTAGATACGTATTTTATTATTATATATAAAAAGGATATGTGTGTATATTCGACATATCTAGAGATTTCGTGGTTAAATTTTATTGATCCATGTATATTATAGAGACGTATCGACACAAACAACCTTGAAATCGGGTGGATCTGCCCTTCGTTAACAAACACGACTAAATTAGTCTATACCAACATATTTTAGTAATTTCAAAAAAAATTCGATTAAAGCTTGAAAAAAGTTCAGTTGAATCTAGTCAGCCTACAAATTAAATAAAGTTTGGTTTTTTTATCGTAAAATTGTCCCTTTATTTTGTTCATGTACATACATATATAATATTGCTTCACGATGCGTAAAATTGGGTTTCACTTCACAATTTGAGGTTAACGTTGTAATGAAAATTT
The DNA here is from genome assembly GCA_963932295.1 of Tipula lateralis. Taxonomy (NCBI): domain Eukaryota; kingdom Metazoa; phylum Arthropoda; class Insecta; order Diptera; family Tipulidae; genus Tipula; species Tipula lateralis. The sequence continues at coordinate 187,099,326 of OZ010736.1, read as the reverse complement.
GCCATCAATTCATGTTGGATTATAGGGTTGTTTTCATTTAATAAATTTTAAATTTTTTGAAAACATTTCTGACGTCGTTCACACCTTGATGTGCCATTCCTTATTAGTCTTAACTTAGGCTTGATCGGAATTTTTATATTTTTACAATATTAGAATTAGGATCATACTTGCCTTTCACATAGAGCATTTGCAAACTAATTAAGTTCGGTATCTCTACACAAAAAGCATTTATACAGCGTAATAGGGCTGGAAAAAATCATATATCTGTAAAGTGATGTTCATTAATCTGTAAAGTGATGTTTAAAGGAGATAAAGTTGAAACCAGTAATAGTGGATAAATATAAAAAAAACTTAAATTACATCAACATGAATTCTTGAGGTTGAATAAATATAACCAAATGGTGAAACGTAGTAAAAATAACTATATCATACCTGTCTAGATCACTGAGATTCTGCTTAAAGTGTTTCCAAAATCAATAAGATACTCTTATTGGTAAGAACGTACCGAATGATATTGATTCAAATTAAATTATCACATTAATTGTGAGTAATTAGAAGTACAAATAGTCTCGTATGTTTGCTCCTGTTTGTATAGTATCAGAATATTGGCTGAATGTTTGACTCCCATGTATTTTGCAATCCCACCTTAAACCGTAGCTACATTTGGTCAGTAAGTACAACAATCTTTCCTTTTATTGTTACAAACACTTCCCTAATGAAAACCTTAAGCACACAGTAGTTCTTGATAGTAAAAGAAAGGTCATATTAGAGGAGGAGATGAAAATGAAAGACTTAATCGGGATAAAGAGATGAAGAGTTCAGTATTTATGAATTCTCTTTTACATTAAGTTTCAAGTTCTGTAAATTTAGGGATTCTGGAAAAGGTTTATTGACCATCTCATTTCTCAATCACGAACTGCGTATAAAATAGCCAATTTGGAATTTATTGGTTTTTAAAATTTTAATCTCAAGTTTATATCTATATCGCCTCGTCTATAAAACGACACATACACGATAGCATAAACGCCATCGTGTATGTGTCGGTTTATATAGATGAGGCCTAAACCAGTTCAAAGAATGAAAAATATTTCGTCTATGGAAAGACCATGTTAAAAAGATACCGAACAACAACCGTTTTCGATAAAAATGCTAAAAAGTTGATTAAGCTTCGGTTCAGGCTGTACGCAAGCGTAATCGAACATTAAACGAACAATAAATGACTCTTTGTATGTTTGCTTAATAATTTATGCCGCACCGGCGATTAAAAGTTAACGCCCAGATGTATATTGTGACAATACATCGAGTATCACGATTATTGGGGTCGGTAGCTGATCGTCGTAGAGAGTGGTTGTGTTTTTGGAGTGGCGTTGGTGTTTGTGAATAATTAAACAATTAATGGTTTAGTGATTTAATAATTCATAAGTAATAAATATGTAAATGTGGGTGATGAACATTAATATAAATATTAATTAATTAATTGTTAATTATTAGTTATTGTGGTGTGTGTGAGTGTTTGTATTAATTTTAATTCGGATTGAACCTCTTGCATGTGTTATGGTAAAAAATTCGGGATAACGGTACTTTTGCTTGATCCAAACATTCATGTATTGGAATAATATTGTAATAGAGTAACTACAGTGAAGACGTCTATATATTTCGGATAAGTACCATTTTATTTTTGATAATTGTTTGAATTCTTTTTGTATAGTATGAGATGTGTCAGTAAATTGTGTACTTAAAACGGGTTTTATTATTTTGTTTTTCACTGTATTCTCTTCGTTCGTCGTTGGCACATTGTGAATCGTTCATGATCGTTTTTGTGTATAATTTTTCTCTTTTTTTGTACGATCATAGTTTGCTTTGTGTTGAGTCTAATATCAGGATTCAGGTGTCGTCAATTGAAGCAGTGAATTGTTTTTGTGTTACGTATTGTGATATCGCCATAATGGTTGAATGGTACTTTGTTTATCATTAGTGGTTACAGGTCCCCAAGCCTTAAGCTAATAAATTTTCTTTTAGAGTTTGTATTTATTCTTTATGTAGATTAGGTGTGCGGACTGGAGTTTGGATAGTTAATAAAATTAATTAAGTAACAGATTCCTGAGCTACAAATTGGTAAATTTATTTCAGAATTTTGTATTGTTTTAATTTAAATCAGGGAAGAGCAAAGCAGATAGGTGTTGCGGTGTGAAGACTGACGATATTCGATTGCAGATTGGTAGATTAGCAATTTGATTGTCTCGTGATTGTCTGCTTACGTTGTCCGGGATTCTTGGAGGTGTGATTGTCTTTGTGTTGCGGACTGGAGGTAAAATTAACTTAAATTGGTGATAAAATTTATTTATTAAATTAATTCTTACAGATTCCTGAGAATATTAATACATTTTTTTTTCAGAGTTTTATATAATTGTTTTAATTTTAATAAAAAACAGGCGAGCAGATTGGTGTTGCAGATTGCAGATAGGCGATAGTAAATTAGAAATGTGATTGTCTTGCCCCTCGCGTTAGATGGTGGTGGATCTGGAAATATAGGGATGCAACTTTATATACAGCATATGATGAGAAGAGCCCAAGATAATTAACCTAAATACTCCAGTTTCAACTGTTGAGGTAACAGAAATACATATGATGGAATTAGAAATGACCTTCCTATTCTAATAAAAATAATAACCAATGTTAATGTGAAAATGACATAGATCTTACTAACAAATTATATTATTTTACTAATTATGTAACAGGAAAATGGTTCTGCTGAAGATTGTCGCCCTAGTCTATTTTGATTCTCTGATGAGCATGTTTAAGACTTATGGTAACATTATCGTAATGGATGGCTTAAACTATCATACTATATTAATTAAATTGTTTCAGATACCTGAGCCATAATTTAAAAAAAAATCTTACAGGTTCTGTACTTATGTTTTAATTAGGTTAGTTTATTAATTAAGTTACAAATTCCTGAGCGACTAACTAATAAATTTATTTTAGGGTTTTGATTTTAATTTAGTTTTAATTTTATTCAAAATACAGCAGAGCAGATAGGTGTTGCGGACTGGAAAATGCTGACTGGCGATTGCAGACTAATAGATTAGAATTGTGTTTGTCTTGTGATATTAGTAGTTTAGTACTGACTGTCATGGTGTCTGTAACTGGGTCGCTCTTTCCTAACTAACATACCTTCCTATCCTTACCTATCGTTTTATGTAAACGGCTGTAGGAATAGGCCCGGCGTTATCCGGGAATATTGCCTAGCGCTTGGTCCTACAGTCCTATCAATGAATCAGTCAATCAATACATCGAGTATCACGATTATTGTTTGTGTAAAAGGTGCAATAAAAAAAGCTTTTGACCGATTTGTCAAATATTTTGGTCAAAACTTTTTCTTACGCTCACAAAATTCAGGATGCATGCTTTCAGGCGCACAAAATAAATTGATGTTTAGTGAGTTTACTCATTGTTACTGTAGACAATATGATGAGCTTTTCAGTAATCTTTCTGATGAGGTCTTGAGTTGGTGGTCTAATAATCACTGAATATTACTATCAAGCAAGTCACCGCGGTTATCAGAAAAGGAGTGTCTGGCTTCAACCACAAACAGGTACAATTTAAATTGTCAACCGCTGGAGACATAGTATGTAGTATATTTATGGATCTAGAATTTAGTTCCTAAAATACTGTTAAACCAGGTTCTATGTGGCGTGTGGCACCGCCTGGTTGGAACCACATATCTGCAATTGTTGCCAGCTAATTGGGGTATCAAACATGAGATATCATGTCTCTATCACATTAACCGTATCTAATATTAAGACCATAATCGCTTTTGAAGACATATGAACGAATGATTTCGCCAGTCCATAAAGCGTAATAAGCAATAATATTCTCTGCATGTAATGGTATTTCGGCAAAGACTCATAGAATATCATTACTATAAAGCTCTAGTTTAAAGTACCCTTTCAACCAAAAGTGAGCTTTATCGCTGCACAAAATGGTGAAATATCTGGAATATCAACATCAATATCAATGTGTGCTTTAGCCTATTTTTAACCTTACTCAATGCTTCACTCTATACAGTGTCTATTGCTTGTTTGGTACACGCTGTGAATAGAGTTTGTTAGGTATTGAAGTCAGTTGAGAGCTGCTACCTATTATTTAGTCCTCCAGCTAAAATGTGTGAATTATTTTTCAATCTATGTCTAATGTTGGTATTATACATTTTTAATAATTCCAATGAATTAGATCAACTTAAAAGAGATCATTTATAAAGATAATAAAAGTGTAGGGGAAACAACGAAAACCTGAGGGCCACCAACATTTAAATTAAGTTGTACCATTTATCACCACTCTAATTCTACGATAGAAAGAAAATTCTCAATCCAAGCCAAAGGCGGATATGGGGTTATTATCTTAAAGATATTTGATCAAATGGAGATTGATTAAGTCGTTCAGTAAATTTTAAATCAAATTTAAATGACGATAAAATGTTGTGAAAAAGTTCAATTGTTGAGCAATGCTGAAATCTCTAAACATATAAGAATAAAAATGTCAAATACTAGCTCTGAAAGACTCTACTGTGTTATAATACATGAATACGGCAGAGTATTTAGAGGTGATGCTGAGTATTGAGGAATGGGTTCTTTGGAATATTTGTTGTTTTGTTTTGAATCTTCTGCAGTTTTCCTAAACGCTATCACTGGTCACTCAGGTTAGATCGTAAACAGAAAAAAAATTGTGTGGTGAATAAACATTTTCAACCAATTGATGTCTGCTGCTGATGCATTCTGGGATGGAAATATTTTTAAAACAGCCTTTAGCTATATCAGCTATCAAATAAATTGATTGAAAGTAATTATTATTTGAAGTCGTTAAAATATTGGTTCAAAAGATAGAACTTTAAATCAGGATTTTACATGAATCTTCAACGTTGTCAAGATATCATCATGTATACTGTAAAATGAATTCTTTGATTGGATGGCTAAGATTGGTTCACATTCTCAAATAAGAAATATCATAATGGCTAATCTTCGGAAAAAAAGTTACCAATTTAGGATTAATGTAAATTGCTACTAGGAACCGTTTATGACTTGAGTCTCACATTTTGCATTGGTTCTAATCTAAGGTGGATAAAATCAATTACAAGTCTTATAAATAAATCTGAAAGTCAATCACTCAATGATAAACCTATCGAAATGTCGCATTTGGAGTAAAAATAATCTACAAGCCTTTGCAACCATTATAGAACCATTATCATAACCACTGATTTGTGTACTTAATGAGTCGTTTTTTGTTCATATGTTGGTCCATATGTCTTCAAAAATAATGTTGGAAAAAATGTTACAGGCAACGTTGAATAGTAAAACCAGAGTTACAACCGCAATTGCTGCACAAAAAGTGTTAGAAATTATACATATTGCGCTATCTATACATAAAAACACGAATTATATATATATATATATATATATATATATATATATATATATATATATATATATATATATATATATATATATGTATATATATATATATATATATATATATATATATATATATATATATATATATATATATATATATATATATATATATATATATTTATATATACCGGGTGTTTCTTTTAAACTAAGACGATGAAATATCTCAAAATTTTATCATACCGCATGGGAAATACATAAATGCAAAAAAATAGTCCCCCAACCTCCGGTTTGAAGGTGGGACGGGGTTTACTTTAAAACTAAGATAGGAAGCCATATTTTTTATTGCAGATACGGTTTCTACAATTTCTTCTTGTTAGAACACACGCATTCGATTCTGCAATACGTTTGAAATAAAATTCGTCATCAAAACAATTTTTTTTCGGTTCAGTTTTGTAAATCACATATAACGTTTGTGTTCATGTTTTTCGTAATAGCAAAATAAACGATAACATACTTTAGAATGGAGCGTTTAACTGTGGCAGAGAAAATTGAAATGATTCTGGTTTATGGAGAAGCTGGCAGAAATCTTGAAAATTCTGTTGTGACTTACGCTCAACGTTTTCCGGATATGATCCGTTCACTTGCTTCATTTGGCCGTACTATCGAACAATTTATTACTGATGGAAATGTTCAACCGAAAAACAGGACCTGTTGAGCAGTAGTCACTGAAGAAAATAATGAAATTGCTGTATTGGCAGCAGTGGCTCATAATCCTCATGTTAGTACACTACAAATAGTTCACGATTCCGGATTGTTCCTCACCAGTGTTTGGAGAATTTTAAAACGGCACAAGTATCATCCGTAGTCATGTGTTTTTACACCAAGATCTTCATGGCACTGATTTCCAAAATCGGGTAACTTTCTTTCAATGGACACGTGAAGAAATACAACAAAACCCAAAGTTTTTTCGTTTTTTCAAATCATGAAACGGTTAATCGACATAACATGCATTATTGGAGTGTTACAAATACGCGCTGGCTTCGTCAAGTTCAACATCAGTGCCCTTGGACTGTCAACGTGTGGTGTGGAATAATTGGCAACAAACTCAGAGGGTCCCACATTATTGAAAGCAACTTGAATGGTCAAATGTACCGAAACTTTATGGAAAATGAACTGCCAATATTACTTGAAAATTTGAGCTTAGAAGTAAGATGGAAAATATGGTTTCAACATGATGGTTGTCCTGCACACTATTCGGTGGTGGATCGTGATTTTAATGGTCGCTGGATCGGTAGAGCTGGTCCGATAAATTGGCCCGCCAGATCACCAGACCTTACTGCGCCAGATTTCTGTTTGTGGAGCTATCTCAAAGACAAAGTTCACAAACAAAAACCAACAACACGTGAGAACATGATTGAGCGAATCAGAAATGCGTTTGCTGAAACTCAACCAAACACACTTCTCAGTTGTGAACAATCATTTGAAATGCGTATTAATAAATGCATTGAAAATCGGTGAATCGGATGGCAAACCTTCCCACAGTTCGGATAAGCTACGCGATCCGTATAATACTAATCATCCACTCACACTGAAATATACAAAAACATCATTCGACAAATTATCGCATTAATAATAAAGCTTACAGCAGCTGCCTTAATGTTTCGTGGAATTTTCAATGCATCTACAACGCTTTCCTCTACGAATCCCAAATCGGCCAGTGTCCTATCCATAGCTTCTGGTGGCGGTTCGTAATCATGTGAATTTATTCTTATTACATTGGCTTTGGATCAACCATTCCAATTTCGATAGGTATACATTTCGTTTTACGCACAACGAATATACAACTCGATCTCGGGAAAATATCACTTCAATTAAACACTGTATCGTATCAGACTAGTGTTTACGTCGATATATATATATATATATATATATATATATATATATATATATATATATATTTATATGTATATATATATATATATATATATATATATATATATAAATATATATATATATATATATATATATATATATATATATATATATATATATATATATATATATATATATATATATATATATATATATATATATATATATCTTCCTTCCTTCAGAGCCCTGATTGGTAAGTATGGAAGTATGCAAGCGGACTGAAGAGAAATATAAACACAAAATAATAGATTCTACAAAACCAAATTTCGTCTGAGTTGTGTAGAGGATCATCCTATCTAATTTAATCTATACAAGTGTATACATAATTGAATTGGTGAAAATAGCACCAGGAGTTGCTGCAGCAGTAGTCCAATCAGTTGATTACAGTCCTCGTTTGTTTTTAGTTAACGAATATTTGAGTAATTAAAAACTACGAGTTCTAAATGCCATTCATTGTACGATACCATTGCTTTACCGTTGGAACTGTGCATATAATATACACTTCAGCAGTGAACTTTACAAAACACAGTATAATAAAAACAAACCTGAACAAATCTGTCTATGTTATAATAATAAAGTAGTTCCATCGAAACAAAAATATTTTCGCACTGACTTAATGTACATTTTCACATTCTAAAGCTCAGAAATTAATAAAATAAAAAAATAAAATAAAAAGCTTCATTAAAAACGTGGCACAAAAATTAAAAATGCTTTTAGATTTGAATAATAAAATTGTATATTCGTTTATTATTTGTGATACGTTTTGCTTTTGAGACGCGGGCGCCGGGGAAAGGGTTGAATTTGAATATTCCGAACGAACTTATTTTGTTGCTGTTTAATTTTTTTTATTTGTTTTTATTTTTTAAAGTGGATGAGATTTTATGTATTTGTGAAAAGTTAAAAAATTCTACTTCATGAGAAGTTATTTTTAGTTACCACAGCTTTTAAGGGTGGAAAGCTTATATTAACTTGAATGTATATAAACGGTGGCATGTACTCGTTTTATTTATAATTATATTATTTACGGCTAAGTGTGTGCACTTGGTGCGTTAAAATAATATAATTGAATTTGCCGGCTGTTCATATAATTGGAAATTAATTTTGTTGAACAAACGTATTTGAGCGTGCAGATGGATTGTGACTGATTTTGATCTCATATATGTGAGTCGAAACGTATATATAGGCTAATCGTACAAAATAATCCCTTTTTAACGAATTAAATCCATTATCCAATTTTTTAACTTATACAACATAATAATCATTTTTTTATATTGTATATCTTTCCTCACATCAAAATTATTATTTGGTATTAATTTTAATAATTAAAAAATATGTATTTATAAAAAAGGATATATCCCACATTATGCGTCCGTATATGTAACACACAACCAACCAAAAAGGATACATACCGAGTAAAATTCATTTTTATTCAAATTCACCAAAAAGTGTTTATTGACATTTTAAATTGGATGTTCATTTATGATTTTAAATGTTCGAATTAACTTTTTGTGTTCGTATATAGCACATATACATAGATAATATATATATATGTGTGTGTGTGTTGCTTAAATTACGATGTGTTGTATCCTTTTTTCGTTTTTTGTTTTTAATTAAATGACAAACATTCCATTTCCATCAGACGTAACACAGAAAAAGCCGTACAAATTTTTTCGATCCAGGCAGAAACGAAACAGAAATTACATGTTATAAACTAAAGGATAAAAGATCTGCTCGACAGGCAATCAAGTTGTCAGTAGAATTTATTTTTGTTTGGTATGGCCATACACATAGAATTACATGTTGATGGTTTAAAATGAGTTTTGCTATGAAATATGGTTTAGTTCAATTGCAAGTCGTGCTTTTTGAACTCGAACATACCACGTGGGTCGGTAAAGCTGTGGTTTAGAAACTCGCACAGTTTATTTTAAGGCCTTATGGGGTGCATAATATTCAACAATAAATAAATAATTAATTAACTCTCGTCTTTAATTGGCTTTTTTATGGAAAGCTCTCCAAAATTGATATCTCGAAAACAACTTTCCTATACTGTGTATAAATTTACTTATAATGTGGTTTCTCCATATTCTACAGTAAAACTGTTTTTTTAATTCAATTAGATAAAAACTGAACTTGATGATCAATGAATTGAGAAACTTTGACCGCAACCCACACATTGTCAATCATAAGTTTTATCCGATCGTAGAGTCATTTGATTGAAATGTAACCAGAACTTAATATATTTTATATAATACCTCGGCATTCTGACATACAATACAGACCATAAAACTAATCGGATGTGGTACAAAGGTAGATTGAATACATAGCACGTCACATCAACCAAGGAACTAAGATATTGAAAAGTGTTATTATATTACTCATCATCTTTTGGGCCCCACGATTTAATGTGTTCTTCAGTTTCAGCATCTTTCTCTATTAGAATTTTTCTGAGCGAACATCATGTTGTTGTGACGTTTTAGTCGTTACAGTTTTTGTTTTGTGCATTCTACCTTTCTCAAGTTGAATCTAGGCTCTTTACCGATTCGAAAAGTTTTTGCTTCTTTAGGTTAAGCCATAAATTCAAAATTCCCCATGCTTTTTTAAACGATTGATATTTTGAAATATTTTGGAAAACCGCAATTTTCCTCCCATGAAAAAAGATTTCTTCTAAAACTACAAACGCTGGAGTTTGAACATAAATGCATTTCATGTTTGAACATAAATGCATAATATCAATTTCGAATCAAATTCATGAATTTAACGTTGATGTAGTGCTCCCTACTCCAAAACAACTGAGAGCTTTGAACTGTTAATAGAAAACTAAGGTAGAAGTATATAAGAGTTACTGGATATACACTTCTGTCAGATTTCTTAAAGGGATAACGTACTGAACCGAAACGTATAATGACCATTACTTTTCTTACCACTGCAAACTTTAGAATAAATTGGTAAAAAATAATTTGTAAAAGGAATATTTAAAAAAATAAAAAAATAATAAACTGTCATAACTTTTGAACTATTCTGGGTGATTCACGTCCCAAGGGGTTTAAATATAGACATTTATCAACACCTGTTGTACTGATAACGAAAAATATATATGACTCAATCCGAACCTCTGTAATTGAAATTAGTACACTGAAATGAGTAAACCCTTTAACAAGAAATAATTGAAGATCAAATCAGGTGGCAGGAGCCCGCAGTAATTTCAACTCCATAGCGTATATAAAAGTTGATGGGGCTCAAATATTCGTCGTTTACCTTTGTCTAGCATAACTGTAGTGGTTTGTAACCGTAGTTAACGTAAATAAGTGCTTATTACCTTTTTATGCTGAAATTCTTGGATGAGCGAAGACTTGTCCTAAGATGTTTTAACTTATCAGAATAAAGGCAATCAGATACCAGGAATGGAGGATACATAAATGACTCTTTCAGAGGCTCTTCGGGAAATCAAAGCTTTTGTCCTCCGGAGAAGTGTGCTTAGTGAAACTTAGAGGAGTTGACCAAAGGGCACCACCAGTGGTAGAACCTTCGGTTCTATTTGACTCAACACGGAGTAACCTATCAGTTACAAACATAAATCAGTAAAGAACCAGACTCAAATTTCTAAACTAGATGTACGCCGGGTTATGGTGTAAAAACTTTGCAGGCGTTTTTATCTCTGTTATCCTTGTTTCTAACAGGATGTGGTTTTAGTACGTAAAAATATGCTTGAGACGCAATTGGCTCATACTTTGGAGTCTAAATAAGATATACCTGATTCATAAATTAAAAAATTGTTTCTGTGATGATTTAAGGTGTCCTGGGCTATACGCACGTTATATAGTTAAAGTATCAACGTATCCTGTTTTACTTAAAAATAAAGCGTTAACCATTTAACCACCTTTGTGGTTGAGATTGTGGACTGAAAATGTTAGTATGAACCTTATATATATATAAACCTCCTAAACTATCAATCAAGCTAAGTTCTTTGTTTGCACTAATAGCAGTCTTTTGGAAAAATTGCGGCCACCTTTTGGTAGCCAAGAGAGTTTCAGACTTAACATAAAACTCAACAAAACGTTGAAATATATAAAAATGAAGAAATGCCAAAATGAGAACCTGGAGTTCCCTATGAGGTAAAGTGAAAGTGTTCTTTGCTGTTAGGATATGTAAAGTAGTCTCTGCTGCTAGGATATATCTTCTAGTCCAACCATTTCGAATAATTTTCAACGAACAATTGGATCCAGAACCACAAACAGTAAAATGCATCATTGGAACAACTACTATACTCTTGCCAGATTAGTACGACTGCATAGGTTTTTCAAATCGATAAGTTAACAGAGGAAAAGTTCTGTGGCTAATATACAGTTTTAAGCCATATAAAGTCGTGGGACCTATTGGCAACATTTCTGGGAATATTTTGCAATTTTCTAACATAATTAACATAATAAAGGTTCGCCATCTAAAGTTTTTTTTTTCAACTAGTGCTTATTTCGTGAATGGTAACACTTAGCTCATGTCTGATTTGACAGATAATTAGTTTTAAATCAGACAACGCTGGTAAATACTGCGACATTACTTTGAAAATCATGGTAATATTGCAGAATGTGTGCGAAAATTGCGTACGGATTTTGGAAGAAGAGAAGCACCGTCAGCTCCGTATGTTCGTTATCTTTCGTAAAAAAGTGAAAGAAACTGGCATCCTCATCGATGAACCAAAGCGTGAAAAGCAAAAAACAGTGCGTACACCCGACAATATTGATACTGTGGCAGAAAGTGTGCGTGATGCGCCATCAACATCAATTCACCGTCGTTCTCAACAATTGAACATTTCGGAGACATCATTGAGACGAAATTAGCATAAAGACCTTGGTATAACGCCATACAAAGTCCAATTGGTTCAGGAATTGAGGCCAACTGACCATCCAATGCGTTTTCGCTTCGCGAAATGGTCAGTTGACCTGAGATGAGTGGGCCTGCGATCGACTTACAGAAGATGCCGATTTGGCCAAAAAAATCAACTTTTCGGATGAAGCTCATTTTGATTTTGACGGGTATGTCAAGGTAAACAAGCAAAATTGTCGCATTTGGAGCAGAGAAAACCCGCACGCATACATTGAAAAGCCGGTACACCCAAAACGGGTAACTGTATGATGCGGGTTTTGGTCCAGAGGTAAAATTGGGCCATTTTGCGTCGAAAATGAGCAAGGAGTGGCCGTTACAGTCAATGGCAATCGTTATCGGGCCATATTGAACGAAGTTTTGTTCACAAAAATTGAAGAGGAGGATATTGGCAACATTTGATTTCAACAGGACGGCGCTACGTGCAACACAGCTGAAGCTACACTCGATGTTTTGCGCCCTGTTTTTGAACATCGCATTATCAGCCGCAGAGCTGATGTCGTTTGGCCGACTCGGAGATGCGATTTGAAACCGTTGGACTATTATTTATAGGGTGCCCTCAAAGATAAGTGCTACGCCGACAAGCCAGAGACAATTGACGCTTTAAAGGACAATATTCGCGAAGCCATTGGTGAAATACAGCTGAACACAATCGATAATGTGCTTAAAAATTGGACCGATCGTGTAGGCTTTCTGCATGGCCAGCCGAGGCAGCCATTTGAATGAAATTATTTTCCATTACTAATCGGAAGGATTGTACTTTTAAATAAAAAAAGAAATTTGAGAAAATATTCAGTATTTTTTTATAGCAATTTCAAAAAAAAAAGTTATTTGGCGGACTATTTATTATCTTGACTCGAACTTCACTGGAATCCTGGAAATTTGTATTTTTTTTACAAATGGAGTCTAGTAAATTTGATTTCTATTCATAAAACAGGAAAACGTTCTCATTGCATTTCTGTGCACTCCTAAAAAAACTGAGACCTATAATCCTTTTGTACTTTAAATTAAAATTCTTTAAAAGGCAAATATAGTAACTTACATTAAATACTTGAACGAGTTGAGAAATATGCCGACGTTTCAGTACGCGTACCACATAGGAAAGAAAAATGATCTCTGCTACATCTTTCTATAATCAATACACAATAGTAACCTTTAATGGATAAAACGTTATGGCTAACTTTAGTTACGTTAAACTAGAAGGAATTTCTCAAACAATTGTGGTTATGATTTGGATGGGTGGGTAGCAAGTTAGAATGATAAAATATTAAGAGGCAGTCACATGGTCCGACTGTCTATCTGGGTGGTTATTTCATAAGCAGATTTTTATGTGTATGGATACCGCAAGGTGAAGTTATGTTCCCGTTTGCTTGGAACTTGGCCCTTAATATCGATACTTCACCTGTGAACGCAAGGCTTTTAAGGAGTATCTTAGATGAATGATCTTTTTTTTGCAATATTATGGAAACATTTTAGTACCTGTATGTAATCTCTGCTAAACCGTCACTCACAATGTACCAGTAGCTGTAGACGAAATTTAAATTCACACATAATCCTGGGTTTACCCTTTTCCATACGAAGTAATAAATTATTAAGATTGTCCTCGTTCGATTAAAGAGTGTGAGCTTGAGGTTTACAGGCGAACTGAAATGCCTGAAACAGTAAAAAAACTCTTTGGTGCGCAACTCTAAATACAATGGTGAAAGTTCAGAGAACCGTCTTTCTTAGTATATGAGTAATGCATTAAGAAATGTACCTTTTGAGGTATACAGTAAGATGAAAATCATCCAAAGATTTTACAACGTGAGTAGCAGTACCAACATCGATTACACTGTGATGAAATCATGAATTGTGACATTTTGAAGTTCTTTAAAGATTACCGCATTTTTTAAGCAGAACTATTTGTGACGATGGAAACTGTGAACTGGTTGATGAATAAAGTAATAATAAAACAGTATTTACAGTTTTAATAACAAGCTTCAATTAAAACGCTCTTACTTGAAAGATAGTCCAGAATTGTTGAAATAATATTCTCTTACTTCAAAGATAGTCCAGAATTATTTCTTATCTATATGAACGAGATTACAGTTCCAGTGAAGAATCATGATAGTCACGAATGAGTGTAGTATGATGAGTACTGTCGTAGCTCTAAAGATACAGTATACTTGATTCCTACCTGTCCATATTGAATTATCTGATAGTACCTTTACTTAACAACCTCACCAATCTCAGTGGAATTTAATGGGTAATATTTAGGGTTTCATTAAAAGCTCTCGATGATTTAAGGAGAAAGTGGATCGAAGCTATATATAGTATGAATTACGACAACCACTCCAACCAAACCTTGATAATCATATAGCATTATAAAATTTTTTGGTAAACTATAAAGTGTTACGCACTGCTCAAATCGATGCCAACAAAACATAAACTTCACAAATATATTATAATTTCAGTTACACACAAAAATTATTTTTATTTTATAATATCCGTATACCACAACCAAAAAGCAAACCTTTGGCTCGAAAAAAAGGATTATCCTTGTGTTTTTGAATTTTTATTATTTTAATGAGAAAAGTTTATGAAGTAGAAAATAGTTTCACTATATACTTCCTCTATATATGAATATAATAGTTTATATTATACCGAAGTATAGTGTATATGTATGTACATTTATACCAATTATGATTATTATTATTATACATATTTCTTCCGAATTTTTATACATTTTTATATAAAAAGTACGGAGGGACCAAATCATCATCATATTCATAGCCCATCAAAATAATATATAAACTTTTCCTCATCTCTCATCTGCTATTCATTTGAATACAAAAGTTTATAAAAATTAATTTTAATTGACACAAAGCTCTATAATAAGCTTTGTATAATTTTAAATTAATTGTTAAATAGTTTTTATATATACACTTTCCATCTGTTCGTAATCCGTTCGTTCAGATTCATCGTACACACAGTAGTAGAATTGTGTGAATATACACTATTACGCCATCGCAACTATATGCAAATGTTTTTAATTAGTAAAGCGAGTAGATATATGGTATAAGTAGATTGTAAATTATCTTTAAACATAAATTAATTAAATTACGAAGAATATATAAACTCTTATATTAATTATCAATCAATCAATCAATCAGATTTAATTTATTAAGTGAATTTTTTACATACATCCTTGTTATACCTAGCTATTAAATATATAATATTTTTTTTAATTTATAAAATAATTGAATTAATGGGATTAATTAGTTTCGATATGATTTTATACCATATGTGATTAAAAAGGATTTATCATTATCAATTACTAATATCTGTTTGTATATTTAACGTAGCTATGTACAATATACGAAATGATGCGTATTTTGAGATGATGAATTAATTACATACTACTCATTTAATTATAGTATCTATATAGATAAGATTTAGATCGTATCTAATTCGTATGTTTAAAGTGTGCAGATACAGATTTAATATTTTTATATCAAGCTTTAAGCTTCACCTTCTCTTTCTCTCGCCATTTATGTATAGAATGAAATGTAATAAGCACCCGTGTGTACATACATGTGTAGTACACATAAAAAAAAGTGTAGGTATATAACAGCAATCCCCAAAAAGACGAATGATGACAGGGATTCGTTTTAATTGATAACATTTTTTATTTGTTTTTGTGTTTCTGCACAAAACATTATGTTTATGCTCTGCCAAGCCATAAACACACGAGTACGAGTATATACACATATATAAAGACAAGAATGATTTTGCTCTATAAACAACTTTTGTCTTAGTTTACCACACAAACATATATATATATATAATTTATTCATATGTAACTCGATGTATCATTCCTTTAAATCACTGTCATTTCACTATACATATAACATTTGAACGTTTGAGATTTAATTTTGTTTTCCTTCTTGTAAATTAACTTTTGGTATAAAAAGCTTCCTCGTACACATAATGTAATATATGTGTGATTGATTAATTAACCAAACCAACTGTGAATATATATATATATAACATAAACATATATAGGAAGCAAAATGAATACATGAAAGCTTACTAGTACATATAAAAGCTTAAATGTAATGTTAAACAATCATTGTTTAACAACTATAATAATATTGTTAAAATAAAAGTTTTCAATCAAATTTTGACTTTTATTTAATTTATCAAGAAGTTTGTGGCGGTCTTTCTCTTTTATTTTTTATGTTTGGTTCTCCCACCTTATCTTCGTTTGGTAGTAGTAGAACTTTTTATTGTCTTTTGTAAATAAATAAAAAAAATTGTACAAACAACCAAAAATAAATACTCTTCCATCAATCACATCGTTCTTCTTTTGCTCTAGTTAGTACACATCTTCTTTTTTATTATAAAACTTTTACAAAACTCTCAACCTCCTCTCCCCCAGTCTCCCGCCCCTAACAAAATTATTTTCCGTTTGCTTTTCATTTCATCTTCATTTAAAACAAAATTAAACCACAACAAAGTGTCTGTATAAATTTTCCATTTCATTTAGAATTTTTTTTTCTCCCGAGTTTTGTCTTCTCTGTGGATCTAGAAAGTTGATATTACAATGTATGGAAAGGATATGTACGAGTATGTAGTATATATGTGATAAGGATACACGTGTATTCTGTATCACATTTTACGTAAATTTTATATAATGTATAGTATCTTCTTGGTATATGGTAATTAATTAGTCTTTAACAGGTTCGGGAGATGGAAAATATGTAGTTATCTCGATTTGAACAGTATTAGGTACTTTCTGGAAGCAATATAAAATATTACATTTGGTTTGGAATATTTCAAAAATTGCAAGAATGATTATTTACGGTTAGTTAAGTTGTTCAAATATATCAGATGCCTTTAAAATCGTGCGGCACTCAACTATAATATACACTACATAGAGCTTTTACAGATCATGGCTTAAAGTTATGAATTTCAATGGCACAATACACTAAACTCGGTCGGTAAAAGGGTAATTCACTCGAATAAGTGACTCAAAAGCATTAGGTGTAGCCATGAATACGATACATGTATACATTATCTTGAACAATATAATTTTCCCAGAATTAATTTGGATTGGATGAGAATTGTGTTGGAAATTCCATTTAAGAGAAAATTCCTGGAAATTCAACGTTAGCTGTTCATTGTTTGCACTCGCACGCGTGTAATTCAATGAATGGGTTATGGATATATAGTGGAAATTATATCTCAACCGTCTCGTTTAATATTTTGTCACATCACCACCATTATGAACGTATTTGCATTATATGTATTCGGTTGATTTGACAGGATATCAAAGCTGTGCTTTATAAGTTTATATATATATATATCAATGTCAGCATCAGTTTGTTCCTTAAGGTGAAAGATACGAGTTTTCAATGGTACGAGCTCATCCATACATGTAGTCATGTTTAAATGATTGAGTCGATATTTGTCTGAATGTACACAGTACTTTATAAGCTTATGTATTCTCCACACAGGTTTCGATTGACAACTTTCGTTAGAGAAAGTCTGAGATTACGATACTAAAATGTTAAATCTTCATCCAGAACATCATGAACCATATCTGAACCACTAATGGTGGAGTTGTTTTAAAACTCGTCTACAATTTTCATAGAAGCGATTATCAGAGTTACGATCATTAAGAGGTATTGAGTAGCTGATTGAAATATTAGATTTTCTATGAAACTGCATACTTGTCCTTATCATATCAAAGATACTACTCAACAAATGTGATATGTTGAACAGTGCAAATATTTTGGGAGGTTTAGAAGGCTGAAGCTCCGAACGCCCTGAAATTTAAGAAATTTGAAGCTTCATTCGCATTTTTTCGTAAGCTTGTTTGAATGAACTTTTTCTATGACAATATTGGTCTTAGTCTGTAGGGCTAGTACAGCAGACTCTGTGTAGGCTGTATCGATCGAGACTTTCTTCCATAAAGCTATATAGTTTGGTGTAAGTGTTTAGATAATTGTTATAAAGTTCCAGGTCTTAAAACACAATCTTCTTCTAATTTTTCTTTAAATTTTAAAGCACAAGGCACGTGTTAACGTAAACAGAGATGTTTTGATGAATCTACATTTGATTTAATAAGTTTGATTACGTGGCAATCCCTAAAGAAAGACTGTATATTCACGTTTGTATTATTTCTAAGAATTTAATTCCAACAATTGTTCTTATTATTAAAGGAATAGGCATTCAGTTGAGCGTACGCATGGCACATGTATGGTACATTTTGAGCGTGAAAACACTCTACATCAGTTTGTGTTATTTTCACCACATAGATATATTTTCCAACCGTTATAAACCTTTTGGTTAAGCTGAGTATTTCGTGTCGATAAACATCTTATTGTATCGTATTTCGTGTCGATAAACTCCGCATCCAAGCCTTTTATTTTTATTGTTGATTGATAGTGATTTCCAAAAATAGTGAAAGTTCTGTCAGTATTGCTAATTTCATCTTAAAATATGTATTTAATGTTTTGTATATGTTGAGATTGTTGAAACAACTGAAGCTGACTTAAATATCTCGTATATAGTTGTCGTTTTTAATCCTGGATATGATACATTTGGACATTACGGCTAAAGACACGACATGAAGTCCATGAAATAATATTCTTTCATGCGTTACAAAAAACATTATTTTGCAAGATGTTTATGACCCTAATTCAAGTCCTGCTCTAAACCCTAATTCAAGTCATTTAGGAGTATCGCCTTTATTAATGAGTTGGTATATCACGAAAGCAGGTAGGGTCTCTAAATTTAGGATTTAGAGTTGAAAATCACTTATGGGTATCACTCAATCAGTTATAGCATCTGGCTTGTTTTTCATAAAAATTATTCGCTTATGAATTTGTTAACATACGAAACCATTATGGTTATAATTCTTGTTTATGGTTCTTACCACAAAATCCATAAATGGATATCGCTGTACTGTTCATATATAGGTTTGGACTTGTCAGTGCTTTATCTGCCTAGTATACGTTTTGTATAGTTTTGTTTCATCACTATTCATAGCGTTGCTATGTAAATAATTCACGGATAGAGATTATTAGCTTGTGGGTCCAGCGCATTCAGGCCATTTACTAGTTCATCGAAAGTGTCATAGAAGTAAGCAATCGATTGGGATGTAAGTTTAATAATATTTGATAAATCAATACAGAGTTTTTGTTACGTCACGAATAATATCAATGGTTTCAAAATGATGTACAAGGATCAGTGCTACTCGTGAAAGGAATGTGAATTTAACTGAGAAGAATTCAATATTTGGTTCAATATGAATGGGAGGTGAATATATTCTTGTCCTCTTGCGAATAGCCCGTTCTAGTGTCGGTACAATAAAATAATACTGTGCATACATTACTTCTATATCAATTTCGGTGACATCAGCAAGCTCAACAATCTGAAAGTCAACATCCTGGTATAATTGTAGTACTTTATCCAATCTTAAAATTAATAAGTCTATTTGTTTCGCCTTTGAGGATTTTTACTAACTTTTCTATGCTGGTGATTTGACCTTTCATGTAATGAGACTACCATAAATTACTATTTTAGTATGAACACATACACTTTAAATTCACGTTTTTTTCACCAAATATATAGTTTATATAAATGTATTTCTACTAAATAAATGTGTTTTATACATGTTACAAAGTTATAACCCTCGAATCATGCGCTCGTCCCATAATTCTGTTACCAAAGTTTCTGCAATATGGTTGATTTGGTTGACATATCTATAAGACATAAAGTACCATCTAGTACCATTGAGAGCAATTCTTGAAAATGCCAAACCAAAAACCGCGCCATAAATCAGTTAAAATAAATAAAATTATGAAACTGATTGCATACAGTGCTTATTATTAGGCGGTATCGCTTATCTGTACTGTTGGTGGTTCTTCTATTTGGTTCTTAATCTGATGTCCGGTTGGTCAGACATACTTCGGTCCATGTATCACTCGTATGACAAGCTACATACATAAAACATTGAACATATAGGTGCCCGGAAGAAGCGCAGAGAAGATAACTTACTGCCCGATTTAAAGTGCTTTATGGGAAAGTTATGTGTGCGTGTGGCATAAAAGGTTTTTTTTGTTGCAAGTCAATACGGAAGGTTGAAGAAGTGGAACATAATATTAAATTAGATAAGCAATAGAGTAAACATTATAAAACGATACATCAAAAAATTTATAAAAACCCGCATTTTTTGCGCATGAAACGAATTTGGAAATATCTGTGCCTTGAGCGCTAAAACGAAAAACCACGTATTGTGAGAGAGAAGACTGAAGAAATTCCATTATCGGAAGTTAAATTTTGCCGTGTTAGATTAGGGCGAGAGGAAGGAATGAAAAATTATCGGAAAGATTGTGTCAGAAGATATTGACGTAAAAAGTGTTCGCTTACCCCTAACCCTATAGGGCCGATGGGGTCACCAATTAGTCGTGTAACTTTTTTATTATTTTTGAATTTGTGCTGTACTTCGAGAATTTTTGCTTGAATCTCTTGTAAATCACTACACCGATTTTGATTTGATGATGATGACGTCATTAAATGACTGTGTTCGAAAAGATCAAATCCATCTCATCAGGAATATGCTACCGGACTATGCGATTCGTATAGTCATGACGCGATAGTACTGGTGAATTACAAGAACAATAACTCGAAATCAGTGATGGGCGCGTAAATTACACGATGTAGTTTACACATTTATTTACATGTAATTTGCATGTAAATTACACAATTTATTTTTTACATTACGTAATGTAAATAACGACTTTTTCATGACAAGGGCGTTATCTATTATAAAATTCAATAACTAATAATTTTATTATTGTAAAAATTGATTATGTAATGTAACAAATAAAACAAAAACAAATAAAAATGTCAACAATTTTTGATATCGTTTTGATAAAAAAAACTTAAGCATGTATTAGCATTGGAAATATCTGTATTTTAAATTTGAACACAGATGGCAGTGTAGATATATAAATGAATTTTGACTAGAATTTGTAGATAGCTAAAAGTCTAAAAAAATTATGCTTGACCATCTAAACGAACGGTTTGATTGATATAACCCTTATAAACAAATATTTGTTCAATTTATACACTATTTCCAGTTCTTTCCGTTTTTTACATATTTTATGTAAATTACACGTTTTTTACTGTAATTTACGTTATTTACATAAAAATGTTAATAACGTTTTTTACATGTAAAGTGCCCAACTCGGCTCGAATTATCAATTTTATTAATAGATTGTGGCGTGAGATAATTTGCGATTTATTTGAGTGCTCTGAACGCCACAATCTACACAAAAGGAAATACCACACAAAGTGAAATTGGTTCGCGCTAAGAGTCATGTGGATTAGGACTTTATCGGCAAGTGGAACGCGATGCATCGCGGTGCTTCTTCGTCATCAAGTGGTCGAAGAACAGACGTGGTGGAGAGCGATTGAAAGCTGTGCGAGTGAATATCAGGTTAGTGCCATTTTTCCTTACAAGATCCTAAGTGTAACAAATTCCCAGATCTGAACAGTATAATCCCATCCAATTGTTACACCCAACCCGAAGTTCTGTAACCAACCAAGAAGAGCTAACCATATTCGTGTGACTGGTGCCCAACAACAAATCAATTTGTATGCAAGAGGCAGAGAAAGAGCAAAGGGAAAGAACGGTCCAATCAATTTAACGTTGGTGTCTGAAATGCAGAAATACAGTGTGATAATTTAAATAATTTATTTTATTTGTAAACTCGTACGTCACAGTTCCTCTATATCAGTCGTACCTGGAAGCACGTCCTGAAAGCAGAAAATTAATCCACGATAAGTCTGCCAGGTAGAAATTACACAACATACTTTATAAAACTGATGCTAAACCCATTAGATACTTAAATGAACTTCATTAAGGCTCTGAAGTCAAAAGCTTAAGAGAAATGTTATTAATTTAACTTTACAAAACCCTTGAAGATTTTCACAAACCGATAAGTTTCATTGATTTCAGGTTTAATATTTTTTGTTAAAGCTTTTGTATGGTTTTTTGATACTCATCCTTGAACAAGGTAGTTTGTTTCAATTCAGACTGTAATTAAATCATACAAATACTTATTATGTATACATTTATGCATCTTCTGAAAGTTCCGACTAAGCCTTTGATTCATTAAATCTCAATTTCCGTTCAGTAAATTAATTTATTCATTATAAAATTACCTTTCAGGCACAAATACATACAATTTGTAAGGTGCATCTATAATTCTTGTATTTCCAAGAATTAATAACTCAATTCCATTTGAGAAAAAAATGGAAGCACAAAAAATATATTTTAAATATTTAAATAAAATAAAATATTAAAAACAGATACAGAGATAAACAATATATTTTAGATGATTGATGATAGATAAACCATCGTTTGCAAAGTATTATATACGAGTATGTATGTAAGCTTCTTTTGAATTGCCCAAAGAAATGCAAATTGTATATAGATGAAATCTAAATAAATTTGATTATTTATAAGGAATTATGTATCGTACTGTTTAAATTCAGTGATTCATAATCTACTCTGATCAGTACGATCCTACGATAGGATGGGAAAATTTGAGTACACTGAATATTAACATAAAACCTTCGATTATAAAGCTTCGGTAGTTGGTTCATTCAGTACTTGGTATTGAATATCGGTAGCAGTTGAATAATTTGCTATGTCAGTACACTAAAGGGCAGCATAAAGGTATGTTTGTAATGTATAGGTGGACTAAATAAACTGGATTTATAATCTTCAAAATTTTGTACCACCATTGGAT
Organism: Tipula lateralis; assembly: GCA_963932295.1. NCBI lineage: Eukaryota > Metazoa > Arthropoda > Insecta > Diptera > Tipulidae > Tipula > Tipula lateralis. The sequence continues at coordinate 187,076,300 of OZ010736.1, read as the reverse complement.
CGATGCCAGTCTAAGTGTGTCTAAGTGTTCTGACCAGCTTATGTACAATTCATTCTTCCACTTTATTTTTGTACATTAAAGTAACCATAGACAAAAGAGCTCCTGTTTAGTCGATTTTGAATACTCAAGCTTATTTTATCTTTCATACACTCAGATTAAAAATAAGGCCGATTTAACCAAAATCTTAACATTTTTCAACCAACCAGATGCCTTAGTAAAATAAATAACTAAACTCTTGGTCAAAATAATTTTTAATTTTAACGAACCAACCTTTGGTTATTAACATAAATCATTTAGTTACATTAACCAAAAGAATTTGGTTATTTTTAAATATAAAAAAAAATAATTGTTTTTAGTAAATAAATCAAAATGTAAAATTAACCAAAAAAAAGTAAATTTCACATAAAACTTAGTAAGTTTTAACAAGTTTTATTATTTGATATTATATAATTCCAATTTTAGTCAATATTTGAGATTATTTTGGTTGTACAGATCAATATTTTGTTTAAATTTACCAAAAATATAATATATTTCAACAATTCAACATTCTTTTCATGTTTTCAAGCACTTTCCTTTTGATTAAGCTATCAGCTTCAGTGTATTGTCAAGTGTACAGCAAATATATGGTATACTTCTCATATGGCGAAAATTTAACAAACGAACCCGGTAAATTATCATCATCAATCGCCCAATCGATGTTTTTAAACACTGTCCACTTGCTGTATCCCATATTCGACATAAACAATAGTGTTATGGAAGATTTCACGATTGAAATGCACCGCCAATACAGGATCTAAATGGGCCGGAAGAGTTTTTAAACATTTAGTCGATTGTACATCCTATATTCGTACTGATTCGTCGAAACTGCCCGTAACATTTAAAATTACAACAAAATACCTAGTTATTTTGCCCTTCTAGAGTCTTAAGACATTTGCAAGAGTGTAATTCTCATATTTTAGTGTTTTGTCATCACTCGCCGATACAAGTTGCTGACTGTCACTTGACCATACAACATATCTTATGCTCATCAGTTTGTGTGCTTCCCAAATTTCCATTCGCCGTTGGGTCTTAATTCAACCGCCTAAACAACGTTTTCGTATGACAGACTAATGTAAATTTGAGTGTATAGTTTCGGTTTCTATAATTAGAAAATAAATTAATACTGAAATTGTTATTGAATATTTTATGGTGGTAACTCATAACTGACGATGCTGAAGCATTGAGCGATGAGTTCGTTGATATAGTGTTCAGGCCATATTTTTTGCATTTGAAGCGACCACATATTGGGTCCAATTTTGCTTAAAAATCCAGATCCAACTCATAATTTTTTGATTCATTATAAAATTGGTTATTTATTTTTGGAGTATCGTCCAAAACTGGGAAGCACAAACGTGTTCTCACTGAAGAAAACAACACAACTGACATCTAAAATTACATTTCTAATAAAATCCTGTTTTCTAGTAACCAAGAATTTGGTTGATGTGAACTAAATATTTAGTTAAAAGAAACCATTATTGGTGAAAAACATACTTTAAACATAGGTATATTTTACCAAAATTGGTTTATAAATTTTCTGACAAAAAATTATTGTTTGATCAATGTTATTAAAAACCTAGTTAACACTGCTAAATTGTTTGGTCAAAACTACTAATTAATGAATAAACTTAGCTTTGTTATTTTAAATATATTCTCAGGTTGTTTAACTATTTTTTGTAGATAATTTAACCAAAATTCACGTACCAATATTTTGGTTAACTAAATTTTGATCAATTATTGCTTTAACCAAGTAGCAAAATTTTTATTTTTTAAATTAAAGTAGTTTTAAGTTAAAGTAACCAAATTGCATTACTAAGATTTTCGTCATAATATTTTTTCTGAGTGTATCCTTCTTAACCATTTAGTTCTAAAGAATACAAGTTTGTATAGCTCTATGTTTCAAGATTTCGTTCATCATTAAATAACATAAACCGACATTGAAAGGCTCTCATTAAATGTCAGTCAAACTATAAAGTCTGTTAATTATTTTTTTGTACCACGTAGAGCTTAATTTCACTGCTACAACATCAATTTCAATTTCCCATCGAGTCTATGCTTTGAGAGTTTCTTTCCAAGTCCGTAGCTAGTAATAGTTTATGAATCCATGATAATTATTATTTTTTTCATCTCTCATCTTCATTTAATGCTTTCTACTTCGAACCATATTTTTAAATATTCGGTTGAAAATTAATAGATTTTACTCTGTCATTGACATAAACTCGAAATTTATCAACACCCTCCCGACAACGACAAACGATTGATAAAAAACAAAATCTCTACACATAAATAAATAACGTATTATAAATAAATAAATAAATTTATAAAGAGATTTTCCAATTTTCTTTTTTTTTTATTCCACCTTTATATTATTATTTTTGTAAAGGTAATAATGTATATAGGTAATAATGATCTTGGGAGTGTATATACGAGAGGCGAAAACTCATCAAGAATGATATCGTAAGCGAAACGACGACAACGAATAAAAATAATATAATAATAAGATAAATTGATTTTGATAAAGATTTATCAGTGAAAGATTATTATTATTATTACTTTTTGAAGGGGAGGTAGGCGAATAGAGTTTCTCATACCGGATGCTTTCTTTACATAGTCAAAATACCTTAAAAATAATATTAATGATTACACTTAGATAAGCGACAATTTTATTGTTTTGAGATATTTTTCTTGGATATGCGATAATGTACCCCGATTTCGAAAAGCTGTATCGATAATTTAACGAGCGGTATAATTAATATTCAAGCGATAAATTATTGTTTAGACGTGAAAACGGATAGTTGCATGGGCGTTATAACTCGAACTCGGCCGTCAATTGGCCCCAATTAGCGATATGCATCAAACCAAAGATCAAACGACGAAATGAGATAAAACACAGCTATCGACAAAATCTTTACAAATATATAATATAGAGTGGAACGAGTAAAAAACTTAACGGTAGAGACCTGTCAAATTCATAAATCTGTGGTACGTATTCAGAGAATATATCCTAGATTATTTTTGTTTGGTTTTAACGTATAATTCGTTTCTAAAAATCCCAGATTTGATTTCAAAATTAATTGTATATCCAACTGTGTTTTTCATGTACATCTATATACGAGTATATCGTACGTACAATTCATCCCACAAAACGGAAAAACAAATTTTCTTTTCAATTCTCCACTTAATTCTTTATGTTTTTTGTACTTTCATTTTTGAGTAATAGAAACAGCAACAAAAACATTTTTTTTTGGATTCTATGGATAATAACTCATTTTAAGATATATATACATTTTTTGGTGTAGTGTACTCGGTCTTTTATATTTTTCCAACTCTATGTGCGGTTATGTTTTAATTTTCCCTGTACAATCTGGAGACGTTATCTGAATGGCAATAAATTATCGTTAAAATAAATCGCAATTTTTTGTTATTGTTCTCCTAATATTATAAATGTATATAAAAAGAATTAGGCAAGAAATTATTCGGGATTATGATATATACGAGACACTCGTATGTATTTGTAATCCATTAATGATGATAATACATTGTTTAAACAATGAGGATGCGAATGTAGAAATCGATATTCCACTCGCTTACTATTTACATGTTCTGTGTGGCTTAGAGGTTGGGAAGGCTAACAATACTCTTATTATAGGCAAAATGGAAAATTGATTGCATTCAGTGTCGTTGAGTCACGTTTTGCCCAACGTTTAAGTAAATGTAATTGGCCTCCAGTGAACTTGTACCACAAATTTCATATCATACAAACTCCGCTCTCTTTATTGTTGTATGTTCTGTTGTATATGCATGCTTTCTATTAGAGACTAGGGTCTTTCTAAATAAATAAAATTGTCTTAAACTTTTCAGATTGAAGAGATTGACGCTTTCAATTTTCTCAGACCTTATTTGGCTGCAAAACTAATGTCAACTTTTTAATCGAACTGCAACTTAAGCTTTTAAAAGTTAAACATCTAAGATTTTGCTGCCGAAGTATGTGATATGGACCGCATGGTGGAATCCATTTCACAAGCTTGTAACCAATTCTTTGGTGCTGTTTGCCCTGCGGTAAAACCTAGGAGGAAGCAGTAACCGTCCTGGTGGTCAAAAGAATTGGGAGTCAAAAAGAAGTCGTGTAGAACGGCCTTTAATAAAGTCAAGAGAACCAGAGAACCTGAGGACTGGTACTCGTACAAGGAGACGCTGAGACTATATAAGAGAGAATTGAAGAAGGTACAAAGGAGCTCCTGGAGGCTATTCTTTGACCAAATGGAAGATGTCTCGGAAACTTCTCGCCTTCGGAAGATTCTCTCCACAAATTCAACGAACATAGGTTACCTAAATAAACCTGATGGTTTGTGGACCGATTCCAGTGAAGAATCCCTCAAGTATCTCATGGACACCCACTTCCCGGGTAGTTTAGAAAACTCGATGGAACTGAGAGCATCGGGGAAAGCTTGTTCGCTGCGCGCACCTGTTATCGTAAATAAAAAACGAATTCTGTGGGCCATTAAAGGGTTCAAGCCGTACAAATCTGCTAGACCGGATCGGATTATACTAGCAGAAATCCAGAACAACTCGGGGATTATTCTACCGTGGTTGACGGCGATCTTAAAGGGTTGTTTAAAGTTAGTCTGCATTCCTAGGCAATGGATGGAGGTCAGGGTGGTTTTTATTCCGAAAGCGGGAAAAGGGTCGCATGGCTATCCAAAGGACCTAAGACCTATAACATTATCATCCTTTCTGTTCAAAATCCTGGAAAGGCTGGTAGAAACACATATAAGTATGGAATTATAACTATGAATATTGATAAGTATGATCAATTCACTCAAAGGAGTATTGTATGGTAGCTTTTCTTGATATTGAGGGCGCCTTTAATAACGTTCAGACAGATGCAATTCTGAATGGATTATCGTTCATGGAAGTGGAATCCTCTAAAATCAAATTGATCAGTATATGTTGGGAAGCAGGACTGTAAGCTCAGTGTTGGGGGAAGCAACCATAAGAAGGCGAGTGGTTAGGGGAACCCCACAAGAAGGAGTCCTGTCCCTTCTTGTCTGGAACATGGTGATCAATGGATTGCTTCTGGAGTTGGAGAGGACGGGTATAGGAATGGTTGCCTACGCTGATGACGTGGCAATCATGGTGAATTTTTCCTGACCATTAAGGAGGTTATGCAGAACGCGCTTCTTATTATTACGAGATGGGCCAGTAAATGTAGATTTTAAGTCAATTCACTTAAGACAGAGTTGGTACTCTTCAATAAGAAATATAAAATTCCGGCAGTTGACCCATGTACCGTAAATGGCATTAAACTGGCCTTCACTGACAAAGCGAGATTTCTTGGTGTAATCTTAGACAGTAAACTAAGCTGGAAGCCGAACATCTTAGAGAGAATCAGCAAAGCTACGACAGCGATGTATTCGTGTAGGAGTGCAATAGGCAGACGTTGGGGTCTCAGACCGGAGCTGGTACACTGGCTTTACACGGCCGTAGTTAGACCCGTTCTTATGTAGGGAGTGAGTGTTTGGTGGCCCGCACTGGATAGAGTAACCTATTGAAAGAAGTTAGAGTAGGTGCGAAGGATGGCCTGTATGCTCATAAGAGGGATACTGAGAACAACATCTACTCAGGCCTTAGAAGTCATGTTAAACCTTCTTCCAATAGATATCTATAGCAAACAGATGGCGGCTAACATAGCAACAAGACTAACGGCCGTGTCTTAGTGGAAACATCTTCAGGCCGAGCCTTGACTATATTACGCCGATATTATGCTTCGAAAAGGTTTTCAAACCTTTATCCCTTTAAGAGAATTCTGGGGGAATAAGGTAGCACTGGAAACCGAAACTATACAATTCTATACGGACGGCTCGAAGCTATAGATGGTAAGATGAGGGCTGGACTGTTCTGTGGAGCATTAAATTAAGTACTTCCGTTCGTCACTCTGACCACTGCAGCGTGTACCAGCCGGAGATAATAGCGATTGAGGAAGCCTTGAGCTGGTTGAGGCATAACGTGATATCCAAAAGGGATATCACGATTTATGTTGACAGTCAGGCAGGTATCAATTCGCTGGATGCAGTGCTGTTGAAGTCTAGGGTGGCATTGGATTGCCACTTGTCTCTTCACGAGCTGAGTGAGCATTTCAATATTCAGATTATCTGGGTCCCTGGCCACTCTGACGTCGATGGTAACTGCAGGGCAGACGAACTAGCTAGGCAAAGTACAACTCTTCAGTTGAAGCCTAAAAGAGCCAATGTAGGGAGGCCTACAGCAGAGCCTAGACTGACTCTGAGGAATATGGCAGAAGCTTTCGCACTGGAGAGGTGGTACAACACCCTCATATGCGAGAGGACGAGACAAATGTGGCCAATGCTGGATTTAAATCGCTCTAAGACCTTACTTTCTCTGGAGAGGAGAGAACACAAAGTCTGGTAAATATTTGCACTATTTCGCACCATCAAGCTAAAAATACTCAACTAGTGTTGGGATCTGGCAGCATTCTGCCAACATGCTCTAATCTTAATTAGAAGGCGCCAGTTCGCTTTCTAAAGGTGGCTCCCCCTTCAAAGATCGCTGTATCATTTGGTTCGGATCAGCACGCTGTTCTTTAATTTCATGCACGATATCACGAATTCACATTAAATTTCTGATCTCGTTATTGAATAGAACTCGATATGTGCCATCAACGTCGCCTTTTGGGCAATATATTTCACACGCATGATTCTTCTCTCGAATGTGAAAACCATCTTTCGCAAACTTCCGTCTAGATCCAACTCTCACATATATATACATGACAGATATTTTGATTTCAGGAATAGACGTTGCTTATTAAGTCCGATTGCCAGCGGCACGGCGAACCTTGACATCGTCTCCATACTATTATCGTGAGTAATGGGAGATCCAAGAAATACTTGAGTCTCATCACTCCTTCAAACCTATATATCATAGCATCTCTCGATTGACCGAGTCATACGCTTGCTTGAAATCTAGGAATACCTGGTGTACTACGCGAGATGTTTCGCAGTACTTGCAAAGAATCAACCGAAGTAAAAAAACTTGATCAGTGACTGACCGATTTGGACGGAATCCTTTTTGGTAGTCACTGACAATTTCCTCCGCCAAAGGAGTAATGCTTCGCAAAATAATGTATGACAGTAACTTGTATGCTGTGCAAAGGAGAGCTATAGCGCGATAATTCTCGCACTTCAAGCGATCACCTTTCTTGAATATTAGAAATATCGCGGCCATACTTGCGGCGTGAATGATTTTTCTTTAGTCTCTGTATGGACATTGTGAATTCCTCATAGAATGGATTCTCAATTAACATCTTCACGGTCAGTATTTGAGTTTAAGGAAAATACTGTTCAAGATATGTTGAGTACACAAATCCAAACTGTCATTGATATTGCAGTTAGGAAGCAAAATTGAGATGAAATGGTGATTATAGTTGATTTGGAAAATAAATAATCCCAGATGTGATTGAATGAAGCAGAGCTAAACGTTTCTGGTGTTATAAATAATATCAACCACTGAAATTAATCCCGATGCCTTGCATGATAAAAATATAAATAACCCTTCGTTATAGTTAAATATTTAATTTCTAGAATCCGGTATCACATCCGACATACACACATTACTTATACCTACAACAACAAATAAACGGCCGAAAAAAAAATTTATTTCGAAATCACTAAATTTTTAATATTGTTCCAACTCGTTTCGGTTATGAGTTTATGACACATGGCAGCATTGGTACGGCCAAAACAAAAAAAAAATATCCAAAGCATTTGAAATTCCTATCAGTTACTTGTTTATTATATGAGTATAAACGTGAAAAAATAAAAAAAATAATATTAAATTACGTTTCATGGCTTTTTATTGATCAAAATAAAAAATATTTATAAATTTTTTTATTAACGTTTCCACGCTCGAAAATATAATATAAAACAATGTTGCTACACCAGATACACTATATGCACATGTACGTACATATATACGGGCAACATATTTTATGAGCTTCGAGGGTAAAAAAAAGTTCAATTTTTTATAATCAATCATGTGAGTATCATAAAATAATTGAGGTTTTTTTCTAAATTCGTATAAAAATTTATATATTTTGACCGCATAATCCAACATTTATTTTTTATTATTAAAAAAAAAGCGATCATAAAAAGTTCAAATATGTGCAACGGAATGAATTTGTAAAATCTAGAAAGCACAAATAAAAATATAACTTTAATTTTTATCTAGAACAATGCGACTAGACACATTTTTTTGTGTTATACTTTCGTTGATTTATAAAAGCTCCGCTTTTGTTTGAATTAATAGTGAGCTTTTTTGTCATTTTCACTTTAATGTATTAAAAACGTTAAACGGCAAAAGACAAAGACCGTGTATGTATATGTACATGTAAATTGCTTTGTCACAACCAGAAGACAAAAAAAATAATAATTTTTTTGTGTTTTAATTTTGGTGTGTACATTAACGTTAAAGTACACGAAGTGTGTTGAACATTTATTTTAACCATTCCCGTAAGTAAAGTCATATTGGTTAAGCTTTTTCTCATTTGGCATCGTATTGTTATAATGAAAATGTTTTGGGCGACGCGTGTAAAATTTCGCAAACAAGGTTAAAGTCAAAACTTTTATTCAATTGACTAAAAATAATTAAAAATCTACACCAACTGTTGTTACCTTTCGATGTTCACACGCATCATATTACTATACGGCATCGTTTAATTTTTATAATTTCGAAAATATTTTTTAATTAACTTTTGAAATCTCAGTTATGACGCAATTTAATACGCAACCGATGAGAATATTTGCATTTTCTTCGTGAGGATGAGATGGGAAAAATTCGATTGCAAATTATTTCTCAAAAATGATCTAAATTACAAATTTATATACTCTAAAGAATTTAATTAATTTATATATTCGACACGTTTTATATATTTTACGAGATTGAATTACGTGTACATGGATGCTACGATATTTGGCATAAATTTACGATTGACCTATATGCCAAACAATTGCTTTCATTTTCGAACACCAGCATTGTGTTGAAAGCTCATCATAATACCTGAAGGTAATTATTCATATAGAACCTGTCAATGTGAGTTGGAACCTTTAGATTCTCTTTTATGATAATTTAACCACCGGAGTAAGGTAGAGAGACATTGAGGGACATGAAACAGTAACCGACTCTCTCGATATGTCTGAGTTGAACAATATATCGTTGTGTAATGAATTACAAAGTTGCGGAATCGGATTGACTCCATAAGACACCACATTGTGTCTTTTAGACTTGGTTAAATTCACTATTCTAAACGTATCATCGCTTAGGAAATCAGTGAATTCGAAGTGTAAGTATCAGTGAATTCGGTACTTACCATATCGGCCATTCATATTAGGAAATCAGTGAAACCGAAATAATAGTTTCGGAGAGAAGTAAAATCTGATAAAAGGTTAGTCAACATAGTAGTATAGCGAGATAGTGAGAGAAGAACCATCCAAATCGACCTTGTATTTTCTTAGCAGTACGCCCCATTTATAAATTAAACTCTCATCAGTTTCTTTATCAATCATAATGAACTCGCAGTAATTTAGATGTCGTTGCTGACCTTGGTTCTTGAACAACGGAAACGGAGAAACGAAGATTATGTTTATTTCTTTGAGGTTCAATTTTTAAAAACTTAAGTAGTTTTGATTAGTAGAAATGAATCAATCGAAATTTTTGTATCCAGCACTAACATGGTTAAAAATTTTCTTTGATATATTGTTTCCACACAATCTAGGGTACATAATGGAAGTCATTTTCATCATAAAAGTCTACGAGTAGTTACCACTTAGAAAACATATAAGAGAAGGTACTGGTGATTGCAACATTCTTCCGATGAAACCAACTATAACCTAAAAAAGATGCCACGTTGAATGTGATCGATGAAAATTCACAGAATATACTGTCTCGACTGTCAAAAATATAAAATTGTGCACGTTAAACCAATGTGACAGAGCGGCTCAAGGCTCTCCCAGCTCTTTCGCAGTTCACTTATTTACGTCCTACGTTTTGATTTAATTGCCAAATCGAGATACATCGTAGATCCATCTGAAACTTAAGTAGTTTTGATTAGTAGAAATGAATCAATCGAAATTTTTGTATCCAGCACTAACATGGTTAAAAATTTTCTTTGATATATTGTTTCCACACAATCTAGGGTACATAATGGAAGTCATTTTCATCATAAAAGTCTACGAGTAGTTACCACTTAGAAAACATATAAGAGAAGGTACTGGTGATTGCAACATTCTTCCGATGAAACCAACTATAACCTAAAAAAGATGCCACGTTGAATGTGATCGATGAAAATTCACAGAATATACTGTCTCGACTGTCAAAAATATAAAATTGTGCACGTTAAACCAATGTGACAGAGCGGCTCAAGGCTCTCCCAGCTCTTTCGCAGTTCACTTATTTACGTCCTACGTTTTGATTTAATTGCCAAATCGAGATACATCGTAGATCCATCTGCGCATTGCATAGCTCCATGCCAACCCATAGTACTGACATGAAAGATGTGTCGGCCCATGAGTTCTGCACTCCGACAGGGGGTCATAGATGTCTTCATAACACCACCGATCGAATGAACTTAAATGTGTTTATAAAAAGGTGCAATTCAATTTTGGCACCGGTAATGTAATTTATCCAACGATGAGTTCTGATTTCCTCTAATTGTGGTAATTCCGTTTTGTAGGTTAGCCATCTGTTTTCATAAGTGATATCGAGTTTATCGTCCCACCCTACGCTGGAAACCCATAAATCTTGAAGCAAAATTTTTGCTTGGACGACTACTGGTGCTAGCCATCCTAGTGGATCGAAAAGTTTTGATGCCTCTGATAGAATTGTTCGTTTGGTTACAGTTGGTTTTGAATCTGGCAAGGACACCTTGAATTGAAAGGTATCTGTTGAAGAATTCCAGAATAATCCAATTGTTTTTACTGTATCATTAAATTATATTACATGAAGTCCAGGTTCTCTCAGATTTTCGGGAAGCTCTTCTAGTATCGCCTTTTCGTTGCTAGTCCACTTTCGCAGATTAAAGCCTCCACCGGAGAGAAGGTTTAGTAATTCCTTCTGCGCAGCTATTGCTTCTGCTATTGTGTTAGCTCCAGAAAGAAGATCATCTACATAGAAGTCGTTTTGAACGATCTTCGACGCAATTGGATATTTTGAGGCATCATCAATAGCTAATTGTTGCAATGTTTTGGTAGCCAAATAAGTAGCCGAAGCTGTCCCATAGGTGACGGTTTTTAATCGGTAGCTGTTCATTGGTTTATTTGGATCTGACCTCCAGAGGATTCGTTGAAAGTTTTGATCTTTCCTTTCCATTTTGATCTGTCTGAACATTTTCTCAATGTCTGATGCAATCACATAATGATGTTTCTTCCATCTGACTAGTATTGCGGTTAGATTGTTTTGTAGCGTTGGGCCTACATGCATAATTTCATTAAGTGATATGCCTGTTGTTGTTTTGCAGGACGCGTCGAAAACTACTCTCAATCTCGTTGTTTTGCTATCCTCTTTTATTACAGAATGATGTGGCATGTAGTAGATTTGGGAAGCATCTGTTTTACGATCATCCTTAATAAGCTCCATATGGTTAAGCTGGATGTACTCGTTCATGAATTTGTGGTATTGAATTTTGAAATTCTCATCTTTTTTGAATCTCTTTTCCATCTGGAGTAATCTAGCTGCTGCCTTTCCTTTAGATTCTCCTATTCCTACTTCTTTGAATTTGTTATTGTTAAATGGAATCCGAACCTCATATTGTCCATTTTCTAAACGTTTGTGTGTTGTTTTATAGTGCTCTTCACATTCAATTTCTTCAGTTGTTAAGTTTCGTTCCGGATGTAGTTCTTCGGTTTCCCAAAACTGTTTTAATTGTTTGTCTATATCTGCTAACGTGACGTGGCTGTATAATCGAGTGATTGGTGGGCTGTCGTTTTGAGTTAGGCGACCAGATATGATCCATCCTAATTCTGACCTTTGGGCTATACACTTATGGTATGAATCCCTTTTTATTCCTTCCAACATAATTTCTGCATATATATCAGCGCCTATTAGAAGGTCAATAGGACCAGGAGTGTCAAAAGAAGGGGCAGCTAGGATTATATCCTTCTGTAGATCGCTGTCCAATCCTAATAGGTTTTTGTCTGGAAGCGGTTTAGTAATGGTTCTTAGAACCAAAGCATTAGCTTGAATCTTGAAGATTGATGGAAATCTTGGACCTATCTCTAAAGCTATTTGTTGATGTGATCGTCCTTTTGTTGCAGAAATTCCGGATACTTCAGTTAGAACCCTGCGAGCCCGGATCGATTAGTGCCCGTAATATGTTGCAATTGCCGTAAATATTCTGTACGTTTACCAAGGCTGTTGTTAAAAGTACCTGGCCACAATCGTTGTCGAATGTTGATACATTTAGCTTCGCAATATGCATCTCTGGACCCTTATTCTTGACGTGTAGAAATGTGTGGTGTCTTCCTTTGCAGGTAAAACAATTTATTTTACTGCCACAACTTGTTGTCGTATGGTTTTGGCTGAGACAATTTCTGCACAGATTATGAAGCATTACCATTTGATTCCTTTCGGAGATGCTTAGATCTTTGAAACGTGGGCATGAGTCGATTCTGTGGCCTTTTTGACAACATATGCAAATATAATTTGGTTGCGTAGCAGCTATGAACGCATGTTTCAGTGGTTGTGGTTGAATTTTCACTTGTTGAGTTGGTATTGTCTTGTTACCCATTGCTTCCAAAGATTGGAAGCGCTTTTCTAGGAATTTCAAAAATTGGCTTGTTTTTTTAAATTCTCTTGTGTTTTCTAACGAGCTTTCCTATAGCCGCCGGGATTCGTTACCTAATTTTTTCAATAACGTGAATATTATGAAAGGATTCCACGTTTCAATTCTAATTCCTGTGTTCCTAATGGCGTATAGGCACTCGGTTGTTGTATCGTGTAGACCTTTTATTGCAGCAGCGGATTCTGTGTTACTGGTGTGTTGATTCAACAAGGTGTTTAACAGATTAGATACAAGTAACCTCTTGTTATTGAAACGGTTTTCTAGAATCTCCCAAGCTGTATCGTAGTTGTCTCCAGTGGGTTCCAAATGGTTTAGTAATTTTCCAGCTGATCCTCCCACGTGACTTTTAAGGTAGTTTATTTTGTGCGTCTTGGTTAGCTTGTCGTTGTCATGATCTAACCGTTTGAACGTGTCTGAAAAACCTACCCATTTCATGTAGTCTCCATGAAAATGTGGGATTTCTACTGGTGGTAGACGAATTTCTAGTGGCTTCACTTCACCCTGTTCTTCCTTCAACAATGTTGTTAATTGTATTACTACCTTTTCGTATTGCTCGTTTAAGTTTTCATAGTGTTGGTCTATGAAATATTTTAGGTTAGCTTCTTGTTCTTCGGAGATTTCTATGCAAATTCGTTCATGAAGGTCTATGATCTGCATCATCATCCTCTCCATGTTTTTTAGTTTAATTTTTAATGCTGATCTGGATCTGTTGCTGTTTTCCAGTATCTCCTCAGCCAGTCGCATTTCCCTGTATAACGATCGCATTCGAATTTCTTGTTGTTTCAATCGTTAAGTAGTTTTTAGAGTTTCGCTGAATTCACTGTTTGATCCAACTTTTGTTGCCTCTAGTATTTGGCTGGACCGAAAAGCGCTTGTTGTTGCCTCTTGATTTTCTATGCCATTGTTGCTGGCTTCTTCATCGATTTTTTTTATTTCATCTGATGTTGGAGTTGGTGAAAGTGTCGATAACGGTCCGTTTAGACGTTGGCGCATATCTTCAATGTTTTTCGTGAAGAATTCGAACACCTTTAGTCTGTCCTTGAAGTACTAGTTTGTCAATTTGAGTGGTGGATGGAACTCTCTGATTTTATTATCGACATCCACATACTCATTGTATAACTTCTTGAACAACGCTATTTTATTTTCCAAAGAGCTCTTGGTTTTCCGTGCTGTTCCATCTTTCTTGTAGTTAGAGATGAACTGTTCGATCTCTTCCGCCTTTTGTGTTTGTTGTTGTATGAGTTCTTCCATGTTGTTGCTGATGAGTTACTCGGTGCGGAATCTGACTGTTGATTTTAGATAAGCCGGTTGTTGTTTGGCGTTTGACTTTGCCGGTTGTTGTTTGGCGTATGTTTTTATATATGTACCAATTGTTTTTTAATGGCTCGAAGGACCATGAATAATTCCGGATCAAGTTTTCTAGAATCTTGTATTATGATTAATTAAATAGATTACCTCGGGTGGGGTCTATTAATTATTACGGAGAACAAATAATACGATGTTGGCTTTTTCGTAGTTTAAATATTTTATTCTGTTTTATATAAATTGCGTGTCACTTATATATTAAAAAATTGCTTACATTTTACTTTTTTTATAATATGAATTCTACATTATTATTTTACTTATTATATATAAAAATGGTCTATACCGCAAAACTGAACTATAGTAACAATTTTGTAGTAATCTAAAAATATAAAATATAAGTAATATAATATAAGTGCGATAACCGCATTTTATAAATGCAATTTTATAACGATGCTATAAATGCTGATTAATAAGTAAGTATCGAGCTCGTCTTAACACTTACTAAATAATATATACCCGTCTAAGAAATGCTCATAATTTTTGACAATTAAAACAAGCTTTTGTGCTTCACACCTGTAAATTAAATTAAAGATCAACTATTCGACTTGTTGATGCTGACACCAAAACTTTATACAATAAACCACATAAGAAAATAAGAAACCTACTTTGGCTAAATTGTTAATAGTTCTGAAGCTATTACTGATTAAGGTACACTTAACGCAAGATATACGAATCGTATCGAAATTGGCCTCGTATATTTCAACATACAAGCAGCAACTTACTCTAAAATGCTATTCAAAATGTTTCATTATACACGCTTAACATTGGTGAGTCCGACGGCCTTGTTTAGAGAACATTGCACGTCAATATCTTCTGACACAACCTCGCTAAATTTTATTCTACCTGCTGCGTAAACATAGAACTGCATAATTTAACTTCTCACCATGGAATTGTCTGCCTTCTCTCATTGGTGGTAGTCCGTTTCGCGCTTCTTATGAATCAGATATTTCCAAGAAATTCGTTTCATGTTGTATATACCCACAAATACAGCAACGAGCGAAATCAGGCATCCCAACGCATTACGGCATAGATAATCATAATCAAAACTGGAGGAAAATGTACATGCAGGGGGTGAAATTTGGCCAGAGCTACTCAAATAATTCGTAGATACAATTATCACCACACCACCATCAATCAATTTGTAAAAATCGATATTTCGTAATTCGTAACCACTGCCACGACACGATTGAACGTTTGTGTGCAAATTTCACAGTACGAACATCAAGTCCGGTAGCATATACATAATAAGATGAATGATATTTTCGATCGCACAGTCGCAGAAGCGCAATCTGGAACAACCATTTTGACAATCTTATCGCAGCATTTGCGGCGTGTTTCACCAATAACTCTTCAAGAGTTGATTTTTATAGGTGTTCAATTGTCTCTAGTTTATCGACGTAGACAAGTGAGCTTACATAACCCCAAAGAAAATAATCAAATTTGATTTAATTTTAGTGGCCAATTGATTGAACCATTCCGCGTAATTATACGCGCTGTGTTGCATGTGGCTCCGTTTTGTTGGATCCATATGTCAGAAACATCAATGCCAGCTAATCGAGGTACGAAAATCATTGACAGTAACATTAGGATCATCATCGTTTTTAAAGACATATGGACCAATGGCCCCGCCAGTACATAAAGAATCTGTGGATGTAAACAATAATTTTCTATGGATGGAATAGTGTTTCGACAAAAGCTTGTCTATTATTCTCACTACGTTCCCATTCTACAAAAAAAGGGTGTCATCGGAAAACAAAATTTGGAATGGAAACTCAACATCAATAGCCGCGTTTCATGACTCCAACTGATTCAGTTCAGATCACATTTTCCATGAAAACCAAAGACACAATTTGAGCCAAAATGAAATTTGGATCAAAATGTGCCTTTGGTTTGCATGGAAAATGTAATCTGATCTGAATCAGTTGGAGTCATGAAACGCGGCTAATATCAATTTGTGCGGCAACCAATCCAACGAATTCAGCACATTCGGTGGTCGTTGGGTTTATTTCCTGAACAAGGCTTTTAAACCAGGATCCTTTCGTAAAATCGTCTATAAAGTGGAAGGACACAACCTCAGCTACTGAAAATAGCGACGAATTGATTGATTTGGATATTCTTCAATGCTTTCCTGTACAGCGGCTACATCTTAGCGGTAAACGGCTCTTAACGAGTCTCAAGTCAGACCTTAAAAACCAGTTTTTTAACGATTGGTGCACATTGTAGGTGGTCAGCCCAACAAATGTTTTTACATACAAACGCGTTTTTATGTCATCCGGTTGCATGATAATTTTTGGCCAAGGGCGAGAACTATAGAGACCGTGTCGTGATAAGAAACTCTCTTAAGCATTTAGCTACAACTGGTGACTTTTGTATGCCTTAAGTGTACTATAATTTTGACGAACAGAACCATTGTTTTGATAAAAAATTTCAACAATTCGCATGTGTTGATATGATGTAAGTGTAAGATAAACAAAAAACAACTATCAGCTGTTAAATGGGTTGTCAAATAAAGCAGTGTTGCCTACTGAACTTCTAAAAAATACCCGTTTATTATTAGTTTTGACTACTACTACATAAACTGTTTTATATAGTGGAAGAATTTTTATTGTCTTCATAATTTTTGAAACTGGAACTACTATCTAGTTCCCAAGAGTCTGGTACTATTGCGAACTTAAGAAGAAATCGACCAACGGTTCACTGGAAATTTGATGTCAACGAAAATCTTGACAAAGTAGTTTTTTCCAAGTTTTTCGTTGGTTAGCTGGCAAGATCACTTCAAATCCCGAGAAAATTCTTAAAAATAGTCAATTTTATGAACAACGATGTGAAGTTTGATGTAAGTGAATCTAGACGTCTAAAAACTAATTCAAACCTTTCCTGATGACTAAGAAGGAAAATTGGCGATATTTTCACATCTCAAACACTACAATCTGAGTCATGCGCTTTTGGCGCCCATATACGCAGTATATCCGAATTACAATTTCCTAAAATTCAATAAAATTCATGGAAAATTCTATTAATCTGATTTGAAACATTGATTAAATACCTAAATCCAATCCCATATAATCCCATCAAACCAACTTTATACACAAAAATAATGTTTTTTTTGTGTAATCAAAAAATATATATAAAAAAAAAACTGGACGGAAACGTAAGAAGTTTCAAAATTAAGTTCGAACCAAAAGCAAAAACAACAACACCAACAAAAAAAATGGAAAAGTTGTCCAGCATAAATTAAATAAATAAAACAAAACACAAAACTTTTATGCGACAAAAAACTTTTCGGGAGAGTTAAAAATAAAAACATAAATTTTATGTTTTATGCTTGTTGTGTGTGTATATACGTCTATACATATAAATATTATATGTTTGTTTTGTTATAACAAAAGTTCGCTTTATGTTTCTTGAGTTTTAATTTTGTTAAATGTTAATGTTTCGTTTCGAACTCGTCTCTGTTATTTTTCAAACTATATCTAGCTATAAGGGTATGTAAATTAGGCTATATATAGCGACAGTCGATTATTAATCCATTAACATTGTGATACCGAACTTGTATAAAAAAATTCGTCTGGAATATAATTGAAGATTGTTCGAGTATCAGGATATTGCACCCACAAGATGCTATATTGGTCAAAAAGTCGATTATTATTAGAACCATATAAACTTTTTTTAATACTTGTATTTATACATAGAAATTGCAAATGGGCTTAAGTGGTTAAGGTTATGGCATATATACAGAGTATAATGCAATTTTATTGCGCTCTTAACTGACCATTGTACAATATGACTCGGAATGGTTTTAATTATACATTTTAATTCGAATATTTAATTTCCACGATAGAATATTCGCGTATATAAGCATCTACCACCTGCAGTTTTGTATTCATTGCGCTCGCCGACCAAACCAAATATACGATACAACTTCTTTTGTATAATTATTATTACTATTTTTTTTTTGTTTGTTTGTTTGTTAGTTCTATTGTTATAAATGTATTTTCCACATTTTCCGAACATAAAAATGAAAAAGCGGTTTTAAATTGGATTTTATTTATATATTTTTTTGTTTCATTTATTTGTGTATAAATGCAACTTAATTTCAAAATAGTTTTCCAACAATAAACACAATGTTGGCTATATTTGAGCGCTTTAAGTGATACCATCATCGTTTTGTAACAAATAATTCGTGTGCTGTGTATCAACGATCTTAATTAGAACGTAAACGATGCTCCCCAAATCAAAAGCGATTGGAATGTAGAAAAACCGCTTATTTCATCTAAATTCAACGAACTGTACCTCAGTTAACTACATACGTGTAATTATGTACAGCTACTCGTATTTCAAAAGGCAATTTAACAAGAAAATAAGATATTATTTATGCTAAGCATATAATTTTATTTTACGAGGCTCAAAACTTATCAGATTTATTATATGAACAGGCGTAAGAAGCACTGTAGAGTTCATTCGATGAAATATAACATTTTTCTACAGAATTTGCACTTATGTGAATTTTCTTATATATGCGGCAAGATACAGACAAAATCACATGAATAATTATTGCAATTATCTTATAAACGGAAAAATACTTTAACATTCACTGTGTATAGTAACAAAAACTAATTTATGGCTGTAAGTTTTTTAAGGTACTCGTTTTATTAAAAAATGTTACTAAAAGAGCTTTTGAATTCATTTTGTTCGAAAATATTTACAAATAATTCACAAATTAAGATCTTAAAATGTATGATATGAATTCTAAGAAGTATATAAGTTACAGTGCCTAAAAAGTGACATAATTTATAGTATTATGATGTAAACGTAAATTTGAATTCGCTTTTGTCAGACTAGTATTTGGTTACCGCTCAAATGCGGCATTTGGCGCGGAAGCTAATGGGTTCGAATCAGGATGAAGACAGGATGCAAAAAGGGATTCTTCCTCATCCGATTACGATCGGTCGTGTGAATGAACACATCTGTAACCTCCTGTTAAGTATAGAATCCAATCGTCAGATCCATCTTCAATGTCAGTACTATTGGCTGAAATGAAGCTAAGCAATGTGCAGATGGTTCTATGTCAATCGGACCTATAGCCGAACGTCGAAGAAATGTCAGAATTTGTCAATTGATGCTGAAGGATAGAGGACACAAAATAATTATTTGAATTGAATTATACTTACCCATTCGCTGGGTGATTCTACTTTAATAAATTTTAATGTAAAAGCGTTTATGATACTAAAATCATTTAAAATGGTGCCGTCATTTTAAGAGTTGCGTGAGTATACACACATGATTTATGCAATTTTTGCGCATTTGAGAACTCTCCAGTTAAGACTTATCTTGCTGATCCAATGTATTTTCATTGAATGAGATGGTATATTTGCAATATTTATAGGTTGGAAAAACAACATTTATTTGGAGCAGCGAAAATAAACAATGTACATATATGTATTTTATAAAATTCCAGTCTCAGTTATATCCAGAGTCTAAAAATATAAAGCCTAAATATTGTTAGAAATATTTTTAAACAAATTTTGATTCTTTAAGTGATTATATAGCCCCAATACTGTACATTGCTGTAATGATGATTGTCGTTCGGGTAACATTCCATGAGTATAACATTTTCTAAATTACCAATTCAATGTGTCAAGTGGCATTTAGTTGAAGATATTTTCTTCTTCGAAAAGAAAAGTTGACTACTCCAGATTCTTAAATATTAAACGAGAATATCTTGGAAGAAGAAAACACTTGAACTGTTGTTTCATTGGAAACCAGGGATATATCTATTGATTAGGATTATGAAGTTTGATCCATCACAACTGCCATTATTCATCAATTATAGATGATTCTCGAAAAATAAATGATTAATTGGTGTTCTTGATGATTAGCCATTGCTTTAAAAGTTGTATTCTGTTAAGGTGACTATGTGAGTATGAGATTTTGTAATGCCGTGAAACCGGAATAAAAGCGTATTTTCAAATTATATTGCTAATGACATCTATCCGGTTACGATAGAAAGGTAATATAAAAGATTTTAATACCAAAACATAGTCAGCTAAGTTTATAGTTAAAAAAAAATGCAAAAAAGCTCCAAATTTAAATCAGCTTAAAATCGCCGTAACAGAACAAGTTATTGCATTTTCAAATAACTTTTCACATAACAAAGCATATTTTTCACTTGTAAGCTCAGGCGTCATTTGACACGCAAATCATTTGGTGAAGATTGTTGATATTGCTTGAATAATGTTTAGTAGAAATTCACCGAATGTAATTCAAACCGGTGTTCATATATCGATTGTAAAAAGTTATTTTTGAGTTTGGCCAACTCTTTTTTAAGAAGAGTAATTTGGTTTGATATTTTATTTATGGCATAAGAGTGCCCAAGAAAACTTTCGAAATTTATTTTTTATTTGCTTTGAAATACATAACTTTTAGTCTTCAGAAAGTAATTTGACCTGTCATCTATGATCTATATGAGGAAACAGTAAAAGCTTCTAACTTTATAAATTTTTTATTCTATTTAAATAATTTTGGAATATATTTCATTTACCGAGTATGCTATTTTGGGACTTAAGATCATTCGTAATTATGAAAATAACTTTATGGTAAATATGTAAAAAACTTTAACCTTATAGAATGTTTGATCAAACTCCTTTCGGAAAATTAGATGGTAGCCTAATATTTAAGCTGCAACCTGTAACATATTCGCACTAGCTGTTCTTGAGATAAAGGTAAAAATTGAAGTAAGTGCAAAATAAGTTTAAAAGCTTGTTTCTATGATTTAATTTGTGTTATAAATAAGTCTGCAATATCAAAAGTTACATAACTTGGTTTTTTAGTGGTTAAATGTAAACTTGAAAGCTCTGAAATACTATAATATGTGTATACAAAATAAAACAAAAAACTTCCTGTTGCTGGACATAGAACACTGTAGTTTGAGTAGGTTTTATGAGTTTCTTAATTTTACTTCTGATAAAAATTTAATCCTTAGTATAGTATGTGTTTGTTCCGTCAATCTACATAAATATCTAACGAACCAAATTATCTATTGAAAAGTTAATATGTAAAGATCGCATTCCGCCAATCTTCGAGGTGCTTATAATGGAGATGGTTATTCCCGCATGGTAACTGGTTTTATGATCTCTTTATCAATTGCATTGTTAGTTTGAGATCTGCCGAGACGTTTAAATTTCTTGAATGGCGTTCTGGAATGACAATTATTTTCTTTTTGTCTGCTCATTTATTATTTATTTTGTCATTTATTTATTTGAGTTTTGAACTTGTACTCAAAATGGAGTGTGTGTGCATGCTGTTGATTTTTTCGATAGGCCATTTAACAGGTTTCTATACTTAATGCAAATAACAATTTTTTACTTGTTGCTTCCATATGAAACAGGAGAGCAACCATTTCTATACCTGATAAGTCTTACCCATTAGAGTAAAGCTTACTAAAAATTGAATTGACGACGTACAAATAATTAGCTTTTCAAATGGTTTGGAATGGAAATAGTCCTAACTAATTTGTAATTTTGAATGAACATTTAAACAAATATTTATATTCTTCACAATCTATCTTAATAGCTATGATTTATTCGCCTAAATGTCATTGTTTTCCTATTTCACCAATACATCGAAACTTTTATGATATTTTTTTGGGTAACGATTATCTTAGTTCTAGCTTCAAACGTGTATACAGGCGTATGAAGTTAGACCTAAAGTAATCTTAAAGTTAGTTCTACTCTAGTTAGGTCTAACTTCACATGCATAAAATATGGAATAATTTATGGTAAACGTAATTTGAACCTTTCAAGCTCATTCCATGTTTTGCTATATTGGTGTTTCCCATGGAATACACTTGATGACATAGCTCTAGCTTGTGTCTTAACCATTCTTGAGAAAGCGGGATACATAGTTTTGTATATAAAAAAGAACAGTGGAATTGGTTGTATCCCCGGAGATGTCATTGTCTGATTTTTAAAGTCGTTTCTGGGAAACCAAACTTTTTTCTAACATTTCTTGTATACCGTTCATACAATGGAGATGATAATTCCTGTGGTAGTTATTGTTATGATCTCTATATCTTTTAAATTATTATTTGGGTCATACAAGATGAGTTTGTGGAGTAGACTATTTTTTCTATAATATAATTTCTTTCCTAATGTGAAGGAAAAACTATTTTAGTTCTGATAAAAGTTGAACTACTTGCTTCAACAAAATGGCCGCTCACAAGAACTATTAAACTACATCGTGGTTCAGATAATCTTGTAAGAATTTTTACAGTAAAGCAAGGTGCTACCCGTTGATAAGGAACATCACCAAAATATGCAGACTACCAATATCTTGAAGATCAGAGGATGCAGTAAACCAAAACAATTCGATTGCCACATATAATCCAGTACCAGGAACATCACAAAAAAGGTCAGTAGCTAATATTAGAATACCCAATATACAATAACCAACAGTAAAAGCAAGCTTAACAACGAAAATAAACAAAGTTATGTGTTTTCTTGCAATGCTAATGGTTGTTGCGCCATTTATTGTCTAGGGTACATTCATACACTTAATAAAACATGCAACCATCTGTGGTCTGTATAAGATAGACATCCAATTTGCGGAGTAATCCACCAACAATTAAGCAGACAACTATAACTCCGCAAAATAAGTTAATCTGGAAGTTCAATAAACAGCTTTATCGGTTAAAAGAGGCTTTGGTGTTACGGTGTGTTTCATGTTTGGAATATTAACACAGTAAGAAGCTGTACACTATATGAAAATGCAATTATTCAAACAAGACACAACGAAGAGCATCCTTTTAAAAATCAAACTTCAATAATTAGTACAACCTTTAACACCGGAAAGCACTACGGTGCTTCATAAAGATATTCAAACATTGAGCAACACATTGAACTGGTTGCTGAAAATCGAAATCAGAACAACATTCAATCAGAAATAATTTTTACGTTTTAGATCATGGTTGTCATGAAAAAACTGCAGGACACTGAAAATGCGATAATCGATGTGCTAACCTAGTCTCAACATGGTAAAATCCATTCATTATTTCTTACACCGCAGCAACTATAGAAGAATATAGATGAGAAAAATATTAGAACATATTTCTCCAGATAATCATTTTCCAGGAGGAAAAAATCTTAACAACCTGGGAAATATATGTACCATAACTAGCGTAAAATGTAGGATCACAAACAATAGAATCGTATTTATCATTCAAGAACCATATAGAAAGCCTTTAACTTTTCAATCAGCTAGTAGTTCCTGTTTTTCGTGGAAACTCATGGAGATATTTAGCAATTACCAACAGAGAGAACGATATACTCCAATTTCTCAACCAGAATTCGATGAATGTATTTTCTTGAAAGAAAATCAAAACCTTTCTGATGCCTCTCTTACACTGAAAGAAATATTCATTCATATTGAGTTAAATCTACATCAATTTAATAATTCCTTTATTGATATAGCGCCAATAGAGAATGTATATCAATATGATAAAATATTTCTGTATCATCCATTTTTATTATGAAATAGATAATATTCTATTTTAATTTTTCATTAAATTTTATTTTCAATACAACAAAATCTCAATTAAATAAATAAAGTAATTATCAGATGGATAATTATTTTATTCTGTACGAAAAAGAATTTATTTACAATGAAAATTGTATTATCATTATGAAAGAAATATTTTCACACTGAAAACATCTATCAAAAATTAACATTCACAGAGATAAAATAAATTTGATATAATTATCAATTAGAATATACGCAATATTCAATATAAAAATTTATTTTGATACTAGTTTTTTCAGGTTGATAAATTATATATATATATATATATATATATATATATATATATATATATATATATATATATATATATATATATATATATATATATATATATATATATATATATATATATATATATATATATATATATATATATATATATATATAGAGCGAGAGGTGGGTAAGAGAAGAAAAACCAGTAGGGATTCATACTTGGTCCCATAAAAACAAAAACAACAAATTATTTTGATTTTTGTTTATCAATTTATTGATATATAAATTCAATATTTACCTTAAGTTAGAATACATAATTACAATGAAAACTTATGATAATATAAATTAAGAATGCATATCTTGCGCCTGAAAAATTAATATATATATATATATATATATATATATATATATATATATATATATATATATATATATATATATATATTTATATATATATATATATATATATATATATATATATATATATATATATATATATATATATATATATATATATATATATATATATATATATATTACCTTAAGTTAGAATACATAATTACAATGAAAACTTATGATAATATAAATTAAGAATGCATATCTTGCGCCTGAAAAATTAATAATATTCAATATAAATATATAAATATATATAAATATGTATATTTATTTAATATGTATGATTATATATATATATATATATATACATATATATATATATATATATATATATATATATATATATATATATATATATATATATATATGTATATATATATATATATATATATATATATATATATATATATATACATATATATATATATATATATATATATATATATATATATATATATATATATATATATATTTATATATATATATATGTATATATGTATATATATATGTATATATATATATAATTATTTGACGTATATATATAATTTGACGGTAAATTTTAATAATCCTGTTGTAATTTATATGATAATATAATTTCATAATAATCAAATTTTTAAGTATAATTCTAATAATATTACTATCTTTTTGAAAAATGTGTTATAACTAAGAAATTATCTTTTTCAATATAATAAAAAAAAATTATATTGATAATATTGTAATAATAAATATTATCAGTTTGATTAAAAAATTTCATATTGAAATAGATTGTAAAATTTAGAAACAAAAACAAAAAATTTTTTATCAATTTAACAATACGTAAATCAATATGATAAAGTATAATTCATTCGAAAATTATTTATTATTTTAATAGTGAAAGTAAATCAGTAAAGTTATTATCAAGTTTTAAACGAATATATATTATCAAAATGAATGGTGGATTTCTTTCAGTGTATATATACAAGAAACAATCATCGGCCAGTGCATACGAGTTTAACTTCGTACAACATTATATCAATTTTCATCCTGGCTTGAAAGAACAAACATCTTTTGATCTCTTCTGTAATACAGGTAATAAGATAATAAGATTGAGTGAGACCGGCAGCTTTCCGTTCTTATCAAAATCTACTTACTGCTCTTAATCTAACGATTGTTGACGATGAACTAAATATGACCACACTACAAATAGATACAACACAACAAAAATTGAATGACCACACGCCCACAGATTTAAAAGCCAGGATTAAACAAGAAAATGAGCAACTTTATATAGAAGTTTATATAGATCAAACGGATTCAGAAACTATGAATTTCTTCGAGATTTTATCAGACAAATGTGATGACATTCGCAATCAACATCCCTACTGCGAATTAATTATGGTTGGTAACTTTAATGCCCACCATAAAAAATGGTTGAATCACCAAAATACGAACTGTGATGGGCATCAGACGGAGTGGCTTGCTGTTTCACATGACCTTACGCAGATTGTTAGTGATTCCACATTTGAATGTCAAAATTCTACAAGCAGTCATATTCTGGATCTTTGTCTTACAACAATTCCGCATTCCATGGAAGCGCGTGTCGAGGCTGGAATTGGAAATTCTGACCCCAACCTGATAACAGAAAAAATTTCTGTCGCAACACCACTAGAATTAAGACAGCAGCCATGGCGTCTATGGCATTTTAACGAGGCTGACAATGATGGGTTACGGTCATTTTTTAAACATTTCCCGTGAGAGAGCCATTGTTTTTATAACAATCAAATAGACGACGCCGTTTCCAATTTCACCGAAACCGTTCTACATGGAATGAATAAATATATCCCATCATCCTTTTCCAATCCCAATCCTAATTTTAAAACCTTTTCAAAAGAAGCCACCAAAGCAGCCAGACAAAATAAATTCCGTGTTGTGGTACCGAACCATGGATCCTGTCAACATCTCGGAGGAAATTGTTTTCAGGAACATAAATAAGGCCACTGGACCTGACGGAATTCCTGTTCGAATATTGAAGGAGTTTGCCAGTGACTTGGTTCCAATATTAACTAAACTGTTTCTTTTTTCCTTTAAGCAAGGTAAATACCCGAACGGAAAGAGTGCGATGGTGCAACCGGTCCTTAAAGGTGGTTGTGATAAAACTGACCCTTCAAACTACCGGCCAATATCAATTGTGTCAGCCGTGGCTAAAGTTTTTGAGAAATGTATTAACCAACAACTGGTAAATTATGTTGAAATTAATAAAATAATTTCAAATAAACAATATGGCTTCCGTGAAAGTCGTTCCACAACCGATCTTTTGACGTAAGTTAGAAACAAATGGAATCTTGCCCTTGAGCACCATGGAGAAGCCTTTGCAATCGCTTTGGATATATCCAAGGCTTTTGACAAGGTTTGGCATGAGAATCTCATTTGTAAACTTGTGGCATACGGCTTGGATTCGATGACCATGAAGTGGATAAAAAGCTTTCTCAAAGACCGAAAGCTCAACGTTGTGCTAAATGGGAGATCATCAACGACACTCTCCCCAAATGCCGGAGTCCCTCAGGGATCAGGTTTGTCACCAACTTTGTTTTTGTTATACATTTATGATTTGTTGGATAGCGATGTAAACCCTATCCACAGTTTTGCCGATGATGCAACATTGCACTCTTCTATTTCATTCGAGGTCGAGCCTACTCCTTCAGAGTTAAACGGTAAACGGCTGGAAGTGGTAACTTCGCTTAATTCCGATTTGAGTACAATATTTGAGTGGGGAGTTAAAAATCAGGTCAAATTTAACGAGAAAAAAACACAAATATGCACGTTCTCGCGTAAAAGAAGTCGCAACGAATACCCTTTTGTGGTAAAAGGCCACGTTCTCGTGGGTTGTGTTTCAATTCGTCTGCTTGGTGTTCAAATAAGTAACAATTTAAAATGGAATGAGCACATTATCGCATTGGCCAAATCAGCTTCACGTAAACTCGGGTTCCTCAATAGATGCAGACGGTTTTTTAAATCGCATCAGGTTCTCCAGATATATAAAACCTTTATTAGACCATGTATAGAATATTGCTATCAAGTTTGGGGTGGAGCATATGGCACCGCTCTCCAGTTGCTGGATAGAGCTCAGTGGCGTTCCATACGAATAATACGAAACTCCAGACTTACGAAAGATCTAGACAGTCTACAACACCGCAGAGATGTTGCAGAACTCTGCGTGTTCTATAGATTGATAAATGGTAAATGTTCTGCAGAATTAAAGGAGAAAATACCACCATTTGTTACGCCAGGACGGGTAACACGAGGAACGGTCAATGCGCATAGGTTTACGGTGAAGCTGCCGAAACTTTGAACTGAAGGTACAAAGCGCGAATTCATTCATCGAACATCCAGTGCACAAATGTAAAGAGTGGACCAATCCACAGTATCAAGAGTGATCAAACGATCCCAGGAGAATGGACAGTGTCATTTTCGTGCTGGTAATGGGAGAAATTTATCTACGACACCCGCTGAGGATAGGTATATTCAATTAATGTGCTTGAGAAAACGGTTCGTAACTGGACGTAGCATCAAATCAGACCAAATCGGATTCCGAGATGCACCCATTAGTGAAAGGACAGTGCGTCGACGCATCAAGGAATCTAATTTGACTGCAAGAATGCAAGCCTTATGTCCAGAGTTTTCTACAGCACACCACAGAGCTCATATAAAATTTGTTCTCGAACACGAAAACTGGACTATGGAACAATGGGCCAATGTTTTGTTCTCCGACGAGTATAAATTTTGGCTTGAATCATCAGACCGTCGGTTTAGAGTTTATCGTCGGCCAGGTGAACGTTTTGCACCGGCATGCATTTGGGTGGAATATCACCTAACGCAAAACCAGAGATGGTACCGATTTCTACCGGTACCATGACTGCAATTAGATTCATCGACGAGTGTTTAAAACCTCATGTGATGTCCTGTGCACCATGAAATTGGCAGATGAATTCATGTTAAGGAACAATAATGCTCGTCCACACGTCGCAAATGTAGTGATCGAATACCTTGAGGCTAGGGATGTTCCAGTAATGCGTTGGCCTATGTATAACATACTTGGGAGACTGATTTATGAAGTCAATGTATCATTTTCTTCGCCACAAGAACTGTTCAACGCCGTTATTCAAGTTTGGGAACAAATTCCTCAAGATACTGTGGCCAATTTGATAAATTCAATGCCAGAAAGGATAAATCTGTTATAAATGCAAGAGAAGGTAGCACACGTTACTAATGTTTCGGATTAATCAATAATTTAAAAGAAACATTTTAGTAAATGATTTTGAAATACCAGTGAAATTAAGCTGATTTTTTTTATTTTAACGGTTTCGTATATGAAAGACATTGTTGCATAAAGTCAATTATTCAAGACTTAAGTCGATATTGAGTTATTACGAGTATCTTCTATTGTATGCACATTAGAATAGATATGACCAAGTTTATACTAAATGAAACCAATTATAAACAAATTATAAAGAAAATTTAATATTTAATGCCTTAGATTTATTGATGACATTACCAAGAGTGATATAATTAATGAAATTAATTTTTATTGTAACTCGTCTTAAACGAAACTCTACACACATTTCTAATTATTCTGTTAAATGGTCGTTTCTCTTAAACGAATACTTAATTATGTACATTGTTTGCTACTATAAATACAAAAAGGCCAAATTGAGAAAGGAAAAATGTTTAAACCAAAACCAAACCAACAAAAGTAAATGTTATTGCCCCAAAGGAGGAAATAACATTTAATTTGTTGACAGATAATCTTAGTTGTGCTTTAGTCATTACATATCCGTATATCGTATAAAATTCATTATTTTCACTATCCTAAATGGTTATAACAATCGTATAATTGAATTACGAATAGTTTTTGTAACAACACTTAAATGAGATGAACTGCAGGCATATATAAAATCGTTAATTAGCTAAATCGCCGCATTAGATCAATTGTCAACAGAATAGTAAATTTTATAATATAAAAAGTTCAAACGGAAGCTTTTAGAATTTATTTTCAATAACAATTTCAATGTTAACGTCGACGACAAATATATATATAATAACATATAAAATTAATTGACATTATTTTAAGCTTTTCTAGACTTCCTGTTATAGAAAGCGACGAGTGTGTACAGTGCATATAGCGATATATGTATTCCGATTGGATATATAAACTAAGGACATTAATTTCGAAATGAAACAAACTCTCGAAATGAATATATCTACGAGTATAATCTACTCGTACACATACCAGTACTGTTTTTGAACGGATATTTAATTATTTGAAATTCAATCATTTGGAAAATTTGTCATATAGCTACTAGACATTCTCCGGACTGTATTGTATAATTGATCCTCCCCAGAGTATAACCATACTGATGATGGGGAAATTTATTTTTCATTTTCTTTTGTAGTTTAAATAGAACTGGGGTGTATACCATGTATGCAAATAAAATGAATCTAATTTATGATACATAAAGATATTCTCAAAAGGTTGGTATTTTATTTAACTTTTCGAAAACTTTCGAATTATATATAAAGTATAAAGTAGAAAGATTTGAATCATTAAAATTTGTATGTACCATTTCCCTTCGGGCACGCCAATATGCGATTGTGAAATGAATATTTTAGTTCTTTACTTGGCTCCGGTATATGTTGAAATATACAATTTCTAAAACTTTAATGCAAAACGAACTGCAAACAAATTTTAAGCTTTTACATTTTGGTTTCTTGAGTAAATATAAATATTCAATCGAATAAGGGTTAGCTAACCTAATATATTTATATATATATATATATATATATATATATATATATATATATATATATATATATATATATATATATATATATATATATATATATATATATATACATATTTAATTTAGTTAGTTCATTCATTTATAAAACCTCTATCAAAAGATAACAACTGTACCTATATATATATATAATAAAGATGATCTGTTTCAACATCGTCTGCTAAATAAATAGAAATATCCCTTGGGCTGTTTCATCAATGGCTACCATAAATCGGTTACCTAAAAAGTTAAACCTATAATCGTATTTTCAAAATCATGTGTTGCTCATCACTACTTATTCGACGGGTTGATATTTATTTATTTATTTTTTAATTTAAAGAAATCAATATGAAAAATCAAATATATTTAGGATTTCAGATAAGAAATTTAAATTTTAAGGTTAAATGATAGAAATAATTGTCTGAAGTGCTGTTTTAATTTGATGTTAAACTGTCCCTTAGACAGTCCAAACTCGAATAGGTGCTCAACATCGGTAAAAAATTTGGTTATCATATTGATTGGTTCATTTTCGCCGTAATTAGTACGATGTTTTTCTAGTTTTAACAACTTGTGCAGACGAAGATTTCTACTGGGCACGTTTATCTTAATGCTCTGAAGAATAAAGGGAGAGTCTACATGACCCAAAAGTATATTTCCCAAAAACTTGCACAATGTTGTTGCCTGCGATTAACCAAAGTTCCAATATTATATGCTTTACAGTGTACAGTGTAAGATAGTAAGAGGGCCAGGTTCTCATGGAATGGTAAATTGTAGTTGTAGGTTCAGTTTGTTTTTTTTCATAATAACATCAATTCTATTAATGTGGCCAGCGTTATGGGGCCCCAAACTGCTACTGCATATTCAAGCTGAGATCTTATGTATGCAAAGTATAGTACAAAAAGAGCATTTTGGTCTTTAATCTCGGTGGTCCAGCGACGAAGAAAACCGAACATCACATTGGCTTTCGATATACTCTGATCGATATATCTGAAGAGTGTGAAATATCACTGACAAATGTTACACCTAGATCTTTAATTGTGGTGACGCGTTCAATTAATGTTCCATTGATATTATAATTGGCAATAATTGGACATGTTTTCCTATGATATGACATTATCTTGCATTTTTGAATATTGAGTTCAAACTGGTTCACTTCACACCATGAACAAATCTTGTCAATATCCTCTTGAAGCTTGTAAGAGTCACTTCTATCGTTAATTGTTCGGAATATTTTAAGATCATCAGCAAATAAAAGCGCAGAAGAGTGTTGAATTATTTTAGTGATGTCGTCAATAAATATCAGGAAGAGATAGGGACCAATATTTGAACCCTGGGGGACACCAGATTTTGCTAAAATAGGATTGGACTTTTCACCAGCTATTTCGATAAATAGGTATCTCTTCGTTATGTAAGATTGAAACCATTTGACGAACATTGATGAAAAACCAAACTTGTCAATTTTAATCAATATCTGGCGATGTTGAATGGAGTCAAAAGCTTTACTGAAGTCAGTGTATATGGTGTCAATTTGGAGATGATTTTCTAAAGCTTTAGTAGTAATGCTAGTAAACTCAACTAGGTTGGTGGTAGTTGATCTGCCAGGCATAAATCCATGTTGATGAAATGATAGATGGCTTAAAACTGTTTTCTTGAAGGAATTGCAGACTAATATTTCAAATAATTTAGGTAAAATTGAAGTGGTTGCAATTCCACGATAGCAGGAAATTTCATTTCTTTTACCAGATTTGAAAATCGGCGTGAGTCTCGAAATTTATCATTTATCAGGGGAAATTCCGGTTTGCAATGATTTATTAAAGATGAGTTTTAAAGGCTTGCAAAGATTCAGATTTGCTGCCCTTGCAAAGTCTTCTTCAGTGAGACTAATCCTAAATAATGAGTGATCAAAAGGTACGCCATTAATTGCTTTAGGTATCATTTTGATACAGGTAGCTGTTGCTATTTTGAATTTCTCTATCAGATAATTTTGGATGACTTCTACTGACGAAGATTTATGCAGTCTGCTTACAAAAAGGTGCCGTCTCGGTTTAATAATTCTAATTGGAATCATTAGATTTTCAATATCCAAACGAGGCGGTACGTAAATTTTTTTTGATGAAACTTGCTGTTCTGTTGTATTAACCTTTACTGAGAGACTCTCTTTCAGATTATTTTCTACAACATTGATTGTATCTTGGTTATCCGGAATGCTTGGTTTGGACTTTTCATTGTTTGTTGATTCATTCTCATTAAGCGGTTTAGGTATTTGTACTACATTTTCATTCGGTAATTTCTTAAGACGTAATCTAGTTACTCGATGTTCGGTTAGTTGATGTATCAGTTCAATGCATTCAGGGACACTAGTTGTGGCACTAAAATTCTGCTGGGATGAAGAAGCAGTTTCAGTTGGTATTGTAGTGGTCGCAGCTTTTGTAAGCGATCGAGTAACAACACGTTCTTCTATAGACAAAGACACACTTTTGTCTGCAGGTATTGGGCTTACGGAATTTTTTAGTTCATGAATAGCCTTGAGTATGGTCAGTTCGGCTTTCTGAATTGCTTTCAATGAGCTATCCATTTTACTTTGATACTCATGCAAACATTCAAGACAATCAGTACAGAATCATTGCAAACCAGTTACGCCATCCATCAAATATTTGACCCCCTTTTTAATATCACTGGAAAATTTGCCAAGTGATTTTTTTAATTTAGATGCAACGCAGCTATAACTGATTACCTTGTCATACATAAATCCATGGCATGTGAAAAACCACTCATCAAAAACTATAATATTGCATTCATTCTACGCATTTTTTTCGATCACAGACATAATTAGTCGACGCAGCACGATATAAATTACACCAATTATTAATATAAATAGGTCACTTGGCACCCTAATTGCAGTAAAATGTCACAAACCGCGTTTTTACTTCCGTACACACGATGTCACTTTATTATAAAATATGCACTGATTGAAAATTAGGTCACTATGAACACTAATTAAATTTAATAATTGCGATTTTACTTCCGAATTTCGATGGCAAACGAAATACATACGTTTACACTTTTCAATACACCAATAATATAATTACACTAATTAAACAATTTTGCTAAATTTCAAAATTAATTAAAAAATAAAATATTAAAAAAACACGTCCGAATCGAACGAATGTTGAAACTTCATTGATACAGTATATACAAATATTTTTTTGTATTTCTTAAATACTGTAAAAGGCCCTAATCGCGCCCCAACTAAGACTTTCGAACCATTAATATAATTTTGTGCACAATTTAGATGGTCAGCCGGGCCATTTTAATTTTTTGGTCCACGGCGAGAATCGAACTCGAAACCGCGGCGTGATGAGAAATTTTTTTACCTTTTAACAGTAACCAGTGATCAAATAATACATTGATTGAACCTATATCATATAGGTTAGCATAAGAAACAATGTAGTTCACAGGTGGCGTACGTGAATTCTACATCCTAGATTGCGCAGTAGTATTCGATAGACCAGTAAAAGATAAAATCGAATTGAAAAGCAAATTATTACTGTGCTTATTGAGTTCATCACTACATGATTTTAATCACTGAATTTTGGAACATCAAATTGCTTTTTATGCTGTAAATAATCACCAAAAAAATGATGGTATGGTTATGAATCATAATAATAACCATGGGAACAACGAGGCAATTCCACTTGCACCGTTCTATTTTTTATTTCCAGTTCCAATCCATTCGAAACCTCTTCTGTCCTATGTAGACAGCTGTTTACATCTGCTTGATTTGTTCGTAATTTTTGTGTCGTGTATGTGGCGTTCACAAATACGACGAATAGTCACGCCACAATAGTGAAGTAAAAAACAAAATAATCGAAAAAAGATTTCGATTCAAAATTCTGTAATTCGCTAGAACTGTCGCAACATAGCCGCACAACATATATTAAGAAACGAAATGCAACAAACATCAAGTCCGGTCGCATAGGCCTGATGAGATGAATTTTGATCTTTTCGATCACACAACAAATCAATGACGTCATCAGATCGAAACCGGCCTAGCGAAACAAACATTACAGATCACATGCAAGATGCCATACATTTTTAAGACAAACGTCTACATCTTTATCAGCAGGTAGATTCAGCGCCTTAGCTGTCAATCAATGCCACTCTGTGGAGCTCTGTTTTAACTCCCATCATTTAGCTGTCTCGATTACAGCTCCCAGCATCACTTATCACTATTCTACATGTATTAATAAACTGCGTGAATCCATACTAAATACTAAACCATGAATTGGATCCCATTTGGACTATAAATTGGATTTAAAATTAAAGTAAGACTTGATCTGATGATCTTTTTAACATTTTGTCAAAAGGATTTTTAGTTTGTGACAGACTGTACGATCAATAGTACATTACACATTTCTAAGGTACTAAAATCCCAAATCCATTACTCCAATGTTAAAATCTTAAAAGATAGAGTGGCAACGAATATACGTAACAATTTTATAGTTTTCTTGCGTACAAAAATGTGAATACTTTGCCTGAATGTAGAACAGGTCTGAAATATCTTAGAAATAATGTCAAGAAGCAAAGTAGCATTTCATCATTTCGATTCCGTTGACATTCACAAAAATATGTAGTTAGATGGATTACATTTTGATTCTAATCTATCGGAATATTTTTGGCTCTGCTCATTTTTTTTCGAAAGAACATTTTCCAAATTACAATCCTCAAATACAAACAAGTAAAAGGAAAATGATTTTCTTTTCAAATTCATACAAATTTTTTTATATAGAGAACAAAAATTTTCGGAATTCCAATTGTATATACAGCAATACGAAGCATCTCGCCTCTTGTTGGATGTCATAAGATAAATCTATTTGACAAAGGAAAATACGAGAAATACAAAATCGAACTAAAGATAAATTCAATTTATTTCTTCTTCATTTTTTTTATTATTAGGAATTTTTGTTCTAAACTGATCCCATGTAATTTTTTTGTTGCTGCCATTGCTGCTGCCTCTATATACAACCACTATGTGTATAAACTCCTTTTTGATTAGATTATGTGTACGACGAATAAAAATTAGAAAAGGAAATATATTTAAAAAGTTGGAAAAACATAAGAAATAATGGTATAGTAGCTACACACACACACACACACTCGCATACACACAGTAGTTATAGGCAAACCGGAAAATGAAAATGTTTTACTGGAAAAAATATATATGTTCGTGTGTATATATATATATGTATGTATAAAGAGCATGAAATTTATCCCAACATTGATTAAAACATACTTAGTTTATCTTATACAATCCAATATAGTTTATATTCGAGCTTTCATTCCAAAACACAAAAAAAAATCTACACTAATGTAATCGATAAATTTTACTTATATAGCTTTTGTCTTTAAATTCGTAATTAAGATAAGATGAACAAAAAACATTATTTTAAGAAGTTTTTGTGTATATGTATATGAAATATAATACAGAGCTTTTACATATACATATATAAAATTAAAGACTGATAAAAAATTTATGAATCGATAAAATTACTTTTATGTATAATTTTAGATGAATTAAACTTTGTCTTTAATAGGCTCTAAGCGATAAAATGGTTTATCGATATAATAATTTTTGTGCGTATACGCTATCAGCTAGACTAATCGCCGTTTTTTAAGCTTAAAACTTTAGTCATAATACTTTTTGTTTGTTATTCAATTGTGCGTTTATAATATGTCATACTGTACTGTTGAAACTTTTCGCTGATTCCGCAACATAAAGTCACTTTTATTACGTAATACCCGAAATATTATTTCATCTCGTTTATATAAATCATATACTTAACACGGTTCGATTGTTAATATAAATATTACTATTTTTTGTCTTGCCACAAGGAGCTACTATATGTCCAGTACAAGAACCTTACTATCTTGCAAATTATAGTAAGTTAAAATTCTGGAATTGGTTTAAAGTCACCAAGCGTACAAATCACAGGCTTTAAGGTGACTTCGACGTTAACTCTTTAAAAATGGTTATAACAATCAATATACCATTCGGTTTATTTGAAAATAAACAAATGTTTTTTTTAAATAGCAGTAGCACCGATAAATAGATGTAGTAAAATCGATTCCTAGACTAAAGAAGCTCAAACAATTTGAGGTCTTTGTAAACTTCATTATAATTTTAAGTGTATGCCAAATTTTTCGTCAGTGCTGATCTCAGTAAGTTAAGGTGCCATGAAAGCGCAAATATTACAGTCGATTACTAAAGAATTCAACGGTTATGCCATTATCTTTCTTATAAAGATGATCTACAGGTAATGCTTTGCTACATATATGGAATCAGTGGTGCTTTATCTCATGGATATCATGCAAATCCGAAATCATTCTCGATACTTTATACTGTAGTTAAGTGAGTTGCAATCAATAAAATCGTTTATACCTTATTTGATCATACCCATAATGACATTACAACAACCAATGGATTTTCGAACTCACTATATAAATACTTCAAAGTAGCATGAAACCATGCATTCAAAGTAAGTTTCCTATTTCATTGCAGAAAAAAATTTACTGGTATACACACGGAGCACATTTTCGTTGCTCGAGAATGGGTGTTTAAATTTTCACACAAAAACCAGTAGCGAAGTAGGAAATAAATGGGCCGGTGCTACGTATGGATTCCGAAAATAGACGATAAAATTGATACTATATTATCATCGTCCTCCATTTGGCAGTAAATTTGAGGAATTTTCCGGCATGACCCAACGCGATACGTCCTTGGGAGAGAATTTATCTATAGATTTTGTAAATCAATCACTCCTTATTATGTAAAAAATTATTTGAATTCAAGATGGTATCTATTAATAATTTGGTCTTTATTATCATTTTCTAGAGGCTGCATTTTAAAACGGCCACAGACTTGGGCAGACAATCGAATATACCGTTCACAGAGGTAGAAGAAGTAATACCGTTCATAGGGGTAGAAGAGATAATTATTAACATGGTTGTGATAGAGGAGTTTGATGGTGACCATCCAACTTTACGATTTCACTTAGTCCAGAAAATAATTAAGTGAAAATGTTGATAATAATATAAATTGATTAAAATAAATATATAAATATAAATTTCTTTTAATATATTATACAAGATCAGCGAAAAATCTGTTAGACTACAATTTCATTATAATAATTAATAATAAACCAAACCATACATCCAAGCTAATAGATCCAGGAAATCATGTGTCGAAGCGATCACGATGTACACGAAAAACTATACCGATCTTATCATCTTCACAAATCCTAGTATACACAGCAAACCAGACACCCACACGAATACACTGACCAAAATTGCCCAACACCCAAACGAACATCAAAAACAAACAATTGAATTGTTGAAGCAATCTTTGCACCCTCTAATGGAAAAATATAAATTTTTTATTATATTAAGGGATAAAGGAATTTTTTATTTCGAATAGATTCTTTCCATTATCCAATTTCGTTTTAGAAACTGACACTGCCACATCTTCAGTTAGCCTTAACTATTGAATCGTGCATCATACTTCTCTCCACTAATAAACACCTACGGTTAAAAATATTATTAGCAAACGAGTGGATTTAGCTATAAAGTACTTTACACAACCAACTATGACCTGCGCTTTGCGCATTAATGGAATGGACGGCCTTTTAGTTCATAAACATATTTTCCGCTGCTGTTATAACTCGGAGTATTTAAATTTGAGAGCTATTAAAAATTATCACTCTTGTTTTTTCAAAAAATTGTTTAATTTATAAGTGTAATAGAGTTCTGTATCAATACAAATTGGTTCTGATTCTCGTTTATTTTCATGATCCGGTTGTCCACGTATTCTATCGTCGTGTATTGCTGCATCTCATCTAGCTTTCTTATTCTCGATCCTTTATGTATTGTGCAGATATCACATCGTCGAAACCATTGCTTTACGTCGGTTTGATATCTCACCATAATAAAACCTTTTTGGCTTGCAATTTAACTGTAAATGTCCCAGCTACTAGTAATTCATCAACCCAAACTGGTTTAGGTGAATCATCGGTGATTAAATAAAGCTAGTTCCTCATTTG
This sequence comes from Tipula lateralis, assembly GCA_963932295.1. Taxonomy (NCBI): domain Eukaryota; kingdom Metazoa; phylum Arthropoda; class Insecta; order Diptera; family Tipulidae; genus Tipula; species Tipula lateralis. The sequence continues at coordinate 187,037,955 of OZ010736.1, read as the reverse complement.
GATGTCTCGAATAGCGTTGATAAACGTATCAGCCACTAACTCATCTCGGTACTCTGCATTGAAGTTCGGATATGCCAACTTTACTAGTCGAACGGATGTCGGCTTCCATCTACTACAGTGACTCCGTTATCTCTTGCTTCCTTATTTTCGGCTGTATCGATTTCTCACGACTCCACTCAGCCTTTGATAGGGTGTTTAATATTTTGGCTGCTGGAACTTGCAATGTTTATATCATAGCATCCGTTCGTTGCTGAATATTGACACCATCCAATGCAATTTCGAACTGTGTACGATCAAAGCGATCTTGATGATATAAGCGGGAATGCTCAAAACAAGTTTTATTTAGTGTAACAAAAAATACAAAAATCAACGCCAGTTTCATACATAATGTATGAAAGGTAAGGCTTTACTATATAGTAAATATTTGAATAAAAATTAGTTCAAATTTAGCTTAAGTTATAATATTCGATGGAAAACAGAAATTTCAGTTTTCATCCAGAAATTGATCATTTTTCGATTTATTTTTCCATTTTCCTTTATTCATTAAATTAAAATATGGTATTTTAATAACTTAAAATATAAACAGAGACAGATACATAATTAGATTACGAGAACTATATATTATTTTAAGTTTGCTCACAAAGAGAACAAATGAAAATGGCACTTTACACCAAACAAATCAAATTCATTAAATTTTAAGTTTGTATTGTGATTTGTGTTTTGCTTTCATGCAATGCGTATATGTATACGGCCGTTTTCTTTTTTTAAAACATGACCAGTCCTATGTATGTGTAATTGGTTAGAAAGTGGTAAATACATCAACAATCGTATGAAAAAGTTGATTTATTCGAAATTTTTGACTTTTAACTTCCTATAACTTGGTAGGTAGGCCCCAAAACCAATTACTCATTTTCCAGAGTTTGGAAAATGATTATTTATCAACAATCCTGGATTAATAATTTTCATTTAAACCAATATTTTAATTCATGATTTTGAAGGTTTAAGAATCTAGATTTTTATATTTTCGATCGTGAATAGAAAAATAAAACGTAATGAATTTTTAATATCGGGTTTAAATGCATATTTTTTGTTATATTGTGCTCTGGTTCCCGCATACAAGTACTAATATGATTTTATTTTGCATCCCACTCGTTTTTTTCCGATTTTTCCTTCGTTTCAATTTTTTTTTAGAAATAATGCAAACAGTTTTGTTCTTCGTTATCTTTTAGTGCATTTCGCTTCATTTTTACTTTATTTTTGATTTTGTTTCTTTGTTTTGTTGATGTATTTGTTTAATGATAAATTTTATGTTTTCGTAATTTATTTTCAATATACATAAAATTTTATCTGTTCGGAATAGTTTTTTTTTTAGGTTTATAGATACATATTTATCAATTTGATTAAAATTTTGATAATGTCTATCTGAATTTTAACTAGGAAATAAATTAAACAAAACGTTAATTTTATTTTTTCCAAAAATAATTAAATTGATGTTTCGTTTAATTTTTCAACTTATCGAATTAACAATTATACAAATTTTGTCACCCGAAGTAGTCAATAAAATTATGAATTGAATTATATCAAATTTATTTATATTTATATGTTTATTAAAATTTATATTTCCGCAAATTTATTTTAAATTTGTCAAAAATTACATACATTTTTGGTCAATTTTTTTCATACTGACAAGTAAACATACAATTCAATACAATAACAGTAACAGACAATGTACCATCAAGAACAAAAAGAAATAAAAAAATCAACGTAAACAAAACAAAAAATAATAATTTTGTGACTGTATTCTTTGTATGCTAGAGTGTTTTTCCTATACCAAAATCAAATGCAAAAGAGGAGTTACGTTATATAATCAATCTTTATAAATATTATCGAATCACATTGAACCATTTTGATCATGTGATCATATTTCGATAAACGAAATATTATCGAACTTAAATATTAGCCGAAAATACAAACAAAAATCAGGAAAATTTCTTATGAATGAAACATTTGAGTATGTATCAATAAATGGGAAAATTATTTTACCACAGTCCTGATAAATAATCATTTTTAGATGCCTCATATACAAAAATTGATGTTAAGGCCTGTATTGTAAGATATAACAAAACAAAGTCAAAAAATTACGAGAAATCGACAGTTTACGAACGAGTTGTACAAATTTTGTTGTTTTCTAACCAATTACTCATACTAACTCATAAAAGTGAATAATTGGCCTGAGCTTTAATGGTATTGTTTCATGTATAAAATGAACAATACTAATGCACAAAATCTCATATACACATTTAACCTTGATTTAATGATTACATGCACACGTATGATTTAAACACGAACGGCTTGCAAAATTTTTATACAACAGCAACGCTTGTAATGGCAGTTCATTGAACTATCATTCAAAATAAAAAAAATATTCTCTCTCTCTCCCATTGTTATGACATTTATGTCATTATGAATATTGGTTTTGTATTTAATGCATAATTATGCAATTCAAAATCTTATGTTGATACAGCATCAAAAACCCTTTTTTAATGATTCTCTCAGAATTGAGAATATAGTGTACTGTTGTGCTGTGATTGTGAATAAATTAGTAGCAACATAGAAACTGTGAGTAGGTTATGTGTTCATTTTGAAATGTAAACATTGATCAGCTGATTATAATATTTATTGACAACTGCATGTTGAAAATATCTTTTGAGCTGATTTATGTTTATAAATTCGGTTTTAGTTAATTTTTTCGAATACATAATTTCATTTAAATATATTAATAATTAATTTTTTAAGTTTTCGCGGTCAATTATGTGTATTTTCGTCAAAATTATTTTTCTAACTTTATTTAGAATTGAGTTTGACTTTCGTCGTACGACCAAGAGAGAATTAGAGCGAGAAAAATATATTTTAGAGGATATCGTTTATATTGAAATAAAAAGCACAAAATTTATAATATTTATTAAATTTGATCGTGATTTATTTTGATTTGAAAAAAATGAGATAGCTTCAGATCTAATTTCACCCTTTCTTTGTCATTTTATGAAATACAACTTTAAAAGTTCTAAGTTGCAATAGCTAAAAACTTAAAAAGAAATTTGTACGTCGTATGAGTTTCTAGATAAATAGTACATTATTGAAACACTAAATAAAGCTCATTTCAAAAACTGAGTATGCATTCCGGCTTTATATATCCAGGGGGCTTTGGTACGATGCAGTTTTGTCGAAGGTAGGTGGTTTCAATTTGGATGGTGCGGTTTGATGTTGTTTGTTGAATTACACCTCCTCATTTTAACTTAACGATCTCAACGTGTAATTTGTCAGCTATTTTATCCATTTTTGTTTAGGCGAGTTCTTGTTGTGGCTCCAGTTTTTTAACATTCACGTTAAAGTTCTTGTAATCTTTGAACTGTAACTTCAACATTAGCTAGTATATGGTTCGAATGTCTCGCGAAATTCCTATAAGCCACTGAACCATTTTTTCTTATTGTTGCATCGGTTCTTTTTTGAATGACCTTTGTTGCTCCTCTTGGTTGTATTTATAACATTTCTTCCTGTTGTCCTTGCTGCTGTCACTGACTATGCAATGCCTGGAACGTCATTTGCATCTGATCCATGTGTTGTACTGTTGCTATTACCGGTCTTCTTTCGGTTGGTCATTTGTAAGTTCTTTAAATAATTGTTAAAACTTTTGGTTATTCTTTGAATTAGTTCTGGTATAGTGCCAGGTAGACGAAATCCTGAATATGTTTCATTTTATAAAATTCTTTTAATGGCATCGTTTAACTTTTATATACGGTCCTAGAATGTCAATACAACTTGAAAAGGATTGGCTTTGGTTTTGAGGAGTGCAAATTAATTGCTTTACAATGCATACATTTTTAAGAAATAAATGCTAGTTTTTTATTGTTTGTCTAGTTGTGGTATAGTCAATATACATCGTTAAACATATTCGTTATCTTTATTGATCGGACTCTTATGTCAATTATGTCCTTAAATTATACTTTTCCGCTGAAGGAGCATTAACAGAAAACCTAACAACAAATCCTAAATATCTTAAAGAATTTTGATATATACAACAAAAAAATAAATGTGTCTTACAATATAATACTTAAGTTATAATTTATACCGTCTGTGTCTACCTATAGAACATCGTTAAGAATCTAAGGACAATATTCACAAAACCAAAAGGAATACGTTGTCGTAATATATTTATGTACGAGTTCTCGTTTAACAGAACAAACAAATTTGTGTAAATGTCAATCCCGCATTGTATTTATAGAAAATTTAATTTAATTTCGCCGAAATCAGTCCAAAAAATAAAAGCAAGCAATTTGTAAAATTTTTAATTTCAAAAATTATTTCTTTTCAAAATAAAAAAAAATAAAAATAATAAAATTGAAATTAAAAAGCATGAAAATTAGATTTTCACATTTTTTTCCATTAATTTTGCTTTTGGTTCTCGCTGTGCTGTTGTACCAACAAAACTTTAAGATATTATATTCTATACGATATATATGTGTATGTGTGGTGTATATATGTATGTGTTTGTAAGAAGGAAAATTAAAGTAATTTTCTTGTATTTTTTTCCAAACTTTATTTTGTTGTTTGTTTGTTTGTTCGGTTTGGTTTTTGTTATTGTTGTTGTTGGTATACAAAAAAACACAACAAAAATAATAACAATAAAAATAATAATTTTTCTTTCATTATCTTGTCAAAAACACAACAAAAAATATATTATATTTAACAATAATGGAGAACCAAGAAAATTTGAAGAAATGATACAGTAATGATTAATTGTACCTTTTTTCATCCTCCGTGCGCTCCGGCACATAAAAATTGGATTCTATTGGTGCTTGATTGAATGTGAAATATCCCATCTTAAATGTTGTTGTTACTTTGACTCGTTCAATATTTATTTTGGTATAGTTGAATTGGATGTCTTATATACATGTACACAAACACTCATACCAATGTAACGCTTCATTACATTAACGAAGTGTTAAAAAGACATTAAATTAAATTCGTTATTTAAATTGAGCTGTCTTCCTGCTCAATTTACATATTATTTCTAAATGTCATCACATTCTATATGTATATTTATACCACGCACACCACAATAGCATTACATTTCTAAGTTGTATTGCGGTTTTAATAGACGTTGGAAAATTTTAATTATTTTTATGTGCTCGAATGAACGATTTATTGTAATGAAAGCACACGCAACCATCGACTTGTGTCGTTGATGGTATATACCAGACGAAAATATGTACGGGTTCGACGCAAATCGAGGTTTTACTGTATCGTGAATAGTTCTGGATATTTTTAATGAGATACTCGTAAAGTACTTGCTGGGGTATATGTAATAGGAGCTTTTTTGCACAAAAGGTGTATATAGGGTTAGAAAAATCAAACAAACAACATTTCAATCAGAACATCATCATCAATCACATGTATGTTGACTATTTTTATGATTATGTACATAAAAAATAGAAAACTTTTTCAATTCGTTATGCTGGCGAAAAATATAAATTAAAATTATGTCCTGACAAACTTTTATGCTAGTTTTTGTCCAAGATATTGCTAAGACACAATAACAATGTTAGATTGGAGCAAAAAAATGTAGTGAACCAAAAAATTATGATACATTATGTTCTATTAAAATGTTATCTTTTGTGGGGTGGACTTTGAATAATTGATTGCTGAATATATCGTTTATATTAAGAAAATGTTATTAATTTGTTTTTGAAAAGATAAAACTTTGTGTCTATATGTCATATATGTATTGAAATATAAGCGACGTCTATTAATTTAATGAAACGGAGTTTATATATTATAAATCGTACAGAGCTTTTGTATATATATATTGGATACGAATATGTAAATTATATTGTGTCATATGCGAAAGCTTTTCGAAACCCCATTTTTATTATCTGCAAAATATTTGTTTCAAAATTGTTTACTTCGTCATATACTCACTTAATAGATTATGTGTGATTAAAAAATGGCGAAATCCGTTGTTTTATAAGCTTTAAATATGTATTAAACAATATCAATATTGTAATTAAAATGATTTTTTATTGACTATATATAATCTGAAAAATATTACAAGCAATATATTGTAGATTAATAGATTTATGTCAAAATTTTTAGCATATTTTCTATTGGAGGGTATATATAATAATATATTTGGCAAACAATATATATGCACGATTTCGAACAATGGATTAAGGTTTTTTGGAATACATGGCGTTTATAAATAGAAACTTGTTCCCAAATTGTACAAGATCATTTTTTATCAATTTTGTGACTTGAGGCGTGATGGTGCCGACTCAATGTCGTAACCTCGCTCGCATTCCCAATTATCCGATTTGATATATTGACTATTATAATGGGGTGGTTTATCAAGACCATTTTTATTTTAAAGAAGATACGACCCACGACTTTAAAAAAAAAGTTTTAAATTTATCTCGAAGTCATTCATATAAAATATTACCGAACCTCAATGTTAAAAACAAGAGACGGGAATTTCTATACTCAATTTATAATATATTTTATTTACAACCGTCGAAGGTCGGTTATTTACCAATATTATTTACCAAATCAACCTTCTTTTATTATTGAAAGAAGTATATTGCTTTGACCGTTTACGGTTATAATACAGATTATTGAAGCTTTAAATCAAAATTAAAACGACAAAAGTTTAGTTAAACTTATAAGGTTATCCGCTAGTAGACCCACTAGACTTCCCTTTGCTTTATCAATACACTGGTTAAAATAAGACTTCTTCGAGCAGCTAAGCTTGCCACAAGTGGGCAACATTCTGTCTACAACAGTCAATGCAGTGGTGCTTTAATTTTTGGTGTAATCTATTCCGAGTTTATATGAAGAATTAGAACGGGTTTTGATTCACTCACTGTATTGTCATGACAGTAGCGAAGCAAGTTGAACACGTTTTTGAAGTTAATCTCTTGGTTTGACTCAATGGATATTGAATCCTTCAATATACTTCAAATAAATTCCTCAAGAATTCTGCTTCTTAACGGCCTTCTCATCGATCTGAGTATTTAATTATATTCAACTAATCAAGCCAGGGAACTCACAACGCAAATTTGTTTAACTTGATATTAAATTTAAAGGCATTATAGGAATCATTAATTTCTGCTCAACCAGAGTAAAAGACTAACCAATACTAGCTCAATAATGAGGAATTAGAAACTATATGTATAGATTCGATAGATTGTTGCTATCGTGAGATGTTAAGGTGGGTAAAAATCTATTACTCGGGCCATTTAAAAAGATTCGAATAGGTAAGGAAAATTCAAATCTAAACTTGGAACTATATATAAAATTCAATTAGTAGTAATTTTTGATGAAGTAGTGAAGATGAAATCGGACATTCCGGCGCCCTTGACCCAATAGAGACAATCAATTTGTTGAATAGTTGGTAAAGGGCATAATTTGTTAACCGGTCTCTTTATAATTGTACCATAATTTTTCACACTATCATCTCCTGGATGTACTGCTGCTATTCGAGCGAGTGGTCATTTGGACGGTGGAAGGTTTTGATTTTTTGGCCTTTTGTGGTCATATACAAATAAAAACGACCAGGTATGCTTTATATGTATAAGCTTCGCGATGGTGATGGGTTTTTAACACATAAGGCCCAGCAAGATCTGTTCCTGCTTGAACAAATGGTTTAATTTGTGTGTTAACACGACTTGCTGGAAGTTGACGCATAAGTTGCTGTTGCTGTTGGCATTTGTGACGACGACAGACGAAACATCTAAATATATATGGTTTGGCGTATCAGGGCTTTTAATCTTGGAAGTTGGTATTTTTGTTGAATAGCAGACCAGACAATCATTTTGGTAGTTGGATGTTTCAACGGTAATAATATAGTATGTCTGGAATCATAACTTATATCTGAGTGGCTTAATCTTTCTCCATCTCGTAGTAGCTGGTGACCATTTAAAAAAGAATGAAAAGCAAATAGATTAGATTTTTTCGATAACAGAAGATTGTTCTGTAATTGGTTAATATAAAAACTCAGCTTGAACCATTTTAAAAATTAAGTACTGAGCCTCTTGAAATTCTGACACAGAAACTGACTTTCCAACTTCCTTACTGAAAGTTTGATTTGTGAGTGTTTTGTGAACCTTAATATATAAGCTTAAACATTCGTCACTGTACAAAAATTGGAACGGTTTGTTCAAGTGAGCAGCAGTTGTGATTCTTTTGTGAAATGATGCAGCACAGTTTCATCTTCTGGTTCTATAGGTGCAGCTTTGACTTGTGATGATGTTATTTTACATGGGTGTTTCAAGACAAAGTCAGGTCCATTGAAACAAAATTTGTTATTAATCAGTTATTGTGGAACCAAACCTCTTGTAGCCAGATCCACTGGATTTTCGAATGATTACTCATGATAATATTGGCTTCTATTGGTGTAGGTTTAAATCTCGGATGTTTGGTGGGCAATATATGTCTCCCACACTTAAGGCCTAACATGGAAATCATTTTGGTGCCATCAGTTATATTTTGTGATGAGAGGTCCCTTTATTCAATGGCAATGTTATTGAGTTGAACTGAGTGGTTCCCGACCATTTTCGTAGTTTGAAATTTCCCTTTTAAGGCACTAGCGCCGGAAATAAGGTCATCCATGTAGAGTAGAAGTTCGATCATATTTTTCTGCCAAAAGGTGAAGGTAAAAAGTAGCCAAAAACGGAGTGTAATCTCTCCACAAGATTCTTTGACAGTTGGCATCTGTTTTGCGTACGAAAATTTGCCTTATCATCTTTTCTATGTCGGTGGACATTACAAAGTTATTTGAGTAAGTTTTCTAAAATGGTGGATCCGACTGGTAGATTATTTGCGTTTTGGTTCTTTTCTTTGTTTTTTGTTTATTTCTATGTTTTAGGGCTCAAGGCACTCCCAACTCTTTCGTGGTTCACTTATTTTCGTCCTTACCTTACGCTTTGAAGCCAAATCGAGGACGTATGCGGCTATAGGTCCAATTTACCTAACCATCTGCACATTGCATAGCTCCATGCCAGCCTATAGTACTGACATGGAAGATGGGTCGGCCCATGGATTCTGCAGGGGGTCATAGTTGTGTTCATTCACACCACCGATCGTAATCAAGTGGTGAAAAATCCCTTTTGCAACCTGCCCCTATCGGGATTCGAACCCGGTACCCCCCGCTCCAACTGCCGCAGCTTTAACCACTGCGTCACCTGGGCGGTGTCGTGGTTCTTAAAACCAGAGATCAGATGTTTGGTTTTGGACTCGTTGATTTTGAGACCAACGGAAATTAAACACTGTTCCAGTGGCTTAAGTATCTTTTTCACTCCGTTGTCATTTAAGCCAATCACACAGATATAATTTGAATATATTCTAATTGTTGATTGAATTGTTGGAATAAGATATTGTCTAAAACAAGATATGTGAGGTGTTTCACTTAAATGAAGGATGTATTCCAACATGAGATTAAAAAGTATCGGGGACGATAGCCTTTTCGTAACTTTGACACAGCATTGTGACTTCGTTTCTGTCATTATACACAGATGTACAGATTTCTTTGCGAGTTTGCGCTTCATTGTGGGCTATATTTCGTTGCTCAACAGTAAGATGACACTCCTCATTATATCAATCATTTTTGGGCGTAGTTGTTCCTATATCGAGAATGTGCTGGGCAGCATCGACAACCGAGGTTTTCAATACTTCTCAGACACTTTTCACTTCATCAGATTAGTAATTAGAACGAAAAATGCTGTTGCTGAAAGATCACTATGATAATGATCCATGACGATCTATATAGCTATCATAAAAACAAACTGGCTATGTGGATGAATGGAAAATCAATTCGGTCTTGTAACCCAATTGATTTTCCATTCATCCATACATCATCAAAATTTCATTGAATAATACAGATTTGACATCAACTCGTAATACGACAGCAAGACAAACAATTCTTCAATATTTTGATCTCACTTGTAAATACGAATATGTATTAGTATGTTCCCATACACACATACTCTTATCTAACATCTTGGAATGTTCACGTTTCTATATAGCATACAAAGTCACAATTCGATTTATGTAACATAATCACATATACAACATAGATACACATTATAAATTCGTTGAACTACATACGAGCACACATCCATATCATATATATACACAAAATTAATAATTCGCTGGAAAAATTTGCGGTTGGTTACGTACACAGATCGTATTATATTTCAATATATATTCTGTGGTATAGAAATTTAATTAAAATTAAATTAAATTTTTTTTTTCTATTTTATGTAATCTTGCGCTTGGTGTGAGTTAGACGTTATACTATATAAATAGATAAACATAAAGATTTGATTACACAAATTGTATATCATCTAATTTCAACAAAATTGATACAGATTACGTTTCATTTGCATTGTGATCATGTCAAATAAAATGCATAGTTTGTATATGATAATAAACTGCACAACTATGCACAACATTTTTATTCATTCAATTTAATCTCGTTTTTATTCAAATCTATACAATAATAAAAATGATTCAAATGCTGCTGCTGCTGCTGATGCTGGTTTGCTATACAGCATTCATACATCTCCATTTAATACCATCAAAATGATATACTGGCATCGGACATTAGGGATAATTTTAAAATATGACAAATTTCGTATATTTTGTTGTTGTATATACATATATGGGATGTCCTTTTGATGGGTGGGTAGACATAGTTTTTTTTTTAACATATCATATGAAAGAGATATTCACTATACTGGTATGGTGAATATCAAAGTTACTGTGCGACGAATTGTAAAACTATATCTGTACGGGATATTATACTGACAAATATGGCCATAAATATATTTATAAAATGTGACAGACACACATAAAAGGTATCCTTATGTATATAATTTATAATATTAAATGTCAACTAAATACTTAATGTTATGTGACAGGATTTAATTTTATTCTTGTGTAGAAACATAGTTTTTTTTGTGACATAGGTGCAATTTGCAGATGGAAGGATATCTTATGTCCTCTATGGTTGTGTTGATTTTAGTCTTAAATTTTTTGAAGATGAGCTTTCATAAGCGTTTTTCAACATTCGAATTACAAAAGCACTATTTCCCAATTAATTAAGCTTTATCAATAGGTAACGATGCAACAATTAACGATGCTGCATTGTTTTTTTTCCTTTGTTTTCTGAGTAGCATGATTCATACGACCTATTTGCAATTTCGATTTAAATATTATTAATGCCTGTGAAAAACATAAAAAAAAAAACAAATATCGTGTACATATATGCGACATATGTCGCCGGAAGTAGCTTAATGGTTAAGAGAGTTTCTCCGTTGTCCAAAAATGAACATGCAACCGGATGATATAAAAACGCATTTGTGTGTAAAAACATTCGTTGGGCTGACCACTTACAATGTGCGCCAATCGTTAAAATGGTTGGTAAGGGCTCAGTTGAGACGCGGTAAGAGCCGTTTACATAGAAAATAAATTATGAATGAGTTATGAGATCATTTAAATTTAATAAAATGTATTTTAAATCTCGTACAACGATCAATTTCGAACAGATTGCAATAGAATTTCAACTGAGAAGCTATCAAATCGAAAATTTCGTATCGATTGTTTGCATCAACTTTCAACCTTCAATCATATAGCCGATGGTAGGGATGTACTATTTGATAATCTGGTATTGAAGTTTAGGCTTTGGCTGGTCTGTTGTTTTTTTGTTGAAATTTAATGAGGCCTTTTGTAGTTTGTTTAATTTGTAAGCAACTTTTGTTGCATAGCTTTGTCGCCTAAATGTTGTTTTATTTTGTATAAACACTCACTTGTTCATATTTTGTTATTTGTTATGTTCTTCACTTAGGTTATTCGGTTATCTTATATTGCATGCTGTTAGTTGTGAGTTTGGGAACCATGGTTTTTTGTTCGAAGTGTTGCATATCTGTTTATGGTACTTTCCCACTGTTGCTATCGAGCTGTTGTATTTCTCTGTCCACTCTTGGTTTATTGTTTGCTCAATGATGAGATTTATGTCCTCCTTTGGAATTGAGTTTTCTGTTAATACTTCTTCTTCTGTTGCTTTTTTGGCGAGTTGGTCTGCTATTTCATTCCCTGGTATTCCTGGTTGGCCATTTGATGATTAAATCTATCTTGTGGTTGGTTGTTGTATCTATGATTTCTTTTTCTTAGTATTTGGTTATTCTTTTTTTGATGACATTTTTGATGGATTTACAGGCGCTCATTGAGTCTGTGCATATTATTATTGTCCTTTGTCCTATTTTTGTGGCTTGTTTTAATGCTTCGTTGATGGCTATAACTTCAATGGTCTTTATGGATGTATAGTTTCTAAGTTTTGATTTTAACCACCCAGGTGGCGCAGTGGTTAAAGCTGCTGCAGTTAGATCGGGAGGTACCGGGTTCGAATCCGATTCGAAGCAGGATGCAAAATGGGTTTTACACCTTCGATCGTCTGGGCGGTGCGATCGGTTGTGAAAAATGAACATATCTGGATCCTCTGTCGTGTTTAGAATCCTTGGGCCGACCCATCTTCTATGTCAGTACTATAGGCCTAACATGGAGCTATGCAATGCGCAGATGGTTCAACGAAAAGACTCGGACCTATAGCCGTATAGAGTGGTATCACAACGGATCAAAATTGGTCTAAGTGTGCGATAGCAGCCACAACAACTTAACTTTTTTTTCAGTTTTGATTTGTATTCTTTGTTGGTGTTTTTGAAGTAGATTCCGATACCCCCTTGTTTGAGTGCTCCATCCGTATATATAATGAAATATTCTTTGTGTTTGGTTCAGAATTCTATATGTTTGGTCCTAAGGTCTATTTTGTTTAATGCTGCTTTTGTTCGATGGTGCTGTCTATATATATATATATATATTAATTTTAGTGTAGTATGTTTATGATCTAGTTCAGCTGGCAGGGTGGCTGCTTCTGCTAGAAGTGTAGGTATAGGGGTTTTCTTTACTAGTCCCGTGCAGACGTTTAGATTTTTGTTTATGATTATTTGTTTTATTTTTATTGATTTTTTGATGTTTATCGGTGTTTTGATGTCTGCATATTTTGTTCTAGAATGTATAATGGCCTTTTGAATGTTTAGTAGCATGTATGGATGCGCTCCTCCGTTTTTTATGTAATTATTTTAAGTAGGTTTGTGGCTGTTGTTATGTCCTTTTCTAGTATTTTGTAGTGTGGCAGGAGTGATAATTTGTTTTTGATCGTGACACCTAGTATTTTTGTTACCCTTTCTTCTTTTAGTGTGGTGTTTTCTATTTTGATTTCCGATTGTTTCTTTTTGAAAAGTCTCATGTCATATGCAAACAAATTAACAAATACAATGCAGAATCAAAAGGTCAAACTATAATTTAGTCGCTAAATAAATCTTTTATCAATGGAAATGTTCTTACAAGCACCTTACTTCATTTCTGACCAAAATTATTCCTTTATTACGGGCAACATTAATGTTGAATATTATTTTACAAAATAATGACTCAATGGTGACTCATTTATATATGCTACGTGTAACATGACGTATACTTATCTTTAGCCGCTTGGAATAATGAAAGGAAACTAACAACAAACTAAAGGAACAATTTGCAATAATCTCATCTTTAAAAAAATGCAAACAAGGAGAAAATGGCAACAAAAGAGAAATCCATCTGACAATACGATTCTAAATAACAAATCACAACAGCTTAATCAACCTATAGAGTGTTCTGATTGATTGATTGATTGATAGGACTGTAGGACCAAGCGCTAGGCAAGATTCCCGGATAACGCCGGGCCTATTCCTACAGCCGTTTACATAAAACGATAGGTAAGGATTGGAAGGTATGTTAGTTAGGAAAGAGCGACCCGGTTACAGACACCATGACAGTCGGTACTAAACTACTATTATCACAAGACAATCACAATTTTAATCTGCTTGTCTGCAATCGCCAATCAGCATTCTCCAATCCGCAACGCCTATCCGCTCTTCTGTATTTTGAATAAAATTAAAACTAAATTAAAATTAAAATTCTAAAATAAATTTATTAGTTCGCTCAGGAATCTGTAACTTAATTAATTAGTTTTATTATTTATTTGAACTCCCATCCGCACAACAAACCTAATTAGAACATAAGTACAGAACTCTGAAAGTAATTTTTTTAACTTATCGCTCAGGTATCTGAAACAATTTAATTAATTTAGTTTGATAGTTTAAGCCATCCATTACGATAATGTTACCATAATACTGTAACATGCTCATCAGAGAGTCAAAATAGACTATAGGGCGACAATCTTCAGCAGAACCATTTTCCTGTTACATAATTATTACAATAATATACTTTGTTAGTAAAATCTATATCATTTTCACATTATCATTGGTTATTATTTTTATTTGGATAGGAAGGACATTTCCAATTCCATCATATATATTGGTGTTACCTCAGCAGTTGAAACTGGAGTATTTAGGTTAATTATCCTGGGGTCTTCTCATCATATGCTGCATATAAATTTGCGTCCCTATATTTACAGATCCACCACCATCTAACGCGACGGGTAATATTTATTTATTTTATGACCCGACAGCATTTCATATACATACATTCGTGTATAGGGTAAATTATTATACAAATAAATAATTGAGTAAGTTAGATATTACCTGCAACTTAGCTTTAACGTATTAAAATTAAATCATTTAATAAATGTCTAAAAATAAATTTACTAGATAGGAATCTGTAACTTAATTATTATTAATTTTATTATTTATTTAAAATCCAGTCCGTTCACCTATCAAAGTTAAAATAAAATTCAAAACTCTTAATTAATTAACTTACGGCTCCTGAATCTGTAACCATAAATTAAATTAATATGGTTTGCTAGATTAAGTACCCGTCAACCATTACGCTGATATTGGATTGGAATATGTTTATCAGAAAATCCAAATAATTCTCTTAAAACGTATTACATTCCAAAATTATGCAACATTTTATTAAAAATAAAATAAACTTTCCTGGTAAACCCTCTCCAACTATAATCATATTTACACTTATATAAGTAATTAAAACCAAACCTTTTCCATAAATTATTATTATTATTTTACATTATTATTTAAATTATGCTTTATTATTATTTAAATGCATTGTATTGCAGAAATATAAATTTTTTATATTTCTGCAATACAATGTAATTGTAATGCAATGCCCGTATTATGGTCGCGATCAGGGATGTCACTTTACTACATATGTAGTAGATCCGCTCCGAACTTCACCGTTCATAAATCAAAAAAGAACAATTGATATTGTCTTCAAAAAGCACCCTTAAATCCAAATACGAAACTTAATAAATTGAAATTACGCATGGATAACCCACAGGCGCGTATGCACGACACACAGGCAATAAAGCAGGCAAGGACGCCACATAATGCAATGGAGCAGAAGCACCCCAAAAGTGAAGGAAATCAACACCCCTCGAAGCGAACCCTATTCAAGCAAGCCAAACACGATCCAAACTCAACATTCAACCAAACATACATATATTAGTAGCAAATAAACTCTAACACGAGAACCCAATCGTAAGCATCCAAAATACAAACTCTTTCAGAGCACCCTCAACAACGGAACACCAACCTTAAAAAAATAAAAGTAGAAAGTACAGACATATCTCAACTGACTTTCAACAAACCGAAATTCATCCAAACACCCCACATTCCGGCGAATCCTCCAGGCCCCAACAAATCCCACTCGCGTCCAAAATTCCACATGCCAACAGAGGCTCCCAACCGCCACCGCAACTAGATTAACCCTCATGCCCGTCTCAATCAAATCCAGCTTCGAAAACGCCCCTCCCCCCCCGCGAACCGCAGCAGTATCATGAGTCAAAGAACAAATCACCAGCATACCTACAAAAACCGCTTCTTTCAAACCGCTTCCGACACCCTTCAATAATCCAACCAAAACATCAAAACCTCCCACCACTCTGCAAAACTGAATGCCTCCAAACCACCACTGCAAAACAGCTACGATCCCGCCGACATCCAAATATTTAAATAGTTCCAAATCCTCGCCACTAGATTCTAAATAACGAAGAACCAAATACTTTCCAATATAGTCGGAGTTGGTTCCAAAATTTTAAAAATCGGAACGAATTCCTAAATATTAAAACTTCAGGTGAGTCTGCTAGCGCAGACACAGCTGCACCAAACTTCATTCTGCAAACAATTAAAAGCATCGTTGCAGATGGCCATTTAAGCCATCAACTATTTAACGACGAAACAGCTTCTTATTACTTGAAAATAACGCCCTCGCGAACATATTTGACCACAGCAGAAAAACATGCTTCCGGCTTTAAAGCAGCAAAAGACCGTTTGACGCTTCTGCTTGGTGGTAATGTCGTCGGCGACTTCAAGTTAAATCCTTTGCTGATTTACCATTCGGAGAACCCGAGAGCTTTAAAGGGTATCACAAAAACAAGTTTACTTGTTGTTTGAAGAACTTATAGAAAGGCTTGGGCTACTGCCAGTCTCTCTACACGAAATGACATGTTTTCAACATTAGCAAATCTTGGGATGAAGTCAGCGACACCACCAAGTCTGGATCGTGGAAAAAGCCTTGGTCGAATCAGTCCACCAGTTCTATTGAAGATGCAGCTGAAGTACAAACTCAAATCATCAACATGGCCAAAAAAACTGGCTTCATAAATGCTGATCCGTCTGACGTAGAAAATTTATTAACCTAGCAGGATACATGATGAAAGTATTTCATCATCTGATAAGATTACATTACATTAAAGTATTCAAATAAACAATGAAAAAACATGCCGGCAACGTAAAAAGCATAATGTATTTAAATTACATTTAGAATTTAAATACATTGTACCCCGCACAGAACCAACATATTCCCTCATTACACATTTAAACAGTTTTTCGACTTACGTCGTTTCAAGTAACGTTGAAGTTTTCAGGAACGCATCCACGACGTAAGTCAAAGATCGCCTGTATATATGTATATGATAATCTACGACGTAAGTCAAGGATCACCTGTATATATGTATATATAACAACTGCATAAAATATATAAAATAAAAATAAACAAAAAATTCTCTAATAAACATAGGAAACAGAATTTTGATGGACGAAACGAAAATTCTGTTATATACATAATATGAATACCTAGGCATTTAAATGAGACAGTCGTGTGTAAATTTGCGTTTTCAACAATCAAATAATGATGTATATACAACACAAACACAATCCAAAAATTTATAAAAATAAAATGTAATTCGCCAATTACATTGAATATATTAACATTTTCCTACACAACTATCGCACAATGGCAGTGATCGTGTTAAAATTTAAATATACAAAATCCCTACTACTGTATGTTTTGAAAGATACATAAACCAAAATATAAAAAAACATCTAAAGGAAAGGGGAATAAGAGAATTGTTTGAAGAGCGATGTGCTAGGCAAACGAAAGAAGACGAAACATACAAAGCATGCGATCGCTTTCAATGGAATACTGTGGTGTGCGTGTGATTTGAAAATTGATGTACATAAGACACAAAGACAAATCGTTATATATTACACATTACAATATTAAACATATAACGGAGAAACAAGAACTGAATGTAACACAATAATACCAATACTTGTATAAAGCATTGCCTGTGAGATGTCAATGCGTAATAGCGTATGGAGATGTAATAGTATCGTACAAAATATAATTAAATACAACACAATATAATATAATATATAATGTAATTACAATAATAATAAAATATACATAATAATATAATAGCGATACTCATCTGTGATCCCATTTAAAACCACGCACACACAACAAACGAATTTATTTTATTTTATTTAATAACACCGAGAGGAAAAAAACACGTCCACTCGGTGTGAAGATCAACCTATAGAGTGTTCTGGCTGGATTAAAATTATTTTAAGCTGTTTGTCAATGATTATGACTAGAAAAAATTGGGTAATCAATAGATTTGTGATTTGGTTTCGTTTTTTTTTCTCTTCATGATTGAAAATTATTTAACAAATCAAGCGATTTGTTTGATTTGATATATACTCGTGTAATCATATATAAGTTGAATTCAATTCGAAATTGGAGTATCACGACAGGTTAAGTTAAACGATATATAAATCGCGGTTGTCAAAGCTCAATACAAGCTATTTTCTTAAATGCACATCACAGCTCTTGTAGCAATACGTCTTACCAAAAAGTTCCAGCCAAAAATATGTAAATAAATTTCGATTTTTGGAAACATAACTTATTCAATATGTCACCAATTTACAAAATTTTGTCGAAAGCTCTTTTTGTCAAAAAATTTTGTCCCATCGAAACTGTTTTAACTGGTTGGGGAAATTCACATTAAATTAATATAACTCCTCTCTAAAATAAGTCCGCCAGATACTACTTTTTCCCAAACTTCAAGTCACTACGTAATGAAGATTGAAGTGACTTCTAATTTGTTCGAGCAGGATAACGAACTATTTTAATAAGCAGAGCATTGTTGAACTTTTAAACTTTTTCATATACAGATTGAAAGTTCAACAATATTCTGCTGACGTATATACAAGACATATAATCGGTTAAATTTATGTTGTTTCAACCACCAGACTGAATATTGTTTTTGTCCGGCTTATTTGGATTTCTTTCAACTTAAGTCCTCTACCAAAGCAATCATCCTCGCATAATTTATCGAATATAAATGAAATCGTTGCTTCCACCGAAAGTAAAGAATGCCTGCCGCTCACCATAATGATAGCCAACATTATGATGAGCGGCAACGTACATCAGCAACAGTTGTAGTCCTTTCATTAATCAATCCTCATGTGGTTTTAAACCTCTAACTATTATCCACTTGATTTTTTAATTTTTTTAAATTAATATTTTTTCAGAACTCTAGTCCGGTTCCCAAACTCTAAAATCTTTTTGAAATGATGAATTCAGAGTTTTGTTGTTACAAAATCGTAACTCAACATAATCGAACGCCAGTCATTTGCAGATATTATTTAATATGATCTTCACAGATCATGTGAAGATCAAGTCAAACGAAATTACAACAATTAGGACTTCAATCAGATCTTACCTCTATAGTTTTGGAGCTCAAAACATTGAACAATCACAAAACATATACATACAACCCTTGTATGGGTATCATTTTGAGCTCACCAAAATCACTGATATTAATCGCTGACAGTCTTTACAGCTGCTGCGAATGACGCTGAAGTACTTGAATCTTAATATAGGCAGAAATCACATATTTTCATCAATCGAACCCAAACTATTAATCTAGAGAACTTATAGCTGAGTCATTTTACAACCCTGTTCTTAAGATCGCCATATGGATAAATGCAATGCGTATTAATGTGGATCTGCATTATCGATTTTTATTTTTTCGGCTGGAAACTATCGGCTAACTTTAACAGCATATCAGATACTATAATCGAAAATCTAAGCAATATTTATAGGAGTAGAATTGCTCCAATAACTTAGAAAGAAGTTACTAGGGTAAGACCTTTGACGGGAGAAATTTTAAAGAAACATGGCATGCTCCTTTTTCCTGGAAAGTTGCGGAAGTTATTATGTAAGCGAAACCAATCGTACCGTCCGATATCTCTGCTCACTAAAATTTCAAAGCGAATGGAGAGACTACTCCTGAAAAGAATGAAACCAACAGTAGAAAGAAGAGACTTTATAGTGGATCACCAATTTGGATTCAGAGGCAAATATTCAACAATTGAACAGGTTCACAAAACTACAGATGTTATAGAAAAGGCGTTAAAACATAAACAAATTTGTTCGATCATATTTCTGGATGTGCCAGCAGCTTTCGATAAGGTATGGCACGAGGATTTAATACATAAACTAAATTTTATGCTTCCGGGATCAATTTTTTAATCTTTTTAGATCATATTGTCTGAGAGAGGTAAGAGCAGGAATTTCTCAAGGAAGCGTGCCGGGCCGGGTCCTATATCTACAAGTGATATAACAAAGTCCAACTACGTAAGCATAACAACGTTTTCTGACGACACCGCTATACTAGCAACAGGACGAACTGTAGAAGAGACAGTGAATAAACTTCAATGTGCCAGTGAAGTAACTCACTGGTAGGTCAAGCGATAGAAAATCAAACTAAATGAAACTCTTCAACTAAAGAGAAGTCAAGTTTACGAACAAACCATTGGTTAATACGCCGCCAATCAGCTTAAACTATGTGATGTTGCAATATATGAGAACTCAGCTTAATACTTGGGTATGAAACTGGATGTTAAGCTAATGGAAAGAGCATGTGAAGAAGAAAAGAAAAGAGTCTTAAATATAGACAATTTTACTGACTAACTGGGCGAAGGTGAAATTAAGCGTACGCAAGTAAATTCTGATTAACAATCAGGTTCTAAAGGCGACCAGGCTATATGACATTCAGCTTTCGTTTATACTAAGAATACTAACATAAAACCTATACAAAACTTCCAGAATAAGGTACTTCGGAGTATAGTCAATGCACCCTGGTACATTCGTTATAGTGATCATTCATTAGAGGGATCAACTGTGACTACATTATAGTTTAGTTTTTAAGAATGCATATGTAAATTGATGGTTAGTCTGAAATGACTATAGTTTCAAAAATAAATAAAACTTAAGGGTTTTCAATAAGAGGAAGGTATGCCTTTTATATTAGACAACGATATCAGCCAAATGACCACCACGGCTACCCTTGCACCACTATACCATTTATGAATTTTTTCATGGCGAATTTGCAAATTTGCTGCTGTATGTCCCAGATAACTTCACGAATTCTATCTTTAAGGTCTTGAATCGATTGTACAGCATTGACATATACCTTATCTTTCCCTTCGCCCCAAAAAAATTCAGGAGTTAAATCACAAAATATCGGTGGCCAATTGTGATCACCTCTTCGAGAAATAACACGGTCAGGAAACTTTTCTTCTAAAATTATGATTGTTGCGTTATTTGAACTTCTGTGCGCGTTACCGCTTCTTATAAAGGTTTAACTGAAATCTGTCGAACCAACTAGTGGTGATAATTGTTTACTTTTGACACTCATCATTATATCACGGCTTGGTGATAAATTCTCTTAACCAATTAGTTGTATCTGGATAAACCCTGCATTTATAAACTAATCATTTCATAGACACAAAAATATCAACAATACTTACGTAAGTGTTATGGTAGTGGGCTCATACAATATAGAATAAATAGAACGTGCCAAAAGAAAGTTGAATGTATGGCAATTTTTGGATGTTTGATTTACTTTGGAAAAATTAATTTTAAGGAAATACTTTAATTCAAATAAAGTTTAACGAATTTATCGGAGTAGGGAGGATTATACCTGATATAAGATGAAAATTGGTTTGAATTGGACCCGAAACTTTACTTCCACAAGTGTTAGATGTGTTGCAGTCCTAAATTTGGTTTCTCCTCCGATTAAAGACTAATCTATATGGTATCTTCTATAAGACTAATGACTAACCTAAATACTAATCTATATGGTATCTATAAGTTAGTGAGTCCCTAATTTGGAATATGATTACTTTGTAACCTCTCAAGAGAGATGTCAACATTAGTGATTACAGTCTCTTAAGAGAAATATACCACCTAATAGATAATTTTTTGTTCCTAAACGATATTGGAGCCAACTGCCCTTGAAGAGTCAACTGGAACCTTTGGATTTGATCCTTTAACCCAGTAAGAATCTATAGTCTTGTATGTATAAGTATTGG
Source organism: Tipula lateralis (assembly GCA_963932295.1). Classification (NCBI taxonomy): domain Eukaryota; kingdom Metazoa; phylum Arthropoda; class Insecta; order Diptera; family Tipulidae; genus Tipula; species Tipula lateralis. Next base: position 187,016,164 of record OZ010736.1, on the reverse strand, counting down.
AATCCATACTAGATAACACTTTAACCATAAGTACCCAATTTCAGTTTAAGAAATTAAAATTTTATTTATTGTTATAATTAATTTCTTTCTTTCTCTCAGACTCAATGTTATACAAAACTTATTTGGGTTTAATTTAATTTGATAAAATTACTAAAGTTAGTTGTATAAAAAAAACTTTAACATATACTTCAAGAGTAAAAAAAACTACAATCAAAACTTTAATTTATTATCTATTTCATTATTAGTTCGCAGATACAATACCGAGAGCTTTCAAAGCGAACAAAAAAAACCAAAAATAATTGTATCTCTTTCACTGCGCTGCAATTTCTTGAATACGGAAGAAATAACTAAGTAAAACTAGCTTTATTTTCCCCATAACTGTTTTGGGTCAAATAATTTTTGTCTTCACTCTAGTTCAAGATTTTTGCTGTTACAACGTACAGAGCTTTTTTTTCGTATACATTTAATGAAAATAAAAAGGAAAAACTTTAAACTTTGTGCTGTTATTTATTCTTTTGTTTTACTTACAGTACATGTATATGTATATAAATGGTCTGGAAAACGTAAAAGTTTTCCCATAAACTTGCTTATGTAGCTTGCTTATGCACATATATGAAAAACGATTAAACGGATTATGAGCTTTCAAACGCCAAATCAATTCAATTGAAGAGGTCATCACAATTTGCTATAAATTCATAATTATGTAACCTATAAAAAGCTTAATTTAATTGACCTGTTAAGTATACACTATAAAATTATTATTGTTTATTTAATTAATACTTGAAATAAAAATATTATCCTATAATTATTTTTGTATATACCTCGTTCATGAAGCTCCACAAGTATATTTTTTATGAGTGTTCATAAACCACAGCTGTATAGAAAAAAAATTCGATTATGCATTCATTACCATCCTACCTGTTCAATTTATACAACTACTGTACATTAAATTGAACAACATTTCAATTAATTTAATAAAACGAATTATATAAATTGGACAAAAGCTCAACGGAAAAAATATATACTTTATTAATACTGTATATAAAATAATAAAGTTTCGTAATTTAATAATATTTAAAAAATATTTATATTTTTATTGTTAATTAAAAAAAATAATTAAAAACTTTTAGTATTAAATATTTTTATTTCTATTTATAGTAAGTGAATTAAAAAGTTTTATATCAATCAAACTTACGTATTATTTCAATTTTAATCCGTAAAGCTCTTATTACACAAACAAAATTTTTAAATCAGAATATTATTTTCATAATAGTGTGTGGTAATTCTATGTAGTGAGATTCCACTTAACGTCTCGGGTAACATTGACGAGATCACGCCCTCAAACAATAGCTTAATAGTTTAGAACAGTAAATTAATTAATTTATAATTAAAAAAAATACTTAGAGTTTTTGTAATTCCTAATCATTCCGCACCGTTTTATGTTTCACATTTATCTTAAGACGAGTGGGATCTTGAATCTTAAAATTTCGTAAATTATAAAAAAATACCAAAATTAGAATTTTTACGTTCTGTTTATTATTTTATTTTTATAAATTAATTTCAATGGAAAGCACCAAAATCACTGAAAAGGATTAAAAACAGTTTCTTTCATTCTATGTGCTTTCGTCGAAATATTAATTTAAATCTTAACAGTATTATTCTTCTTAAAATAAACGAGGTCAATTTAATTATATTAAATATAAATGAGAAGCAAAAAAAATATATAATACAATTTTATAAATAAAGTTTTTGTTGTATTTAGATTTAGATAAAAATGTCTTATTAAAATTTTTTATTTTTATATCCTTTTTCCTCATTGATGCATTATATTTTTTGTTATATACGATTATATAATTATATAAATTTTTAAATTAAATAAGAATGAAGGGATTTAAAAAATGGGTTTCTTGTCATCATTAATTCAATTTTAATTAATTTTCAAGACTTTTCGCCTGATTATAATTATAATTACTGGAGATTTTTTGTTTCTGGAAGGCTTACGATTTTCTTGATTTGAACCAAACAATCAGAGTGCTAAATAAGTCAAGTACAGGGGTGGAGGTAACTAAGGTGAAAGAAGGTTAGGCTGCTCCTGGATTGGTTGAAAGTTTCTTTGTATGACATATGAACCAATAACAAAAGGAGTGCAAAAAATTAAAAGCTCAAGGTAGGCCACTATATGCTAATTTCCGACCGGACGAATAAATGGGCCGTTACTGTTTAAAAACCAACTTTACCGTAATTTGTATTTATTTGACAACCATCAATAGTAAAGGCTCTCAATGAATATCCAAATTGAAGATCAATATGACATACAATAGTTCCATTTGAAAAACATGAACAACCAATATTGAAACCGATTCAAATTCTATAATGAAGTGACACCCTTCAACAGTGATTGCCTTAAAAAATAAAATATTAACGAGGTCCAAAAGCAAAATCCTAACAACCAGTGAAACAACTTTCCCGGAATTTATTTTGAAGAAGTTGGAGCACTACAGCTTTTAGCAATGATTGGAATGAAATAGCCAAAATAATGAATTATGTTTATCTAATGCGACTTGCCAAAATAGCATAAATTAAGACGACAGGCAAATATAAACCAATCATCGACAAAATCGTTTACACATTCAATCGGTACAACATCGTTTCAAAAGAAGAGTTGGAGTTATTTATTTAACGTTATTTATTTGGAGTTTTAAGCCAAAGAGAAGCTGACCACTACGAAGAAGCCATCGCCCGCAAATCAAATGAAGAACAGTTAATGAGACTCCTCATGCGAGAAGTCAAACGCCAATTATCGATGCAACCATCAATATTATATTAAACATTATTACGAAATCAGCACAAATAACTTCAGGACAATAAACAAATACTCAAAAAAACCAGCAACACACTGGCCATGGACAATTTTTGTCACAACAAAATTCAATCAGTTTTTATTTACACATTTCCAATAATACTTGTTGCTATAGCATTTTTTTGGGTTGATTTTTGGGCCAACTTCACATACATGCTTATTCAATCGGTCAAGACGAAATAGCACAGTGGTTAAAATTTTAGAAATTTATGTGATATGTTGCTAGAAAAATTCTTATTGATTATGCAACAATAAATCGATAGAATTGTAAGAAAATACATTTATAGACAATTTTGATAAGTGGATAATCAACTGTTTGGGTTGGTTGTTCGTGCCTCATACTCATTTTAATCGTATTCCACACCAATTTGTCTGATTATTTGTCGAATTGCTTCGTCGAGTGAACTTTCTGTGGTCCAAATACAAAAGTTTTGTTTTTCACATAACACCGAGGAAATTAGCTTCATTGGAAAATAAAAAGTTTTGATGGAAAAATTCATATTCTTCCAACCGATAACTGTTCTAATCTGCGAAACAAAAACACAATTTATTGAATTTTGTAAGCTTGTGAGTTCATTTGAACCGAATTTTGCACCCAATAAGGCAAGTTTTGACGACTGACTCACTTTGGAAATATTTCTATTTTTTGGTAACTTTCACTAGGCGTACATCGACTCATGCCACATTCGATTGGCATTTTATTTTTTTAACATTACAGAAACCACCAGTAAACCTTACCCTCGATCCGCAGGTTCTGCGATTTCACAACAGGTCAATAAAGCTCTAGCCATGATATGTTCTGAGAGAGATGAAAATCATTTTATCCAAAAATAGTAAAACCAGAATGGTGATGGGCAAGATTATTTGGTTGAAATGGCACAGCCAAAATTTAAAGTAATTTGAATTGTTTAATATCTTATGTTCAGAATAAAAAGGACAATCAATCCAAGAGGAGAATAAAGTAGTCGATTTCAGTAAGGTAATAAATTCACAAGAAGACCACAGCATGTGGTTTTACAACATGTGGTATTCACAACCAAATACAAAACTTATCATTTACAAATACAATCCGTCATGTCTCAATAGAAAAATAACAAAAATTGAAAACAATGTGAATCAACCTACTTTGTAATTCGCTAGAACTGTTACAACATGTCTTACAGACATTATACGAATACACAATGTAATAAATATCAAATCCATTATCATATAGAATATGCCTGTCTGATGTGCTGAAATTGATTTTTTCGATCAAAAAGTTATTCAATGTCATCATGTCAATTAATGCCACCTTGATAGATTGCCACCAGACTAGATAGAGTTCTAGCATAACTTCCATTGCTGTCACGTACGGCTCCAGTATATGCCGCATATTAATATTCTTCAGGATGGGTAAAACATAAAAGTGTTCAGCCTTGTTGACTCTTGTCAACAGTTCAAGTTTTAAGTTATCTAGTTTATCTCACAAAATATCAGCCTTCTTGGCTTGACAATTCAGTTGAGCTTTGTTTAATTAAATCTAATGTCTTCCTTATGAAGATTTATGATCACTCTAAACTTGGAAATACCTAAATATAAATATTACCCTCTAATGCTTATAACAAAACTCTCTAACCTTTTTCCACTCAGCGGTTTCCTTAACTGGTTAATGATTGCCCTATCGTGTTTTATTTTCTTGTTAATTTTTGCTAAAATCCTTGAACCACATCAACATCTGATTTAGTTAAGTTTTTATTTGGTATTCGCAGGGCGCTGCGAAATCATTTCGACAGTTTTCTCAAATAAGGCGCTGTAGTCCTTTAAATCGAAATGAACCATCTGTATCCAAATTTTCAATCCGAAAGAAGAAGAAAAAACGAATGTTGGTCGTTGGAAGGTCATGCCACTTTAACATAAGCGGATATTAATATTAACAAACTCACAATAAGGCAAAGTGCAAGTGTTGTTACGTATAACAAACGGAACTGAGAAATATAATGGAACGCATTCCATGAAATAATCAGCTTCGAGGTGGAAACCATTTAAGCAAATCAGGCGATCCCTACCGAAATAATATAATTTTTTGTTAGTAAATCGGGTTACTAACAAAAAATTATGTTTCTTATCTAACTCCCTCCAGCGCAAATGGAATATTTAGCCAATTGGCACTTGGCAGTTCAAACGGTGAACAAAAATATGTCACTATATATCAAACCAACGAAATATCTCGTGATCAATAAACACAAAAAAAGATTCACTCGAATGACTGCAGACGATCAATATTTATCAAGGAAGAATAATATGTATGTCATATACCTCCTATTTAAAATAAGCAATCAAAAATTAGCGCTTGTGGACTTAAATTTCTGCAACACCATACAAACATTCACCCTACATAGCTGCAACATAGAATCAACTACAGCATCCAATACTTGGTTTAAAACGCGAACTTCAAATCAATAGATATTTCCGTAACAGAAAAAATAAATTTTATCTTCGTTGTGGTTGGGAGAATGAGGTTATCCAATTAACTGGTATTGAGCTCATCGCTTTCAAACCCAACTGAATATTAAGAGAAAACTCCTTTATTATAACAACGTCAATATCCGAAACTAAAGTTATAGAAATAAAGTAATCATCCTATAGACCAGCCTTAAATTTAGCCTTCACTGAAACAAAACTCAACATCTCAAAACCTCAACAAGATGCAAGGTCTAACAGATTTTTCACTATACCACAATCATGTATGGGTAGCACCACAGTCATCCAGATCAGCCGTCACCATTTTAAAAATGGTCATGATAAAGACAGAATTTTTTAACGTGAGAAGGGCCAATTTAATAAAAAGAGTCAAGAACGGACGTTTGAATCAAGTTTTCAGCAATTGCTAACAAGTGTTCATTATTTAACGATGATGTTTAAGAAACCGTCAATCCAATGGTTTGATCGAGGAGAACCGATTCAAAAGAAAGGGTAGATCGTTTCGTCTGATGCTCGTATTCACAATTATTCAAGCCTTGACAGCCGTCTCATGAAAATATTAGGTATTATCAGTAGACTTTTAAAAATATTCAAAATTTACAAATAACGGGAAATTATAAATTCAAATTCTTGCATCATCAGAGAAATTTTTCTATTTCGATCGCAGATTTTAAAAAACTTGTGAAGTTAGGAAACTTATATGATCGCCATTGGAATATGAAATATTGAGTAAACAACGACTGCTTCCAGATAATTTTTGTAAATATTTGTGTAATCGATGAGTCGCACATCTAGCTACGAATGAGCTTTAAAGCTCATAGAAAGATTATATATAATTATAAATGACCCTAGGGGTATTTTTCGATCAAGGTAATCCACCAGTTAACACACCTTCTGTAGTGATAGCCAATAACATAGAGTTAAAGTTCGGAATATTTCATCACTCACTCTATTCAACAGATTTAATGATTTATTACCACATTCTAAGTGTTCAGAATTTGACATTTAAAAAATATTGAAGTTATGTTATAAAAGTCGCTGATAGATTTGGATCTGAAGGACTAAGAATAGTAAAGTTATTTTTTAACAAGTAAGGAACATGAAAGCTCAATCGAGGACGAACGATTATAAATGATGATATGTCCATCAGTTCGTACTCTGAGGTTTGCAATGTTTCCACATTACAGTCCGTTTTCGTATATGATGAAAAAACTCTTTCGTAGCTAGTTTCTTTCTAATAGAAACTCAGTCCGCGGTAGGGTTTAGAATTTTTTTTACAAAATTGCTAGATCGACCGCCGCACAAAAACGATACATCTTAACAATACAATTATAATTTTCGATGTTTATTAACAGGATGACGAAATATTTATAGAAAGTCAGTATAGCAGAGAATATGAACTTGGTATTTTGATTGGATACACTTAAGTCCAAATGGCCGATAGGTCGTATAAAACAATAAGCTATTATTCAGTCATCTTACAATTTGACCTTATTTGAAAGAAGTGTTTATAACCTATATAAATGATTGGTAACGTTTCTTTCGAGGTACATCTCCGTTGAAGTTTCACGTCATAACGTCCAAAAGCTTGTTAAAATCAATTGTTTTACTGAATTGAAAAAGTTCTTGTTGAAGGAAACGAATTTGGGATAAACAATAAGATTTGTTGTTCATAGTAGATATTATATTTGTTGTAAGGAAGAAGTATGTAGATTTTTGGTGTATATATCTGAATTGAACGAAGATGGATGGGACGGTAAAGCCTAAATTCAGATTTTAATTTGCCAAAAAGACTTTAGCAAAGCATATAAACGATATGCCTGTAATGGTTGGTATCATTTAGTTCCAGAGTTCTATGCTACTACTGTGATGATGACCACTTAACAATTTAAGTAAAAACATCATTTTCCCTGAACCACTCAAACTGTATTAATATTGATTTAATGGATAAAAAAGCATCTCTTTGATAAATATATGAACTAATTTTTATGAGGATAAATCACATCATTCTAACAAATAATACCAAATCATAACTTCTTTATCAAAACTAGCTACAGAATCATACTTGAACTAAAGATAAGCTAGGGGCTTCTTAAGGTGTCTGTTTATTCATTACGTCTCTAGAACATCCCTTCAACCCGCAAATATACATTTTTGTTTATCTTCATAAAATGTGAGTTACTCGGGAACACTGTAATTGTAAATAAGACAGACCCGTGTTTTTCTGAAAGCTGATGCTTTACAGCAACATAGTGACACTCTTCTTTATCTTAATTATGTAAAATTAGGTATAAATATTTGTCGTCATCAGTTGGTGTTTTAATCATTTTTTTTTTTTTTTTAAATTCAGTACCAGCTTTATTTAATAACATATATATACAATAATATTAACATAACAATAATAGTGGTAAGATAAGTGAACCATTGGATCATATAGATCACGTGACTGATTCACTGATTACAAAGTAGAAAATATATATATTTATTAATTTATATAAAATTTAAAATAAGTTATTTATAATATTTAATTAAAAAATAATAAAAATTTTAGAAAATAAAATTGTCTAACACCTTATAAAGTACTCTTTGCACCCATTAGACATTTTTTAATTACATTGTGAAATTATTAATTCAATAAGAAAAAGAGGTGGTCGATATCTTTCGTTTGGTGTAGCCAATGTTTTAAAGTTTTTGAAAAATTGGAAAAGCTACTGCATTTTCTTATGTCTAATGGTAAATTATTATAAATAATTGGCGAAGCGATAGTAAAAAACTTTTTACGCAGATCGAGGCCATTTTTGTAATGACCAGTGTGTGCCTAATCTCCAGGAACATTTTATGGATAAGCTCAATTCGGCTCGGGGGGTTGCTAATAGCACACAAGAAAGAATTGGTCACACAAAAAATAATTTATCTCACCTGGAGGAAAAAAACTTTGTTCACCATTTCCACAAATCCCCACCAGTACAGAATCACAAATTTAACAATTCATAATTTTAGAAATTTTATTGTATATAAAAAAATATTAATTAAACAATTAAGTAATTTAATAAAAATTCAAAATATCATATTATCCACGAAAATTAATGAATGCATATAAAAAAAAAATTGTTAAAATATTTCAAATTAAACCTTAAAATTAATTTTATTATTAAAAAAAAGAAGAATTCTACAGAAAATAAAAAACTTACCCAGATCAGCTGACGAGCGCTCACCAACGTAGATCTGTATGGAACAAAATTATCTGAAAACTTAATTAAGTTTACTAAATACTAAAACAATTTCCAAGCACTTCATCAATTATTATTTTTTTTTTAACTAATTTATATACTTAATTATAGTTTTTTTTTTATATAATTCAAATGTATATATATATACATATTATATTAGTATCATGATTTGAAAATGGAGTAAATCCTCGTTAATCATATGGCGGCTATCCGCATGACGAAGCTTTGGTAAACAAGTTTCTGTTTTACCACTTTTGTTTTTTTTTAACAATGACCGACAATCCGATTATATCCCGTAATTTATTCATATGTAATCCAACTGTAAATTATAGAGTCCAAACATGTGGCTATTTTCCACATTGAAAATTGATTGATCCCACGCTCGTCACCACAATGTATATCCAAAGCAAAATTCTAATAAGATTTATTCGGTGAAAGTATTTTCAAAGCATATTTCCACCCATTTATGGATGTATATAAATGAGAGGTCCAGAACGTACATCGAGCAGCATTCGATGATAATAAACGGCAATTCCATATACTCGTATATATATTCCAAAATTTAACGTACTCGGAAAAAATTATATATGATATGGATAACTTTATCCAAAATTTTACTTATTTAAAATACAAAATAAATAATTGATCTCACACGGTCAAAAGTCAATACCCAATTGTCAATTTTTTTCTGTTCCGCTCAAAAAAAAGATTTATTATCTACCTCTCGTTTGTTTTTCTATTATATTTTTTTTTGATTGCAACCAGATTATTAACTGGATTTGCAATTATTTTTAGAAGATTAAGAAGAAAACCCATAATGTACACTAACATCATTGATTCAACCAAAAAAAAAACAATCCAAATTTCCATTATGGTCAATTATAATCGAAGCTGAGTTCAAATCATGTATCATGTTTTTATGTCCTTAGCGTGATAGTTTCCAAGCAATTTAGCTGCCATATCTTCACACTTGTATATTACTTTTCCAACTTTACTAGTTATACGAGCTTTTAAAAACTCAGGAGCCAGTTTAGACGAAAAATGTTTACTTGAATCACTTAAATGGTGTTGCCGTATATATACTGTTTGACCAGGTATGTATTCGATTGGCCGAGTTCGCAAGTTATAACGCTTCGAATAGCTATCATATGCAGCTTGGAGATTGGTTCTTACTCTTGCATGTAGGTTATTTAGTCTATCACTAACCGGTTAAATATCCACTTCGTTTTCGGTGATCCAGTTTAAATTTCTAAGTTGGTTATAACAATTACCACTAACAATCATGTGATACCCAAAAATAACAAAATAAGGAGAATAACCAATTGATTGATGTATGGAATTTCGCAACGCAGAACCGATTTCTCCAATTTTCTCATCCCAATTACGATATTCCTCTTTTACGTAAGCTCGAATCGCCGAAAGTATGGATCTATTGATCCTCTCAGAGGCATTTGTTTGAGGAGAATACAGTGCGGTAAATGTGTGAGTAACCTTAAAGTCCGATAAGAGTTTTACAAAGAGTTTGCTTTTGAATTGTGTTCCGTTGTCACTAACTAACGTTTCAGGTGTACCAAAAGTTAAGAAGACATCGTTTTTGAGGAACGATATAATTTTCGGTGATGTTGCTGTCGATAATGGTCTTAATAGGACATATTTCGAAAATTGATCTACGACTACAAGAATGTAGGTATTACCCAACTTTGATCGGGGATATGGACCCATCAAATCTACGAAAATACGTTGCCATGGCCGCTCAGTTAATTACAATTAAGCCCTCAAGAACATTTTATAAGGTGGCAAACTGATAGAAAATTTGTAAAGTTAGTCCTTCAAGAGTTAAATACCTATTAGCTGAAACAATTCTATAAAAATTATCTTTTCGTCCTAAGTTTTGAAATAGCCAACAACGGTTTAGCTATTTTGGAGGTTAAGTGTATTCTTGAAAATCTGTTTGATACTAAATCGTAAGTGACATTCAAGGGCTTAACACTAGTAAGGGTGCTGTTGCTAGGATAAACTATAAACAAATTTAAAGAGGTAGGAAATATATTATTCTACTTTGACTGACAGAATCATGACATTTGCGAGAATGAGATATTACTGGGCTCAAGTTTTGATAAAAGCTTAGGATATTCATCGTTTTTGACAAAATATTAGATTATATAGATTCAATATAATGTCCATTTTTGCAATAATATAAAATCCAAGAATTTTTAAATTTTTGGTAAACACTAATAAGAAAAATTACTGATAACGCTACTACACCTTTTGATATACACAAACGAAATAGATGTGAAGCTTTCAAGTTGATGATTTAAAAGTTAAGAAGGATGGGTTTATAACATTATAAATATTATTTAATAATTTGATTTTCGTTTGGGGAGTAAAATATTGATTTTATGGTATAAGGTAATTAAATAAGGATTTCTCTAATCAATATCTAAACAGGTGAGTAAAATTAGCTTAACACTTCTGTACAAACACCATGTATACCAAATAAAAATGTTAAATATATTAATTTTACATACATATATTGAATAATATGTTTGCAAATTGCCAATTTATTCATATAAAAATATGAGTCGGGCACCAGATATTTTACAGTGATTCTATCTAAAATGTTTAAATTATTGATTTAAAACGAAATGATGTGTTATCTCTGTGTACGTTACAAGAATATGCTTAAATGCAATTGTTCAATCGATTTTTCAAAATATTTCAGTGTTGTACCAACAACGAAAAGATTTTCATGTAAATGAATGTATTTTCTTTCATTGGTAGTACACGTCGTACATCCAATATATACACAGATTGCTGTGGAAAAATGTTGTATACAATCGTTTAGAATATAATAATAAGTGTATTGCTCTTGTAAAAAAGTATATTTTTGGATTATCAATTCGTTGGAAGCTCGAAACATATAACAACAGTTAGATTTTCCAGAAATCGTATCTGCATATATAACAGCGTATAAATAGAAGAAAATGGGGTTGGAAAATTAGAATAAATTTGCTGTACCATGCACACGAAAACAATTTATTATCAAAATAGTTTTCGATTTGTGTTCATGCAATGTTATTTTATGCTGAATTTACTAAACTAGCATGGAAAATAATGAGATTTGGGTACAACATTTAGAGTCACAATTGAGCACTAATTGCAAATTTTCCACCAGACTAAACTAAATATACCCCAGTTTCACCTTTCTTGAGTTATTTACATTTGAGGTGTGTGTTGGTAAAAATTATTCTTAAATTTGGGAATTTTATGGTTTCGAAGACGACAAGAGAGTTTTATAAAAATAGACACACGTGAATATCTATTTTATAATGCAAGTATTCCAAAATCTTTTATGTTGTCTTTACCATCTTGAATATATATGTGTAACATGTATACATATGTGTGTGTGTGTGTAACCAAACAAAGCTTAAAATGAATTTTTCAAACAAAAACATAAGACAAAAAATAATCAAACTATATCTGCAACCTTTTTCGTAAAACTTTCAAAAGCCAATTCAATAAATTATACAGTCTCTTGGGTTGTATTTTTGGGTAACGATTTTTAGGTTTACTGATAAGAGTTTTTCGTTTTTCTATTAGAGATCTTTACGCAGCTTTTGTTTTTTACTAAGATTTTTGTACGTTATTTATTTATTTCGATTTTTGTTTTTCGTTCATCTAATTTTATAATTCCCATTGAAGTGAATTTCAGTCAAAACCAACATATTTGTATATAACTTGGTACATATGTACCTATATAATACATATTACATATAGTTTTTTGTTTTGTATATGCTTTCGTTCGTAGGGAAAATCCATAAAACCTGACTGATAAAATATTTATTTTCTTGGAATCGAGTTTACGTATATGCACGAGCATGAAATGTCAAGTGAAGCACGCATTATCCATTTTTTTTCGTTCAGTATAATATGGTGAAATAAGAGAAGACCTTTGATGATATCAAAAAATTCGTAAAACACGTACGAAATATCATAACATGATATTTTATTATTATTTGAGTGAAAAGCCAACAGAAAATAATAAACCAATTTATGTTATATTCCACAAAGGCTTTGCGAGTAACCGGAAAAGTACACAAAGTATTTTCAAATACTATAATATAAATATATATATATATATATATATATATATATATATATATATATATATATATATTTTTTTTTTTTTTTTTTTTTTTTCTATTGATGATATCTTAGGCAATTTGAAAAACTAGCAACATAACGATATACACAACGATAAAATACACCAACAGCATAACAATAAAAAAACATATTGTTAATGTTTTGGTCTAAACAATTTTTAATAAAAAATAAATCATGTGAAAATTTTAATCAAAATGAAAAGCTCTTTTGAAGTATGTATAATCAATTTTCCGGTGCGCTATTCTGTTCGTAAATACATAATTTTTTTTTTATTCTTTTGAGCAGGTAAAAATATAAATTTTTCATTATTTTTCTTGGATGTTTGTTATACTGTGAAATTATTTGACATTGGTTAAAATTAATATTTTCTTGGTTTTTGGTTTGAAATTTAATTTACTATAAACGTCTTTAAGGTATTTATATGCAAGACCAATTTTCAATAAAATTTTAAAACTATTTTTTCAATTCGATTTTATATGATTTCGTTTTAAATTGTGATTTTATCGTATGCGTTAAATAAATTATAACAATTGGAAAGTTTAAGAATAAATAACAACTAAAGTTTCCAACAGATGAAAATCGGTTAAGAGTTTTAGAGTGTTTATCGGTTTCGTAATCAATGAACTACGATTGAAGCCATACAAATTACAAAAAGGCAAAAACCTATTCCTTTTATGTAAAAGGCAGTCCGCCTAGCAAGGTGTTAAAACACTTGCACGTAGGTATGGAGATTTTCATAATTTGGAATTTTCTGTTGAATATACGTTATCGGTTTCTGGATATTTAAACAAACAGAATGATCATGTTTGGGTAAATCTAAAGATTTAAATTGTACGAGCTTCAGTTAGAAATAAGTCAATGCTATAAGTAGTATTGGTTGTGGTTTGTTGCAAAAATGTCTCGTCGACCGATAATTTCATCCACATTCTTTTTGTTTCCCAGTATATGTAATTTAAATCACCTCCCTAGATGTTATCAGTCAACCAATTTTTAAATCGTATGGTGGTCGCACTACCAGTGGCGAGATGTAGTTTAAAATTTTAACAAAATGTAGAAATAAATAACCTCAATTATATCTAAAGGTCTGTAATTTATTTTTCTGGCTGACGGTTTTCCATTTTTCGATAAAGCTTTACCAAATCTTCCAATTTCTACTGTAAATATAATATCAATCTACTACAATAAGCGAACTTTATGGTAAGACTATCCTTCTTCTGATTGTGAGGGCATTTAAATCGATTTGCACAAAACCGTTATAAAAAAATTTGTTCTAAATAATACTGATACGAAATATTTCAGTCCCAGTGTTATTAACAACCTTGATTGCCTTATTGACCTGCTCCATAAGGTGACTGTTAATAAGTTCATAAGTCACATAAGAAATTCTTAAGCTAAACCTGTAGCTTGCCAAAATTAACACCACGTTGGGCGCCAAATTGTAGCGTGCCAAAATTAAAACCAAATGTTATGCTTATTAAAAGGAAATAATTATTAAAATAATACAATTTAAGAACAAGATTTAATAGCAACAAATTTATTTAATTTTGTTATAAAAAAAATTATATGTATGCAAATAGATTTAAAATCATAAAGAAAAATATAAACAAATTCCAGTAAAGTTAAATAAAAAAAAAAATTAATTTCTTAACGACTAATTTGACGAGGATAGTGCGGTTTTTCACTGAGCAAACCCCATGGTAAATTCTGTAAATAGGAAGAAAAATAATAATTTGTTAATCATACATGCGTGACCACAAAAAATTTAAGGTTATACGAACAACTCGATCTCGATAGAAATTTTATACCTTCAGATATCAATTTAGATTAAATTTTCCTTTTTTTTTAAGTTGGGCGCCAGATATCAACAGCACGTTTCGCCGTCAGCTCAACCCACATTCCACTCTAAGCGTGAGTACTACGAATAACTTCACCACTCGATCTATACAATTTAAGCAAAACTCACTTCGTTATGCACTTCGTTCGTAAAGGTAACCACATGAAAGTACAATCAAAGACACAGCATAATTATTTACTTCAACTCACCCGATACGGCAGCTCTCGACTGGATCAATTCACTAATTTTCCCCGGGAGTCCGAAAATATCAAGGGTATAAATTTTTGCATACTTCAGCCCAAATTCGTCTATAACGATTTCACCAGTGATGATATTATCTCGCTTCGTATGAATTTATGAAATCTGTTGGGTTTGTGGCGTTATAGTTTTTTAGATATCACCTCACGAGGTTGTGTTAGTGTTATTATAAATTGTATAACTTATATTATATTATTTATAATTTATGTTTCATCAATAATTCAACACCTTTTTTTTTGTTCCTTTTGATCAATTAAAGTTATAAATATATATATATATATATATATATATATATATATATATATATATATATATATATATATATATATATATATATATATATATATATATATATATATATATATATATATATATATATATATTAAAAAAATTATGATAATCAAACTTATCATTAATATAATCCCACTATATTTATCTGCCTCTAGTTTTTGTGATCTCTCTCCCGTAATCTACTGCTGCTTTGTATCGGTCTCCTCCACCCAATTTTAGTGCCCCGACCAAATCGCTGAAGTATTTCACAATTTTCTTTTAATAATCGTACTTTAAATGTCGATTACCATTTATTCTATTTTCAAAAGTGCAACATGAAATAGAACCCGAATTCAACTTTTAATTTTGTATATAAAAAATAAAAGCTTGGTTATGAACCCGGCTTAAAATTTCGAACAAATCTATATTGACATCTATTATCCGAAAATTCATTCATTTTTTTCGCATCTATAGTACGATAGCAGCCCTAAGTAGTTAAAAACCTCCAAAATGTATTATTTATGATTTTAAGCTCAAATAAAAGAGTTGAAATACTGATTTGAGTTTATTTTATGCCAGTATTCCTTTACAAAACATCTTGCTTCATGAGCAGTATTCTGATTAGTAGGTGATAATCCTCTGATCAGAAGCATGGGGTAGTCAGGGTGCTGCTGGTTATCCGACCTAAATGAAAGTGGTAGTGTCCTGGCCCATTGTGTAACAATCTTTTGTGGTGAAAGTCGAAGTGATGTGACTTTTTCAAATTAGATACAGTGGTGTTGATAATAGTTCGTTACAGTACAAGCTTTTAATTTATAAAATAAATCCTTGAGTTGAGCAGCAACTGTATTCAATAAATATTCGAAAATAATTTTCGAATGAGAGCAATTACGTCTTCTAATTTGATTTGGTATGCCAGCCAATTTAGCAGCATTAAATCCACATGATTTGGGACACGTCTCTTTAATGTTTTTGTAAACGAATGACAGTTTTTTGCGTGAGATCTTCATGATCCTAATTCTCTACCATACACGCGATATGAACTAAGCTGATGGATTTATCTTCATGGAAATTATTACATATATATTGTAATGTGTAAAACATAAGCAACGACATTTTAAACCGGCTTAAAAGTCGACACCTGCCGCTGCGATTGCATTTTCATCGTACCACGGCCTAATTCGCCGAGCAATACGATGGTGGCATGTTTTAATAGCGGACGACTCATTTCGTTCGACTAAAAATGTGTTCGGCCATAATATTATCTTATGGGCACCCAATCGAGTGAATATACGATCAACTAGTAACATGCGATACCATGATAGCAATTAAACCAACTTGTCTCACTAACGGCTTTATACTACCCATATTAGGGCCAGTTAAAAAAGCCAATGGTGCAGATTCATTTCGTAATAATATTCCGTTTGGCATAAAGTCAAAAGCATTCATTTTTTTTTTTTTTTTTTTTTTTTTTTTTTTTTTTTTTTTTTCGGTTTTTACAGGCCATTATTGGCCCATACCGTGTCAACAATCTGACTCCAACGGTTTCGATCACGAGCCAGATCTTCATACTGTTGCAAGCAGTTGGAAGATGCCAGATCGCTTTCTACGCCGTGGAGCCATCGTCGCCGACAGCGACCTCTTCGCCTACCGAAAGGCGGTTCTCCCTTTAAAGATCGCTGTATCATTCGTTTCGGATCAGCACGCAGAACGTGACCGAGCCAGCGTATTCGCTGTCCTTTGATTTCATGCACGATATCAGGAATTTGCATTAAATTCCTGATCTCGTGATTGAAAAGAACTCGGTAAGTGCCATCGACGTCGCGTTTTGGACCATATATCACACGCATGATTCTTCTCTCGAATGTTAGAAGCCATCTTTCGTACTCATCCGTCAAGGTCCAACTCTCACATCCATACATGACAACGGGTCTGATCAACACTCTGTACAGTTTCAGCTTATCCGTATTTGCAAGATATTTTGATTTCAGCAGTGGACGTAGAGGATACAAAGCCCGATTGCCAGCGGCAAGGCGGACCTTGATATCCTCGCCCACACTATTATCGTGAGTGATGAGAGATCCAAGATACTTGAATCTCATCACTCCTTCAAACGTGTGGTTTCCACTACTGAAATCAATTGCGTCTTGGTCTCTAAAACCCGAGATTAGATATTTGGTTTTTGACTCGTTGATTTTGAGACCAACGGAAGCTGAACACTGTTCCAGTGGATCAAGTATCTCTTTCACTCCGTTGCCATTTAATCCAATCACACAGATATCATCTGCATAAGCAAGAAGTTGATTGGATTGTCGGAATAAGATATTGTCCTGAGGTGTTTCACTTTTACGAAGGATGTATTCCAACATGAGATTAAAAAGTATCGGGGACAGCGCATCTCCTTGTCGAACACCGGAATTGATTGCAAAAATTCTCGATAGCCTGTTCTCAACTTTGACACAGCATTGTGACTGCGTTATTGTCATTTTACACAGATGTACATATTTTTTTGGTATTCCTAAATATTCAAGCGCATACCATAGCCTCTCTCGATTGATCGAGTCATAGGCTTGCTTGAAATCTAGGAATACCTGGTGTACATCGCGAGATGTTTCGTAGTACTTGGAAAGAATCATCCGTAGCGAAAAAACTTGATCAGTGACTGACCGATTTGGACGGAATCCTCCTTGGTAGTCACCGACAATTTCCTCCGCCAAAGGAGTAATTCTTCCCAAGATAATGTATGACAGTAACTTGTATGCTCTGCAAAGGAGAGCTATACCGCGATAGTTCTCGCATTTCATGCGATCACCCTTCTTGAATATTGGGCATAACGCGGCCACTTTCCATTCATCAGGCATAACTTCATTTCGCCATACCAATCGAACAAGGTCGAAAAGACAGTTCCACAAAGTTAGCCCTCCGAATATCAAGAGCTCTGAATTAATGCAATCAACCCCTGGTGAACGATTTTTCTTTAATCTCTGCATGGCTATTGTGAATTCCTCATAGGATGGATCCTCAATGAACATCTCCGCGGTCTGTATTTGAGAGTATTCAAATACAGCTTGTGATACATGTGGAACATTAAGTAGATCAGAAAAATGTTCACGCCATGTATCGAGTACCGCATCGACGTTAACACAGAGGTTTCCATCCTGGTCCCGAATGGCAGTTGACCGAGATCTTAAGGTATGGTGCAATTCGATGATTCCTTTAAAGAAACCACGCGAGTTGTGCTCATTGCTGAGTTGTTGTACTCTTAAGACCTTGGCCTTCCACCATTCGCGCTTCTTCTGTCTACAAATGCGTTTAGCTGTCCTCCTAGCAAGAACTGCCTTGTTTTTCCTTGCAATTGTAAACCGAGTCTGCGCTTCATTATAGGCTATATTTCGTTGTTCAACAGCAAGACGACACTCCTCATCTAACCAATCATTTTTGGGCGTAGTTTTCACTATACCGAGAGTGTGCTGGGCAGCATCGACAACCGAGGTTTTCAATACTTCCCAGACACTGTTCACATCATCAGATTGGTAGTTGGATCGTAAAATGCTATTGCTGACAAGATCTTGATATTTTCGTTGCGTTTCTTCATTTATCAGACCTTCACAGGAGAATCGCGTTTTATATTCTCCTGTCCTCCTTGACTTGTACGAAAATTTCCATCGTAGCTTTGCAGCAACCATAAAATGGTCACTGCCTACGAATTTTGTTGACGACCGATACGATCTCACGTCTTGAACAACCCGAGCCCGGTCTTTTGAAATCAACACATGGTCAATTTGGCTTCGGGATGTTTTACGTGGATGTGTCCAGGTTTCCAAATGGATGTTTTTGTGGGGAAAGAATGTACTTGCCACTTGAAGATCATGTGCGATCGCAAAGTACATCATTCTTTCCCCATTTTCGGTCGCAGTTTCGTGTCGGGAGTACGGACCTATGTTGTTACATAAGTCGGTCTGATTTCTGCCAGCTCTAGCATTAAAGTCACCAATTACCAATCTGATATCGTGCTCAGGTATAGAGCCCATCAGATTATCCAAATTATTGTAAAATGAGTCTTTATCTTGGGGTTGGCTTACATCAGTGGGCGCATGTACACATACAATTGACAGGTTGGCTAATCTCATGTGCAAGCGAAACTTACACATTCGATTATCGACTGCTTGGAAGTCCAACACAGCCTTTTTTACCTGCGGCCCAATGAGAAAGCCAACTCCAAGATTTCCGAGGTCATCTCCACTGTGTAGCAACGTATAGCCTTGGGACACATGGACTCCACTTTTAGGCCATCGAGTTTCTTGGAGCGCTACGAGTTCCTGCCGATACTCCTTCATACATGTGATAAGGCCGTCCAACGCGCCAGGTTTTCTTAGTGACTGCACGTTCCACGTGCTGATCCTCAATCTCGTATCCGGGTACTTAAGCGGGGGGTCATTGTTATTTAGGCGGTATCCGATTTTTTTGTTTTTGTTGACATTTTTAACTGTTATTGCATTCATACACGGATGAAATTAGTTGGTATTAGCGGTGGTCCATTGTTGAATCGATGAGGCATCTCGGCAGTTCTTTGGGCAATTTTTTTTCTTGTTGTTCTGTGATTATAATAAAGGCTTAATCGCTATAAGATGATCGTATGCGGCAAGAAATTTGAACAACAGTTTGATCAACTCGTCTGTTTTACTTTCGATGAAGAAACATTTTGTTTTTCGACTTTAGTCAATTCTATAATTTATGGTTAATTTTGTTATCTTTTAGCATATGCTTTTTTGCTTCTACTTCTACACCAACTTCTCCATTTTGATGAGTTCATGAGTAGTCTGGAATTATCTCCTTTTATATGTTCATAATATTTTTTTAAATACTTCGAATCATTTACCTTACTTACTGCGATGGCTTGATAGACCAACAATTCCAATCACAGACTAAGTGCACTTTCATAAGAAAACATGTATTTAGTCATAGGATATCGAACGTTGTTTTTTGCTGAGTCTGTCACAACTAACTATTTTTCTTTATCTTCGGTTTTGTTATATGTAAACCTTGTAAATAGTGGGGCAGCAGCCCAATTCTGTAAGACCTTGCTTTACCGTTTACTCCATTCGATCAACAAAAAAATGGTAATATAAAAAGTCAATAACTCAGTCCTTAATGAGTTCTCTTCATTCTCTATGTTAAGTGCCTTATTTATTTGAAGTTACTTATCGGATAGATATTCGTTGTTATGACCATGAACCGTAATTATTTCCAAAGACTAGTTTCTTAGAACGATGGCTCAAGGAATATGTGACCTTAGATATTAACTAGGTAGTAAACCACATTTTTTTTAACTTAATCATACCAGACGATCCATTTGTTTGATGTAACATCTGTTCGAAGAAATCTCGAAACAATTTGTAAAAGATTCTTGGGTCATTAAATTTGAAGTTCAATTTTTTGGCAATGTGGTGAGAATCGATTTTAAGGTAATGCTTGATTATAAACAACCTTACATAATATGCAAAGTATTTATAAAAATTACAGCCAATATTGTATTTCTATATAGATTCATTTCAGCTGCTGAGATCTTATAGTTTGATTCTATACCATCGATGTATAAGAAAAGTGTAAGTACTGCGAGAATCTCATGTACTTTGAAGATAACATTTTAAACTATAGATATGCATATCTCTCACCTTTAAAAGGTATTTCCCATTTTATCAAATTGACAAGAACAGACGTTAAAGGAAGCCTATATGACGTGATGTCCAAATTCAAGTCAGCATATTCAGAAAAATAATATATCCAATTGACCGTTTGGTTTTCAACGTGATTTGATAACAAAACTCGATAGTATACACTCAAATTACAAAAACGTAAGGTCATTTACATTAAGCCAAACATTGCATTCCAATGTGAATTTTTTATCTTTTCCTGGAACTTGCAGAAGGCTTCGAAGACTAATAAACAATTTTTAATACGAAAAAAGTTTTAAAGCTTTTTTATGTTTAGGGGTTAAAAATAATATTTACATATATTATAAGAGACTTCATCACTGTTGTAGCAACTAATTTACCAATCGCCTTCGAATAAATAATCGATATAGAGTCAAACTGTTTTATAGATTATGAAAGTCTATATAAGATTTTACTCAAGTTTAGGTTATGCTTTTCATTGAGTTTAAAAGCGTCTTTCAAATGTAAATGAGTTGAAAAGGGACTAAAAGTCTAAAATAAAAGCTTTTAAATTAGTTTTGAAATATTTTGAAAAAAAATCCAAATGGGACTGAAAGCTCAACTAAACAACAGACGCAACCAAGCACACTTGTCCAAATCTCATTTGTCTGTTTCAAGAAGAAAACATAAATTTTTTTTGTTAATTTAAACCTTTCCTAGAAAATCTGTCCATTGAACGCGCTAACAAAATTTATAAACTTTGAAGAACTTTCCGGTTAAACGTGATAATTCAAAATTAGCACACATACACAACATAATATATAATCATGAAAAACATAATTTCTTAATAAAACTTTTAATTTTTATATTTTGTGTCACCGAACAAAACGGAATTTATTGCGCTAGGCTGTCTAGCTTCACTATACATGTACATACATAGAGTAGCACTCCGAACTAATTTAAATGTACATAAATTTTTTTGTTGTCTAGTCGTGTCTAGTCACCAATAAATTTATGAATCTCCATATAAAAGTACTCGGTATATAACAAAGATTAGATTTATTGTTTTGTATATATTCATGACGGTGTTATAATCATAATCATAATTTCAAAAATAATAATTTTTCCGGTTTTTCTTTAATATCGTGTTTATTACAATTGTTACTTGTGTGCTCGTATAAATTTTAAATTTTAATTTTCACCAAAACTCTTCTGATATTGCTGTTTTGCTATGTTGTTGGATAAGGTTTGTTTTAAGACGGCAATAACGGTTGGGTTTTCATTACAATTCGGTTTGTTTTATTACTTACATAAATGAGAATGTAAAGCTGCATTTAATCAGCATACAATTTGGTTTGATTTATATCACGCAGGACAGTGTTTACGGAAAAGGGTGCATGGTTCCCAATAACTACTAATGGCACAATCCATATGGTTAAAAATCTATATTGGATGAAGGAAGGAAATGAAATGAACTCAGCAATTTCTCATTTACTTCCGACAGACCAACATTATATGTACGTCCATTTCCAATTTAATCCTCTTTACTTGAAAATGATTGTATATAAATTTTAATTTCAAAGCAATTTAGTCCAATTTCAGTTTTTGTGTAAAAGGTTAGGTTTTTGTATTGAGAAATAAAATCTACAAAAATAAATTAATTCTTGGATATTTTCTACTCGTAGTTATGTGGTGAATGTGTACATAGTACATAGAACATCGCGTGATAACATCAAATTTCCCAAAAACATAACAAACCAAACCACAGTAGTAATAAAAAAATGGAATTAAATTATATTTACTGCAAAGTATTTTCATGTAGATATTTCTGGAACACTCTGCGCGTTCCCTTTGAAAAAGTAATTGAATTTTTATTTTATCTGAGTATGGTCTGTACTCGCGCATGTAAACATGATTTTCCCAAACCTAGAAATAAAAAACCAAACAACGTTTCATCAATTGAGCAAAACAATTTGAACATACAGACAGATAAACGGGATCCGATAATAAGAAAATATACTGTAAAATTTTCGTAATTGAATACTTAAATTTTAAACTTTTTATCACATCGCTTAAATCATTCAATTATAAACAATTTAATATCCGAATTAAAGCTTTTGAGCTTATCATTTTTTTCTAATCTCTAATCTGTTTTGGTGCTCAAGGCATTCCCTACTTGTTTGCGATTCGCTTATCTACGTCATTGCTTTTACTCCATAACAGTCAATTCAAGGACGTACGGCTATAGGTTCGATATTCCTAACCATCTGCACTATGCGTAGCTTCATGCAAGCCTATAGTGTTGACATGGAAGATGGGTCGGCCTATGAGTTCTGCACTCCGACATAGCGTCATAGTTGTGTTCATTCACACCACAGATCGTAATCTCATGGTGACAAATCCTTTTTGCATCCTGCTCCTATCGGGATTCGAACTCGGTACCTCCCGCTCCAACTGTCGCAGCATTAACCACTGCGCCACCTATCTTAACACTTCTAGAAAAAATTAATGTTCTGATGTATTGATTATTTGTGTACTGCGTAAGTTTATATATCATCATCAACACCAGAAAGACCTGTGGTGCAAACCTAAGATTTAATGAAAGCTTATAGACGCGCTCTGCAATCCTAGCAAACTGGAACAGTTTGAAGCAGGACAGAGAAGACAGTATATTTACAGGAATATTCCTTCAGTTGAGCAACAAGGGATTAGATGCGATCGAAAGCCGAACAACTCCTGAATTGGCTTTAGATTGGATAAGACAAAAAATATATCGTAACTGAAATACTGAGCCTTTTGCGGTTTCAATATTCGAGAGTGTGTACCTAGACATATTTTAATTGTTTCTTTCACTATGTGAAATGTAGAGGAGCTTCTGGTTCAGGGATCTACAAAATATAAGAGAGAACCAGTTTTAACCAAACAGTCGGCAACTCTTAATGTCGCAATGGTCAGGAACCTACAGGAACATACCTTGTGGTTACAACCAAGGAGGTTCAGAAATTTCATACTATCCCCTATACCCGTTTTGAGCTGGTTAGTGTCTGGCAACGAGACTAAAAGCTGAAACCGCATAGTGAGTATAACCGTAATTAATTTCGCTGAAACGTAGGTCTCCAAACCGCTAGAATTGTTTAGATCATACGATGGACAGTAGAAACCAAAGGCACCACCCTGTTAAGAGACAGAGCCATCTGAAAAGAATACAAGTGATTCGGATATCTGTTTGAGCAAGTCTGGTAAGAACCACATATCGCTAGATGGATAAAACATCTCAAAAAGTATAAACATGCAGAAGCCTATCAATACCATGTTGATTTCAGGCATAGCTCGTATAAATTCATTAAGAATTTATCTATGGCCTTAAGAAGTTCCGAAAGCTTTCCCCGCCCCAGTACTCCTGAAGCGAAAATCAGCCTAACAAGTTGTACCTAAAATGAAGGTTTTTTACTGGAGTAGAGAGGAAACAAGCTCCATAGCTAGATGCGGAGTTAAGGCCATGACTCCAGTCACAGCCTCATATGCGATATTTTTAAAAAAGTTAAGTATACCAATTGGTGATTTTACTACCACTGGCCACCAAACAACAGATGCTTAAGTAAGCATTGGGATAACTATAGTGATTTGTATATAAGATACAGCATTTTGGGAGATAATCCCCAATAATTTTGTTAATTCTTCGAGATTTTTCCCTATTTTGGTCGTTTTCTATGGCATAGCGAAAAAATCGTAGTGGCTTTTTGTAATTTAAGACCCAAATGATACTTCCAAGAAAGTGTATTATACAGGAAAACACAAAGGTGTTTGACATAGGCTGAGCTTTTAACTTTACATTTATTTTAACCGGATTCACATGTAAACCCTTATCCAAATTCCACTGTCTTATAATGCGAAGAGCATGTAGAGTTAGATCTGATAAAACATTCAGGTTCTTGCCTGAAACCAGATCGTCAGCATATCTTTGAGCGATAAAACCAGACTCACCAAGAATAACAAGAAGATTGTCAATGACAACAGGAGTAAAAGCACACCTCCCTGCGGAGAAGGCCGAAATAAAGGTGTTCTCAATCTCGCATATCACAATACGAGATTCAAGCATACATTCAATCCATCTGATGTTGGGCTCGATACTATAGTTAGTACATGGATTCGTAATATATAAATATTTTGAAGTTAAGACTAAAATGCACCACGATTGATACAAGAATAATATCTGGGGGCCTAGTGGTTTAGTACCACCGTTAAGTGTATTTGAACTTACTCATTTCAAGGAAGTTTTATTAATTCAGACACCTACTAATAACTTAGAACTAGATTCAGTAAAAGATTAATAAGGTTTATATAAAACCCTTGAAGTTTAAGTAGCAATGTGTAAAGACCAAAGAGCGTTTAAGTTCGAAAAAGTTTGAGGACACGATGTAACGGTAAAATGATGAGAGTCCTGTTAAATATTTAAAACTATAAAAATTCATATTCAACAGGATATTGGGGACTGAATGGAAATATTCCGAATCACAATGATACCGAAGCCCAATAAAAATTATACAAGCAAGTATCATCATCAACCATCTCTAGTGGAGCAATAGAGTAAGTGCCCAGGATTGTCTACTGTCTTTCTTAATGTTAAATAATTATTTGCAAGATTTGGTACAACGAATTAAAATACAAAATATAAGAATTTCGAATAAATTGGCTTAACCACAGGCTTGAATGTCAATTCTTTGTGGAATTACAGACAGCGTCTTTGAAACAATATTGTGCTTGATAAACACAGTCAGTTTATGTAATGCAGAAAACGCAACTCTACAATCTTACACTGCTTCACGAGAATTGATTGCCAAAATTGAAGTATACCAAAATATTTTTCCAAATCAATCAAAACTATACTCGTAAGTGGGGTCGGAATAAAAAACTTGAAATGAATTGTTTATCTTTGAACCAGAAGAGGTATACTTACAGACGCTTGCTGCGTTAAAAAAACCATCATTCCATTAGTATTGGAGACTGGCAAATATGATGGGAGGTAACATAATTGCACATACCTTTTTGAAGTCTAACCACCTCTTTAGAAAACAGTTTAGTTTAAACGGCATGTTGGGACTGCAATAAACCATTCTCTCTAATGAAGTTATATTGATCTTTACAGATGGATCCCTGGCTGAGGCAAAACTATATTTTCTAATTCCTGGCGTGAAATTATCTATCCCACTTGGTAGGTACGCTGCAGCTTTAGGAGGACGTTATAACAATATCAAGACAACCATTTTAGGATGTAGATAAACCTCAGATATCACCGTATCTGATTTTCTCTGCCAGGTGGATTTAAGGACTAGATTGACTATATTTTCATGTAACATGTTTGACAGATAATAATTATTTTTAATAGACTGGGTTGTTTGAAAAATTAGAGTTCACAGAATAGTTTGCTAATTAATCTGAGCGAACCCTAAACATGAAGTTGTGATTTTTTAACGTTTACACTGTAAAAATAAATGACTTGAATTTCAGTTCTTCTTGAACTATGATACAAGGATATACTTTGACGATACTGGATACTTTCTTTGAGGTCTCGAATAATAATTAAACTACGTGAAGTGCATTCAAGGAGAGTGACAACTGAGGAGGGTTCCTTCGATCGTCTCCCGTATATTCTCTACACAGACTGCATTTCTTAAACATATCAACTACTTTGGACTTCATTTGGAGAACAAAAAGTTTTCGGGACTGCAATAAAAATTGGTCTTGAAAATCAAAATGAGGCAATCAGCCTGAGTGATGGGAAAAAGTCCTTTTTTCATAAATAAAACATATCTGGTTTTCTAGAAATGACAAAGGACAAAGACAAAACAAAACTGGGGTTGAACGATTGTGAAATAGGGAAATAATGAGACTTGTTGACGAAATGCTGCTTATAAGGTTCTTACAAAAATTATCATGTCAAAATTGTTTAAAGTAATATTTTATTAGTCTACTGGAAAGAGTTATTTTTGGATAAGACGGAAAGTTCACTTCCTATGAGCTTTACATTACCGTACAGTTGAAATTGTATCAGAAACGGATTAACCTTCCTAAGTTTCTAATAAACCTCGTCATTCTTTTCCTGTACATAAATGTTTTGAAATAAAATATAATTTATTTCGAGATGACATGACAATCTGTCATGCATGTCAATATACGAGTAACATTTTTTTGAGGTAATATTAAAAACTGCTATGAAATGTAATTTTTTGGGGGGTAAAAATATCGTGACATTGTATTTAAGTCTTGCCATCGCATTTGCTGGGGATTACTTCCTTCTGATCATTTCTTGGAATATTTTTTTAATGATGGCTTATACCTAAGTATGTATATGTATCGTCTATTTCTAGGAATTATACCATCGTAGAGGATACAAATCATTAAAAAAAATGGAGATTTATAGCACCACAAATAATGTGCACAACGTAAAATTTATAACATAGCTTCGAGCACTTGACCTACAATTAATAGTCATAAAATATTATCAAAAATACTAAACGAGATACAAATCCCTGTACAAAAAGGATAAACGTAATATTAATTTCAATTAACTTTTCTATATATAAAATTAAAAAATGAAAATTCCTTTTACATTTTTTGTTTGTGCTACGACTATATATAACCTAATCCCATATCAAAAAAAAAAATATGTTGATCCTTTGTATATATGTAATAATCCTAACAACGTTATTCCAATTTCCATTTTATTTACCAAAATCGAATATTTTCCCTATACCGTGTACATAAATATTTGTTTTTTACACATATTAAATATTCTATAGCACACACATATATGCTATATACACATAATATGTAGTATATATAGTTATGGTCCATTCAAAATACCTGTTATTATTATGTTATTGGTATAGGTATAGGTTTCGACAAAAAATCGTTTTTCAATAAAGCTTCATTTATGGTGCTAGTTTAGATTCATCTCAGACCCGTTTAAATTTTGGTATAATACAGTGATTTGATACAAACATATATATGTGTTACGGTTTTGGGTGTCAATCGATTAGGATGTTCGACATTCGAAAAATGTGCATCACTAGTGATAAGACAACATACGAAAAATATATCAATGGATTATATAAAATAATTTTTTTTCTATTATATGTGCTTTTATTGTGATGCACCCGAATATAAAATTTTAAACCCTAATCACCAAAATTTTATCTCGAAGCTTTTATTTTATTGTTACCAGTTATCACCCCATTTAAAAATGTGTAGACGAATATACAAAATAAAAATTGATTTTTATTACAAATTAAGCTTATTTAATGTTGATTAAATATTTTTTTTTCGGTTTT
Organism: Tipula lateralis; assembly: GCA_963932295.1. Classification (NCBI taxonomy): domain Eukaryota; kingdom Metazoa; phylum Arthropoda; class Insecta; order Diptera; family Tipulidae; genus Tipula; species Tipula lateralis. The sequence continues at coordinate 186,988,103 of OZ010736.1, read as the reverse complement.
GATATATTATGACGCTCCAATCTATGTTTTGTAGTATATAGCTGTCGTAAAGCTGTGGTTATACGTTAAAAATGATACATATAAATATAATATTATTGTCGCATTGATTAAAATTAATAAAATAAAAATGATTTAAATCAAAAGACTGTGACGAAAAATTGGCGATCACTTCAGCATTATATATATAATACGTGGAATCGAAAATGAGTTTCGTTCAAATCAAAATTCATTAGTCTATACTCGATTTTATCTCAAGGCATCGAATATAATTTTCCCACTCCATTTTTATCAACAACACACATTTTACAAGGCCAACGAATATTATTTAAAAAATTGGAAAATTTTATTCAACAATTTTCTATTTTGGTACAACCGGTCCCACCCATCTCATCCGCTAGTTTCACTTTCGGTGTATAAACGAGTCGACGTTACATTATAAAATGAAATTCAACTTGAATACGGTTTTTCATGAACTTCCAATTTTTATATAATTTCATTTTATAATTTTAACGTGACATAAATGAAAATTATAAAATTATAATTTTTTCCTTTTTCTTTTCATTTTATTACAGTTATACTAAGAAAATTTCCACCAAAAAAGTAGCAGCATAAAAATAATTTTTTATGAGATTTATTTACTCTTTTATGCGCAAAGTGTGTATGAGTGAGTATATATACTCGTAGATGATGGTGTTCAAAGTTTTTATTTCATCACAGAAATTTTGTTTTCTTCATTTGTTTTTTGTTGAGGGAAAAATAAAAGCTTGAAAAACGATGTTGAGGAAAATTGTTTATATACACACATCGAGAAGAAAAACAAAATTAAAGAACCCATTTACGATAAAATAAAATAAAAGATCAACGATCCGATAAATTGATTTTGTTTGTAATTTTGTTGCTTTTTTATGTTTATCGGAAAATTTTCATTTTATTTGTTTTGTGTTATTTTTCGTTTGGTTTATATTTTCCACCCATCGTAATAATAATAATACGTAGCTGAATAAGAAATGAAAAATGCCAAAACAAAAAAGAATAATAATATTCGTAAACGATTTATTATCTTCAACGTACATATACTCGTATACGCACTTAAGATTGGAAAGCTTAATTTATACTCGTATATAAATAGAAGATATATAAGGGGTTTGTTTTAAGCCGAGATTAGAATAATTGTCGGGAATTTTGTGGTGTTTAAATACTTTGAATAAAATGCGGTTGTCGAATGGTATAATGAGAATAAATCTCAAACATATGGGGTTAACATAATAATAATTATTATTTTTTCTTGAAATGATATGAAGCTATTAAATACACTCAAGCACCATTGATTCGAAAAAACAAACTCTTATAAAAAATACAAACAGAACATGAAACAAGTGTTTCCATAAAAATTCAACTTGACAGAATAAATATATTCGAACGAAACAACTAAGTTCATAAAAATATTTTCAAGAACGTTTACGCTAACAAAACGTTTGTCGAACTGAATCAGAGAGATTTATGGAAATATACTTGTTTTCAAACAAAACTAATAAAACTGAACAGCTTTCAAGATTATTTTGTTCAAATTGATGGGTAATTAACTACCGATCACATTTCAACACAATTAACTACACTTTTATATCAAAAGCACATTTTATGATAACGATTTGTATAACTTTATATTAAGAAGGGTAAGATAAGTTTTTTGGTTGTAATATGATGTGTCGCCAGTTCGGCAAATCAATCCGAATTGATTTGTCGATTGATGGTTGAATTGAAATTTTTGAAGTGTTTGCGAAATATGTATTTAAGATTTTGATAATTTTGTAAGAGGTTTGCGTATAATAACTGTTTATTCCACAACTTACTCAGACTAGAGTAAAATTTTTAATTATAGAATAACATTATTTACGTTGGGAAGGGTCAGTTTGTAGTACAAAACGAATCTATATGAAAAGCTTAATTAATTTCTGGGCAGCTACTCAATGAGTACTGGTTCATGTAAAATTAAGGTTGTTTGATCTGGAATTAAAGGTTAATGCATGGTATCGTGCATAAAACATATAACAGCTAGAACACCAGCTCGGTCCCGTTCTTCATACTGATCCAAAGTGAGTGGTATAAATCGATCTTAAAGGCAGTGCGTTGTGGCTTCTTCTATGTAATTGTTTACAACGGTATGAGAGCTCACTAGTGGTCGAATCCGATGGAGTAATGTAAAAGTCGTTCAAAAATATATTTGTGCAGGTATTTAAACTGTCTCATAAACTACCAATTCACGTTAAATTTCTTGATTAAATTTTATACGTTGTTTATTACAAAGAACAAGTGGTTTTTAGATTGTTACATAAATACTCAATATGTTGCTAATGTCTACACTAAGATATAAGAAAGATTAAAGAATAGTGTCTTGATATTAATTTTAATTTTGAATCAGAACTACACACTCTTTCAATTTGGTAGATAGAGGCCTCATCGTATGCTGTAGACTTTTAAAGGCTTTTTACCTAACTCGTGTACAGATTATTAAAAACTCTGATAATTCCAAATTTATAGATCTTTATATAAGAGCAAAGTTTATCTTCATTAACTCTCTATCACTGTCTGTGGTTAGTGGTGTCAAATATTATTCCAAAACAGCTATACAACTCTGATTGTTAGGAAAACCTCTGCTCTGATGAGTACAAGCTCGGCCTTCAACATGTGATCAAGAAACACACCTTATGGTTAGATTTTTATAAAGGGCGTTTAACTAATAAAAAAAGGTTTTATTTGTATCAGTTTTACTTTGTCTACAAATCCCCTGGCAAATAAGGTGTAACTTAGCTGACTGTAAAAAAATTTGGAAAATTCAAAATGTGCGATATTGTTGATAATTGGTTGCACAACGAATATTGGTACTAATTAGAATTTCCTGCAAATGCAATTCGGTTTCAAAGCTTAAGTCTTGATTGATACACTGAAAGAACAACATCAAAAAATGATTATTTCTTAGTGATAATCTACTCGTAGAAACGAGTAGATTATCACTAAGAAATAAGAGACTGCTGTAAAACACTATATGGGAAGAACATCCAAATGGGTCACCCAATAATAATTATTATGTAACAAGCGACGAACCAAACAAAAACTAAAGAGTGATACAGATGAAAGGTCGTTCAGCAGTCAATAATATCACTGTATCGGCCAATTTATTTTTCCCACACAATGATGGAGAACGAGCTTCGTTAACAAAACTCTCCCGATGTTAAGCATGTAAAGTAAGCCCATTTTTTCATCCCAGAAAAAATGAAAATTTTCCTCAGATAACACTATTCTATCCCATCCAAGGATCTAATAATAATAAACATATAAAACCAGAGTAAAAAAAAACCTTACAAATTATTTCTTATACATTTCACTATATCCCATCCCAGTTTTATTTTAATATTCGAATTTTCCGCATTTTTCCTACATTTCTATATTCAATAGTAATTATTGTAATATAATATATAAGAAACATTTCAAAGTGGCTTATCTCTATAGAACTTCGAGGGTCGGAAAATTATAGATGGAAGTGTTTTAATAGGTCATATCTTGGCTTCACATCCTTAAAGATAAACACGTTTCCGACTTTTCTCCTAGATCTTGGAATGTTCCCCAGGGCTAAACTTTTCAATTTTCACTTTTTCCTATATAGAAGATGATGTTTTAAAATTTGAGAAAGAACCGATGCTTCACATGTCTGATGTTCATTATTGAAGATTGAAATGACTGGTTGAGATAGATTCTGTAAAGTTCCCAATCAGTGTTTCTTGGGTTCCTAAATTATCTAATTTAAGGTTTATATTTGATTTAAAACAGAAAGAAGTGAAGCGATGATCAGACAGAGTAACGTCATCTAAAACCATCCAGAATGAAACTTTTCCACTAAGACTCCGTGAGGCAAGTGTATTACAATTACTTCTTTCATTGAGGATGTTAAAAAGGTAAGTTTATGGCCCACATTTTCGATGACAAGGTCAGACGCGGATAGGTATTCCAAAAGGTTAATATTTCTAGAATTAAAATCGGTGCTATCCTAGCATACGTGATGAGTGTTTGCATCGCATCTGGCGATGATTAGAATATGTTAACCATGTTCTTTAATTTAAACGACGACTGCTCTAAGGTCATTACAACAAACTTCATTTAGGAATCTGAAATTCATGTTATTTGTCGCAATGACACAGGCTCTATAGGTCTCGGGCAGGTATCACTAACCAGGAGATAAACTGAAGTCCTTGGATCGAGTCCTTTGATTTTATTCCCGTGAATCCCCAGTTCCTGAATCAAAAAGACATGTTAAGATAAAAAGGGTGACGCCTTTGAATGCTGCAAATTAATCTGTATAAACTGTACGCCAGACATTCCAATCAAGTTGGGATGGAGGAGTACAGTTTTTCTTTCACAATCCTCAACGCCTTTTGTGTCACATTTATTGTGATTCTATAAATAAGGGTTAGAGCAAAGAAGGGCTTAAAACAAAGTGCACCCAGCCTTGGTTTTAAACCCTTGAAGAAGTGTGCCTTTTGGCTCCCTAGTTTGGGCAAAAATGGTCCATTTGTTGGTCTTTAGTCACAGGATTGGATTTTCTAACCCCTTTTAAATATCTAAAGGTTATAGGTTTCGGATGGGACCTGGCACAAAATACCTACCACTTATAGGCCTGGGTAGGTCACAGAACAGAATTTACTCCAGCTGGAGTAACGTCGTCCCTCATCAAGATTTTTGACAACTGCACACGGCGCTCGTGAGGTATAAATCTTCTTTAAAACTCAGTTTCTAAATTTCTTCCGATCCTGAGACCTTTTCCCGGTTACCTTGTGAATTGAAGCCAGAAGCTACCCCTTTGCCCTTTAAGCTGGGTCCCTGGAGAGGACGTGGTCGTATCCAACCTGTTTCTTCTTCCAAATAAAAAAAGGATTTTTCCCGTTAGAATCTTCAAGTGAACAATCAAGTTCTTGTCTTTTCTGTCGCTGGCATCGCGAGATCTTCTTAATTGAAGAAATTTTAACCACTTGCACCAATTTGATTACAAGGTAACTAGAGTGCATTATGTATGTGACTAAAATAATTACACAACTCATACATTTTCAGCCCCACATTGTGAAGTTTGAAGAGCATACCGCATAAAAGATCGTTTCGGAAAACTGTTTATGAAGGATCGGTTTATTAAATAAATTTTAACGCCAAGTAGTACGTTCAGTAACGATAATTTAGGTTTCTTTTATGTGTGCATCATAAACCAGACTATAGTATTCAAACAAACGTACATACCCATATTAAGCAATTTTATGTTATATTTTTCACATTTTCACGAATTTCCCGAAATTATGTTGTACACATGGCATAAAAAGCTGCAAAATCTTTAAATAAAATGATTTTTTTATGATTTTCATCAAGTCAATGTAACAAAAGAAAAACATTTTCTTTTAAAAATATAAAAGAATATACTGTTAAGAAAATAGAAAAATGAAAATTATATTAAGATTTTTTTTAGTCAATTTTCCGTTGATGGTGTTCATTTAAAAAAAAAAACTTAAATGGTTTTAATTGAACAATAAGGAATATTGCCTTTCTAATGGCTTCTCCGTTCTATTGTTGTGTACTTGTGTTTCACTGGGTTTTCCGTATACCAACAAACAAGAATTTTTTATAAATGGACTATGGAGTTTTAATGAAATTTCGGGTCGCTTTGTATGGGTTGTGGGACGGACGGTAATTTACTGAACAAAAATAAATGTCAAATCATTTAATGTTTTCGTTTTTATAAATACAAAACTCGTCCTTCAAAAAAATGTTTACATTTTTCTTATTTTCTAATTTCTTAAAAAAAACGATTTGACACATTTTTAAATGTGCTTTCATTATAATTTATAACATTTTACTACGATCAAATTACAAACAAAGCTTTACGAGTACACAAACTTTTAGCAATAAAAACTCTAAAGAGTAAACTAGACTGTTGTTTCGTTTGAACAAAACAAAATGAAAACACAAACACATACACTGTACACTTAAAAGCTTAATGAGAGAGATAAAGTCTTTAAAAATACTTCCATTACGACTAATGAATTTGGATTTCTCGCCGAAAACAAAACAAAAAAGCTGAAAATTTAGTTATAGTTTCGTTCTTTTCGCCATGAATTCTCGGGTATATGTTGTGTCTGTTTGTTATTTTCAACAGATCGCAGACAAAACTAAATAAAACAAAACTTTAAATCGTATACAAATGAAATTTAACATAAAAGTTTAACGAAAGCTCGAAATTAAGAAAATTACACAGCGGCTACTTTCTTTTCAAATCGAACAAACTTGTTTTTGTGTACCGCAAACTTTCGAGTTTTGTTCTTTTATTTTATAACACTGTTGTTGTATAGATAACAGGAAAATGTATATTGCCGATAAGAAAGTTATTTATAGTTTTCATTAAAATGTTTATTTTACGAATTTACTGTTGCTATGTGTATAGATATATAGTTTATATATACTTTGGTGGATAAGCGGTTTTTTACACTTTGCGCGCCCGTCTTATTTACAACACATATAAGAAGATGAAAATCAGTTTATTTGCTTGTGAATAATTTATAAATCTTTATCACGCCGTCGTCGAGAATTATGTAGTTGGATGGTTAAACTGTAATAAAGCTTTTGTTGTATTTTGGACGACTAACAATTCTGGTTGTGTCACCGGCAGTATATTACCTCGTTCATAAACATTTGGATGTAGCTATACAATATGTCTCCGTTCCATTAAAAAATAACCCATTTATGATCAAGTAAATTTAGACGGTAAAAAATTAATATTTACTAGCCTCAAACGAAATAAACAACAAGAAGGTAAAATTTACATAACCCATAAATAACCTAAAATTACAATCCCATTAAAAAATATGTTCTTGTTAAACCGAATTCAGCCGAAAGTATCCTGAATAGATAGCAAAATGTTTTTTAAAAATATCATACTGAGCGAGAGAGAGAGCACGAGAGGAGGTTGTCTTGTACATAAGACCTTTAGCGTATACCTTTTACGTATCCCAGTAGATTTTGTTATATTATGCTAAAAGAAGCAACATCTTTATGTTTTACTTTATATTCGAAGACAACAACAACAACAAAAAGACCAACAAAATTTATTTTTAAGAAGACAAAATCTCTTGTCTTGTTCATTGTCTTAAAATATATTATGTACATGGATATAATAAAAAAACGTTTCCAAATTTTTTAGCTAAACAATAGGGAATTAAATTAGTATTAGATTCTAACCATAAACGCAATTATGGTCTTACGAACTATTGAGAGTATATACTCAAGGTTCATAAATAATTTATTTTGACATTCAATTAGTTGTCGATACGGAATTGGTTTGAAATCGATATACAATTTTGGGTGGCTGCCATATTTTTTTTTCGAGACCGAAATTGCAAGAATTTTAAATTTGAAAAGTTTTGGAATATATTGGGTTCGAGACGACTGCCAACAATCGAATTAAAACTATAAATTTGCACCCTGTTATATAGAGTTAACAGTACGTTTGGTAATACTTTGGTATTTGCGAAAAACTTTGCCAAACTATATTATGAGACAGTCAGCTATTTCAATAGTGATAGATAACAGCTGGATTAGTATTTTAGTTAATGTGAAATGTCTGTTCGTGATTCTAAGAAAAGTTGAAACACAGCTTTTGATATATTCCCTGCTGCTTTATAATTATTTTGCAGTGTAATTTAGAAGAGGGAACACAAATGTGCTTACAACTACTAACACCACAAGAACATAATTTGCACTGATCACATTTTTAATTAAAGTTTGGCAAATTCTCAGAAACAAGATTTCAGTTTGGTGGCACGCCTTAAGCTGTCTTAAATATTTCTAATATTCAGAAAATCGTTTAAGACTATTTTAAGTGAGTAGTGGGTTTGATTTTGGAGTTTGAGAATTCCAAGAAAATTATTTTGTTTTAAGAAAAGCAAAATCAATTCGGAAATTTACATCAAATCGATAAGTTGGTATTGAATCATCGACGAAAAAATACTACAAATATTACAAATCTGTCTTAATGAGTTCCTGTTAAGCGTCGATTAAACACCTGGTAGTATATCAAGTACTAACCCAGTTAGGTTTTGCTTACCTAACTAGATCAATATAAACAATAAGTCGTACCATATAGCAACAGTAAATATACATATATTGTATAGGACTCGAAGATTTATTTATTTGTGCCCTTAACGATTCTCAAGAAATAAAAGTTAATTTTTTGTTTGTTAAGTGTTAAAAGAATCGAAATTCAGCGAACTGAGTTTTGGGATTTTTCCCTCCCAAGAAATAAAAAATAAAGTGGATAGCCTTAGTCGTAACACGAGTTTCCTTTATGGTGATTGTGGATTCTTTTAGGTAGTAAGATATTTCAGTTTAATACTGTTCATTGTGATGCTTTTATTGGATGAGTCCAAACCATTAAAACTATGTCTAACAATTTATGGAACCACATAAATTGGTAGATAGTTTACGAGATACCGGTTGATAGTTCTAGAGCCACCGCATAGGTCTAACGCAAGGTCCATACGGGTGATTAGACCATACCATTTCTATGTATAAAAGCGAAATATAAAAGTGGTTAAAGCTATTTAGATAACTGCCTTTCTGAATCGCTGTCTCATTTAGATATGATGAATATGATAATGCCGTGCAACACGCAGGATCTTGTTGGTCTTCAAATTGAAAATATTACCAGTCTATCGATTTTAAACCAATATTGGTGTTGGATAACATCCTTCCCCAAAACTCAATCAGATGAATGTTGTCTGGCCGTTGTAAATCTGGAGAATTGTGTTATTTGCTCACAGAAGGCTATGAGATCGCGATCCTTAACAACATCTTCTGACCTGTCGATTAATTGAAAAAATTCTTCATGTTGGTAATCACAAATATTTAGTTTTATCATCCAGAATCACTAAAAAAATGTTCGGCTCCCATTTGGATTAAGAAGCTTGTTTCACATGGCGAAGTTCTGCTTACTATTCTGATAACAGAATTTGGGATTTTTTTACATTGTTTATGGAAACAAACAGCGTAAACTAAAAAATACGAATATGACAAGTAAACCGTCAAAATTCAAGTCAATGAAGTTAGCCAGAACTTTCACCCCGAATCATGTTGCATTACTTTGCTTTAGCAACTAGTTGGTTCATTCTTAATAACAATATATATATATAATTCACAGCAGCGGCGTTGCTTGCTGGACTAGGACCTTTTATGTTCAATCCATTGCTATCCATTAATGTAATAAGGTGTGATGTGGTTCACTGCAGGTTCGGCATTAAGAAATTGAAGCACAATTGATGGCTTGGTGACCGGAGCAGAGAGCGTTGAAACAGAGAGCGTTGTCTAATACAAATGACCTTCGAGTTTGTACGTTGAATTGTTTGAACTTCAAGCAACGATAAATAGAGTGATATTTATCACAACACACACATTTTGGAAACACTGACGTATGAAAGGACTTAACTTTTATTAAGAAACTGCAGAAATTGTTCAAATGTAGGATGATTATTATCATAGGATTCGTTGGACCATGATTGTCGGGCCTCAGCATCCATCTTACTGAGAACAATGTGCAAGAGCCATTGGTGACGACCTTGAGCTTTTTGCCCTTAACCTTCTAAATTCCGTATGAGTGTCATATGAGTTATCGGTGATACGCCTTTAACCTTTTACTGAAAATTGCTGTAAGGTTGGCTCATCCATGAATTGTTTGACCAATGAATTAACCACGTTCCTTAGTTTGTTCCAAGCATCCGTGCTTTTATAACTGCATATAATATTTTTTGGTTCACCACCCGGATAATTTCGTAACACTTGCAATTTATGAACGTTTGGAATGTTAGGTTTATTATCAATGTACGTAATGAAGGCGTCCTTGAAACTTGACCATTTGTGATAATCACCGTTAAAGATCTCGATGTATGCACGTGGTAGTTTTAAGTCGTTTTGATACAGCACTGCGCTTTCTAAAATCGTGGTTTGCTGAACTAAATTATCAATGGTAGCATTCAGATCGGGGCGATTTGTTGAACTTGATTTTAGCGTGGGTGTACGTAATCTTCATTCCCGCAGTAATTGTACCATTGCCTCTTATCTTCTAAATGGTACTAAAAAATATAACACAGTGTATATTGACGAGTACATGACGGTTCGTGCAGGCTTATTAGGTTTGGCAGCTCGGTTGAGTGACTGTCGGAAAATGTTTATCCTGGGAGATCAAAATCAAATACCTTATATAGACAGATTGAATTACGTCAATATGCGATTTTTCGATGCTAATATGTACTCAACTAACTCAAAATATTTAAGAACAACTTATAGATGTACAGCTGATGTGACAGACGCATTAAAAGAAATATATCCGGGCATCTGTACGACTAACATCGCACCATTATTAAATCAATTACTGACATTTCAATATCGCCGAATACATTATATTTGACGTTCACGAAGACTGATAAATGCGAATTAACTAACAAATGTAAACTGCTGGAGTCAAGCAAAATTCTAACTATCCATGAAGCTCAAGGTTTAACATCTTCAAATGTAATTTGTGTTTGATTGTCGGGTAAAAAAAATTAAACTGTTTGACAGCTTACCACATGCAATAGTATCACTAAGCAGACACACACTCACATTTCAATACTTTTCTCAAGCAGAAGGTGACCAACTTCATAAGTTGCTAAATAAAGCTATCCATGCAAATAAACAGAATCTACACGAAATCACGCATAAACCTGAAGACCAAGTCCAAGTAATAGAGCCTTGAAAGCCAACGCACTGAAGAAAACAAAACTTACATTTTATTTTCAAAATGTAAATAAAATGTCGTCGAAAGCTGCCATGTTTCATAATTTCGTTTTAAAAACATTATTTCCCGTATATATAATTTGTGGGACGTCAGTTCTGAATTTTTTCCCAGCCAGTATGTTGTCTACAGAGGTGATCGTTCACCAGAAACCAGTACTAAAAAATCTTGTGGTGGAGTATTAATAGCTATTGACACTTCTGTACCCTGTGAGCTCGTTGAATTAAAAAACGTGTCTATCGAACAATTATGAGTAAAAATATCGATTAACAAAACGACATTATATATCTACGTTGTATATATTCCACCTGACTCATCGATATTATCATATACTACATGCTGCGACTAAATTGTAGAAATCAACAATATGGCTAATCAATCTGACATTATCTTAATCACGGGTGACTTCAATTTTCCTTCTATTAATTGGACCTTAGACGAGGAATTGGATGAAATTTTACCAATGAATATTACGTCGGATGAGGGACATTTGTTCACTGATACTATTTACGACTCAAACCTGAGCCAAATTTGCCAAATACAAAATGGCTTAGATAGAACTCTTGACTTAATTTTTACAAATGAACGAAGTGCATTTAAGGTAAATCAATCAGCAACGCCTTTTGTTGTTAATGATGTTCACCATAAATCAATTGAAATCATATTGGAAATCGAGAGCATTAACAAAAAATTCAGTCACAAAAGCTCGAGGCCTTTCTACAACTTTTAATGCAGACACTTTTAATCTCCATCATTAAATTGAACGTGTCGGATGAAAGAACTAAACAGCAGCAATATAGAAGAAAATGTAGACAAATTTTATAAAATCAAATATCAAGATATAGAAGTATATGTCACTTTAACTGCGGTAAAACTTGATAAATATTCACCATGGTATGACGATAAACTAATCAATTTGAAGAACAAGTAGGATAAAGCCTATAAAAAAACATTAAAACAATATTCCGAGGCTAGTAAGCTTAAATATGCAGAATGTAACCAACATTTTGAAAACTATTTTGAGACTTACATAACTTGCATTAAAGACAAAATTAAAAATGATCTAAAGCACTTTTGGAGCTTTTTTAAGACAAAACGTGAAATCAACGGTTTTCGTGCATATATGACATTCAAAGAAGGGAAATCATCGGACGGGCAAGTCATATCCAACATGTTCGCTGAGTTTTTTCAATCTGTATTTAGACCAGAAGACGTTAATAAATACGAAAATCTCCACCATGATAGCGTAGGGAACTTGTCCATTGAAATACCACATATTACAATAGAAGATATAAACAAGGCTCTTAAAACATTCGGCGATGGTTGCGGTCCTGACCAAATACCAGCTTCTTTTTTGAAAGATTACACCAGTTTGGATTTCTATTTTAATTCATTTGGTAATGATAAATGACATTTCCGTCTTAGAATAGAACCGAGTTGCCATAGGGCTTTTCTTATAATCCAGACTAATTAAATAAAATAAGTGCATCAATAGGAAATCCCGATGGAAGCAGGATGCAAAAAGAGATTTATAATCATCTAATTGTGGTCGGTGATAAGAATGAACACATCTTTGATCCATTTTCGGGGTGTACAGATGACCAAACCGAACCTACTATGGCACGTCCTCGAGTTAGGAGTGTTTAAACTTTAAAATATATAATTAAGATAAAAAACAAACAAATAAGCTCGTCGACAAACAAAAGCACAGCAATCAACACTAAAAACTATTTCTGTTTTGTTACCATATAATACGAAACACCAACAAAATATCTATATTTTGTATATAGCCTGGATGTATTATATGTACATAGGTAATCAAATATTTGGATAAATCGCAATCCCCTGCGCATATTTACCTATTCACACAAAACTATATATTTACTGAAATTAATTTTGTAAAATTTGATTTCCAAAAGGTAGTTTCCGACATCGTCCATCCGCGGTACAACATTGTACATACGTTTACATAATTAATAGTGTTTACTATTCGATCCAATCTGATTATGCTTCACTTTTTGATTAGCCTATTATAAAGCATAGTCGAATATTTATTTACGTCGATGGGTGTTGAAATAAAAATCCACCCACTATGTATGGGGTTGTATTTAAGGAAAAACAACACATTTATATCGTGGTTAACAACCAATTAAAAACTAATTAAATGTTTATTTTTATTTCCCTATTTATATAACATTTTTTAACACCTAATCGTCTAATAATAATATTTGCATTAATTTACATCATTTATTTTCTAATACGGTTAAAATAATACCACGCAATGTATGTCGAGTATAAAAAAAAATTATTGATTTTATATTATCTGTAATGCTTATTATTTGAACAATGATTTTCTACTTATTTGAGCACAAGGAGATATGCAAAAATAAAAAAATATAAAAATTATAAAAACGCGATCGAAATAATCCCACGTTCATTTCAAACGAATTAATGTGTGCGGTGGAATATTTTTTTCGGCACTTTATTAAAAATATATTCGTTCCCGTGAACGAGATGACTTCTGTTTTTTTGTTCAAATCTCGCTGTAGCATTAATACTCTACATACAGCATATCATAGAGTCTAGAAAAAAAAGCTCACAATGTCTGTGTATGTATGCATTATCTTAGTTATGTGTTGTGTTTTCATTTTTATCTTACTATTTTATAGACGAGTACAGGAAACTCACCTTAAACTCGGTTTCTGCCGACCACGAGAGGATTGGATCTTCCCAAATATTGTAGTTGTGGTTACTAGCGTACCAAATTGATAGCTCCGTTTGGTACCATTCGATTCTGATTTACATTAGTGTTTGTATGTAAAGGGTGTTTTTTGTAGAGTTACAGTAGTTTAAATCATAATAAAAAATGAAACATATTTTGAATATGAAACGAAGTTATTTGTATAGAAAATTTAATGACGTTAACGTTTAAATATGATTTAAATCAAGTGGCCGCCACGGCTGGCGCGTACTAGGCGCTCTCTGGAACACCAATTTTTACAAACACCAATTTTTACTTTAAACAAGTGACTATACATAATCGCAAAGAAAATAATCCAATGATGTTAAATCACATGATCTTGGTGGCTGTTAATTGGACTATTACGTGAAATTATTCTTTCATCAAAAGCTTTTTTGAGTAAATCAATTGCATCGCGCGCTGTGTGACATATGGCTCCATCCGGTTGAAACCACATGTCCCAAGATTAATCCAGCTAATCGAGGTTCGAAAAAATGTACTCATGTCCCTATACCACTCACCATTGACGGTAAAATTCTAGCCATCATCGTTTTTGAAGAGATATGGACCAATGGCCCCGCCAGCCCATAAAGCACACCAAACAGTAATTCTCTGTGGATATAATGGTGTTTCGACAAAAGCTTGTGGATTATCCTTACTCCAAATGCAATAATTCTGGTTATTTACGTACCCATTCAACCAAAAATAAGCTTCATCGGAGAACAAAATTTTGAATAGAACAGAACCACTGTTTTGATATAAAATTTTAACAGTTTGCAAAGTTTCAACAGTTTGCTCTGTGTCTATCCATAAAGAAATGTGAAATCAAACTAAACATAAATCAACTTTCATCTGTGAAAAGGGTTGTCAAATGAAGCTGTGTTGCCAACTCAAAGTTGTGAACCTCTACAAAAACACCCTTTACATACCATTCCATGAGAGAAGAACACCAGTTCATCTAGAGTGGGTTAACAAAATTAACTGTTTATTAACTGTCTTACCCGTATTATAGGCAGAGTCAAATACCCTTTCTTTTAAGATTGTGTTGACTACTTACTGAAGTATATATTTCATATGTAAGGTAACGGAATTTCATAATTGTCAAATTTTTAGCTGGACATTTTCAAATTAGATTATTAAATTGGTTTCCGTCTTTTATTCAAAAGTTTGAGTTTTCATTATGAATGGTTTGTACAGATGTTTTCACCACTACCTACATTTTTGCCACATTTCAGGCACCAGAAAAACTATTAGTGAGAAAACTTATCTTCTTTCAAATTAATACATTTTTGGTCTTCTCGCCGAAAGTTTATTGTTGAAGCTGTAACATGGCGTGATAGATTCCCCAGAAGAAGTTGTTATCAGGGGGCGTAATGTCTGGAAAGTACGGCGGGTTAAATTTGTACTTCAGTGTTTCTAGGTGGTTGGCCTATTTTTCATACAATGCACAGCCGCTCATTTATTGTAATTGATTAATGAATCTAAAGCTACCCACACATTTGATTTGAAAGTATTTGATTCAAAATCTTATATTTTTGTTTAAAAACCGCATATTTCAAAAATATATTATGAATATAAAAATATTTTGAAGCTTTTACCATTCATTGGGTCGTCTCTTGTAAAAAACAGGGAAAATAATCTTTTAAGTTACTTGATTGTATCTATTTTACACATGTAGGTTTCCGAAGATATAGTGATGGTTAGTATCCTGTACTTTGTATAACCAAATATTGCTTATCACCATTGATTTTGGCAGCATACTGACTGGGGTGAGATACAAAACCGGGGTTTCACCAGACTTATTGTTCTGTTGTCTATAGGATGTACATGACTTTTTCATTCTTGTTTCTGGTACATTATACTAATGAGTTTATATATAGTTACGTTTATGCCATATTTTGAATAAATCTGCTAGAGGCCACTGCTCTGAACCACAATGGTTGATCATATATGCTCTCAAACTCATTAGTTAATAATCGATAATAGATAAATAATCTATATCGTGTCTAATGGCACCAGAATTCGACTGCAGCTCTTGTTCCATAAAACTACTCCAGGTTTTGATAGCTCTGGCAGTAGCGAACACAATCATCACGATTCTTTTAATTTCTTTTCAAAAGAGTTAAAATCCAAGAAAAATAGATAAAGCTTTTTTGATTATTACCTCAATCACAATAATACAGGATTGCAACCATTAAAACTATTATTCGAAGCTGCAACATGGTTTAAGTATACAGTAACTTAAATTTTTACTTATTAATTCGCTAGGGTTAATAATATTTTACATCGAGCGTCGTTACTGCTAGACGAGTCTCTAAAAGAAATTCCTCGATATCGTTAAAAAAATTCCGACAACCGAGTGGAATGCATAACAGCAGAGAACAATTTGTTTGGCTTAAAATCTTGCTTCAACAAATTTACTTTAAGTACAAAAGATGTTTCAACAACTTGAAGGTCCATAATGGATCTTCTAAAAGTAAACCCCACTTTTTATAAATTTTAAATATAAACGAATGGTTGTAGTTGGATCATTCCAGAAAAGGACAGCACGGTGTTTTTAGAGCCGTGTCGAGTTGAACTTGGAGATTTTGGAGAAGGAATGATCTCTCGATAGTTTTTATGTTGCGTTTTTGCTAAATGGATCATCTTAGCGTAGGTGAATTTTACTTTCTTTATGTGCTGCAAACCAATTTATATGTAATGAGCTGGGCAGTGGTTCGTCCAATTCCTCGAATTATGAAAAAAAAAAAAATACAAAAGATAAGGTCTTATACGTGTTCACCAGAAATAATCGAATTGAAACAATTTTAAATCCAAAAATAACAGAATATTGAGCTTTCTACCTTAAAAGGCGGTTTGGACACAATATTGTATGCCTTAACTCTTAATTCAACCTATACTTAGTCAATAAGATGGAGAAAATGGTTCTCATTGACATGACTACGTTGAAATCAAGAACATATAACTTGGTGAAGTGAACTCCTTAAGAAAACATCAATTGGCGTTCACTACTAAAACAATAGCTCGTCATTGTACATAAAAAGATGATCATCACCGCATAATAAATCTAATAAATCGAAGTTTCAAGTTAATTATTTTGTAATTCGCTAGCACTGTTGCGACTCGATACCAGACTACACATGCAAATGGCACAGTCAAAATAACAATCATTCGATAAAATATGCATTAAATTAATCTTTTTAATAAATCGGTTGACTTTAACATCGGCTTAAAACCGGCTAAGCAAATACAGCATAAAATAAATTAAGAAACAAACAACTCAAGTTTTCAAATCAAAAAAGCTCCACGGATTATGTTTACAATTTGAGTCATTCTTTACGATTCACGTTGTGTGGGCCGTTCGCATATTAGACCAATGTGCAACTCTTTACTTTATTAATATTTTCGAAGATTTTATATAAATGCAAGACCTACCCGAAAAGCACTTAACGAGCTTTTTTAAGACAAAACGAGAAATCAACGGTTTTCCTGAATATTTAATGAAGAGAAACGCGCCAATCATATCCATTTTGTTGCGAAGACATTTGGCGATGGTTGTGGTCCTGACCAAATGCCTGCTTTTTTATAACAGTTTGGAACTACCACTGTCAATACTGTTCAATCAGTCGTTGAGATTGGGCGAATTTGTTAAAAAGTTGAAAATAACTAGACCATATTATTCAAAACTGAGGATAGCATGTAATGAAGAAGTGGTACCACGTTAAATAAAGTCGTACCAACAAGGTTTGGATCTGGAAAAAGACGTCAACATTTAGATCGTCAACATTTAAATCGATAACATTTAACAAACCATATTGGACGTACTGTACACCGACTTTGCTATGGCGTTTGGCTCCATTAGGCATAGTAAAGCACCAGAACGCTTAAACGCATTTGGAGGTCCTCAAATAACCTTGTTGAACGGTTATGATCTTACTAAATCGACCGCTTAGAAACAACTGGTCCAAGTCAATTCAGTTTACATCTGGTTTCCATCTGAGCCCTTGGATTTTTACTTTATTAATCGAAGCAATCATTGAAGTTATAATACATTCAAAAATGTTGAAGTTTACTGACAACGTAAAAAATACAGAACTATCAAAAACTTTAGTGACACCGAGAAATTCAAAGAGGATATTGACAATTGAGTGATTTGGTGTCAGTCAAATTTTTGTAACCTGAACATCAATAAGTAAAAGATTTTATCATTTTATCGAAACTGTATCAAACACAAAGAACAATGTGCTGTTCGAAGTAATTATTTTTAGGGTTAAATTGAACGATGAACGGGAGATATTTATGGCCTGGAGATAATCATGATCCCGTGCTTCTCATACGAGTAGTCACAATTTAGTAACATTTTACTGGATCAATAATGAAAAATTTTCAAATTAAAGTATCCTATGAAGAAATTGAGTTTTATAAGTTGATGGACATCTAACCAATTATGATTCTAAATAGCCTCAATTTTACTTTAAGCAAGGCTAGTTTAAGGAGTACCTATTGATTGAAAGAGAGACTTGATTTCAATTATTATTTATTACTGTTTTATGCGTCTGACTATAAGGTCAGTAAATTTCTTTCACTGATCGTTTCTTTACATCCTACTGTATACCATCACAGTCAAATCGAGGACGCAAGAGTGACTGTTCAATGTACGTAGAACTATCAGCATATTGCATAGTTTCATGCCAGCTTACATTTTTTTGGTTTGTGTTATCCGTCACTCAGGATCATATGGTCCATTGTGACATGCCACTTTTTAGTTGACGTTTCGGCTATAGGTCCGATTTTACGTTATATAGCTTATAGGACTGGCAAGGAAGATGGATCGGCACACTCAACAGAGTCTCTGATGAGCTCATTAGCACCACCGGTCGCACCGCCAAAACGATCGATGATACCAGATGAATTAATACCTATATATGAATTCTCAACCCCAATATAGAAGTCAACGATGTGTTAATTATGGTACAAATAAAACTTTTGCATCCCGCCCATTGGGATTTTAACTCGGTTCCTCAGCAATTGAACCATTTGGTCGGCATGTATCATCTCTAATCCTATAAGCATGCGTGCAATGTATTTTCGTCGCCCAACCTCGGTTTTAATCATTTCATCGTTTCTTTTGAGTTTTGAGTTGCTAGTTATACATAAAAAGTTGCTAATTTTTCCGCCATGAGACGCTAAATGGGTACCTCCTGTATTTTAACATTCCAGAATAAACAAAAACCAGAAGAATAGAACATTGGAGAGAAAAAGATTTATCACCATTTTTATAAATTATTTTCTCATTAAAGTTCGTATTTTTTTCACTTTATATTTCCAAGATTCATTTCCTTGTTTTGTGCGCTTTAAAGGAATACAGATAAAAGTTTTTGCGGAAGATTTTATTGTATAGTTGTTATTGCGGAACGCTAACGGGAAATCAGAGTGAACACAAACAGAGATATATTTTATTAAATAAATTTATGTATTTTTCCACTGTATATTTCACGATTCGCTTAGTTTCCATTTTTTTTTATTGCTATCGTCTAACTGACAAATTATTTCGTTATTAAACGATTTAAATATTGACTTGACTGTGTCTTAGAGAAAATATCCCGATTGTTATCTTATAATATAGAACTTTTATATATAAATGAGAATTGAGATTCGACATAATTGATTTAATGTGTCAACAATTTATATGTTCATTTCCACCAAATCGATATCGTACGTTCCATCGTAAGAATACATACATGTATATGCAAAGTATGTATTTTGGTTAAAGAGGTGCTTGTGAAGATTTTGGTTGTGCACACATATTCAGCATAACACAAGGTGAATAACCTAAATAAACATATAAATTGAATGCTAATCGTAAATAATCTTAAAGTTCGTTCTGTTTACATAAACAAACAAACGATATATTTTGCCGTCTCTCACGTGAGAATCACTCATATATTCAAGAAATGTTCACCAAAGATATTCAAATCACATTCAACCACTTATTTACGTTTTATATTTAAGTTTTTTGTTGGATCTTATATATAATGTCATTTAACAACGTTTCAATTATTAATGTTTTTTCACTTCCGTGACAGGTTAAAAAAAAGAAAAAAAAAGTTGTTTTTGTCGTTCCCTTCTCGTATCGAATACGTCTATATAGCGCGATATACACACAGATGTATCGCTAAGACGACTAATCTGAAAAATCAAAGCGAGGAGAAAAGGAATTTGTCAATATTCAATTTCCGTTATTTCCCTTAAATTTTACGTTATTTTATTGTGTTTGCTTTTTAAGCTCGTTTATACAAATGTTTGAGATAACAAAAAATATTTATCTCTCTATTTGCGAATAATACATAAAAGCTTTATTTATGTCCCGATACATGGTTCGGATGTTGATTTTCATTATAATATGTGTGCTAACGATGAAAACGGGTTCATACAGCATGACGTTTCTATCACGGTGGAGAAGACCATCATGAGTCACAGTGCATTTCAATTTCTTATTTAGACTGTAGGTTTTGCGAGGCCAACCTACTGATATTCAAATTACGATGTGATTGGATTCACAATTCGAAAACCTTTCACAGCTATATCTGTACATGAAATCACTAGCAACACACCAGTTCTATAAAACAAGCTCTTTTATAATTGTATCACTGATTTGAACTACCAACAATGGTAAGTACAATGTAAATAGGATTACTTGCTATTTTATATAAAACAACCTTGAAGTGTAAGCTTAACCTAGAATATTGCCTAATTAACCAGTGTTTATCACAAATGAATATTTTTTGGTCAGGAGACACTTCTACCGAATGTGAAATCAAAAATATTTTATATGGTAGTTTTGTCCGTGCAGATTTGGTTTCAGAACCCAAATTTGGGCTTGAATTGTAATGGCAGCTGATTTACTCTCGTTCAACATAATCTACCATTTAGTTGAATCTTGCAGGTTTGTCGGTGCTGTTATCGGATTTTGATGTGTAGGTTGTTGGGATCCGCTCTTGCTCTATATAAATCAAATACAATTGAGTGCAAAAAACTCGCACATTGCTCAATTTTCAAAAAGGCTTTCGAATTAATCAATAATTATTATTCAACAAAATCAATACAAAAACATGCCATGAAATATTTCGCTTGGAATTCCGATCATTCGCCTATCAACACTTAGCTTGAACGGTCCTCTATTAATTACTTCTTCAACCGGAGCATTGAAATGAATATCCCAGCAGAGGTAGCCACACAAAGTGGTTGTACTAATTATGCGGGGCAGTACCAAAGTGAAGTGGCTCTACAACTAAGTTTGACCCGATTATCCTACAAGAATCTGGCCGACCTCATGCTACAGGTCAGCGTGATGACCGGTTTCTTATAATAATTTCGTTGAAAAATCGTCGTATGCATGAGTTTCAACTTGGACGACGGCTCCAAGAAGTTCGTGAAGTCGAAGTCAGCCAGTGGACAGTTAGAAAACGTCTGACTGCATACAGACCAGCAATCGAGCCCAAAATTGATCGCAATGTACTTTGAAAACCACACCCAAAATTGATCGCAATGATTTTGATCGCAATCGCACATTGATCGCCGTATTTCACTCGAATGATATGCACAATATTGCATTGAAGAACGTGTCTCGTATGGCAGTGGTTCGTGCATGTTGTATTTAACACCCGAACCAATACTGGTTGTTCATCAAGAGAAATGACTTCTCAACGGTACATTCAGAAAATACCCGAAGAGTACGTCGTACCTTTTGCCGGGCTTATAGGTTTATTTATTTTCTGTTTTAACAGGATAATATGCGAGACCGCATATACGGCTGACGTAGTATACAAGTAACTTCATGAGTGGAGGTGCCTGTTACGGAGTGGCGAGCTCAAAGTCCGGACCTCAACCCATCGAACATTTATGGGACAAGTTGAAAAGGAGGGTTCAAGTCAGAGATTTTGCTCCAATGAATCTCCAGAAGCTGAACACGCGATCGTATAGAGGAATGGGAGGCGATACATCAAGATTTTGTGAAAACTTTGGTGAAATAAATGCAGCATCGAATGGAAGCTGTCATTCGGGTCAAAAGACAGATACTTCTAATCAATAACATTTTTGTTTGTTTTATTCCACCCCTAACTTTCATACTGACAAATTCACAAAAACGTGTACTTTAAATGTTTACCACTGGAAAATCAGTTCACCCCCACAAACACGCACTATGCATAAACACAAAAAAGGTACCACTGGAAAGGTATTAAAATAGACTTTGAATCTGCATGAAAAAAAATTAAACAAATATTGAATTTTTTTGATATTTTTGAACTTTTGTGGAAAATTGAGCAATGTGTTCAATACACTGCCTAATAAACTCCATATAAGCTGTGGTCCAATTTTGTGTAAAAGTCCAATATCCAAAGTGTTGATCCAAAGCAAATTGATGGCCCGGAACAACTATTTTTTTCTTTCACAACTGGCTTAAGGTTTTGGATTAGTATTTTGAAGAGTTTTGAGAGAGTTGTCAGTATACTTATTGGACGATTTGGAATCATTATAATTTTTCAGGTACCAGAAAGTAGCAAATCGATTTCGCCATATCATTAAAAATATACGTTATAAGCTATTTTTTAGGAGACTTTTAAGTATTTTACCATTTTGATCATGTTCAGATGTATTTATAATTGGCTTAACGTCCGAAGACTAAATGTTGATGCTATGATTGCAATCTTACTAAGATGTTGAGCAAATAAAATAATTTTTCTGCTTCTAATGAATGCATTTCCAATTAATGTGCGGTTTTTCATAATGCATGTTCTGGTGCTTCTGTACGTAGGAGTCCACTAAGATAGTATTAAATTTACTCGTCTCGTTCTTCTCCAATCCGTACACTTGGCACTTCTTATATAATGTCGCTAGCTGTTGCTGAATATTTTGAATGGTTTCCACGTTTTTGTACATCTAGAGCTTCTGAGTATGGGATTGCTGTGGTTTTGTTTAGTACATACATCAGATAGTTTTTGAACAGCGTCATCTATTAAATCGATTTAAGATGACTGTTTAATGTGCATTCTTTTCATACATTAGCTTTGAATTAGCCCAAAGTAGTTAGTTGATCAATATTTACTGTCATGGTCACAGTATAACAACTTGTGCACTTAGTGTTATTTATATTAATGAATGATGATAGGTCATAGCACCTCTTAGCCAATACAAGTTGTCTTGCGATACTCTACATCGCGTAAAAGACAAAATCAGGGATTTTAGCATATTATTGGACCAAAAGGTTGTATTTCCAGTGGATATGTTCTTCTTATTAAACATATTGCATGAATACCTACAGCTGATTCCCTTTCGGAGATATTAATCTTGACCCTCTTGGGTTTTTTAGCTCAATTTTTATATTACATTCAACTTGTTCAACTTCATTCATTTGATTTTAAGTTTTATCATTTGTATTATTCAGCATGTAATACTGTTACGACTGTCACGGTGGGATAAAAATTAAAACGACCAGAGTTTAGTCAAACTTATGACTGCCTTTATAACAGACAATAAACTGTGTGAGATTAGACGCTTGCCATTGGTGGGGTTTATGGACTTATTACACAATCTATACTTATTCACTTGATATTTAAGACTAGCCGCTTGGTGGGAGCTATGGCACTAGTATTCGCTGCACTTTTGAACACTTTAAGACTTTACTGGTTAAAATCAAACTTGACCGATACGGTGATTTAGCGCTGCTTATACAAATCAGTGGTCCGCTTGATCTTTCCATTCTGCTCGCAGCTCTCAATGTGTTGGTGCATATATTTCGGTGAAGTATAATTCGAGATGTTTCCGATTTAGTTTTTTCCCTGTAACAAATTTCTGACTGTTGGTGTGTTGCAAAACCAACAGTCGTTTGTGGCTCTTTCACAACTACTCTTCTGTAACTAAGGCATTCATAAATGATGTATACCTGTCGTTTTAAAAGTTTCTGTTTAACAGGTAAAGCTCAAAATAAAATTTTATTGTCATGACTGAAATTTTGTTTGCACTTCTCATTTGTTCGACCTCCTTGTCGTTGGTGTCATCTTCGACTGTTACAAAACTAAAATCATATAAGTATTTAACCAGATAAAATACAACCATGCATAAGTTAGAACAAAATCCGATACCAAATCACACCGAGAATATTTCCACAATTTTTAATCCCAACAATATTGCCTCGAGTAAATTAGACGAATACATACAACAGAACAGCATAAAAGTTTGTACCAGTAGAATAAAAACACTTTTTGACAAAAAAATCTTGTTGTAGATAATGCTTTTGAATTAAATACCGCGATAAACTGTATTATTTTAACGTTTGCACAAGCCCCTGGAGAAATGTTGGGCTAAATGTTTTGCTCTTGTACATGTACAAAATATTGTAGACCATTTAATTTACTAGATAGTTAAGACATGTGTGGGGGTATATCTTAAGGGAACCAAATGATGTTTTGTGCAGAATAGCTTCTAATATTATATCAGAAGCTTTGTTGTAATATAAACATGTTAGATTATTGTTAATTAGATTTAAAAGTTGCTTTAAGCTTTTAAGACAATCAATCGGCTTGTGTTTGATCGGCATGTGTCTGCAAAAGTTTTACACGACTATTCTGATATTGTTGTGTCTCGGAATGATTTTTGACAAATATTTACATGTTATGTGTGGAATTTTTATTTAACTGTACCAGGAGGTGCAGATAATATCCATTGGCTTGATTTTCTATGGTATATCGGTTTCATCATATTATCTTAGTTATCATTGTTTTATAGTAAGTAAGTAGTGTTTCAGCCCAGTAAGTGTGGGCATCCATGTTTCGTAAATATTTCGAACGAAACATATAAGAGCCATAGAATATATGAGTTTATCAGAGTTTGTCGTATGAGTATGTCGTATGCGATTAAATCTAGTCACATAGAAAATCTGGCTAATTTGATCACGTTATCATAATAGGCAGAGGAGAAACAAATCCATTATTTTTTTGGTAGAATGCTGTAGTGACCGATATCTCGTAAAGTATCGATCAAACAATTTCCAATTTATGCTCGTTGTCAAGGTGGCATTCCACACTAAAATTTTTTTTACTTTTTGTTTGTTTGATTTATACAGTTGTGAGTTACAGGGTGTTAAAATGGAAGCCAACAAAGAAAAAAATCGTTACATTTAACAGATTTTTTTTCATAAAGGCGAAATGCACCTACACTGAACCAAATGTACCACTCAATATGACAAATTTTAGTGACAAAAATATTGTAACTTATTTGTCAGTGTTTTTATTGTTATTTTGAAAAAATTATTTCATTCTGATAATTTATTTTCATTTCGAATTAGAATATTACAGTTATACCTTCATTAATATTTTTCAACAAAAATATAGTTTTTTATTATTCTTAATGAACATTATTCTTAACAATATTTTATCAGTATGATAAAAATGTATTCTATATGATAAATTTATCATTTTTTTTAAATGGTCAAACTGATCAGTTTGCTATCAAAGTGAACATCAATCTAGATCGATAAGAAAATAAAAATTTGTGAAAATGGCCGATATTTCGCGTACATTCTTGTAATTCGCTAGCACTGAATGTACTCGACTGAAAGTATATATATAATTATTGCACGTCAAATCCGATAACATACGCCTGAAGAGATGGATTTGATCTATTCGATCGCACAGCAATTTAATATGACGTCATCCAACACATCGAAACCGGCCAAAGCAGAATTACATCCATAGGAGATAGATCTTAGAAATAAACCCAAAATTCCTACTCCCAAACCGACCTTAAAAACAAAATGAGGAACTCATTATAATAACTGGGGGAAGGATTATATATAGAGGGAAAAGTTCAAAATGGATGTTCCTTTTCCGGAAGAATGTTCCAAATTAAGAAAGCTTTTTCTTTTATAATATATTTTTAAGCATGTATTTTTATGAATTTAAATTAAACTTATAAATTGCTGTAACATACTTACGTGCATATACTGAAACATATGAAGTTAATTTAACAGAATTATTAAATAAGAAATCTATTAAAATCAAAATATAAAATATTCCAATCGATAACTTCAATTTTCTTATTGATAATATATTATATGAACTTTTTAGCTAGTGATAAGTTCGTAAATCTCATTGATAGGAATCTTTGTCGGTTGTATATTGATAAGGTATTTTTAATGTGAATGTAATTTTGATCAGTTTGAACCATTTTGATCAGTTTGAACCATTATAATTTTGATCAGTTTAACCATTGTCGAAAATGTCGATAAATCACAGAAATAATCGCAGTTTACCGGTATATTAGTAGTCGTAGCATCGCCAAGGAGCTAAAGATTTACCATAAAAGATTTTTAACCATTTGTGCCAAGTTGGATAATGAAAGAAGCCTAATATTTGGGTGCCACACCAATCAGTACCAAAAACATGATTGATCGAATTTACAGTTGCAAACACGACAATATTGTGCGAAAATTATCGTATAGTCAAAGCGCGGTGAAGTAGCTCAAACGGAGGCCAAACCAGAACTAACGGCCAGTAAGGTTCTACTGACCAAACACTAAATTCAGATCTCTATTGCCAAAAACTGGACCGTTTGAATCTAGTGATTGACCAGAAACGGCCAGAATTTTCCAACAGAAGAGGTGTTGTATTCTATCTGGACGTTACCTTTAAAATGGCAACAAATTATACAACAAAATGGTGCATATTTGACCTTGATTGGACATTCCGAAACATGTCAAATAAAGTCATTAATTTCACGCAAAAAAATGGATTTTAAAAGTGCATAGCGTTTCCCAAAACCATACATAGTACTCAGTGGAGATGACCTTGAAGTTGAAACTATTCATATGGCCACAGGTGAAACCGATTGTGTTGGACTTTCAACTGCTTTTATTTACCAAATCAATACGTACATCTGTGTTAAAAGCAGTAATGCAATTCCAATCCTATCGAAATTGAGAACAGGCTTTTAAGAACTTTTACAATTAATTCTATGATGTAATATGAGGAGATGCGTTGTCTGCGATACTTTTTCTTACATATTCAGATGATATTTGTGTGATTGGATTAAAGGGTAACGGAGTGAAAGAGATAATTTAGAACAGTGGTCAGCTTGCGTTGGTCTTTAAATCGACGAGTCCAAAACCAAATATCTTATGTCTAGTTTTCAACACAACGATGCTCGGAATTGATTTCAGCAGTGATAACCAGACGTATGAACTAGTGATGAGATTCAAGAATCTTGGAAAATAGTGTGGGCGAGGATATCAAGGTTCAACTAGCCGCTTGCAATCAGGTTTTATATCTTGCAAATACGGATAAGCTAAATTTATTCAGAGTGTTGATTGGACCTGTTGGCATATATGTTATTATTGATATATAGTACGAGACAACAATGGCTTATAAATATATCAAGTCATTTGTTAAATTACCTTATCGTTCTGTTGGTGGTGTCTTCAGTGCAGTCCCATTCAACAATGTTTGTTCTATATATGGCCTGTTTTTTTATTATATCGGAGAGCTCGAGAAATCAGAGAGATAATTTTTCCGAAAAATCCGATAATTTTTTATCTGAACATACTTTTTTCTGATTTTTATACACTGTACTGAAAATGTGTAAAGACCACTGAACATTAGACAACTGATTGATATTATGAATTTGAGTCGCTGTCGAATCAAACGTCAAAATATAATTGGCCTGTTTTTTCAGAGCATATATAAATATCGAAAACATAAATATACAAAAGTTAAGATAAAATGGAGCAAAATGTGTAAGTTAAACTAGTTGAAAACCCGTTTAATATAATATATTGTAATAGTGATGATTCTGACGGAAGCAACAGTGAAGACGAAAAATGTTTCAAAATATCCAATTTTGCCGAAGAAATTGTACCGTCTTATACGAACTCGATATTTAAAAGTCATTTTCGACTAAATATTGAAACTTTTAATAAACTCTGGAGACTAATCCATGACAGCAAAAGCTTAGAAAGTCATCCAGGAAGACCTGAAATACCAGTTGAAAACAAAATTCTTATCATTTTATGGTTTTTTGGAATTTACTATATTTAATAGAGCTAATAGATTTGTGTGTAATGACCACAACTGTTTTTAGAACGATTAGCGATAGATTTAATGTTGCCAAATCAACAGCCTGGAATATCATTAATGATATTTCGAAGATGATACTGGATTTAAATATTGAAAAAAGAATTATCACATGGCCTTCGGCGAGGGAACGGCTTGCTACCAAATCAGGTACATAATATAATTTAAATTATTTAGAAATATTTAGAATATTTATTGCAAATCTGTTTCAGGAATAACTGGTTCTATAGATGGTACCAATACTACTAAAGATCAGGCCGATTATTCTCTTTTATGAGTTAGTATGAGTAAATGGTTAGAAAACAACAAAATTTGTACAATTCGTTCGTAAACTGTCGATTTCTCGCAATTTTTTGACTTTGCTTTGTTGTATCTTACAATACAGGTCTTAACATCAATTTTTGTATATGAGGCATCTAAATATGATTATTTATCAAGACTGCTGTACAATAAATTTCCCATTTATTGATACATGCTCAAATTTTTCATTCATAAGAAATTTTCCTGATTTTTATTTTTATTTTCGGCTAATATGTTAGTTCGATAATATTTCGTTTATCGAATATGATCACATGATCAAAATGGTTCAATGTGATTCGAGAAAATGTATAAACAGTGATTATATAACGTAACTCCTCTTTTGCATTTGAATTTTGTATAGGAAAAACACTAGCACACAAAGAATACACAAAGTCACGAAAATTATTTTTTTTGTTTTGTTTACGTTGATTTTTTTGTTTTTGATGGTACATTGTCTGTTACTGTTATTGTATTGTTTGTTTACTTGTCAGTATGAAAAAAATTGACCTAAAATATATTTAATTTTTGGCAAATTTAAAATATATTTGCGAAAATATAAATTTTAATAAACATATAAATATAAATAAGTTTTATATTATTCAATTCATAATTTTATTGACTATGTCGGTTGACAAAATTTGTATAGTTGTTAATTCATTAATTTTATTTCGAAAAATTAAACGAAACAACAATATAATTATTTTTGGAAATAATAAAATTAACATTTTGTTTAATTTATTTCCTAGTTAAAATTCAAATAGCCATTATCAAAATCCAAATAAAATTGATAAATATCTAAAAACCTAAAAAAAAATTCCGAACAGATAAAATTGTATGTATATTGAAAATAAATTACGAAAACATAAAATTTATCATAAAACAAATACATCCTCCCGTCGCAATTGCTCGAAGCAAACTAAAACAAAGCAACAAAATCCAGTGTTGCCAACTATTTTATTTTGTGGGTGCCAGATTGTACTTAAAATAGGGCTAAATTGACAGTTCATAGGGCTAAATTTTATTTATATGAATTATATTAAAAAAAACACATAAATGTAATAGATTAACCACTAGTAAAATTTTGTTTTATCATTTATTAATTTATAAATAAAGAGTGGTACACAAATAAAAAAATAATAAAGCTAATTGACGTAAAGGTGACGTACACCAACTTAGACTACATATTTTTATTCAATATGAAAATATAATAATATAGTAAACTTAAAAAAATTATAAATATTCATAAAATTATATAAAATAATAATTTGATTTTTTCATCACATTAAATTAGTCTTATATTTTAATAGTCTCTAGTTTTGGTATAAATATAATATATATATATATATATATATATATATATATATATATATATATATATATATATATATATATATATATATATATATATATATATATATTTATTTATATATATATTTATAAATATATATATATATATATATATATATATATATATATATATATATATATATATATATATATATATATATATATATAGATATATATAGATATATACTATTCAATTGTATATAATAGTTGATTGATAGGCAACTTTTCTTCGTTTTCATCTTCTTTAGTATTGTACGCAGCCATAGTTACTTTACTAACAACATCAGGAGGTAAAACGTAATTGTTACAGCATTGTTCATACCTTTGTAATCCAAACCTTATAGTAAGAATGGCATTTAAAGTTGATAATTCCATACGATTTCGTGTTTTTATTTTGATTAAATTCATTTGACTAAACACCCGTTCAATGTCACCATTCGAATGAGGAAGACTCAAAAGTTTTAGAGCAAATTTGGAAAGTTCCTCGAATGGATTTTTTCCAGTTGAGTCGCGATACTTATTAACTTCAAGCCACAAATCTATAGTTCTTTTTGATTGCCACTTAATAGTGTCCATATTTTTATACTGGAATTCTATTTCGGTAATGATGCCTGGATCAGATTCAAAATATTTTAAAATTGGTATAATGGATTCTTTATATTTATCAAATACTTTATCATAACTGATAATATACATTTGTTTTAAATGTAAGATATTGTCGGGTAATCTATTTTTCAATTCAATTATTAAATTTTTTAAAAATATAATGCAATCTTTTCTTACTGTTTCTTGTTGCGGTAAAGTCAGTGTTTTAATTTCACATTCAAAATTGTAACCGAGCTTGGAAGACCAGTCAACGTAATTGTTGATATTCATAGTTATCACATCAAAAGTGTGATTATAAACTATCTTACGCGCAAGTGATTTTAATAAGTTTACTAAATCGTTCAGGAGCTTCGAAGGATCTGCTGTTTTAGATTGGAATGCTAAATTGACATTGGTAACTTCTTTTAAAATCGGTACCAACAAAATTATATAAACTTTCAATGTTTTGTTTTTATACATTTGACTTAACATATCTGCAGTTTTGCAGTCTTGTTTTTCAATGTTAAACATTGTCGATAGCTCAAGCCAAGAGGATAATATTGTTTTAGCCGCTTTTTCAATGGACAACCAACGTGTCACTATTAATGACATTCATTAACTAAAATTAACTAAAAAAAAGAAAATAATTCATAATCAGTACGATACAATTTTTTGAAATTGTATTATATATCAGCGTATAGCGATTCTACATTTCTACTTACCAATGGCAAGGCAATGGCAAGTATAAGATAAAAAACAATCTCGAAATTTCGAAAACGAGGCACGCCTTACTAGATTTACAGTTCGGTTATTTGATACAATTAGAAAATTCACAATATAATAAATTAACAATTAGCAAATTTCACAAATAAATATATAAAACTATTAGTGATTTTAATTGTACTTACCAAAATAAATATGATGTAATTAAAAAAATATTTATCAAATTTTTTTATATCTACACTTGTACCCACAACACTCAGACTCACTATTGAAGATGAAATGAAATGAAAAATTGAATTTGAATTGAAATAAAATATAATTAAAAATTACCGTTTCAGTGTTTCACGTTATTTTAAATTTGAAGTCGGGCGTACGTGAATAGCTTATATAAATATGATGTTTAGAGATACTATAACCAAAACGAGACAAATAGATGGTATATGATTATGATTAGTTTGTCTTTTTGTTCTATATGAACATGATTAGATTATCTTTTTCTACCATAAATGCAATAATGAGTCTGTTTTATTCTCGATTTAGTGTAAAAAAAGTAATAGAGTATAATGCAGTTTGTTTGTTTTGATAAATGATAAAAATGGTATATACCGAAAAACGTTGACTGTTGATAGGGCTATATTAGGGGCTAATCACGTCAAAATAGTGCTAAATTGCACTAGGGTGCAAGAGCAGTTTGTTTGGGGCTAAACCATTTATGAATAGGGCTAAATCTAGCCCCGAAAGGGCCAAGTTGGCAACACTGACAAAATCAAAAATAAATTAAAAACGAAACGAATGCACTAAAAGACAACAAAGCACAACAAACGTGAAAGTAATTTAATTCATACAATTCAAACTGTTTTAATAATCCTAAATAAAAATTCTGTAAGCCTAAAAAAAATTAAAACGCATAAAATGTTATGTGATCTAAAAATATTACGTAAAAACAAAATCATACTGACAACGAACACATGCTTTCGCCTCAAATGCTCGTAGCAAACTAAAACAAGGAAACAAAATCAAAAATAAAATAAAAATGAAGCGAAATGCACTAAAGACAACGAAGCACAAAACTGTTTGCATTATTTCTAAAAAATATTGAAACGAAGGAAAATGAAAAAAAAACGAGCGGGATGTAAAATAAAATCATATTACTACTTGTCAACGGGAAACAGAGCAAAATATAACAAACAATATGTATTTAAACCCGATATTACAAATTCATTTCGTTTTATTTCTCTATTCACGATCGAAAATATAAAAATCTAGATTCTTAAATCTTCAAAAACATGAATTAAAATATTGGTTTAAATGAAAATTATTAATCCAGGATTGTTGATAAATAATCATTTTCCAAACTCTGGAAAGTGAGTAATTGGTTATCGGGCCTGCCTACCAAGTTATAGGAAGTTAAAAGTCAAAAATTTCGAAAAAATCAGCTTTTTCATACGATTGTTGATGTATTTACCACTTTCTAACCCATTACACATACATAGGATCGGCCATGTTTTTCGATGGGAAACGGCCGTATACATATACGCATTGATGGTACTCATATCCCCATCATTGCTCCAGGAAATCATACAAATTCGTATGTCGACAGAAAAGGTTTCCACTCACTTTTATTACAAGCTGTATGTGACCATCGTTTGAAATTCACTCACTTTTATGCAGGCGAAGCTGGATCTCTTCATGATGCTCGGGTTTTTACCAGATCAAATTTAAAAAAACAAGGTAGAATCAGGTAATTAGTTTAAGATTGTTATAATATTTCAACTTTTAATTATTTTGATCATTCCTTGGCCAGACGATTTCGAATTATTGATGGATGAACATATACTTGGAGATTCGGCGTATAAGTTAGATCATTTTTTATTAGTTCCTTTCAAAAATAATGGCCATCTTGCAGATGAAGAACTCTTTAATAACACAATCCATTCCAAGTGCCGTGTTGACATTGAACTAGTCTTCGGAATATTAAAGGGGCGATTTAGACGACTTAAATACGTCGAAACGAAAATAACCGAGCTTATCCCACTTTACATTGGAGCGTGTGTGTGTTATTTTACACAATTTGTGTGTAGAAAGTGGGGACCAATTCGATCCAGATGATGATCAACTGGATGAAATAATTACAGGTGACGAAAGCGGCCGGCCAACAAATTACGCAGATTCAAGCTCCAGTGATGATGAACAAAATACAAATTTAAGTGAAGGTCAACGAAAACGATTGTATATTATGAATTCTTTATTTTAAATTATATTTCAATTTAAATTCTTATTTTTAGTATCACATTTTTAATTGTATATAATAATAATAAATAGTATATATTCTATATGCATATAGTATCATGTGTAAACTGTTTATCTTCTAAATTTACTTGGAATATAAAACTATCTGTCTGGGCATTCCAAGCTATTCCTAATACTTTGACCGGATCCGGATGATCTGAAATGATTTTAAGACTATTATTCAAATCTGATTGATTAATTAAGTTTCTCATTTGAGCATCATTTGACGACAGTTTTCTGAGATTGAAGTCTCCACTGCGTAGAATTTTTAATAGGTCGTCCTTCAATTTAATTAATTCATGTAGAGTTGGAGCGCCGGTCATCACGTCATCTACGTAAGTATTACTTCTTATTGCCCGACGTGCTTTGGGGTATTGCTCTTCATTTAACTCAGCTAGTTCCTTTAAACATCTAGTAGCCATAAACGAAGCTGAAGCCATTCCATAAGTTACCGTATTTAGCGCATATGGTCGTATGTTTTGCTTATCATCTCGCCATAGGAGTATTTGATGTTTGGTATCTTCCCTTGCTACTAGCATTTGGCGATACATTTTCTCTATGTCGCCAACTAAAACATGTGAATGTTGACGAAACCGCAGGAGTATATGAAACAAGCTATAGATTGTACGTTCGGGCCTACCATTAGATTTTGGTTCAATGAAACTCCTGTGGTTGATTTTGCGGATGCGTCAAAAACTACGCGTAATTTTGTCGTACTACTGCTGCCTTTCATTACTCCGTGGTGTGGCAGGATATACAATTTTTGAAGTTCCTTACTTCTTATATCGACTGGCCTCATGTGATTTAATTGTTCGTATTCTTTCAAAAAGTCTATACGTACAGTTTACGAAATTGTTCATTTGCCTTGAATTTTCTCTCCATGGCTAACAATCTTGAGACTGCTTGATGGTAAGTTGATCCAATTAAGTTCGATGTTTCCTTAAATGGAAGTTTAGTGATGAATCTTCCGTCATGAGCTCGTTGAGTGGTATACTCTTGAACCATTGTTCGCAATCCTGTTCTTCTTTACTTGTGGCGGAAATTTGATTGACTTCCTCAATTTCCCAAAATCGTTGTAATCTAGCATCAATGTCGACGATAGTGGCGAAGGAATTCGTTCTATTGGTTGTTTCAGTTTGGTGTTTACCACCAATAATCCAGCCCACCTTAGTATTATGCGCGATTAAACTGGATTCTAGTTTCATGATTTTTCCTTCAAACAATTCGAAAACGATGTCTGCTCCAAGGAGTATATCGATTGATCCGGGTTTAAAAAAGTAAGGATCTGCCAAACTAATGTTTTTCAGGTTTTTTATGCCACTAATATCAAATTCAAATGCTGGTAACGTAGATGTGATCTTTCGTATTATAAGTGCCTTAAAGGATGCCAACTGAGTTGAATTAAATCTTGATGTAATTCGTAGGGTTGTGACTCCCCGAGATGTTCCACTGTTAATTTGTCCAATACCTGATATTAGGTTTCTACAGTTCTGCCGGGGCATTCCTAATTTTTGCACCAGTGATTCGGTTAC
The DNA here is from genome assembly GCA_963932295.1 of Tipula lateralis. Lineage (NCBI taxonomy): Eukaryota > Metazoa > Arthropoda > Insecta > Diptera > Tipulidae > Tipula > Tipula lateralis. The sequence continues at coordinate 186,953,606 of OZ010736.1, read as the reverse complement.
GAATGAGGCTTGAGAAGCTGTGTCTAACAAGGCACAGCATGTTCTTGGTACACCAAGTTCATCAAATACGTTGATTAAGGCTGTTGGTAGTATAGTTTGTAGGGTACACTTCAATGAAATTTGTTGATCCAAATTTGTATCTGCAATGTCGTTCGATCATGTATGAAGATTAACTCTAGGATCAACTTCGACGATGTTGTTTTTGGCCTCAGTACTAGTGGTAAGTGTATTTGATGTATTATAAATATGTAGTAAGGTGTGATGTTTGAGAGAACAATCACGGCACCTTCTCTTCATTCTACAATCATACGCACTATGTCCTTGATTTAGGCAGTTGAAACATCTTTTATTTGTGGCCATTAGATTTCTACGTTCTTCAATTAGTAGTGGTAGCATAACTATTTCGTGACCTGATTGATGTTGGTTTTGGTGTAGTTGCTTTAGTTGGACGGATTGAATGTGCCCTTATCGACTCGAGTGCATCGGTTCTTTTTATTAGAAAATCGAAGAATTCTGTAATCTTTGGAAATTGAATGTTTGCGTTCTGTTGTGCCCATAAGCTGCGTGTTTCGTCATCCAATTTTTCTTGTAGAATGTATATGAGCCAGGGATCACTGGCCTCTGCTTGATCTCCTAATGCCTTTAGCCCACGTACCTCCTCATCGGAGGTGTAAAATAATTTCCTTATATTGGAGGCCGTTGCTAAATGTACAGTAGGTTGCTCGATAAAACTACGTATAAATGCATTGATTGTATGACGTTTTCGGTCATATCTCTGTTGTAGTTCTTTTAGTGCTTCCATATAATTAGCTTCTGTTACCTTGAGATGTTTTACCAGCGAAAATGCTTCACCCTTAAGTAAGCCCATCAGATATTGAAATTTTTGCACTGGGGTGATATTTTCGCGACTATGTATACTGGAATAAAACAAATCAAAAAAACTTTGCCATTCGGTATAGTCGCCAGTAAATGGTGGAATCTGTAATTTAGCAAGTCGAATTTCGGGAGCGTGATGCATACTGGAAGTATTTAAAATAGTGTCGTTATCCAAGTATTTAATTTGGCTACAACGCTGTAGTAAGAATTTCTGCATCGGCCATTTTGGATTCTTCTTCACAATTAATTGCAAATATGGATGCTTCAACGTCCATAAATTTGTCAAGTATTTCCTTGGCACGATTAGATTTAACTCTCATTTCTTCAACTGTTTCACCAGAGCGCTCGGTTATGCCGCTTGCATAATTGGATAACCTTGTTAAGATACCTATGTATATAGAGCTTTGTTTCTTTAAACCGTCTAATTCACTACTCATTTCACAATTTGAATTCACAGATCTTCACCAATTTTATAATTATGCGACTAGTAAACTTGAATTTAATCGATAAACCTTTACTTATCTGCAAATCCGGCTCGAAGGACCATGTGTAAACTGCTTGGATGTCGATTCAGCAAGATGGTGGATGGATTTGCTTGCTTAACCAATTACTGCTTCACCGAAATCCTTTATTCTCAAAGTCAACGATGAGGATTGACAATCTGAGATTATGTTGATTATTTTAGATATATTAATTGAACTGTTGGTATGCTCAATTGGTCTTAATTGTGTTTTTTTTGTAATACTTTTAAGCTGATGGTTTTATTCTGAATGACCCAAATTTTACAAATTGTAAATTTCTTAATTTAAGTTATTAGAAAGAGATGAATATATAAGCCCGCCTAATGTTTAAATATAATAATTCGGAATTGATTCGGACAACACTAATATAAATTATAGGTATGACTACCGGACTTCAACTGTAGTGATCGTACTTGACAATAATTGTAATGTGACATAATAAACAATGTCTAATTTAAATATGTTTTAAATATATGAATACTTCTTAAATGGTAAGTGAAATTGCCAAGGAACATTAAATGATTTGAAACCATATCTCAAGATGGATCAAATTAAAGAGTTGGATGGTCAGATCATTTGATTTTTCCTTTACATATTGGCATTTGAATTTAATAACTTATATAATCAGCTGATAGTGATTAATTTCTTTTAGATTTGACAGCTAATTGACGATGGCAAATTAAGACAAACAGAGATGAGTTTATTATTTGAGAATATAATTAGAACTAGTGATTGTTTTATTTAATTTCAGCTGACTAAATTGATGAACTCGAACATATAGGTATGTTCAATTACATTTGGGAATCATTATTTTCTATGAAATAATCCACAAACCGTTTGAAATCTTTATTGTGTTCTATCATCAGCTCTAATTTCTTCCTTCGGTATTCATCTTTGGAATTTCGCTGACATCTTCGCTTCCTTTCAGTGACTGATTCTTTTGTTTCATAAGGATGTCCTGCCGTCGCTTTTCCGTTACGTTCTCTTACACTAAAATTTGCACTTGGGCTGGTACTGGATGTTGTTTAAAGGGACGATATAGTAGGATCTCCAGCCATAATTTCATCAACAGCATCAAAATAGCTCCAACATTTTCTATTTTGGCCTGTAGTATTGTTATAGTCCTTTATCGCTTTATATTTTTTCTTTAAAGCCTTCCATTAGGATTCAACTTGAATCCAAATATACCGTTTTGCAGGTTATAGTATTCAGCAGTTTTTAGTTCATTCAATAAAAATAAAATATTATGTGAGGTCCATTTAATGCTATCTATCATGAAAAATTATTAGCGAATAAGTTATTGGTCCTATATATTTGGCCTGTTTTATTATTATATCGGAGCGATCAGAGAAATCAGAGAGATAATTTATCTGAACAATCCGATATTATTTTATATGAAAAGATCTTTTTCTGATTTTTATACACTGTACTGAAAATATGTAAGACAACTGATTGACATTACGCATTTGACTCGCTGTCGAATCAAACGTCAAAATATAATATAGAAATTAAAATTAAATTAGAACACATAATATATAAATTATAATATATATAAATAATACAAAAATTAATATAATTAATTTATTGATTACCATTTTCCATAGCGTCCGCCGTCTTAGCTGTCAAATTATTGAAAATATATTTTCCTCTGAACTATCTGAAAAATAATTCAGATAGAAAATTGACGATCTGAGAATGCTCAGAGAAAATAACAAAACGTTGAAAAAATATTCGGATCGATCAGATAAAATAATAAAACGCAAAAGGCTTTCTTTTTATCTCTCTGATTTCTCCGATGTAATAAAAAAACCGGGCCAATACATATATTAACATGTTTAAGATCTGTTTAAGTATATGTACTTCACTAAAGCCGAAAGCATTTTTAAACAAATGCCGCAAAATCTGATAAAAGTCGAGTGAGCTTTTAAATATCAGAAAATAATTTAACCTCATTTTTTACCCAATAAGCGTATGTATATACGGTTTGTTTGGTGCGTATAAAGCACAAATTTATCATTAAACAAGGAAGAAGAAGAAAAATCTCATTAAAGTTTTTCATCTATGTGTACATACAGAAGTATATACTCGAGAAGAAGTATATGTATATAGATACGCCTGTCTCTCGGTTTTACTTCCAAATATTGTTTATAACAAATAAACATAAATAAATTATTACAACTTTCCATTCCACGTTACGTATATGTACAAGTTAAATAAATTGTTTATAAAGAAACTTTTTTAAATCACGTAACACTTTTAACATGATTTATATTTAGTTGAATATGAATTTATAATAAATAAATATCCAAGGAGCTTTTCATTTTGAGCTTTCCTCCTTGTATATTTTATATGTTTGTTTAGTGTTTTTCCAGTCTTATACACAAAAATGTTTTAATTTTTTTTTTACTCTTGTTTTTTCTCCAGCTTGCTTGCTCCACACTCGCTGCTAGATGTATGTTGTATCTTGTTATACCAATAAAAGGGGGTAAGGCGAAATATTTTCCAACATTTGTATTATATTCTTAAAACATTTGTTTGTACCACATCCCATATATATATTCGAAAAGATAATTTATTGTATGTTATGCTGTACATAAATGTGTAAGAAGGTTGGATTTAAAACGTCGACCATAGCTATAATATATAATTCTTCGGTTGTTATATGCGCTGGTACGTATCCACAACACAAAACATTAAATCTAATAAAAAGACGATTACATTTTTTTACTGAATTGAATGCGCTTTTTGTTTTCATCATATAATGTGCATCCACGAAAGCAACAAGATGGGAATGTATAGCCCTGCCTCTACATTTTTTGGTGCATCTAAATTCATTTTTAAGTATGATAAATTGATGTTGATCTAATTTAAATTGATAATAATGATATCAACAGCATAACTATATACATAATTGTAGCATCAACATATAAATATGCTGATTAAAAATTTATGTTAATTCACACTTTACGTTCATTAATTTCTATCTCATGTAACATATTACTTTAACTTAATTATACACCATGGACTTGGGGGGTGCATGTTCAAGATTAATCTACCATTCTCTTCATCAAAAGCAATTTATATTATTTCATTCATAAAATACACAAACATAAAAAGCTGCAACATAGAAATTAATGTACATTTATAATTTTATGGATTTTGTAGCTTTTGTGCAGTTTCTTTACATTTTCCAAAAAACCATAATATTTTTTAAGTTTTGTGTTGTGCCACAAAATTTTACATATATTGTACTTTAATAAATCTTCAACTGAAATTTTGCAACAACAAATACACAATAAAGCAGCACATAGTTTTTCAAAAGAATTCTCCAGACTTTATATAACCTAAAAAAAAATATTTATGTAGACTATAGTGAATGAAACTTAATCTTTTATGTATAAAGTTTATACATTATCTGAGTTCAATTGAACATTATAAGATGTACTGTATCCGTCGTTCGAATTGTGTATGAAACTGGAGCTTAAGGTATGTATGTGAGCCTGTTTGTTACTTTGTTTTTTGTCGCAAAGAAATATCGCAAAGTATCTCAAATGTTGGTTAAGTACAAGTAGAGTGTTTTCTAACATATACGGACCCTATACAGTATCTTATAAAAGGTTTTGATATTCACTGAGTAATAATTGGTTAATCGTTATCTGTTTTCTCCAAATTCCAAGAAAACATATTGAGAAGTTTCGACAGTTTGACAGATGTATTTGAAAAAATATGAAGCCTCTTACTGACTTTAAAAAAGGAACCAGATTAAAACTTAGCTTACGCAGTTGAAGTATATAGGTCTAATTGAAAGACATTAGATAATATACATTTCAATCACATAGGCTGTCAATAGAAACCTCCTACGATCAATTAGATTTCATTAGTTGGAGGAGATTATTGAATTGAGTTACGAGGTGGTTTATATAAAAAATACTAGTCAAAGTGGTACAAAAAAGCCATTATCACTGTTCAAGATATAGAAGTTAGGCCCTCGGTAGTACAGATTGAAAAGCCACATATTAAGCGCCACATAAAAAGGTCAACGTACTTCTTTTCAAATAAAGAACGTACTTCTGGACACCATCTAACTGGTGAATACGACAATCCGCAAGTTAATTTAAAGTGTGTACACTGTGGTCAAGGTCATCCTGCTAATTATCGAGGATGTATTGTTGCAAAGGAATTGCAGAAAATTAAAAATCAAAGGATGAATAAAGCTCAAATGTATATGGTCTGGCAAATCGGTATGAGAAGCAGACAGAACAGAAAAACGGGCAACCGTTTAGCCGCCAATTAAGAACTGAAGGTGTAACATATGCCGAAGCAACTAGAAGCGCAGTCAATAAACCCCAGCAAAAATTGATACATGTTGACATCAGTCAAACATTACAAGATATTCTCATAAAATTAAATAAATTTGATGAGAGGCTACAAAAATTGGAAGAAAAAGCATTGGGAGCTAAGCCCGAATTAATACAGAAATGAACAACACAATGAACATCATGTCATGGAATGCTAATGGTTTGATCCGACATCAGCACGAGCTACAAGCAGTGCTCGAAATTGAGAATATAGATTTCGGAAACACATTTTACTAAACAATCCTTATTACATTTAAAGGTTATTGTGTTTATCATACTATATTCATCCAGATAATTCAGCCAGAGGAGGAAGCGCAGTTATCATTAAAAAAAATATCCAACATTTTGAAGAAGCAAAGTATGAAAAAGAAGAAATTCAGGCCACAGTTGTTTATATAAAAACTAACAACGTTCCTATTGTTGTGGCAGGATTGTACTGCCCACCAAGACATTCTATCAAAAACAAACAATATTCAGAGTTTTTCAAACGGTTCGGGAAAAGGTTCATCATAGACGGTGACTTCAATGCAAAGAATACTCACTGGGGTTCTAGATTGACAACAACTAAAGGAAAAGAATAACTAATCGCTATTAAAGAAAATGGATGTGAATCCATTTCAACAGGAAAACCAACATATTGGCCAACTGACCCAGGAAAAATACCTGACCTAATCGATTTTTTTATAACCAAATATTTCTAATAATTTTATGAAAGTCGAAGAGAGCCAAGATATGAGCTCAGACCATTCTCCAATAGTTTTAACTCTAAGCGAGTGTATCATCCAAAAAGGGAATAATCCAGCATTAACTAACAAATACACGGACTGGAAAAGTTTCAAAGTACACCTCAAACAAAGAATACTTTTGAAAGTTCCTTTAAAAACTATAGCCCAACTGGACAAAGAAGTAGAAAAGTTTGCTACGGATATCCAGCAATCAGCATGGAAAAGTACTCCAGAAATCAAATCAAGGTTAAAAGGAAATAACTATCCAATATAAATTAGAGATCTCCTTAGGGATAAACGCAAATCCAGATAAAACCAAACAAGAGCTCCACAAGATAAAAAAGACTAAACAATCTTACTCAACAATTAACAAGAGAAATTTGGAAATTAAAAACTGAGTCACTTAATTTCTACTTAAGTAAATTGACGAATGACAGTAATACAGAATATTCACTCTGGAAAGCAACTAAAACTCTGAAATGGCCAATAATGTCAATACACCCTATCAGGAAAATGGATGGATCATGGGCGAGGAAAAACAAAGAAAAAGCTGAAGGATTTGCTAACCATCTTGAAAATATATTTCAACCTCATGAATGTCAATTGCGAGAAACATTTGATAAAAACATAATTCAAATACACGATGATGTTACACCTACATCGTTCAAAGAAGTAGCAAACGAAATTAAAAACAATTTTAATTTTTAATTTTAATTAACAAACTTAAAGAAAGCACCCGGGTTTGATTTTGACAGATACAACAGAGAAATTGCAAGCCGCCATAGATCAAGTATTGAACTGGACAAAAAAATGGCGCATAAAATTAAATGAAACTAAATCTGTCCACGTCGATTTTACGAACAAGAGATTAGTATTCAAACCAGTATATTTAAACAACCAAGAAATACCGCAAACACTGCTAAATATCTTGGTATGACATTAGACGCTAAGCTTTGCTGGAAGGCTCATGTAAAAAAGAAAAGAAATGAGATGGGTTTAAAATACAATAAAATGTATTGGTTACTGGGAAGAAATTCTCATCTATCAATCCCTAATAAGATTCTGCTATATAAGCAAATATTGAAGCCTGTTTGGACTTACGGTATACAGCTGTGGGGCTGTATAAAGCAGACCGACAGAGATATTATCCAACGGTTCCAAAATAAGGTGTTAAGAAACATCGTGAATGCACCATGGTTTGTCAAAAATATAGACATACACAAAGATTTGGGCATAGACCCCATCAAAACTGAAATTATGAAATTTGCTAGAAGTCACGAACAACGACTGCTGCATCATGTCAACCTAGAGGCTATCCAGCTACTGGATAATACGGATTTATTAAGAAGGCTAAAAAGAGTAAAGCCTTTTGAGTTAGTGTAAAATCGATTAAAATAAATGTATCTAGCGCACAACAAAAGCGCGATTAAATAACAAATATCATGTAATAAGGAGTACATCGATGGATGAACCCTTAAATTTCTGTAAAATTTAGTAGTTTAAGTTTGAATAAAATTGCTTATTAGTCTAAGACTAGATTGTAATTAAAAAGAAATAATAAAGAAAAATTATTTAAAAAAAAAAAAAACTTCTTTTCAAAGATATATTCTCATCCCACTGCAACAGGAGAACATTAACAAACAAATGTGAAAAGAAAAAGAGGGATCTTGAAGTGTAGTACCTGCTTTAGAAGTACTGAGAAACAAAATAGTGGATACGTTTCCTATTAATTCGAAATACAATGTATCTTATTTATAGTTACTGGATCTTACAACTGCAGGTTTAAAACCTTATATTAACCCAATAAAACTTTGTGACTTGGTTTAAGTTTTATTTTAGCAACCGCATCCAATATATCAACATTCGTAAAAGTAGGTTCAAGCTAATTCAATCTGCATCGGATTTTTCACAAGGTTTCCATCTTGGCCCTTGGATTTTGACAAATTTTTATACACTGAAGTCATTCTACACTGAAAAATTTGAATGTATGCTGACGACCTTAAAATATACAGAGGATATTGACAGTTAAGTGATATGGTGTGAGGCAAATTTTTTTAGTCTGAACATCAATAAATGAAGACTTTATCATTCCACCGGAAATTAATTCCAGTTCTAAAACAGTACGAAATACAAAATATTCCATTGAAGCGAGTATCTGAGATCAATGCTCGTTTTTGTCTTTTTGTTAACAATTTGTTGCTAAATATAATTATTTGTGGGGTTTTATTTAACGAAGGACGGGAGATATTTATGTTTTCATTTGATGCTACAAACATCAGTTAACTAGAGGGTATTCAGAAAAAGATTATCTGTCACTTACCTTGGTAAAGCGGTTGGGAGTATGATCACGAATACTAGACTGGAAAATAGGCGTGAGCTTTTAACATGTTTGTTTTTTGGCAATATTTTATAAGGTCACATTGACGCACCATCAGTACTGGAACGTTTACAAATTAAAGTACCCAGTAGACATCTAAGAAGAAATGAGTTCTTGCAATTTGAAGTCAATAGAATCAACTAGGGTTCTAATAAACCGATTAACATGATGTGCAAAAGCTTTAATCAGATAAATCACCTGTTCGATTTTACTTCTAGCAGAGATACCTTAAAGCGAAGATCGAAGCAACACTGCGTCTTCTTGATTTTAATAATTTTTATTTAATTTTTTATGTTTCAGTCTATTATGTTATTTTTAATGTTAAGTCATATTTGTAGACAATAAATAAACAATGCACTGTATTGTACCAATAAATATGGCACACAATCGATAAGAGCTTTCACGCATGTGATATCGAAACTATGATGCAACTAATATATTTACCAACGTCCGACTAATAATGACAGTGTAATAATTTATATAGCACGAAGAAATATGACCCACCTAGAAAAAGTAGGCTCCACAATAGGATTTTAAATTGTACAACCGAAACGTTATTGGTTTGTAACCGTTGAGTGGCTTTACAATATAATACTGATACAGTATTCTTTTTTAAAGCCGTTTTTTAGAGAAACAGACTACTTTTGAGACGTTCCTTTTGTGCAAACAACAAAGAAAAAGCTTAACTTAAAAGCCGTCCATATTGAGCATATCTGTCATTCTACAACTGGAACAATTCAAAATGTCCGGTTTTTGGAATGACATGCATCTTCAAAGAAAAATTGTGGAATGTACATAAATCGAATGTTGTATGATCTGAAACAGTTATGAAATTTATTGACATAAATTCGTGCAAGCTACTAGACCATTTGCTTATAAACTTGGAATTAAAAAAATACTTTGATCCATGATATTTTCAAAGTAATATTTAAAAAAATTCTGGTTATTCCCCGGGAATAGGGAATTGGAGAAAGATTTTATATGCAATTTCAGTTCAAATATATTTTTTCCGGGCTCCTGACAAAAAAAGTTCGATGTAAATATTTATAAATTGGGAATAATTTTTCCATACTAAAATTGGAACTAGCAACTTAGTATGCCAGAAAAACAATATTTTAACTCAAATTACATATAAAACCATGCCCATATTCCCTTTTCCCCGGAATTACCAGAATTGGGCCACTGGTGCTAAAAGATGAGCAGAACGAATTAGAATATGAGTACATATACACATAGTATTTTATCAGTTAGTTTCAAAACATTATTAACCCCAATAACCTGAAAAATATTATTGAAACTCTGAAATATGCAATTTGGAATAACACCAGATTGTTAGAGCTGTTACGGAAACAACAGGTTACGGAATTGGAACCGTATTCCCTTTCACTCTCAATGAATGATTTTTTATAATATTATAATAAAAAATATTCTGGTTTATGACAGCTTTTGCATAGAGCTTAGGACCGACTAACTCGTGATCAATCACTGTTAACACGAAACCTTTCTCCACATCAGTCCTCCAAGATCTCATTCGATTATTTGCTACTACCACCAAGATCTGTGCCAATGACAGCTCCATGCAGGCTTACACCAAACACTTCAATGCATATCATTGTTCCCTCCTTTCATTGTTTGGTTCATCCCACAACGCCAGTTCTGCTTACCAAAAGTGGCCTACTAGGCACAATATATCATTAAAGAACCTCTAATGACTTCAATCAAGAAAGTCGAGAATCTTACCCATTTAAAGTTTGATAATAGGTTGAGGTCGTTTCGGCCCCAATTCCTCTAATCATATACGCTTTACCAGATAAGACTATTTTTCCAAAAATTAATATGCATCAGCTATCCTGAGGGAAACTTCGGAGGGAACCAGCTACTAGATGGTTTGATTGGTCTTTCGCCCTTATACCCAATTCTGACAATCGATTTGCACGTCAGAACTGCTACGATCCTCCATCAGGGTTTCCCCTGAATTCGACCTGATCAGGTATAGTTCACCATCTTTCGAGTCACGGTATATATGCTTACAGTACGGCTTTAAGTCATAAACCATAAGCAATATGAGTGGATTAAAACGCCCATGGATGAAGATGCAATCATATAAAATTACATGTAATCCCATATATTAGTAACGTTAATTATGCCTTTAAAGCCCAATGGCTCGCACATATACTAGACTCCTTGGTCCGTGTTTCAAGACGGGTCCCAAAGGTATCCCAAATCATTTCATTGCCGATAAGATCGTTTACTATAACATGTGTCATCATACTGGCAGATATTTTTATAGTTCCCTAAGTAACATTTACAAGTAAATATGAAAGGAGGTCCATATAAAATCACTGACAGAAATCTACATATGTAGTATATTGATAACACATCGCAATGCGATTATAGAAGAAAAGTACATAATATAATTTATTTTAACTTTTATACCAATGAATCTCTTCTTTTTCAAGTTTGCGTTCATTGGGTTTAATCTCTTAGTGGTTTCACGTACTGTTTAACTCTCTATTCAGAGTTCTTTTCAATTTTCCCTTACGGTACTTGTTCGCTATCGGTCTCGTGGTTATATTTAGTCTTAGATGGAGTTTACCACCAACTTAGTGCTGCACTATCAAGCAACACGACTCTCAAGAGATATCTCCTAAACATTACATATAAAAAATAACTGAGTTCTAATTTATTTTGCTTCTATTAGGGACCCTCAACCATATGTGGTTCAAGCAGAGTATTTACATATATACCATTAGCATGGACCGCAATGTGCGTTCAAAATGTTAATGTTCATGTCTCCTGCAGTTCACATAACTTCACGCAGTTTGCTGCGTTCTTCATCGACACACGAGCCTTGTGATCCCCCGCTAAGAGTGATTTTTTTTTGGTAAGTATTATGTTAAGGTTTCATTTGTGGAGCGAAAAACTATAATCGAATATTACTTTATCAGTGATAATGTATCGAACTCCATGAATGTAAATTTTTTTATTTCTTTTTCTTGATCATGTTCTTTAATGATCCTTCCGCAGGTTCACCTACGGAAACCTTGTTACGACTTTTACTTCCTCTAAATATACAAGTTTGGTCAATTTTGGTAAAACAACCACAACACAAGAAGCATCACCACTAACATCACTAACATCGGTAGTAGCGACGGACGGTGTGTAAAAAGGGCAGGGACGTAATTAATGCGAGCTAATGACCCGTACTTACTGGAAATTCCAGGTTTATATGAACAGTTTCAGTCCACAATCCCAACCACGAAGGTGGTTCAGCGGTTTACCCGGTCGAGCCGGATAGTGCATAAAAGTATATGAACTAAGAAATTTTAATTGTGAACAAAGTGCATTCAGAACTATGATTTTATCAATAAAATAGATGGTTAAAAGGCTATTCAAAGTAATTCGTGATCTTTAAAACTTACTAAGACTATAGTTTGCGTGATCAATCATTTAAATTCAATTGTGATAAATTTCTGTGTGGCTAAAAATGGCTGATCTAGGCGGTCTAACCCAAAAACGTGGACATTTGAAGGGTATTCTTACGAATATACGAAAATGGGTCGATAAAATTGATCAATCGGTTTTTGTCGAGCCAATGGAGGCTGACTTAGAAGAACTTGATTAATTATGGGACGATTTCAACTAGGTCAATGATGAAATCTCGATTATTGGAAGTAAATCTGATGCCGATTCTTTCCACGACAAGTTTTTGAAACAAAAGCCTTACTAGATCGCTGTATAAGATATCTGAACGAGCCTTGCACTAGCTCAGGGAACGGTTTTACTGATTTTTCGAGGGCTCAATCAGTTGATTTACCCCCACCACGCATTACAATCGAACTTTTTGATGGTAGCTATGAATATTAGATGACCTTTAGAGACCTTTACTTGACGTCGATACATAAGTTAAGTTTACATGCGCGTTGATATGGCGTCAGGAGAAATCATTACTAGGTTAATAGCAGCAAAGACTAAATTAGCACCATTGAAGCAAGTATCTCTACCAAGACTGGAATTATGTGGAGCTCATCTACTGAGTAAGTTAGTGAAGCTGGTGAAAGAATCTATGACCATAAAATATGAGCACATCCATGCGTGGACCGATTCTAAGATAGTTCTAGCTTTGTTGTCAGAGCATCCTAGAAAATGGCAGACATTCATTGCAAATCGAACGTCACAAATATTGGAAGACATATTTTAGAATCGGTAACTTCCAAATTTAGTGGAATGTCCCTTAAATAATACTGATACCAAAATCTCCCAAGCCATCAGAAGAAGTTGAGGGTCTGTAAGATAGACCAACTGTTTCTTAATTATTTGAAACAGTATAAAAGCTTATTCTGCTTGAGATAAAACTAATACCGGACCATAATGTCGAGCTAGTTTGTATTTAGATTAGAACACTCGACAGAAATGCAATTAGATATAATAGAACACAAAATAGAAGGGGTCATGTAAAAAAATAAATATTGACCAATTCTATTCATAAGCTATCAATAACAGTAGGGTACATACACAACGACTCGAACAAACAAATATGGTTTTTCACAGGTTATCTTGGCTCTATAGTAAATCAGTAGAGTAAATTTGCCTGAAAGTAATGCAGATGACATCGCAATACTATTACTGCACAAACAATGCAACATAACTAACGCCTATTGAAACTTAATTTAACTTAGAATTATGAGAACTAAGAATTACAAATAATTTAATTGAGCTTACACATTTGACGAGATACATCGATTCAGGAGGTTGATTTGCCCTCATCCAATATTTTTTAAACCAGAATAAGGAGCTTTTTATGAGATTGGTAAACTTCATACGCTCGATACTCTTACCCTATAAAATATAATGACCTATACAGTTATTAAGAACCAATGCTCGTGTGGTTTATGACCTCCACTCTTTCTTATAAAATCGCAAATCTTAACTTTAGATGAGTCCTTCACTGCAAAATAGTAAATTAATATATTTTCCTATCATATCCGTACCCCTCAATCAAATTCTTACAACGACTGTAAAAATATTCAATTTACTTGTTTTAAAATATAGGATCCATTTTCCATGTAATTCGAACCTCACCAACTCTCATATACATAATATCCTACTAGGAATAAGCTCAAAAATTGTTATGAATTCTGAGTACTCATAAATAGCGTTATAACTCTGAGCTTATCTTTTTCATTTTAACGATGTGTGGGCAGATCCACAGGCAGCCTAAATTTTCACTTATAGGTGGTGCATTTGTATCGAGAAAGCGAAAGAAATAAGTCTCTAACCGCAAGTCACATCATTTACTAAGAAGAACAAATTGAAGATGAATATTTGGTCAGTAAATTTTTATGTAAGTCGTGATATATTGGAAAGTCTATATTCCTTCATTTATAACTACTTACAGTACAGCTTTGTATAATTGAGTTTGTTTTTTGTTTTGTCTTCCTCCCATATTGTAAGATATGGGAGGAAGCTCAACTGGTTAATGGCGATATCAAGGACAAGAATGAAAGATAAGTTTGTGTACAGAGAATAGAATAAAACTAAAGTGATAAGAAATGAGTACATGAATTCAAAACATACAGAATCATTTCATGCACACCCTATTAAGCTCGAGCCTTGAAAGTCGTTGATTGTGAATTTATATAATCTAATCGGTATTCACAACACCGTGGCACGATTTAATATTTTTTTTTACCTCATCCAATGACCGTGACAGGTTAAACTATTTGTGTTACCTCAATGTACCTCGATGCGATGTAAAAAAACAAACAATTTTTGCATAATTTTATTTTTAAAACGTGCCAATATTATGCGATGTTGGATTGAAGATGAAGCTTTTTTATGCTTTCGATATTACGATAAATTCAATTGCGATGAATGATTACAAATGAGGCTATATAAATGCGAATGATAAACAATAAATTCATTATTCAGTGGTTGGAGAAAATAACAAGAAATCGAACACTCTTGTTATTCAAAGTATTTGGCACAGTAAACATATGTCACCAAGAGCTTTTTTATTTAAATGTTAATTACATTTCCAAACAGTGAGTGAGATATTAAATTTAAATTAATTGAATCATTATATACAAAATTGTGTTCGTGCTTTTATTTGTGTATCCACAATTAGCAATACTTTGTAGCAGAAAAAAGCTCATACACATTCAGAAAACAATGTAAACAGTTTTACAATCTTTGTGTCTAATTTCAATGTCTAGACATGAATTTGCTGAAACTTGATTCTGAATCGGTGACTCCAGGGTACATCCATACTCTTATAGAACACAAAAACATGACGAAAATATATTTTCAATTAGATATGTACATATTATTACACGATCAAAAACAATAAAAAAGTATAAAATAATTCGTAATAAAATTAAAATAACCGAAAAAGAGCTTAAAAAGTTTCGAGTCCCCTATGCAAAACGAAACATAAAACTTATTCAATTTTCCGAATTGTTTTGTATATATTTTGTTTCTTTTATGTTTTTGTGTGGATCCGAAAGCGCACATTACTCATGGGAATATGAAAGTTTTTTATTCCTGTATTGTATTGTGTGTTCGTTTGAATGGTTAGTCCTCTAGAAATTTGGACAAATCTAAAATGTCAACAACAATAAAAAGTTGGATATGTCGTTTGTGTATAACATGATTTTGATACTAAGACGACTATCTACTATATAGAGGAGCATATGGCATCGACTGGACCAACCGACTTTATTACGGGCTTTATTTGCAGCACCCCATGTGCTTGAATTCTGTTTTACTCTCTCGTTGTAGATTCCATTCTAATAATATTCGTGTTATGTCAGAACTTTCTCAGTGTGTGATCGACCCATCTCCACTTACGTTGTCTGATTTTGGTCATTTAACATACGCTGGCCCTATAATTTCGCTGATAGGAGAAAATATATTCCTGTATTTTTTTACAGCAGCTGTGTGCACATTTGCTTCTTTCATTGTCCTGACATCTTAGGGAGATTCGAAATTTTTTGTTAACTAGATAACTGATCAATTTTGATTCATGGTTTTGCTATTTGGTGACGACCAATTTTATTTATTTGTGTCCTTGTATGGGAACTTACGGCCTTCTACGAAAAGATGATTTGAAACAAAAGAATCTAATGCAAAAGCGACGCAGGTGATGAATGTGATCACTGAAGCTTGTTGAAAAACAATAGTAGAAAAACCATTATATAACCATCTTCAACTAACATACTGCTGGACGGATCAGATTGCATAATTCCACTGGATATGCCATCATGCAAGGAGAAAATACCTACGTGCCTATAAGTGAGTAATCGTCTATATAGGAAAGAGCTGTGCAGTGAAGTGGCCGTGACCCATGGGAGGACCCTGTAAAATCATCATGAATATAGAAATTTAAATGCATCGCCACCCACTTGTCCAGTGGCACATAACAAAATTGTTAACACTTTATTCCCGCAACAATATTATTTGATCCCTGCTTTTGATGTAATATCTGGCTCAGAAGAAGTACCCTAGGTATCCACAGAAGAAATCATCAGTGTATATTAATGGTTTGGGAATTTAAAAGCTCCTGGACCTGATAATATTCCCAATATTGCTCCGAATTCAGAGAAGTTTACAACTCGTATCTAAGAGGAGGGGTATTTCCACAACGCCTGGTTTTGTTGCCAAAGACAAATAAACCTCCAGAAGATCAATCTGCGTACCGACCATTGGGCATGTTGGAAACGGCTGGCAAAGTATTAGAGCGCATAATATATAACCGATTGGAGAAATCTTTGCAAAGGGCGGGAAACCTCATGAAAATCACATAGAAAGCGACAGATGGTAGAAGATGGAGGCTCAAAAAATATTGCAATGGTCACACTGGATATCAAGAATCCGTTCAACTCGCCCAAATGGAACTATATCCTCAATGCTATGCATGAGCCGGTGTACAAATGGAGGATCATTTCAGATATTTTCGTAATAGAATATTAATGTTTAATACAATTCCATGATGGTTTCATGAAATAAAAAGTCACGGGTGGAATTCCTCAAGGATCAGTATTGGAAACTTTGCTTTGGCACATTATGTACGATTGCGTCTTGAGGCTCATCGTATCAGATGGTGTTGATATCGTGGGCATCGCGGTTGATGTTACCGTTTTTGTTGTAACGAAAACCATAGAGGAAATAAGGTTGACCAATTTAATTATTAAAAAGTGGCTGATATCATTTGGACACCAGTTAGCTGACCATAAAACCGAAGTAGTCTTAGCTACTAGTATAATGTAAATATCGATAGTTGTGGAATGTTAATTCCCTCGCAGCCATCATCACGATATCTGTGTTGAAATTAATGTACGTATAAACTTTAAGGATCACCTTAGTAGTAGAAAAACTGGCAAAGTAACTGCAACCCTATCCCGCATTATTCCCTACATTAGCCTAGGTGCTTTTAAAGTGGTATGTGGATTTCGCGCAATATCCGATGGCGCGACACGTGTTATTGCAGGAATGATCCCAATCGAATTACTGGCAAAGAAAGGAATAAATGGTACCTATACCGACAATAACTAGGAAGTAGAGCATCAGGATGCATTGCAACAGTAGCAGAATGGCAAAGATACTGGAAAAGCTCGGAAAAAGGCCGGTGGACTTATCGTATGACACCATCCATCGAAAAGTGGATAAATAGGCAACATGACGAAATTAATTACTTCCTGTCACAGTTCCTAAGTGGGCATGGTTGTTTTGGTGCATAACTTTACAGATTTAAACATGCCAACTTTCCAGACTGTCCCGCCTAAAATGGATCACAAGGAGATGTGCAACATATATTTTCTTTCTTTCAATGCCCATAGTTCGAGACAACTCGGAGAGAGCTCTCGGATGTCCTAGGGCAGCGGAATGCTATAAAATAGAATGTTGTCGGTCATACAGCAGCAGTCGTTCTAAAGGAGCTGCAGCGCTTAGAGCGTGCTAAAGAAGAACATCATACTATGACTAGATAGCGGTGGCAATCTAAATCTTAGGTTGAGACGCTGGGAAGAATAAAGAATTTATTAACTAGTCACCTCCATGCGAAGTAATTTCTAGCGATAGTTCTGCATGGAAGATGAAGGAGGGTTTAGATGGTAAAATCGTCACTGCTGTTGAGATGTTTGCTCCTCGAAACTTCGTCTTCTTGAAGATTTCCTCACTTTACCCATTAAAAAAAAATTAAAAATAGGAATAAGAATCCAGTCATTTTGTGTTGCTGCCAAATCCCCGGCCAAGCCCGAATGGTCATATCTTAGCCTTAAACTCATCATGAACTATTTTTATTTCATTTCGGTGTGTGTTTGATTACTTTTGTACTGATCGGTTTTAATTCAAATTTATTGTAGTAAAATTTATTGTATTTATTGTTACTTTGCTGTAGTTAAAATGGTCGACCAGAGTTACTGTTTTCCTGTACTTCTTGTTAAAAGCTTCGCTAGTTTTCCATCTTATTTCACTGAGTAAGACTCAATTCACACCCGGGAATGATATGTAAGTTTTTGTGATCATTTTTTGTTTCAGATTAACTAATGATTGATGTATTGAATCTAATTCAGTTTCCAGGAGTGTTAGATAAGGTACTTATTGTTGTCGCTCTATATTTTACTAACGCTCTATCCGCCAAAACCCGATCGAGTTATTTATTATTTACGATTTGACATTTATCTCTATATTGTCCAAATGTGTTCATAAATTTTGAAAAACCATGTTTTTACTGCGTAATATTATCTGCATTTTTGAATTATTTGAAGCTATTATCACAGATAAATAACTTCGCTTACTATTTTGTTCCTACGTGATTTCTAATTAAAGGAGTACGACAATAATATTTCTATGGGCATAATGAAACAAAAAAAAAATTTGTTTCATTATGCCAATAAAAATATTATTGTCGTACTCCTTTAATTAGAAATCACGTAGGAACAAAATAGTAAGCGAAGTTATTTATCTGTACAAAGTATATATAGTCTGTGCTATTATGCTAAACACCAACATCCAAAAATACCTGTAGGATGTATTCTTTATCAGACATAAGCAGATTATAGAATTTTTAATGTTCTGCATTATTATTATGAGATTAGTTGAATTGTTATTCCGAAAATATTGTTATTTTTCCATCCCATGGGATGTTGCACTCTCATCGCGCAATCAGCTTTATTTCAATATTAAAGTAAATTACATAGGGTCATTGCTCCCAGCCATAATTACAATTTCAAACCCAAAATTGGTTTCATCAATTAAATTTTTTTTTGCTTCTCTAAATTATAAATTAAAAGTGTATATATGTATGTACAATAAAAATGGGGACAATTTATTATATCACTGTTGTAATCGTGGAAAGTAATTGGCGCGCGCGAGACAAGAGGACAAAATTCGTCACTCTTAAAAAACATATAATTTGCCAACCTTTATAAAATTAACAACAACAACAAAAAAGCTCGATGGAAATTAATTAAAAATTCAATTTAAAATATTATTTCTATTTCTACAGTGTTTCAAAAAAAATTCTTGTTGTATTTTAATGACAAAAAAACTGAAAAATTTTATAGGACATAACAGCAAAATTAATTAAAAGATATTTTTTTCATTCATTTTCACTCATTTTCCAACAAATTTTTCGCCATTTATATATATATATATATATATATATATATATATATATATATATATATATATATATATATATATATATATATATATATATATATATATATATATATATATATATATATATATATATATATATATATATATATATATATATATATATATATATATATATTTGTTCTAACAAATAAAATAAAATAATTTCTTATCTTTCAGTATAATTTAGGTCAACTGCTAATTATTAGGATAATTAAAATAGATTTTTAGATGAATAATTTTTTAAGTCTTATCACTACTGTATATCGTTGTATGTATAATATTATCACTTAAGTGAATTTCGTGTATTTTATGTAAATAAATTATACCAAAAATTTTTATAATTTATTTGAAAGATTTTAATGAGTGGTGAAGTAAAGTTCGTATTTACTTGTTTTAATTAAAAGTTGAACAAAAAACTATAAATAAATGTACTCTAAATTAAAAAGTTTTGGTAAATAATTTCAACTTTTTGTTTTTAGTTGTTGGCAATCAATTTAGAGTTTATATTAATTATTGGTGACCTATATATTTGGTTATCAGAAGTAGTTAACATTTACTTTATCCCAATAATTGTTTATACAACATGCATGCATATCTAATTAAAATTTTTGAATTTATTTATTTACGACACAAATCTAATTAGTGTTTGTATAACTTTTTGTTGAATAACAAAATTTAAACTATTTTTGGAGATCCCAGATATCGTTCCATTATTGTAAATTAGTTTTTATACAGTGAAAATGTTTGTAGTAAATGATTTTGTAGGAATTAGATTTTTAATTGAATTTTAATTTGATAGAAATCTGATTAGATTACATTGTAGATATATTTGGATTAGTTTCATATGTTAATTAAATTTTGAGACAATTTAAATATAGGTATTTATGATCTCTAATTTTATGTTGATGGATATGACAATAAGATCAATATGAGATATATTATTTAAAATACAACTGAATCGTTCTAGAACAATATTCGATTATAAGGTGTCGCTGGTGCAAACATCAAATAATTTGGGCTCGTTTGGTCTCCAAGGCTAAATAGTCGTAGGTGTATAATAACTGCACAGTGACTCAGCACATGTTTCGAAGGATAAACTTCCAAACTAAGAACTGATAACTGCGTGATATAAAGTCCCAATTTTTAAGTTGTTAACTAATGGCAATGAAACTAATGAATGATAGCTACAACTCAGATATACTGAACCAAATAAGCCCCTTTAAAACTATTGACCAATGCAGACTCCGAACGTTACGCCAGTAGGTGGTTTGAAGCCTATACACAAAAATACATGCTTCAAGTTACTATATAAGAAAAAAAAAGCTTTCTTATTGGAACATGCATTCGAGTAGCAGTTTACAAATATTTTGAACTTCTCCCCTCCATCTCCCCCAAGTTATTATTACTGGAGTTTCTCATTTTGTTTTTAAAGGCCGGTTTTAGAGTAGGGATTTTGGATTTATTTCTAAAATCTATACAATAATATCCATCGAATTCTTCTTTGGCAGGATGACGTTATATTTAATAGATAGATAGAATAGATTACGTATGCTACCTGACTTGTTGTGCAATTCTTATATATATGTGCAGTCGAGAACGTTCAGTCTAGCGAATTACAAGAGCTTACGCGAAATATCGGCCATTTACGCAAATTAATAGTTTCTTATCGATCTAGAATGATGTTCACTTTGATAGAAAACTGATCAGGTAGAACAATTAAGAAAAACTGATAAATTTATCATATAGAATACATTTTTATCATAGTGATAAAATATTGTTAAGAATAATGTTCATTAAGACTAATAAAAAATTATATTTTTGTTCAAAAATTGTAATATTCTGATTCGAAATGATAATAAATTATCAGAATGCAATAATTTTTTCAAAAAAACAATAATAATACTGAAAAATATTTATCATTATTTTTGTCGCTCAAATTTGTTATATTGAGTAGTACATTTGGTTCTGTGTACCAATTATCCTGTTTCGGATGTCTTCTAGTGATAAAGCAACACACACCAGATCAACGGCAACTTCATTTCTTTTACCTCCATCTTCTTTTCTTTTACCCTATTTAATGACAATCTAATTCTTGGTTGTTTTAAATCTTTAAAGTCAACAGCCATTAGCAGTAAGATATAATCTAGATTTTTTAACTTGTAGCATTTTTTGCTCATTTGATTTAATTTTCTACACATACCAGACTCCTGCCCAATATGAAATTTAGATAAACTACCAAATAGTCGGTTTTCCCTACAAAGTTCTCTGATGGCATTATTCCCCTGAATTAAAGCTATCTGATGTACTTTATTGAACATTCACCATCTAAGTCCTTCATCACAATATCTAAGAACCGCATAGGACTTTGGTTAAATGACAATTCCTAGTCCATTTCTTATCTATAGAATAAAATGTAGGTGAATAATAAATGCTCAGTGACACAGCACATGTTTCACAGAATAATCTCTTTGCAATCACAGAATCAATAACCGTCTGATACACTTGGTCTCAATTTTTTAAAGTGGTAACCTATTGCAATAAGACTCATGTTGAAAGTCGAGTTTAAAGCTGCGTTTATGACATTCCTCAATCGCATGTATTTTTGGTTGTATTTCTGCCAATTCATGCCCAAAAGCTCCTTAGTCTATCCTGTCATTTGTTTTAATTTAACCATATACCAGAACAGATGGTTTCATTGTTTTGAAATACAACCAGAATTTTTAGTGGCTCAAAAAAAATGGTATATTAGCAGTATTCCACTGATTAATCGATTACAAGCTTTTCGATTAACTATACCTTCTTAGCGCTGCTAAGAAGGTATAGTTAATCGAAAGATTAACTTACAGATACTTTGTTTTTATTTGCTTGACTGAGCATCGTATTAAAATATGTCGAAATCAGCGGTATTTTGTTATTGTATCTGCTGTTCAAATTTCCCAAGCGGCTTCGTCTTCTGTTAATTGGCGATGGTTGATTAATTTGGCCGCAGCACCCTTTAACATAATTGACTTTATGGGTAACACTAATTTGTGTTTTTTCATGGATGATATTGCTGAAGCGAAGGTGTTCAATGTTTTCGAAGTACTGTTCTATCAAGTACTTCATGCATAGATCTTCTTGATCAGTAAAGCCAGATTTGCATTATGAAAAAAAATTTGTCAGTATTTTTTACTGAAAAAAACAAAGCGATTAAAAAAATTAAAAATGCCATTAGAGTGACAGATATCGTTTTAACTTTTTCTTTTTTTATAGTGGATAAATTTTGACATATGCGTGTTACATAACCAATAAATTTCAAATTTATTTTTGAAAAAAAAGACAAATATCACTTTGAACCTACAACAATTAATTTAAAAAAAAATCTTAACATAATTATTCATTATTTAAATTATTTTCACAATGAATTAAAATGAATGACTCAAAACGAAATGTTAAAATTATGAGTTGACCATAAAAAATTATCCATCTTTATTTTTCCTATGAAATATTTCTCCAGTACTGAATAAAAATACTTCTATTGATATATTTTGTTAGTACTGCTGTAATAGTTTTCTCAGTAACCATAAAAATTTATTCAGTACTGAATAATTTAGTATTTTTTATTTCTCTCGCACTTTAAAAAATTATATATTTTATCCCGCCTTGACTATTTTGTCAGTATTTTTTCATAATGGAAATCAGGCTTAATGAGCATACAAATTTCCACGTAGAGTTTAGCTCTATCATTTTTTGCATCGCTCTTATAGTGACACGTTGATTGTTGGCTTGAGCTTAGTTGCGACAAGGTTTTCGGCTTCATTAGTTTTTCTATAGAGGCTTTTCATCCAAATTGTCTGCCGCTTAATTAGTTGTTGTAGTTCAGGATATGTGAGATTTGGATTCGACCCAATGTTTGTGTTGTTCATCGTTGAGTTCGGATCGTTGAACTACTTTTTTTCTTCGGTTGTTATTATTCTCGAAAATGATGAGGCTTGCAATGGTATCTAGTCCGCTTTAAAACGACTGCGAAATGCCACCGGTAAGATGCCAACTCGAAGCACTACTGTTAAATATCGCTTGTGGGAGATTATACCAGAAAAAAATAATTTTGACCAGGATTTAAACGATACTGATTTATTATGTGATAATACTGCATTATGTAAAAATTTGTTCCTAGAAATTAAATTAATTACATTCTCAATGAATAAACTTTGAAAATGACTTAAAGCATTTTAATTGCGGTCAGTATATTTTTATGGCATTTTATTGAAACTTTAATTTTAATTTAAAGACTCTTAATTCTGCACTATCATTTGATTTAATTTTTTCCATATACCAGACTTCTGATATATGAAAAAATTAAAATTGTAAGGTTGCCTAACAAACGGTCTGTTAGCATTATTACAGAGATTCCTAGCTATTCGATGTACTTTATTTCAGTCATTTGCCACGATACCTAGGAACCGTAAGACTTTGGTTTTTTGATATATTCCAGTAAATTGCTGATCAATTTGATCAAACTCCTCGATGTTTAATCTCCTTGGCAAATTGACTCGTTGTACAATTCCTAACGGGAGTACTTGTAATGCTACCATATTTATACCTGGGTTATCACTAACTCCTTATGCAACATTGAAACATTATGTCAATAGATTTTTGCATTAAATACGAATTTCGTCCAATGATGGGTGATAAATCTCGTGTTGCTGAGTCTACTAAGAAGCCTTCCAATCACTTAAGATTATTTTGAACTCGATTTATATGTTTCACTCCTTAACTAATAATGTCGTAAGATTTGGAAATGTTAATAAAGACACTATGAGATTCATTAAAGATATGCTTAAAATCATCAAGGATATATGTATATATATATATATATATATATATATGTATATATATATATATATATATATATATACATATATATATATATATATATATATATATATATATATATATATATATATATATATATATATATATATATATATATATATATATATATATATATATATATATATATATATATATATATATATATATATATATATATATATATATATATATATATATATATATATATATATATATATATATATATATATATATATATATATATATATATATATATATATATATATATATATATATATATATATATGTATATTCATGATGGTTTGGGTAGACAACTAAACAAAAAACTCGAAGTTGGGCGCCAGTCTACCAGCACGTATGTCCGGCTTTGCTCTTGTATATGAGCGAGTAGACTTGGGCGGGGTATCCAAAAATACCACCAGAAAAACCACCAGGCAACATGAATTATATCAAGGCAATTATTCGGATCAGAAGGATAATTTGGGATCGGGAGTGAGAATGTGGAAAAGCTAAGTTAAGGGAAGACTCAACTGTATTGCCATGCTGTCAGATAACGGGTCGGCACGGAAGTACATGACTATGCCGACAGGTTATCTCGACTGCTCCAGCAACATGGACACCATCACTGTCTGCTACTTCGTTTCTATATATATGTGTTTGTATATGGTCTCCAATAAACAATCGTTGTAGTTCATAAACGTGTAGTTCATTTTTGATTGAGGCTATAATAACACTACAAACTAACTTCACAAATAATTTGGCTATTTCAGTCTTCTCTTTTTAAGAAAAACAGAAACACCAAAACTAAAATATTATCAATTCACATTTTTCATATCAATAACATTTATATTTTAAGACCATCAATAGAAAAAAAATTATACAATAGTCTGGATGCGGAAATACTGTCTGACCGTCATCCACCTTTTCAGTTTTCTATTTTATTTCTTTACTATTCTTATAGTTTTGTCTTTTCTCGCCTTCACCTTTGTCGAACCAAATTATACTGTCCCTCTCCAGTTATTTTCCGCTGACCATCACGACTTTCGTTTTGCCCCCCTGGTAAGTGTTCCGCGAATCTCTTTTTCAGCAATTCGAGATTTTCGCAATATTTCGAGTGACTTGGCACATTTTCTATCGCACCCATATCTGCCATCTATTTTTTTTTCTTCCGAGCATACATCCGCCGGAATCGTGGCTATTTATTCTTCTTTCAGATTTCTGGCACCTCTGTCGGCGGTTTCTCGCAGCATTTTTTTGGACGCAAAATACAAAATGGTTAATATACTGGCTTAAGCCCAACATCGGCATTTGTTTTTTTATTTTTATTTATTTATTTATTTTTATCGATGCTATACAGACGAGCTCAGTGAGGCGGGAGCATAAAAGATGGATCTTAGGAGATGGATGAGGATATTGACTGAAAGTGGCAATTGATTTAACAAAATATCTTTACAATTCGAGCTTGATTGGTGGCTTTATTTAACCAATTTAGCCTAACATACCAAGCAACGCTTCAAATGCTGATTCATTATATTATCCATCCCTTTCAAAAAAAACTTGGCGACGCGCTATTTGATCTCTATCGTCCACGAGATTTAGATTGTTTGAATAAAGGTTTATAGTTTACATCATTAAGTTGGCCACTTTATTCTGACTGACTCGTGTTCAGCTCCTGCTATAGTTTTTCTTGCTTTGCAGTAAAAGTTGTCATTCTGTTTTTGACAGACGGCTATTTCATTGTATGATGCTTTGAAAGAAGCCTATTCGATTAAGCCTGGCTGCTGTTGGTAGTTCATTTATTCCTTAACAGATGAGTGTCCATGAGGCTCTTTAAGATTTTCTAAATTCAAGGTTGTTATATAATTGGAAGCGATAGTAAATAAAACGCCGGTTTTAGCTTAATGATTTAGAGGGTTTCTTATTAATCCTCGGTCTCGAGTTCGATTCTCACCGTTGACCAAAAATAAACATGCACCGGATGACATAAAACGCGATTGTGTATAAAAACGTTAAAATGGTAAGGGACGTTTACGGTCATAGATTATTTATGAATAATTTGAGCCATAAATTATTTATGAATAAGACATTTTGCTGTTACATTTTACTTTTCTCAATCATATGCAATTAAATAGTTCGGTGTTTGTCCATTTTGGACATTTGTTGCGTAGAAACGGTAGACCTATGTTCAATTTTCTATTTGCTCTAAACTATTGTTTTTAGATATTCAGTTAATTCTGAGCTAAGGACTGGCGAACCGATGAAGATATAAGACAAACACCACAGCGACATAAATAGAGACCCGAAGAGCCATTCTTAGATTTCAGTGTGTCATTATATGACATTCTGTCATTAGCACTACCACTTCAGTATCCGCTTTCCTAGTATGACATAATTAATTGGTTAAGTCGCAATATGCGACCAGGACTACAAGCTTCATTCGCTTGATAAACCCTTTTCGTTATAGCCACACTCGTAAATCGGTTCATAGCTGTGGAAGATGCATGGAAAAAATAGAATGGATTCCGGAAATGGTACATCAAACCAGACGCCAATTCAATGAATTCGGAACGGGCCGTAATGAAAGTGATACGACATCCAATCAAGCTTTATTATCTGAGCTGAATAGATCATCAGGTTCTATATTGTCGCAATATTCAGGAAATAATATTCAAAATACAAGTATGTGTTAGAATTGAGATAAAAATTGTAATTTATTTAAGGATTGTCCTACGCATATGTTACAAATTTTCTGTTTTTCGATTTGGAGAAAAAGACGTATATAAATTTAATTGAAAAATTTGTCAAGCTTAGTTAGCGGGAAATGCCCAGTGGGTGTCAGAAATCTTGGGGTTTTGAGATACGAGAAGCCAACGATCACCAAAACCACCGTAGAGGAAGCAGCAACGAATATATACAGATCCGAACTTTTATCCAATAATAAAGAAAAACCAGGATTAAATACTCTTACTGTACCTGTAACACAATCTACTCTTCTACACCACTGAATTAAAATTGTTTATCAGATTGCCAAGTTTTAGCGGAGCTTTAAATTTATATTAAGATCTACATAGGGTTCATGTTTGAAACAGATGTTTCATAGTGTTCAACTGTTCTAGCCCCAAATTTTGTTCTTCAGACGGTAACCGATGCAAAAGTCTTTGTATAAGCTAAAATTTATTTATAGATTACATATAATAGAGTACATTAAAAAATTAAATCAAAGGTTTTACTGCAGGTAAATATATTATTACCACCCATCTATAGTACCACCGAAAGTGAGTTTGTTGTGTAGCATAAATAAGTGCTTCTTTGTGCAAACTAAGTACTTTTTTCATTATATACTCCGTTCAGTTGTATACTTTCATTACAGATGCTTACAGTATGTTTATTACAAGTACATTTTAAATTGCATACAAAATGAGATAAATAGTCGAATCGAGTTTCCTAAACGAACCATACACTGATGAAATTTTATTTTCTCCCCAAAATAACTTGAAAATAGATGAAAATTTAAATGAACCGAAATATTACAATTTACAATCATTCCCCATTCGTTCTAAAAAAACTGTAGTTCAAAAAGGATCTACATCCATCCGTTCATCTACCAACCGAAAGTGTTAAATAAACTAGAAATTTCGATATACAGTATTAAAACGTAATGGTTAGAACATTAAAAGGTCATATCACATAGAAAAAAGCTCATGCAAGTTAATATACTTGGTGTACGTATGTGTGTGTGTGTGTGTGTTTTATACAAAAGGATAATATGAAATTTATTCATTAGAGAACATCAAAATCATTTATTTTGTACGTATACGTATGTACAATGTTAAAGGTATAATAACAATAATTTCCTAATATAATCTTCGTGTATGATTTTGTTGGAAAGCTCGAGCACCAGGAGACGGGTATAGATAGAAAATAATGTTTTAAAATTCGATTAGATTTTTTTTCTAGTGAGAATTGAAAAATCTATTATAACTGGGAAAATTTATTTTAATGATTCTAAAGTTTTACTTCTATATGGTGAAGTTTTAATGGGGCGGTTACACATTAGACAAAGTCTATATATACATAATCTTTGTTAGTTCAATTTTACAGAGTATAAAGTTTTGTAATTACGTGACGGTTTACGACCACATATAATGATTTGAAATAAATATATATATATTGAGATGCACCTCAGGTCTTCAAGTTATCGGAGAATAAAATCAACCCGAACCCATGTTTCATTATATACGTATGTATCTGCGACCATTCTCTTTGATTTAAACTATTCTCACAATGACTAATGATGTTTGTCTTCTACATTTTTATTTCGTTACATTATTTTAACAATGACAAATAGTTTTTTTTATAGATGTATTATCTTGTACGATAACAACAAACTTTTTTTCAATTCTATTTCATTTCCCACATTGTCTTCGTATCACACGTCAAAAGCTTTCTGTCTTATTTGGCAAAAGAATGGAAAAATAAATAAAATCTACTAGAAATGAAATTTTATATAAAATAAACATCTGGTATGTGAATAAAATTTGATTTGAATATTTTGATTGCGTTTCATGTACAAGGATTCAACATATATCTACAATATGGTTGGGTCATTTATGATCCCATAAATAATTTGTCAAAAAAAAAAATTTTTTTTTTATTCTTTATCCATCGTCAGATACTCGACACATAAAACATGAAATGTTTTAAAATGACATAATAGACACGTTATTAAGTAGCGATAATTATTCAAAATAAAATAAAAGCTCGCTGTATGTACGAGTATAATATGCACGAAACAAAATATAATATAATGTCGCTTTCCCATAAATTTACATCCTGATTCCACTTAAAAAATAATTTTTTCTAATTAAAAATTAAATTATGTTTCATTATATCCAGATTTTTATATTTTCTAAATTTTATTTCTTATAATTTTTTTTTTGTACTTTTCATTAAGGCTTTTCCTACTTCTGATTTCCCTTTTGCGTGTTGCGTTCAAAAAATAATTAATTTATATTAAATTTCAATTATGTCAAAATACAATAACAACACAACGAAGTCTGTACAAAAAGAAAAAAAAAAGAAAATTCGGGGAAGATAAAAAATTGTGCCCCAATTTTTCATGAATAATATACGGATATTTTTTTTTGGGCTTTCCAGTTTTTATTATTTTCGTTTGCCTCTCATTTTATTTTGAATACACAAATTTTACTGGAACGTTAAACCAGAAAAGAAAAATCACCGACATAGCATAAAAAACCTTAAAATGACAACCAAATTCACATATATATCCGTATACATATCCTTTTTAATGCTTTTTCACTTCTGAATTATTGATATGGATGTATACAGCAGAAAACAAAATGTAAAAGCTCGAATAAGTCCATGATTCGGTTTCCTTAGAAAATTTTCTTTTATTTGAAAATTAAATTCAATTCGTGGGTACATAATGTATATAGATAAGCAAAAAAAAAAAGAAAAAACCACCCACACACAAGGATGTATATTCTTGAAGCAAAAATTTATCAAAACAACACTGTCGACTGTACACAAAAGATATATACGATACGAAACAAGGAAATCCTCCAAGTCAGATAAAATTTAGTTGAATTTAAAAATAAAAAACGTGACATTACATAATCTATTTAATTATCTTGTTATAAAGAAGTAATAAGTGTAATAAATATCATTTATGTACACGACTAACGATATTGTATCCATACTCGTATATCTTGGAATTATTATATAATCTTCGAGTTTATGATTTTATTTTAACTGTATGTAAAGATATTATAAGAATGTTTAGGAGACAAAGCTTACAAAAGCTGATGTCCGGAACACATAATTCACTCCAAATCCATAGTTACAACATGAAAAAGAAAATTTGTTCAAATACACGGTATTTAGCAAAATAAGAACGCGGCGGAGGACTACTCCAATATATTGGTTTATTTTAATACCAATCAAATAGGTACATCATAGAAGAGCAAAGACCGCCTTTTTTTTATAACTATAAAGTTCAAATAACCATTGGTCGAGAATATATTACAAATTTGATCATTACCAAGGAATAAATGTACAATAAAAATAGAACTTTAAAATTCAAAAGCATTTTGAAAATGTGTAACGAGAACCAGTAGTTTCTTATTGGCAGTTACTAGAAATTTACATACTCAGAGGCTTTGAGGCGGTCATCTATGGCCAGCTAAAGCTCAGGGTTGGGCGTGGGGTTTCTCAAAGCTTGAGTATGTCTTGTCAGACTGCAAGGAAAGGATATAAATGTAAAGAAAAATGAATTTGATAGGAAAGGCAACCAAACAGGAATCAACTTACCATTTTTAGACTGCGGTCAGACTTACCATCCTCTATACCCGCTTTTACGCGTTATGCACTTCATGATCAAAAACAACAGAACGAAAGCAAAGCAATATTATATCCAGCGAAAGAAAGAAAAATCACAATGGATACTATACTATAAGTTAAATTCATATATTTAGAATTCAAGAAACAAAAAAAAACAATATAACTTAATTAAATTACCTATGACGTCATTACTAAGCTTAAATTTATATATAAGGAAAAATAAACTTTAATAAAATTTCAAAACAATCAAATAACTTATTATTAAGTGAGTTTACTTAATAAAAAATTATACTTAAAAAAAATTATACTAAAAAGTAGTAAATATAAAGAAAACCTGGTGTGTTGAAAAGAAGGTGCTGCTATACATCAAAAGTATCTCCAAAACCGTGGTTTCCGATGGTTAAATTTTTTTTATTTGTTCATTTCGAAGGATTAGATTTTTTTATTAATTTATTTATTTCCAAGATTTAAATTAAAATTATTATTTATTATCCACCACCATTTTTACGCAGAGCTTAAATTAATTGATTCGACACATATCAAATTGTAACGTCCAAGACATGCGCTTACATTTTCACTTGTCTTCCCATAAATCTTAACTATTACTCAATAATTAATATTTCGATACATTATTTCATCACACTCAAGATTTAATGTTTTATTGCAAGTATTTATGCATTAAGACATGTGGAAAAAAAGTTTTCCATCATACCATACACCCACTAAATGTTTTTCAACAATCAACCAGTTATCTTTTTATTTTCTTACTGTTTACAAATTTCACATTTTTTTTTTACTAATAATTTTATATTTTAAACTTTATATAGTAATTTTATACATTAGCTAATTTAACTTTATTCTTAAAAATGTTTTTCCTTTAAGTTTTTTTTCTTTGCTAGGAAATTACTTTTTAATCTTATGATTTGTTTTTTATCCAAAAATCAGACTAAAATTCGCTCGTGAACCAAAAATGTTCTACTTTTATATCCATCATCAGTGACCATCAATTATCAATCATAAACGGAATAATCCCGTAAAAGTATCATATACACTTAAAGTATGGTTGTTTCTTTTTTTTTTGTTTTAATCTTTCCCGTGATTTTTATTTTCATTAAGCGAATGTATGAGTGAAATTTAGTGTGGGGTGTTAAACCTACTACAACATGGAACGTAAGATCGAGAGCGACGTTACAAATGAGCACACTAAAAAAGCTCACACTAAAGGTTTTATAAAACGGAAATCTTTGTTGCGATGTGATCCTCAAACTTCATATTCATATGTATTTTTATTTAAGCTATTGGAAAATCATAATGGCATATTAGTTACAGGGGGGTCCATCCATAGCTCACAGTGAAACAGCTGATTTTTATGTATGGGCCAAAACATTAAAAAATGCTGGAGGTGGTCAAACTCGGTCGATTATCCGCAAACTCCATATTCGGATGTATTATGACCTAAGCTATCAGGAAAATCATAATTGTTTTTACGGGGGTTCATCTGTATCTCACAGTAGAACAACTACATATAATAATATTTGTATATAACACAATATATATTTAATTCGTATGAAAAAAATTTACAGATTTTATGTGAAACCTTAAATATATATTTATTAATATTATATAAATATTCACGGACAAATTCTGCTGGCTTCAAAAATGACAACAGAAAAAATCTCTTTAGCAACTGTTGTGTCTCTGGTGGTGAGTAGAAAAAATATTTTTTCTGCTGGATTGTGTTCTGCTTTCTTATACAGCATATTGACAGTATGATTCCAACTTCTGGGATTCTAGTGAGAGGTTTTGTAAACGTACTCTATTTCCTGTTTACACAGCTTTCTGATACATTTTACACAGCCTATTGATATCTGATTTACTACATTTACGTAAGCCCTGTTGTGGGGCATGAAATGTAGCGGAATTCGTGTAACAATTAGTTGGAGCCCAAATTTGCCCATAAATTAGTGGTTGTGGTTGTTGCACAATTAAAACCTCACAGAATGCTGCATCGCAGAAGACTTGACAACGACACACGCATATTGTCTGCAATTTCAAGACACTGCAACTCGGGCCTGGTAATTGTAAGATGATACCAGACAGGATGGTTAAATGGATATTAAATGAAATTATTATACCAATTAAAAACTTGTTAATGATTTAAAATGTCTGCTAATGTCGAAGAAAACTTAATATTTTATGTATTTAGTATGCTTGTTAGTGGTGCTGCCTCGCTATAGCATTGCAAATCGGCATTACTATTAGACGATCATATTTCTAAAGTGTACTGATGCTTTTAATCAATACTATCAATGCAGTAATAATAACTGGGCGAGAGCTTAAGTGTATAGTATATTGTTGAGGGACTGACAAAAAATAAAACCGGATCTAGACTGCACACTTCAATCTACGTGGAAACGAAACCGCAGAACTATTGTTTGCCCCTTTCAAGAAGTATTACAATCTGATTTCACCTGTTACATCGACATAAGTTAAACCATTAAATAAACTTTTATAATATCTTAATTCGATTACACCTGTTGGAACGTCAGCAAACAAACGAATCCTGAAAGTTCCCCTAGATGAGATGCTTTCATATAAAAATCTATACACACATTAGAGCATCGCAAAACTAATAAAATTCAAATAATTTGGGAATGATTATGCTGATGTGAAACCTCAAACAGACATCAAGCTTGTACTCGTCGACCCTCCAAAAAAACTAATATATATACATTTTCAGTTCAACAAACCAAAATCAATCTAATAATATGTTAATATTTTTCGATTTCCAAATTGAAATGTCGCTCGTACGAAAAATATTTTCCACTAATCAGGGAGTGTAAGAGTTCGAAATGTTTTATTGAATTAACGGAAAAAGACCGCACATAAGCTTTTGGAAACGAATAAAAAGTGTAGATTGTGGGTAAACCGATCCCGAAAAAAATCAGCGTTAACTAAGGTATATTTAAAGTTCTAACAGTTACTCTTGTGTTGCTGACAAAGTAAAACTTTGGGTAGTGTGATGGTCTTCCATGTTAAGCAGACAGTGATATAAACACTCGAAAATAAATCACTTTCGATAATGGTTTTCAAACAGTGTGCTCGTCCTGGACTTTCTAGAAGAGTGAAATTTTTTATATATCAGAGTACGGCACTTTTTTCCCCCAGTCAATCGGGCTCAATTGGCCCATTTTGATATCACTTTTCAGGCGTTCACTCTCAGTCCCAGAATCGGTTTGTTCTTCTAATGAAGTCCAAGATATCCAGTATCCTCAAGATCGTCAATTTGTCCTCAAACAGGAATTATGAGCCGAAACAGTGCAGTCTATCGGAAGAGTATGAAGAACAGGAGCACAAAAAGTGCTCAATAGTTTTTCTTCTCCGTCTCTACACTGTTTGCAGAATGAGTACGTCACATTAAACGTAAGTGAAACTTATTTATAAATCTCTTAAAGTTGATCATTTCATCTTCCAGATCATCTATATATCGGGAACTAGATATCACTACTCCATAGAAAAAATTATTGAATGATGGACTGCTTCTCTGAGCTTGTAAACGAGATATTAACACAAAAAAGTGACACAAACATTGTGTTCTCTTCTCTTTTCCAAGTGAATCGATCAATACTCATGTCGACGACTTTTAGGTAAGCATTAGGCTGCTATCTAGCCTAACCTTATACTTTGTTTATGGAATGGCAGTCACAATTTATGAAGTTGTGAGTAACTGAAACCTTGGTTACGAGTGACTGAAACAAAAACATGTGCTCTTTCATTTACCAAAGAATCGAACATTATTCGTGTTAGCGAGTTTAAGATTAGACTGTTATTCAACCTAACCTAGCTTTGGTTATTAGATTATAGTCAGGATCTAGTAAGTTGCTAGTGACATATCGGTTGCGATTGAGTGCCCAAAAATCGTGTCCTCTTTCCTTCACCAAAAGAATTGTTAAAAAAGAATAAAAAAAAAATACTCGTATCATCGAGTTTTTGGTAAATATTAGACTGCTAGGTAAGGAAACCTAACCTTACTTTGGTTATGGGTCACGTTTTATGAAGTTGCGAGTAAGTGATACCTTGGTTGCATGTCAGTGGCGGAAAAATCGTGTCCACGTTCATGCACCATAGAAGTGAATAGTACTCATGTTAACAAATTTTGGGTAAAAACTAACTTACCTTTTGGTTATAGGAGTTGTGAATAAAGTACACCTCGGTGGCACTCGCAATAGAGGAAAACAAAAATCTGACCCTCTTTCAATCACCAAAGTATCGACTGTTCTCGTGTCAGTGAGTTTTGGGTTAAGTCTGCTATCTAACTAACCTATAACTTTGGCTGTGGGACTGAAGTCACAATTTATTTAGTTGGGAGTAAATGACACCTCAGCTACGAGTGAGTTATACAAAAAAATGTTTTCTTTAAATTACCAAATAATCGAACGGTATTCGTGTCAGAGAATTTGGGGTAAACATGAGATCGCCATTTAACTTACCCTTCCATTGGTCATGATATTGCGTTCATATAGTTTATGAAGTTGCAAGTAAGTGACATATCGAGTGCGAGTTAGGAACATAAAAATTATGTCTTCGTTTATTCATCAAAGAATCGAACAGTACTCATACCAGCGAGTTTAAGTCATCACACCTAACCTATGGTATTGCGGTCACGATTTATGAATACAACACACTAATTTCAGCGCTTGATCAAACCCTCGCGATTTTTCTTCTCGTGTGTTGAAACGCGTTCCCCGTAATAGTTTTTAACTCGATTGAACTGAAAGAGGTCACCGGGAGTCATTTAGGTGAGCTCGGTGGTTGTTGGATGGTACTTGTTGCATTTTTCGCCAAAAAATTACGAAAAATGATGGAACTGTGTGACGTGTTCTCGTGGGGAAAAATCCACGAGACTTCTGTTCACAATTCTTGTTTCTTTCGGCGAATAACTTCACGCAAACGTCTCATAACGCCCAAATAATACTATTTGTTTACGATGTGGCCTTCTGGCAAAAATTCATGATGCACTAAACCATTGTAATACATGAAAACCGTAAGCGTTGCCATCTTTTTTGACTGAAAACGACTTTGTTTTGGCAGTCTCGGCTAAGGAATGCTCCTTTTGATGAATGTGGGATCGGATTCAGCCTCGCAAATCATGTCTTTTGAAACGTCAACACGGTTTTTTTTTGTTTGAAATTGAAGTCGTTTGGCACCAACTATATACTGCTTCTCGACGAAAACCCAAATCACTAACCAAAATGTCTTAGACGGGTCCATAGGCAATGTTCAAGTCCCCCACTAACTCTTTGATGGTTAATTTACGGTTATTGACCAACATTTCTTTTAATTTATCAATGTTTTCGTCGGTTTTCGATGTCGATGGTCTGCCACTGCGTTCATTATTTTCGACAAGTTCGTTGTTGCAAATTTAAATCCATTTATAAAATTGTAAATAATCGCCTACACACACAGAGAGATAGATGTACTCTTGACTATACGTAACTTTTGCAAATGTCAAGCTATAACGCTAAGATTAACAGGGAATATCAAAAAAACTTATCAAAAAAACGAACTTAAATTGGAACGATGGGAACGCCACATGGTGGTTATTCCAGGAACTCTCTCTCTCTATATATATAAATATATATATATATATATATATATATATATATATATATATATATATATATATACATATATATATATATATATATATATATATATATATATATATATATATATATATATATATATATATTTATATAATCTATGGGTAAGAGACCGTAACCGGCCCTTACCACGTCTCAAATGAAACCGTACGAACCAATTTCAACTGCACATTGTAGGTAGTCAGGTCAGTTCAACGAATGTTTTAACACACAAACGCGTTTTTATGTCATCCGGTTGCACGTTTAGTTGTGATCAACGGTGGGAATCGAACTCGAGACGACGGCGTGATGAAAAACCTTTGAACTTCTTTTAACCATTAAGCTACAATCAGCGATATATATATATATATATATATATATATATATATATATATATATATATATATATATATATATATATATATATATATATATATATATATATTCAATTCGTGTGTACGTAACAATAATGAAAACCTAGCTTAATT
Organism: Tipula lateralis; assembly: GCA_963932295.1. NCBI lineage: Eukaryota > Metazoa > Arthropoda > Insecta > Diptera > Tipulidae > Tipula > Tipula lateralis. Next base: position 186,916,743 of record OZ010736.1, on the reverse strand, counting down.
CATAGGACATATTATATTTATTATGCATAATGTAGACCGAACATAACATCTGTCAATATAAGTTACGATCAGAATTGATTCCAATTAAATGATGATGACATTTATGGTTTGAAATAGTAATTCAATAATTTATAATGTTTTTTTGGTTTATTTATTTGTCTATATATGGACAAAATAGTTTGAAATACATTACATTTCATCCATAAACTGATTTTTATTTTATTTATGAAATAATGAAATAAATCGTTAAAAATTAATTCAATTGGATTTTATTGCATCGTATATCAATTTATGTTTTTTGATATCAATTTATATTATAAGTTTGAAAATTAAAATCGGCCATCCAATCTATATATATTATCCCTACGTTGTATGTAACTATTTGTTCTACTGTGCAGGTAGGAAAAAGCTTTTTTTAAGCGAAGCTCTTCTCAGAATGTTTTATTATACCGAACAAGAAAGGAAATCTTTTTATCGAGCTTCAAAGGTTACAGCGCACAAAAAAGAAATTCTTTTTAACTGTACAAGCACAAAAAAATATTGAATGGGAGAGAAGAAACCTTGTACCAATTTTTTATGTACATGAAGTAATCTACAACGAACAGCACTTTTCTAATTTAATTTCTATTATTACCCTTCTTTATAATAATTTGTCTTTATTTGGTATACATACACATACATATATACATATAAACATATTACAATCAAGTCTTTACTATATAAAACGAAATTTGTCTTGATTGATAATAAATAAACGAAAGTATACATAAAAGCTTCCCTCGTCTCGAATAATATCCTCGTGTTCAATTTTTAATTTGATAATGAAAATAAAATTAAATTAATTCCATTATTATTGGATATGAACATTTTTCAATACGCAAACCTCTTGTGTAATCGTCCGAGCTGGAGATACAATATGCGATGTACGCAAGAATGAAAATGAAGACGAAAACATTTTTTGTTTTCTAATCATTATGGTCCTTTTTCTTGACCATTTGCATAATTAAGTAATTTTTTTTTGTCTCGATACAACATATTCGATTTGATTAAAATTGTTCGTTCGTTTTATGGTAGTTTAACACTCAAGTTGTTTATGTTGATTTTCGATTTTGATGATATGCGAAAATAGGGTTGGTATAATATGTTATTAAATTTGAGAAGAAACATATTCGATATGGTTGTTTTTTCATCTTTATATATATGTTTGGATTCGTTGGTAGTAGTGTTGTAAGTATGAGAAACTATCTGTGCTTCAAATAAGAGAATTCTTTCTTTATCAAAAAGATTTTTAAAAGTTTTTGTATTTTTGAGAAATTATGCAGCAAAATGCATATAGCTTAATGGGAAGAGCAAAAAATATTATTCATGTCTTAATAAATTTTTCATTATGCTAAAAGAAAAGTTAACGCAAACAAAATTCGTTTGATGTTGAAGTTAAACACTAGTATTTTCCATCATTCCTCTGTTTGAATTTCCTCATTCATCTGCTTCTTTCGTTAGTTATAACAAAAACAAAATAAAGAAAAGAAACGACGAGGAACTAGGAAAGCTCAAATATAATGAACATTTTTTCGTTTTTATTATAAAGTTTCATTTTGGAAAATATTTTTAATAAATTTGTTCTGGACTCGAAAATTAAAATTTATATCTAAAATGTGGAAATTGATAAATAAAACAAGGAAAATTTATATTTTTAAAACAAATTCCGAAATGGTTTTCCTTCGAATTCTTTTTGGAGATTTTTGTTTTATCTTCCCGACACTAACACACACACATATATATAAATATATTTTATTTACATTTTCTGATGAAAAGCTATAATTCACACCGAAATCTATAATTTTTTTTTTCGATATTAAACCCGAATATACACATTTTTCTACAAATTGATTTTGATATTCTTCGAAATTGGAAATGTGTGTGATTTATTACATAGCAAATTGGAATTTTTCAAAAGATATACAAAAATTAATCGTCTGGTATTTTGTATATATTGTATATACAACAGGGTTTCTTCAATGTGGTACTTAAACTTGAATAGATCTAAATAATGTAATTAGTTTTCGTTTTATTACATTTATCACACAGATGGAAATAATTGTTAAGTTTTTCGGAGGCATCATACATCTTGTATTTATGTAACGGCTTAGAATAATATTTAAGAATAAAATTTTGAATTGGTTTCATTATAATCGATTTTTATCGTTTGTATTGATTCTAACTCGCATCGTTGAGATTTGTCCAGCAATTTATATGTAGTAAACAAAGCGCCAATTCCATATATGAGCAATATTTTATTTAGCCGTTAATCGACAGAAAACAAACCCAAGCACTTTTTTGGCCTTAATTTTTCAGATTAGATTTCATGGGTACGAAAGCTTATGAGAACTATATCCTTGAATTACAAAATGATTTGGGATTTAATTTCCCATTATTTTGGAAATTTAGGCAATCTAAACGTCATGCAATATATACATTACAGCACAACTATGATTGTTCTTTATATGATAAAATCATTTTACGTGACTGACAGTATGATAATATTTTATACGATGAGAGTCTAGTCGAAAGTTCCGTAGTGCTGCCATCTCAATATTTAGTTTATGATGATCAGTCTTAATATTATTCCATTAGCCATAATTACTAGTTACTGTCACACTTACTTTAAACTTAAAGCTTATTCTATGTTAAGTTCTTTGCTTTTCTCTATTTAAGATCTTGTGCATTCGCAGTAGTAAGCTCACATTTATTATTGAATTCGTATGCCACAGTGAGGAATTTAAGAACTTGAAATTTTCTGAAATTGGATTTTCATAGAACAAAAAATTTGGATGTGACGTATCATTGAACTTCATTTCGAAATTGTGTAAAGAACTTCTCCCAAAAATTTTTTGGAAGTATCACATATGCAAAACTAACTTCTACCAACATTTAATTGTTTGAATAATGTTGAAAGGGTAATATGATTTTGTAAATGTTTTTTTGAAGAAATATATTGTCTGTTGGTTTGTTTCTATCTATGGAATCTGTTATGGGCCCCAATGCTCTTTCATTGCAAAGCTTCATGCCAGCATAGTGTCTGCACCGCCACAGGAGGACTTAAATGTGTTCAGTCACACAACCGATCGTAATCAAATGGTGAACAAACCCCTTTACATCATGCCCTTATCGTTATTCAAAACTTGTACCTTCTGCTCCTTTTACCTCAGCTTTTAACCACCGCGTCATTTTGGGGATTTTGAAAATATTTAAAACGTTTTGGTTTACATACCAGACATATTTCATGATCAAGCAAATTGGTTTTTTGCGCGTTGACAATGGTATCAAAACAAAAGATCAAGTAAAATATTTGGAGACTATAGATAATACATTTGCAATGAGTGATAATAATCACTCGGAATAGTGTTGTAATAATCAAAAAACTTTCCTCCAAGTATTTAATCAGTGACACCGAATCAGCACTTTTTAACGGATTTCAACATCACAAGTTTTCTGAAAATAACGATTACGACGAGCAAATATTTCTTTCCGTTTTTTAACCCGGGCCTCATATAATGTACGGCGATCATTTCCTATGGGCGTGTCCGATATCTCGGCTCTCCCATGGATACCCTCGTAATTTTGCATTTGGGTTTGTTTAGCTGGCATTTTTCACAAACCTTAACATATTTACGTACATCCTTAGACATCCTGGGCCAGTAAACGTAAAAGCATAGGTGTGTAGCTAAAGTGCTATCTTGGTTGTTAAACAAAATAACTTGCTTTATATGTTGTGGGACATACCATTTCCAATCCCATGCATACGATCCACGATCTTAAACCGTCTGACAAAATTTGTATAACTTGCCGTCCTGAACTCAAAAATCGGGATATTTGTTGGGCTGCTCAGTAACACCTTGCTTGATTTTCTGGTAAATCGAGTCTTCCTGCACGTTGGCTCCTATTTGAAAATTTCTCCTTCCTATACTGGATCGAACCAACCGCGATGCTGGATCCTACAGGTTCTTCAATCACACTAGGGAAGATCAATTTCCACCTTAAATCGTACACCATCGATATAAGGGCTAAATTTCTTTATCGCAAACATCACTGTCAAACGTTCACGCTCTATGGATATATATTATCCTGTCAAACGTTCACGCTCTATGGATATATATTTTCGTGGATGTAAATTTCTGGCTCATATACGCAACTACTTTTTCGAAGCCATCAACTTTCTGTGTCAAAACGGCACCAATTCCAGTATCAGATGCATCAGTCTGAATGGCGAAAATTTTCTTGAAGTCTGGATTTACCAGATTTGAAGCGGAGACTTGTAATGTCTTCAAATGGTTAAGAGCGGCTTGAGCTGCGGAGGTCCATCGAAACATTTTGACGATAATTTTCTTTTAAAGGTTGGTGACCGTCCAGGTGGCGCAGTGTTTAAATGTGCGGCAGTTGGAGCAGGAGGTACCGGGTTCGTATTCCGATAGGGGCAGGATGCAAAAGGTGGTTTTCACTATGAGATTACGACCGGTGGTGTGAAGGAACACAACTATGACCTCCTGTTGGAGTGCAGAAATCATGGGCCGACTCATCTTCCATGTATATAGGCTGGCATGGAGCTATGCAGATGGTTAGGAAAATCGGACCTATAGCCGTACAACTTCGAATTGACTGTAATGGCGTTAAAACAAGCACGTAAATATGCGAACCGCGAACAAGTAGGGAGTGCTTTGAGCCCCAAAACATATTAGAGATTAGATCAATGCTCTTACTGTGGACAAATCCGTGATAAATGGCGGACACCAACCGGCCATCCTCATAAGTCTTCGGGCGTCTTTAATAGTTTTTGGTGATGTAAAATTTAGAATTCCTTTAATCTTTTCGGAATCGATTTTTAATCCGTGTTCGTCAACGATAAATCCAAGGTACTTGATTTCTCTGTGACAGAACAGTGACTTCTCTAAACTGATGGTTAGTTTAATTAGCCTTCCTCAGACGCGTTGCTACCTCTTTCAGTAGTTGTAAATGTTCCTCAAACGTCTGCGACATCACGATTTTATCCTCAAGGTAAACCAATACCTTTGGTTCCAAATCGAATCCGAGAACCTTGTCCATCAATCGGTAGAGAGTTTGACTAGCATTGCTCAAACCAAACGGCATATGCTTGTACTAGAAGAAACCTCTTCCAGGTACACAATTTAGTGTTGTCTGTATTTTTTAAGCTATCTCGACGAGAGAAGACATTACAACTTTTAAAATCAAAAAGTGATTTTATTGAAGTCTACTTTCAATAAAAGTCATTCTCGAATTGTATACCAGTATCGATTTTCAACTATAGAAATGAGTCGCCAAACCCTACTTAGTGATTTCATCCATAAAAATGCACAAACAAGCTCAAAAATCTTTAACTTGGAAGCACCGGCAGCTGGACATATTACATCTAAAGTTGAATCATGTTTCAATAAGTCATCGACCGTTTAAAAATAACCAAGGCAAGTGGATTCAATACTATCTACCTAGATGTTAGACTATCTTACCGAAGTACCACAGATTTGGGTTGTGGATAGAAGCTAGCCGCTAACTGTTTTAATATTTACTTATTACGAGCAGTGACTGTGATCTCTTAATTTCTCTCTGATGAAGCAGTTAATAATACTTTAGTCAATCAAGCAATAAAATGTAAAAGTGGTGGGAAGTTCTTTACATAAAAATATATCAAGGTTTCCTTACATTTGGATGTAATAAATCGAAGGATAATAATTCGATTCACGTTGTATTTAGATGTAACAGGTGATCTTACCACCAGTGTAAAATTAATTTTCTTGAGGGAGCTCAAGCATATCTGGAGAAAGTTCATTGTTCGATTTATTCAGTAATCGTGATATTGTTCACAACCAATTCGGCCTTCAAAGTATCTATATATAAAGATGCATCAACATTTCGTATAACTTTAAAGCTTTTTTAACCTTTTGAAGCAGACATTGGTTTTTCTGTATACATTTGTAAGGGATGTTAAAATATAATAGATTTTTGGATGCTGGCAGCTTAAGTCTATGGAAGCTTTTACATAGTCGAAAATCAATGGTAGGTTAGAGTAAGTTTGTGACACATTCATTTTTAGTGACCTTATCAGTTGTGAAATAAATGTAGTGTGAAGTCTTACTATACTCTGGTCATTTAACTATCGTTTTATGTCTGTAAGTTGATAATAATCCAACCACGTTTAATTATTCCAAAGCTTTCGAGTTCAATTCCACAATGAACAAAGAAATATAATTTTATCATAGTTTTGAATAATCAAACCCAACATTAAATAAGTTTTTTGTCGTTCATAAAGTTTAAAATATAAAATAGTAGTTTGGCTTCCAAAAATTTAATTATGTCATCGTGTTGGTGGTTATTTAAGGTTGGTATATAGTTGGGCAAACAAATAATCATTGCTATAATGAACTGAACCAGCAAACCAAAAATAAAACGGAACAAAGCCAAACCAAACCAAAATGTATTCTGGAATATATAATTTTGGTTCGTCTTCGAGCACAACCAAGGATAGTATATGTATATAAAAAATGTCCTGCAAATTTAATAACCCATGTTGATTGTAGCAACAATATAAAATTCGCTGAATTGTAATAGAAAAATAAATTATGGGAATTTAAGTTGATATCCTTTGTTCATTCATACGGATCCTGTGCTGTTGTGCAATGTATTTATATTTATTTAAATACAAAAAAAACTATTTATTTCGTTGGCGGTGAAATCTAGCAACTTACCGCGTACCAAAATTCTTACCAGAATAATTTTGGAATACATATAATGTTACGTTGCATAATATGATCTCAAATTTATATTTTGCTCTAAATTTAACATAGTAAAAATTGTACAGTACAAATGTATATATGAATAATGTCTGTCTGGTATAACATACGAGCACATGCATATATGTAGTTAAATTGTGCAGATTGTGGTGTAAAATAGGATGTGATATGTCGGAAACCTTAAGCAAAAATATAAAAACAATACATGATGCTGTATAATAATGATTTTAACGAATGTACATATATGCGGTTGTGGTGATTTCAGTTTTATTCATATAATTTTTGGTTTTATATTTTTAAAAATATGTATTTTATTTCATTATATCCCTCATATATAGATATACAAGTTAGATACACATATAATTTTCTAAACCACTTCAAACGGGTCTCTCTCTCTATATATATGTATACATATACATAGCTATATGGATATTTAGATAAAAAAAAGAATAGCACTGGATCTCTGCATTTTGATTAAAAACTACTCCGAATATAGTCGTATATACGTACACATATGTACGTATATACAAAAAAACCAAAAAAGCTCACAAAGTTTTTATTATTTTATTCAACTATAATAGAATTGGTTTTCTATGTTGAAATCTAACATAAAACGGCAAAAACCATATACTGAATCCTTTGTTAGAACATAACTATCTATACATGTATGGGAGAAGTGTTGAAGCTCGAAAAATGTATATATAACATATAAAAGTTTTAAATTAAAAATAAAGCATAATAAAATAATAATGGTGTTGTAGTTTAGACAAAACGAAAACTTTTTTTTTAGTATGCAACATTCCTAAATACTACATTCGAATCCTGTTTCAATCATAAAACCCTTATATAAACATATACAAATGTATAGGACAACAAGACACTAAATTTCTTGTAACAATGTATTTCGGAATATTTCAATTATCTTGTGGATCGAAGGTATGCCACAATACACCTTTTATAAACAAACCAAATATTTAGAAATGTGTGAAATAATTGTTTCAGTTTACTATTGTTGGTGATTTATACGGTGTGCCCTAATTGATTAGAATTTTAGGTTAGTTTTTATTCCCCTAAATGGAAAAAAATACTGTAAGTTTCACATGAACGATCCTATATATATCCATTGGAAATCCGAATGCGATTACAACTGAATACAGGGTTAATTAGTTCTGTATTGCTACGATTTGATCAAAAATCGAAAGAATCAATCAATTCAAAGTAGAATTTAAGTCAACATGTTTAAGCGATATTCATAAAACAAGGCTCATCGATCCCACTTTTTAAACGAAGAAGTCAACATGAACTGAAGTGTAAATAAAATAATATTTCTTGTTGATCATATAAACGACGATCATATAATCATATAAAGCGTATGTCTATTTGAGCTTTTGATTCGGAAAAACAAAATTTTCGATTGAAAGCTCATGCAACGATCGACACACACATTTATAGTTATCTTATGTAAGGTGGGATGGACTTTTTGCAATCTGGTCATGAATTTAAAGCTTCCGACATTCCAAAAAAACTAAATGGAGTGTTTGATTTTGGAAAAAAATTGAAAGCTCATAATTTTTTGTTGCTGAGATCCTATGGGAAGCACCAGGTATGTACTTTTCTGCCATCTTTCCATGAAGTTAAAACTTCTGACATTTAAAAAATACCTTTATTTTGACTTTCTGGAAAACCAAATTTTTCGATGGATTAATGGTCATAAAGTTTGGCTTTCGACACTCCAGAAACGTGTTGGTTCTGGACTATTTGACTTTGGTACAAAAAAATCTCAATTGAAAGCTCATGAATCAAGCGTATGTACCATACTGATACCTTACGGAGTGTTACCCTATGGGAGACACCAGGGATATATATTTATTTTTAAGCAATCTGGTTATTAATTAAGGGCTTCCGAAATTCTAAAAATAATATCTTTATTTGGGAATATTGGTTCTTAAGTAACAAAATTTGAACGCTCATATAATAAATATCATATATAGTTGACAACAGGGATGTTTTTTTGGCAACTTAGTCATAATATTTAAGCTTTCAGCATTGATTTGGGTAGGACAAAATTTTCGTTTGATTATTTAAGCAACGATCGATACACAAATTGCTTGTTATTTATATGGCCAACCCTAGAGATTAATTTTTTGGCAATCTGGTTATGAAGTTAAAGATTTCCAATATTCAAAAACAGAGAAGTTATACTTGCTTTATTATTTAAGTGTATGACAAAATTTTTGGTTGTAAGCTAAAACAACAGTCGATATTCCATTGTCCCCGACGCAATGGTACGACGTAATGGTCATATGGCCATGAAGTTAAGGCTTTCAAAATTCCTGTAAAGCATATCTCAAGTGGTACCTCTTTAAATTACGATTTTTCGACTAATCTTATGTATAAGCATAACATACAGTGCTGGAAAAAAATTGCTTGTTAATCATATTTGGCTTATAATAGTTTAGACTTCTTACAATCCAGAAAAGCGTATCACAATTTGGCTTTTGATTTTAAAAGAACAGAATTTTGATTGAAAGCTCATGTCGACCCGAAGATGAACTTTTTAGCCATTTGGTCATGAAAATTAGGATTTTAACATTCTGAAACATATTTATTATACTTGAGCTTTTTGATTTAGCAACAGTGAATATTGTCTTATTTGTTAACAATCTGACCGTTCCAATGGTTGAAATTAAGAATTCCGACATTCTAGAAATGCATATCTATACTGAAGCTGTTGTAAAATAAAATTTTATGTTGAAAACTGATTTAACAATCCACAAATATATGATTGACATATTACAAACACCAGTCTAGACTTTTTGGCGAACTAGTCTTATAGTTTAGGCTTCTAATATTTCAACAAATATTATATAACGAAGTTTTCGATTGAAATTTCATGCAACAATCGATATTCATATGGCTTGATAGTCATATAGACTACGCCAGGGATGAACTATTTGCTTTCGACAGTCCAGCAAAGCGTATCTTTATTTGAGCTTTTCCACTTTGGAAGAACAAAATTTTCAATGGAAAGCCCATGACAACCACAGAGATTAACCATTTGGCAATTTCTTCAAAAAATTCATTTTAACATTTCAAAACTGTACTTGGATTTTTTATATTGGTGTAATAAAATTTTTTATTGAAAGCTCGTCGACAACAATCGATTTTTCGTTGTTTGTTAATTATATAAATGTTTTGTTTGGTCAAATAGTCTTGAAGTTTAGACTTCCGATATTCCAGAAAAGCTTATCTATAGTTCAGTTTTTTGATTTTGGACTTTCTGATTTTGGTAGAACTACATTTTTAATTGAAATCTCATGAAAAAATTAATTGTATGAGAGGCACATTTTAATTATCTGGTAATTAATTTTAGGTTCTTACTATCCCAGAAAGGCATAACTATATTTGAGCTTTATATTTTTGATAGAACAAAATTTTGTTTTAAAAGTTCATTTAACTGTCGATATACTTATTGCTTATTAATGGTAACCGGGTCAAGCATTTTATGCTTCCGACATTTAAAAAATAATATCTTTATTTGAGCTTTTTTATTTTGGAAGGATACATTAATTGATTAAAAGCTTTTGCAACGATAGACATAAACAGGGCTTGCTAATTATATGGTCAACCTCAGAAATGAAGTTTTTGGCAAATGAAGTTAAGGCTTTCAAAATTCTGAAAAAGTTTAACTTCACTTGGATTAGCTATAGACTATAATTTTATAAAGCATTAACTATAATTTTCAGTTGAAAGCTCATGCAACAGTCGAAATTTTTTTCTTTTAAGTAATATGACCATTCCAACCGATGTACTTTTTTGAGATATTATAAAGTTGAGGCATTCGACATTCCAGGCATCATATCTTTATTGGATCCTTTTGACTTCGGTAGAAAAAAATTTTCCATTGAAAGCTCATGCAACGAACCATACATATAAGATTGATGATCGTCATTTAGCAAAATTCAGACTGGACTTTCTGACGCTTTCTTTATATATATATATATATATATATATATATATATATATATATATATATATATATATATATATATATATATATATATATAAATATATATATATATATATATATATATATATATATATATATATATATATATATATTATATATAAATATATATATATATATATATATATATATATATATATATATATATATATATATATATATATATATATGTATATATATATATATATATATATATATATATATATATATATATATATATATATATATATATATATATATATATATATATATATATATATATATATATATATATATATATATATATATATTTATATATATATATATATATATATATATATATATATATATATATATATATATATATATATATATATTTATATATATATATATATTTATATATATATATATATATATATATATATATATATAATTTTTTTTTTTATGTCGAGGGGGGAAACCCTCATGGGCGCTGTGCGGGACTCTTACTGACTAAAACCCCACCCTCTGCTCCTCCACACGACCGGAATCACACGGAATCACAAAATTTGCATAGCTCCAGGCGTTGGATGTCCATGTTCTTATCAATGTATGTTGTTAGCTTCATGTTGTGTCATTTTTGACGTAATATCATCATTATCATGGTATTTATAGTGTTCCTATTTCGCTCCTCCGACAGCATCTTAGGGATAATGTTTTCCATTGTCAGCTGACCTACTTTATCAGTGCACTCATGATGCTCTCGCTCCCACCGTTTACAGTGAAAAATAGTGTGTTCTGGCGTATCTTCATCATCACAGTAGAAACAAGAGGGCCTCTCTTTAATATGCATTTGAAAGAAATAGCTGATAAAACAGCCATGGCCCGATAGGAATTGCGTTAAGTGAAAGTTGATTTTACCATGCTGACGCTCTACCACTCTTTAATTTTAGGGATCGGGCTGTCTGGTGGTTTCTGCCATTGTTCCAGCATTTCTTGTTTGGCGTCTCCGTTAGGAGTTCCACTGAGTTTGGCCATTAACGTCATAGGTGGCATGCTTGATAGTACGAAAGCTGCCTCTTCCAAGATTGTCCTATAAGCGAAGCACTACATACCCGGAGTGCAATAGTTTGTTGAACGCGTTCGTTGTTTGCTCTGATCCATACAGGTACCCCCATACAATATAACTGATGTGACTACAGAGGAAAGCAATTTCCTCTTACTTGTGCTCGGTCCCGCCAGTGCTGGCCATTAATCGAATAAGGCCAGTTGTTTTTCTATTCGCCTTTACCACCGTTTGTCTAATGTGCTCTTGGAAGCTTCTTCGGTGGTCCAGCCATACTCCCAGGTACTTAATTTTATAGTATATATATATATATATATATATATATATATATATATATATATATATATATATAAATATATATATATATATATATATATATATATATATATATATATATATATATATATATATATATATAAATATATATATATATATATATATATATATATATATATATATATATATATATATATATATATATATATATATATATATATATATATATATGTATATATATATATATATATATATATATATATGATGGCACATATTGCATTTTTTCATTCCCACGAGATAGGGGTTCAGAGTGCAGAATGATCAAGCCTATATATTGAGCTTGAATTTTGACATGATACCAGTAAACACTGGCCTGTGAAAATCTAGTTGAACTTCGCAAACAAGAACTGTAACGATTCTAGCTAGACAAGTATATCAAGATTAAGCAAATTTAAGTGCCTCATTTCGAACAAAGTTTGAAATCGGAACAGAGGTGTGAAAAGCTCACCTCAAAAATCAAATTTAATTTGTTAAGAGAAAGATTTGGGAGAAATCACTAAAATTTATGTATGTCATAAGAAGGTAGAAAGTTTTAGAGTTTTCGTCACTGCAACAGTGCACTCATATTTTCATTTTTCAAGTTGTAGTTGTTGCTTCGAATTATTGTTGTGTCTGCAGTTCTGTCTATCTATTTAGACTAAATATTTGTATAATTGTTTATCACATTTTTGCTAAAGTTTTCGTCGAATTCCATTGTTTCGAAATGGATATGTCATCCATCCCAGTTGTGTTGCCTAAATGTTCATGTTAAATTGATATCTGTTTGATTCTGATTTATTTTTGGGATTTGATTTTCTCGTTAATTTTGACATTGATATTTATAATTTATTTTATTATTGGAACATATTAGATTTCAATCACAGATTGTTGTCATTTCCATACATCAAACAACTCTGGATCAAACGTAGCAATATGGAGCTAAGAATCATCTCTTTATTATTTTTATATAGGATAATCAGCCATTGATTGATAAAAACGTTAAAAACCTAAAATTACGACGATATAACGAGAGGATACACCATATCTAATTATATATTTTTTGTTATGTTCGAATTCGAAACAAACAAGAAGATTAGCTGGGCGACCTTCTCCTACGATAAATAACTTGTACCACACACATTTTATAGCTAAATTCAAGTCACGTGCACAATTTTTATTCTTGTATACATAATTTGTATAAAACAAATCCTAGGGTACCTACATCTACACAATAACAACAACAACAAAAAACTGAGAGATGAAATTATAAACCGAAATCAGAATTATTCAAGCAGAATCGCATATAACAAAGATGTTACCCCGAAAAAAAAAATGAAAATATAATTAATTGTATTAATCTCACAGAAATACCTGGCGCACAAGACGAGGAGGAAAACATCATGGAAATTAAGAAAGCTTCCGTTTTTTTTAAATTATATTTCCTATTTAGATTTTAATTAATAAGTCATATTGTTCTCTCTAAGCAAGCATGTAGCATAAATAAATTAATGTTACTTAGCTATGTATATATATGTTTGGTACACATAAACATCTGTTTGAAATTAACATAATATGAAGGTACTTTAATAATAATTTTTGTCTTTACTTTTTTTTCAAGACGATATTATGATGGGTAAAATTTTACTTTGTGCTTTTGCTGTACATATATATTTTATTGTCTTGTACCCTGAAGCATTGTGTAAACATACAAAACTTTAATACAGATATCAGGAGCTACATATTGTACAAAAAAAGGAATAATTATGAAACAAAAATGTCACCTGAGCTTTTTTACACATAGACGAGTGTATACATTTTAGATATCTATAATATTCAAAACGATGTAGCTTTTGAATCTAATTAACTTTGCATAATATTATTGTTCAACCAAAATTTTGTTGAGCAAACTTTTTTCGAGACACAAGTTGCACATAAAACTATTTATTTTATTTTGTATCCTTTTGGCGCAAAGTGCTTAAAAAAATTCTAAGAAACTTTTATTTGTCTTATACACACAGTATGTATATAGATAAGAAGTACACAGACACAAACATAAATGAAAAATAAATTGGACTTAAAATTATGTTACATATATTTGCTTTGTAATGTATGTTTATGTCTAACTAAGTATTTGCAATGAAAACTGAAATTTGTAGTTTCAACTTTTGCAAAGCTTTTTCTATATATGTTTCTGCCATGTTCTCTAGAATTTATTGTTTAAGATTAAATGATTTACTTTTAATTTAATGGATTATAAATATATAATATGAAATGAAAGCTTAAACACAATATATAGTTTATCGTTGAAAACAGTTTAATGTTGCCTCGCTTGGTGCTCATTGTACGGTGTTTGTTGGTATGTTGTCTTGATAATTCGATGACGTTTAAGTGATATGTATTACATTTGCGAATGTTGTGTATCGCATTTTTATCCATCTCTTATTGAATTATATTTTATGATACTACCATCTCATAGTGCCTTTCACATTTTGAATGCCATAAAATGAAAAAGCTCTCGATAAGTTAATTTTTATATTCTATATCATTCAACAACTTTTTTTTGCCCCATTTTTCGTTCGGTTCGATTTTGTTTAGTTACTAAATTCTGTTTATGAGTTTATGGGCGCTTGATTTTCTGTCGAGTGTTTTTATTATCGTACCGTGAATAGAATGGTAGATGGATGTCATTATTGAAATAATAATAATAAAAATTCAAGAATCTATATCATATATTGTGTTGATTGTTTTTGTTTTCATATTTGATTTGATCGATATCGAAGGGAGGGAGGAATCTTATATAGATTTTCTTGTTGTCTGTTTAGAATTTGTTTTGTGTTTTTGTTGCTATCAATTATCTTAAAAGTATGAAAGTTCTATAGATATTCAACAAGAAATAATTAAACTTTATAATTAAATATTGAATGTACACCTATACCATTCCATTTATTGTTATTATTTGCTTCGGAGGTGTTTTTCGAATGACCTAATTAATTGTAATTATCCATGTTTATTTATATGTATCTTGACTGGTGACGTGCAAAGGAGCACAAAGAAAGCGTTGATACTTCTATTTAGAAAATTATTGATTAGAACTAAAAATAATAAATCTGTTTGAGGTACGCCAACTCTTCTACTGATCCATTGTACTCGAAGATTGGCCTCTATTGATATACACTAACAGAATAAAACTATCATAAAAGAAAGCTTAGATAGATGCTATGGCAGTAAAATGAGGCGAGGAATTTGACAGAAACTACACGTTTATCAAGGCATTATGACCCTCTCATTATCAGTTGGTAATTAAAATCCAATTTTTTTGCGAAATACAGGAAAAACCAATAAAGCTTAATAAAGACAGATAATCTTATAGCCACTTTTTCGTAATAACTAAGCAGATCTGAGAGTAAGGTTGGTTATGGCTACATTCAAACCATTGTTACCTCTCAAAAGGCACTAATTTGGAAGCTGTACATGATAATGTTAAAATTCACTGACTGTCAGATATATTTTAAAATTCATCCAAGTATTATAATAAATAATTAATAAAGTGAACGAATGACGGTAATGCAGTGTGTAAAATAGGTATTATTTATTTGTGAAAGTTTTATTTGTGATTTTTTGCTGAAAGCCCAAATATAAATTAAATAAAATTAAATTTGTTAAATTTATTTAATAAATTTATTTTATTTTTTTAATATTCGATATATCTATCGATATATTTTTTCTGACATGTGATGTAAATGATGGCTACACCAAGAAGATATCATCGCTCGTTTTGCCAAACGTCTTTTGTGCACTCGATGATGTTTCGACCGGCTCTTATTAAAGTGGGTTTTGGGTGTATTTATTAATATTTCTAAATAATTACTGAAACTGTGGTTTGTACCGATTTAACAGAACAAGTTTGACCAACACCATTCTGCTACCCGACTTCCTTAATCGTAAGGAGGCTGCCAATTTAAATTCCCGAGTTAAAAAAAAGACGATTTCACTACTTTTGGTTTGCAACTTACCAAAAGTAGTAAATCGTCTTTTTTTTAGCAGTTAATCGAATCTAAACTTTTTTATAAATTAACTTATTAAGAGTTAACTTAAATATTTCTAGACACCTAAGATTGAGTTTTCCACTTTATAAGGTAGATTTACACTGTAGCGAATATCATCAAATAATTTTCTTTTCTTGAACGACTGTAGCTTGTCCAGCTGTTCTCCTCAAAATAGCTCATTCAAACAGATTTTGTATACTAAGCGGAATATTTAAAAACCAATTTGATTGGACTAGCCTACCTAATTTATCCTATTAAGTATGCTTGTTTGAAAGATGTATCTAGCTTCTGTCTTTATAATATTGAGACCTGTGTTTCTATTATCGGTGAATGATGAGACGGTGATCGTAGAAATTAGTCGCTTGACGACCTGATACGTTGATTGAATAGTGTTATTATTTGCGTCTTGGTCTCTAAAACCAGAGACCAGATATTTGGTTTTGGACTCGTTGATTTTGAGACCAACGAAAGCTGAACACTGTTCCCTAGTGGATCAAGTATTTCTTTCGTTCCGCTCTTACTATAGGTGTTAATAAAACAAATACAATTAAAATATATTTCCATGCACATTTCTCACCGCTTTTCTACTGTGCAATATAAAATTCATATATAAGAATATTGACAGCTAGTGAAATCGCAGTTTCGTTGCGGATCGGTAGTACAGGTTTCCGGCGGTTTCTATAATGCCAAAAAAATTAATTGCGAATCGAATGCGGATCGATTGAACTCCCGAATAAATCAAAGAAGGCGGAAATTATTCCAGAACTCTAAGTCACTAGAGGCCCGCGGTTCTACCCACATACACATACAGATTAAAAACACCCAATCGTGATTGATGAATCAGGTAAATCACTATCCCGGTAAACGAACTCGAAACCCCCGAATGACAGAGCAAGTACGCTAACTTCTCTGCCACAAGAGTGACATGGCTAGTTAAATCACCCAAGGGTAAGTTAAATTATTAAAATTTTGGTTACTGTTTGAGCTTTATTAAATAAGGTAAGTAGGGTTTCGTTAATATTGCTCATTTGAAAGCAAAGTTCTGTTGAGTTGTTCAAATCAATTAACCCCAAGTGTCATGTAACAGTTCTTGTAGAATGCATCAAATTCTTTTCCTATTAATATCATGTCAGTTTAAGTATTCTATTACATATTTGTATACGAACTTAAAGTTATTTTCACACAGAAAGTTTTCAACATTGAAATAATAGTCATCATTTACTCTTAAAAGACGGTTTGTAAGTTAAAATTAACATTTTCTAGGCAAGTTTAAGCAGTTACAGTTCTTTGACTGTCCTTCAAGAAGTTTTCCAACAAAAAACATAAAAGTTTGGGAACATAAATACAAAGATCATACAGTCGAGGTACACTTCAATTGTGCATGATTAATAACCTGGTTCTGTGATTTTCTGTTTTGATTATCTGAATTGGCCGCGATATAACGTTTCGTTGCGGTTATTGGTGCCACAAGTTCTCGACTATGAAATGAGAACTGAGCGCATTTCAGCGAAATCAACCGTATCTAAGCAAAACGATTTGGGAAAACTTTCAAAAGTGAGAAACCGTCATTATATTACGTGTCTCAGTAAGTTCCATAATAGCCAATGAATCAATGATCACAGTAGAAATGCATTTATTTATTTCGAGCTTTAAGCTCTTTTGTAATAAAATGTACAGTTCATATTCGAAATATTTAAAACAGATGGGCTTCAAGTTTTTTCACACTCCCACTTGTGCTGGCTTGCTTTATATTAGTCATTGATACTAGCAGGCAAACTCACTTTTTGACCCATTCTTCTAACTTTCATGCTGAACATTTTGCTGCGGTTCGACATTTTTAACGACCGGCAATTTCAGTGTAGCATAACTGAGTAGGCACGATTTATTTGGGGCTGCTAAATATTGTGTGACTTCTGGAGTACAATTACATTAAATTTATTTATAAATTTGGAGGAACTTTTTGTGTTGAAAAAATCACTGGACTTGACATTAAAGTCAAAGCTTTAATTTTAATGGGTGCGTTTATCAATCAAGTTTTTTATAACTGTAGAGTTCCGTATATAAATTGTTTGAAGATATTTCAATTGGTTTAATGCGCAAACTTTCTAACTTATTACTACTTTGTGAAGAAATGGACAATTTTCTCAGTTAGATATCAAGTGTCTACAGCTACCATTCAAAAGCCACGTTAATCAGTTAAAGTAGACTGCCACCACTTCTTTCCAAGTCAGATGACTAAAGTTAACGAAAGCATGATAATTTAACCCATTATTTTATCCAAGAAAAAATTAAAATTTTTACCGGACAAAGAACAATATTTGATCTTATCTCAGGATCTAATAATAATAAACAAAAATAAAAAATCTTTTCAAATTATTTCTTATACAGGGTGGAGCAAAAGTCCTATCATTCTAATGGAGCGCCATCTTGGTTATGTACCACTTGGCTCAGTTTTGCTTTAAACACAAGAACGAGCAGAAATAGTAATATATATTGCAAATAATCGTTCCATTATTGCCACTCAGCGAAAATTGCGTCAAAAATATCCTTATCATCCAGTGCCTCACAAAACCACAATATATCGTTTACTTGCGAATTTTTGACAGTATGATACGACAGCAGACAGACCTTATTCTGGAAGACAACGGAGATCTCTTAACGCTGAAAATGTGGTTTTGGTTTGCGATAGTGTTGCAGAGACTCAAGACACATCAATTCGGAGCCATGGTTTCATGTTACACATTTCTGCACGTAGTTTAAGACGAATTTTGTAAACCGATTTGAATATGTTCCTGTACAAAATTCAATAACTCTTTGGACTACCATTGATACCGGGTGTCCGCCGGGAAGGTCTACTATTTTGTTCTGCCGCCATTTCAGTCTTGACAGTTCATATTTGGCAGTCGTTAAGTAGACACGTGGCAAATTTATTATGGAAAAATATTTGATAAACCAACGTGTTTTAATCGTTAAAACCTTGTATCACAATCAATCATCGATCACTGTGATGATGAGAACGTTACGTGAAATTTTTGGGAAAAACAACGAGCCAACAAAATGCACTTATCGTGTATTGAATGATTTCGAAGAAAGAGGATCTGTATAGGTGATTGACCCAAGCATGGGCCACAACGTACTGCAAGATCGGCTTAAACCATTATTGCTGCTCAAGAAAGTGTTCAAAACTATCCATCAACCTTAATTCGACACTGTGCTAAGGAGCTTGGTCTTCAAAGAACAATTTTGCATAAGGATTTGCATTTGTTTCCAATTAAGATTCAGTTGACACAAGAGCTTCATCCACAAGAACATTTACGCCACCGTACATATGACAATAGAATGTTACAGCTCGCCCATGACAGCCCCGATTTTCATGAAAAAATCATAATGAGTGACGAGGCACATTTTCATTTGAATGGATATGTGAATAAACAGAATAATCGGTTCTGGTCAATGGAACAGCCCAAATTATACATTAGTCACCTTTACGTCCATTGAAAGTAACAGTATGGAGTGCAATTTGCTCAGGAGCAATCATTGGACCGTATTTCTTTGAAAATGAAAACGGCGTAACGGTAACTGTGAATGGGGAGCGATATTGTGATAGGATTGAAAACTTTTTAACACCAAAACTACAGGCTTTGGGCTTGAGTAACATGTGGTATCAACAAGATGGTGCCACATCGCATACAGCCAGGATTTCAATGGAATTTCTGCGAGACTTCTTTCCGCAACAATGTTAGTTCAAAAAATGGTAATGTTGATTGGCCTCCACGGTCGCCTGATTTTACTGCTCTGGACTTCTTTTTGAGAGGATATCTGAAAAGCAAGGCTTATGCAAACAAACCAGAAACGCTTGAGCAACTCAAACAACATATTCGTGATGAAATTAATGAAATACCGCCTGAAATGTATGAGAATGTAATGAAAAATGTGCTCAACAGGGCTCGCATTTGTGAGGCTAACAGAGGCGGACATTTATCTGATATTGTATTCCATACATAGTTGCCGACATTAAATAAAACATTAACAATATAACATCCAATCTCTGTCATTTAATCAAAAATTATAAACAAATAAAATAGTATACCTTCCCGGCAGACACCCTGTATAATTGTTACTGAATGATCTTGATCAACGAGTTAAGTACAGTAGTGCAATCGTAAGACTGTTTGGTGAGATTGAAGATTTTATGTATTATGAGTAATGTAATGTACTATTTAAAAGATATATGTAATAGATCATTATTATTGGCAACAAAATTCCATCGTAGAGGTACAAATCTAATCAATTCAACTATGGCCATAATTGAATTTGGGCCCATAGTAATATTATATGAAAAAATTCAAAGTGGTTCAAGTGCTGTTTGAACCTTACATGGTCAAAGTGACTTACCTAAAAAGAGCTTAACGCAATGCTTTGATTAATGTTTTAAATATTCGACAAGTATGGGGAACATGAAATGTATCTTTAAAGTAAAATTGTTTGTTTCCGTTTGCTATATAGTTGGTCATACTAATTTCAAGTTTTACAGCCCAGGTTTAATAAATAATGTATATAGAAATGTTTTGACTTATTCTTAATTTATAATTTAAAAATAATTAATTTAATACTGGCAAATTCGATGGGCCACTTTGAAATTTTTAATATTGTAGAAGACTGAACCACAGACTCGTACAGAGAAAAGAAATTTAGGAGAACTGCAAATAGTGTTGTCCGATGAAAATTTTTAATTTTTCCGGGGATTAAATAGTGGGTTAAATCACATTCTTCATCTCCGGTTGTAGCTTTGCGGTAAAACAGTTCGTTATCTATTAATCATATCAAGTTCGATTCTCACCGTTCACCATAAATTAACAAGCTTCAGATGACATAAAATGCTAGAGACTTGACTGCAGAGTTTTAAGTAACTTTTTGCCTCTTTCAAGAGCCTTAGTCTTGGAAATTGAGATATGAAGAAAGTGTTTAGAACAAGTCATAACCCCTGCGTACCGGAATACACAATTTTATTCGGTGGAGATCAAGCTTCGATCGTAAACGGATTAAATGAATTTTGAGTGAAAAGCTATAAATCTTGTAAAGCTATAAATAGAATGTTTATTTATGCAACAACTTTACACGAGAAAGGATTGGTCAAAATAACTTCTCAAATAATATTGATCTTTAAACCAATTTATTATATTTTTTTTCTTTTAGTATATTACGACATGAATTAGAAGTTATATGAACTGAACTGTGCTAAACCGAATGTGGGCGAATAATTAACGACCCAGATCAAAAATACATAAAATAATTGACTATAAAATATTTGATATAAAGAACTTTTTGATTGCGCGTCCTTATCGTTCAACTATATATTGCTGAGTCAGCTCAATATATCCAAACAAACTTTTTACCAATTTTTTAATTAAACTTCATTCCGTCTTTATACAAACCTAATATTTTTAGTAAGCTAAAGTTTTTTTGATTTAAAATTGTTTGATAGAATTATAATGTTTTGCTATTATAATGCTAGACAATAAATTCAATCGAAACGAAAAACGCGCCAACCAAAATACAAAACAACAAAAACCAAACAAGAAAACGATCTCCGTCTTCATTTTTATACTTATGTGAATTAATTCAACGAGCTGTAAGAAATTGCAGAACTTTTCTCATTATTTTCCGT
Organism: Tipula lateralis; assembly: GCA_963932295.1. NCBI lineage: Eukaryota > Metazoa > Arthropoda > Insecta > Diptera > Tipulidae > Tipula > Tipula lateralis. The sequence continues at coordinate 186,894,860 of OZ010736.1, read as the reverse complement.
TTTAATGTGGCATTGTTTTTTGATGTGTGTGTGTGTGTGTGTGTGTATATATATATACATGTATGTGTATGTCGGGTGCTTATAAATTTCTTTATGTATGTACAAACGGTTTTGTTATACTTGTGCTTTGTATTATCTAAATTTGAGAAATGAAAAAACAACAACAGAAATCTAAGATGTTCTTGTGTACACAAATGTAATCATTTTGGTAATAAAATATCGATAAAGGAACATTTATTCAAATGGTTTGATTGTCTTAGTTGGTAGCTCCTTAAGCACAACAGCAAACGAAAAAAAACAACAAACTTTTGTGTTATTGTGTGAAAGAAAAGTTATTAGACCAAAAAAAAAAACTACAACAGAGAAGATTTTATTACACCAAACGATTTTATTGATCGCTTTGATTATCAGAGACGTTCTTGAATTGTATATACGTATATCGTTGTATAATGAGTGGGTGGGACATTACATGTCAATATTATGTTAAATGTAGTTATCATGTTGAAAACAGTTTCGATTTCACATATATTAAATTGATTACCATATAATATATAAAGATTCATATCTTGTCGATATATTGAAAACGGTTTCAATTCTACCTATATATATGTATCATATATACATATTGTCACATTATGTATACAACTTTCATGGAAGCAATATTAAGTCAACCATGGAATTATTTTGAAAGATAAATGCTCTGGGATAAGCACAAAACCATAAAAAAAATAAAACTTTTCCAATTATAGTACAACCTTCAGTTGATAATGCCATAAATCATTTTCTATTGTAATTGACTTCAATAAATCAAAACAGCAATAATTCATCCATACAAATGATTTGTGTCGTCAGAAATGAAAATGTCATCATTCTGTAAAACGTATATATATGAAATCAACCTACCACGCACATCTGGCTACAGTGATTAGAATATATAAACTCTACGTCGTTTAGACATATATCCCCTTGTAGCACCTTTCAACGCTTTCGTTCGTCCTTAGGAACATAATTTATCAAATAAATAATAATTCGTTGTAACTTTAAAAGTTTTAAACTGTTTTCAATCATTGAACCTTTTCGTATCTTCCACCCTTTTAACCCCTGTTTATAGATAGCTATGTATACGGCTCCAAGCTTCGATTTTCAATTTTTCCCTTTTAACTCGTTTTATTTTATTATCTTGGACAACGTTTTATGTTGTGTCTCAAGAGATTTTCTAGAAACAAAAAAATACAAACACAAATGGAAAAGTCAAGAAAAATTAAACTAAAGCACAAAAAAAAAAATAAACGAATGACAAACATCTACCCTGTTTTTTTGCATGTGTATATGGCCACCGATGACTTCAAAATTGTTTTTCACAGTGTTGAAAATATTTTTCGGACAAACTTTAATTTGTTGTTGGTAAGAAATTTTCAAATAGTCGTTTGTTATCTCAGTGATTAAAGATACAGCATTAGGAGGATGATTCGAGCTTAATGAATAGATCGATTTAGTCTGTAACAGATTTGCTAAAGGAACTGGCAAGCTTATTTTAAAAAATTGAAACTATCTAAAGTATAAATTTAGTAAGCGTTACTGAAGCTTAACAGCTATATTTGTCGAAAAAGCTTTGGTCGAAAACAATAATATTTCAAATCAAATGTGTGGTAAAATATAAACTCCATTCTTTTATTAGCTCAGTGATGGTTTGAAGAACGAGTTAATTGACTTATGCACTTATCAGCACAGATTGACGAGCCATTAATCATATCAAGCCTAAACTATTGTAATTTATTTTTTGTCATAGAGATTCTCTCATATCACATCTTAATGCAAGCACAAGCCTAGATATTATTTGAAATATACGGAGAACTACTAATAAATAAATACGTGCTCTGTCATAAGAATCATCTAATATATTACAGAGGTATTTTTAATGAACTTCAAACAAGAAAATTTTCTCTTCTTAGGTTGAAGACATCATCGTTGGATGACATCAAAAATCTGAACAATTTTTGACTAAACGATCAAAACATTTGATGAAGAAATTGATGCCAACAATGTATATTGTGCTCAAAAAGGGTTTAAAATTGCAGAATCTAAAATTTCCTGATGGAACAAACCAAGGACGACATGTTAATATCCGAAAAGGCGATACTAACCAAAACTTTCTACGAATAACTAAATACACTGATGAAAATCATCATGACAGAACAGAATATAAAGCTTTAAAATTTTTATGAAATATAACCTCAGACCACTAACCGGTCTTAACATGTTTTGACATATAATGCAAAAAAATGATCTATTTATTCTCAAGATATATGATAACTGAGATATATGATAACTGAGAAATTAAATAAAAACTTTGAAGCTCTGAAAGCTTACACCATAACAGATATTTTGAAGACACTATGACTAAGCCTCGGTAGTATATACTCAAAATAGTAACTTTTCAAGATAATAGCAATTGGGCCAGAAATCATGAGAAAAATTCTGAAGTGATTGCAAATTGTATTGGAAAATTCCTTTATACCAAGGGTTTTAAAATTGAGAGCTGTTGTTGTGTACGACAATCAAATGAGTTTTTGACTCACAAAATCTTCTGTTTCAGAAGAAGAATCACCTACATATACGTAGATAAAACATAAAACGATGCCAAAATACACCCACAGCAAACACGATACCAGGATTCAAATAATAAATGTTGACATATATTCATGTAGAAAACTGATGCGCAATCTCATCAAATTCAATTGGAATTAAAGCACCATCTGTTAAAAAAATTAAAAATAATATTTATGACATTTAAACATAGATGGCACTGCAAATGGATTTTTACATGCAATTTAGGAACCGTTCAAAAATAAAGATCAGTTCATGGGACAAAGGGAGATGATCTTGATTGAGGCTGTGATGTGAGCTAAAAGAGGAAAGAATCTTTTTACTAGAAGCAACCAGATTTAACACATTGTTCATCAACCCATTCCTTAATTGTATCGAAGTGTTCAATGTTGTGTTGACACTACGCTTTAGATTATATGGCCAATAGGTTAAACGTCTGAATTGAACCGACAAATATAAAACTAGCAAAGAGAATATTCTAAATAATAAAAACGATTTGTAATATAAACTACACTGCTGAGTCCAAATGTCATTCAAAAAACTTAAACAGCCCGAAAGGTGTAACGATGGCTATTTATGGAATGACAAATAGAACCACTAGATTCTGATTATATGCTGGTACTAAATGTAATGTAGTAAATATCCAGTGAACAGAATATTGATATAAAGCCCTCAAGATAAAATGCTAGATATCGATCTGGAAGGGTTACGTAATTTAATGTTCGGCAATCCCCTCGAGGTCCTCATTATACGTTCATTTGTAATTCCAAGTTCAACGGAGAGTAAATTTCGTGCTCATGATTGGTCTTTACATATTTCTTGTGACAGTTTTAATTTTTAAGTTTGATCGTCGGAAAATTTAAATATAATTTATGTCGGCAGGTTTTTGACATATATAAAACAGATAGCATAACGTAACAGAAAGTCGACGTTTTATGTAATTTGTGCTGTTTTCTCTAAAAACCTGTGACAAAGCTAAAAAGGTCCTCAACATATTAATACGATTCAAGAATAGGATTAACGATAAATAAATGGTAAATAAAATAAGTGATTAAACCCCCAACCATGTCAACCAATACAAAAAAGTTGAAAACTTGAACGAGCTTAAAGCTACATATTGCTCAAAATCAACAATTTGCACAACAATGTCACAACAAAAAAATTTTGTTTTCTAAACTACATAACCGTAGCTGTTTTTCTAAACTACATAACCGTAGCTCAACAAAGTATCAAAAGCTCTTTGAAACAAATTTTATTTCACTCATCTCATTTTCCTTCAATTTTCACATTTCACTCGAAATGAATATCGAGGTTAACAATTTCATTTAAGCATGAATGAGCATGCAGAGCCTCACCTTCAATCAACGGTTCAGCTTTTCAATTGTTTCAAGAATACAATATACATTTAATGTTTGATTCTGTGAATGAGAAAAATTCTATAATAAATGTCTATGAAAAATTCTATGTATCCATCAATGACACGTTTTGAAATACATCATACTCATTCTACACGCGCCACATCTGATGAAAACTCAAATTTGAATTATACAACTCGCACGATTCTAATAATTAATAGAAGTTCTAAAATATTTGAACATGGGATGGCCTCGTAAAATTTTCTCTACTGAAAACCTAACCATATCTATTGATTCTGATGACTAATGGAAGCTTAATTTTATAATAAAATTGAATCGAACTCCAAGCATTGCTTTATTCACTTGAGGGTTCTCCATACAATTTTTGAACACTTCATTACTTACACTTGCCACTGAGCCTCATTGTTATGTTCTGTGGTATGTCTTTCGGAAGCATGAACTATTCGCTATAGAGCTTTACTCATACTAAATTGTAATACAACCACAAGTCTAGACATGTAAAATATATGGAAAATATTTAATAAATAAATGCGTGCTCTGTCGTAAATCATCTAATAAATAACAGAGGTAAAGTTGGCACTATAACCTCTTCTTGAAATAATTTCGGACAGATATATGATAATCGAGGAATAAAACACAAAAATCGATGCCTGGAAAGTTTACAACACTACAGATATTATGTAGCACAGACAATGATAATAAACCTCTTATTCAACCCCGGCAGTTTAAAGCTATTGAGTCAGAAATCATGAATAAAATGCTGGAGTATTTTCAGATTGGAACTTTACTTTGAACAAATATTTACTTTGGAAAAATAATTCAACCAAATCCATGAAAACAACAGACGAAAAAATTGGATAAAAGTTGGGCGCTACGACCTAGCTAACTAGCTATCATGCAATCGTTACAATATTTGCAAACAAGTCAATTTTCTCATTTCACCAGAACCGTAAGAAAGTATTGATGAACAAATGGTGTACAAAATCAAAGTAGTTAAATCCACTTCTGTAAAGGTTATAATGCGTTTAGACGCACATATCTACCAATACGTAAAAGTAGCTTGCAAGTTACATTTTGCTCAAAACCAACCAGTTTTGGACAACAAGGTCATGTTACCATTTGGAATATTAGATGTGGTTTTGTAAGAAATGATGCCAACCCTGTTTATCACCAAAAGTGTGAACTCGGTTCATTTTAATGATGGAAGTCATTTCCATTTGATATGAACTTAATTGAAGAATCGAAAACATGAACGAGCTTTCTTGAATTTCAAACTTACGACGGTGGTTGAATTAAGGGCGGTTGTTGTTTGTATTTGAAAATGTTTTATTGCAATATCAAAAATTGAATCATAAAAAAGTAATTTATTCTAGCTAACCGACAAATTTGTTTTAGGAGTATTAAACCCCAATAACAACAACACAATTTTACAACCGCTACATTTTTAAGGTTTTTGTTCCGAAAATATAAAAGAAAAACCAAATAAAAGTAAAATCTGAATATAAAGTGTATAAAATTCGTGAAATCTTGAAATACTGTTCAGTTATGTATAATATTCACATGAATGATTGAGTGAGATCTGCTTCACTCTGTGCACGACGAGAAACTATATTGTACATATATAGTTGACACAGAGGAATGAGTATGACGTACGATGCAAGCTCGTTAAATATAATTAATTTTTTTATTTTGGTATATTCCATAATCCGAGAATTAAATTAACAAGTCAAAACTAGGGCAAACGAATAACAAATTTTAATTGTTTACTCCGTAATCCTATTAAAATTTTAGCATTTTCATAAACAAGAGTAAATACGCTTGTAATTCATTTACCTGAATGATTTTCGTTTTTAATTCGTACATAGTCAATAATTGGGCGTATAATACTCTATAGTGATTAATAATTTTCTAATCCGATAATACTGTGTGCAGATATCATTACTATATCGCAACACTGCAGCATAACGAGACTATTAGTAGCTCTTTAAAACCATATTTATCTCTTGTGTGGTATATAGAGGTGATGGTGGCTAGCGGTTATATACGTATATACATTACATACTAATTTATATAGTAAAGAAGAAATAATTTCGGATGGTATCTAACCAACGTGAAAGATTAGAAACTATATACGCTCTCTAAATGGTTTGTAACAACACATTTAACACAATTGACCTAATTATGGGAATTTTCCCATTTTCTCATAGCATGTAAATTTTTTTCTTAAATTCGTTTTCGTTACTCAAAGTCATGAAAATAGTTGTGTATATATATATATATATGTATGCTCTTTTATAGGAAAAACAATATTAAAGGGAAAACCAACAAGAAAGGTTTATGTTTTTAATCTTTTAACCCATAAAGTTTCCATGATGAAAATAAAAAAAAAAAGTTTGAAATTTAATTTAAAATAAACTTTCAGACAAAAATGTGTTTGCTTTTACGTTCGGTACTAGGAAAAGTGAAAAGTTGGTTTTGTCTACAACTATATAGTAGTAGATTTTATGCAGGTATTAAACTACTCTAATATATAGCTTTTTATATATGCTGATTGTATATTGTTGCTTTTGTAATGTACACTATATGTGTAATAGTTTTTGCTCATTAAATTTTATCTAGTGAACGTAATTCACTTGCGTTGTACCAGAAAATGCGAGAAAAAGGATATCGTGATGAAAAACGATCTGGACATTTTAAAAGTGTATTTTATGGTGACGATAAATAAAGCAATATAATTTCATTTTTATAGTTGAGCAAAAGTTTTTATATTTTTAAACCATATTTTCGTATATTACCCAATTTAGTAACGTTTCGGAATTAATTGGAGACATTGCATAACATCCTAGTCTCAGATGTAATCCAACACAATGTATACTTTTATATGTTCATAAATATGCCGGGATTAGCTGATAATGATTTTAGAGCTTTTATAATTAATAATTACGTAGATTTAATTTTTATATAAATCATGAATTTTGGTTGGTTAAATCTGCTTTAAAAATCAAAATTGAAAGCATGGAAGTAATAATGTTGAAGCTTAACTTATAAGTATATCCCTTTCTAATTAAACAAATAATCCAAATTGATGGAAATTATGTTGTAGTTTACTATTCTCAGAGCAATATCTCGGGCAGCTGATGGATAGAAAGCTAAATTGTAAATTTGCCATGAACCTAGATTATACAAAGAAAAATAATTTTTTTCCGATTGCGAAACCGGATTTTCTTACTTTTGCTTTCGAGTGTTGGTAAAAGATGACTAGTGCAATGGATCATGTAGCAGTTGATCGGGTTCAGTTGTCATGTAGCAGTTGATCGGGTTCAGTAACCCATTCAGGTAGATCAACTGAATAGTCTAAAGCACAACTCAAAAGCTATCTGAGTAGTGTCTAGCACTATTAAAAAGCTCTCGATTTTTTTTTCAGAATGGTTGCCTTTATCTTTCTTCTATACTTAGATTCAATATTCATGATAAATTATTATTATTTATACAATTGAATTCGTACTTTGTTGTAGCAAAAAATGATTGATTACAAAACCCCACAAAACAGCACATCACTGATTTAATATTAAAATAATTTGAAAAATGCTATAAATAAGACCTTAATCTTATTAGTTGACTTGATCAGCTTTTTATCACTTAAGTTTATCATTTGGCTGCTCATGATTAGTAATTCGTTTAAGTTCATCGTTATTTACTAAATATTGTTATCAAAACTTTATTACAGCCTCCAGTTTTCGATAACATTTTATTTATTCATACTGATTTCGCCGAGTGGTTGTTCTTATATTTTATCCGGTTCGATCACTGGATTCTGAATATTAAACTCGCAAACTTTAAATTTTTACAATAAATTTATTTCCCAATAAATTCCAAAAATAATTATTACAACACTAATTTTACACAATAATTATAACTACAATTATTTTAACACTTCACTTTCACTTTTTATCACTTCCTTAACACTTCAAAATTCAAAATTCAACTGTATCCCAACTCAAATGTCTACACCTATTGATACGACGCAAATACTTGTAGAACATTCCTTTATTTTGCATCTCTACACTTCGCGATTGTTCTTTTCATCGTATTTTGTTCGCTCCGCCTATTTCTTTATTTATTTTTATTTTTAAGTGTAAATATTTGGCTACAGGGTAACCCCTACTGCTATAATTTATGACTCTTTTTAGTTATCACTAGTGACATCTGTGATTCGTCACAGTTCGTCCCGAACAGGATCCAGACCTCCAGGTGTCCAACCTTGGGTTTTTTCTCGCACTCTTCTTTCGATCCTATAGATCACATCGTTAGTTCTGACCTTGTACGGTCCCTCCCATCCACAGGTTCTAACTTCTTTGAGAATCCTTTCCTTCGTTGTGTTCCAGTACCTCCATCCAATTTCCCACAAACAACTGTTTCCGAGTGTGGTGGTAGCTTCGTCCTATGATCCGGTCTTATCCTCCTTACGATTGGCTCCTCCCCGTTGTTCAGTTGCAAAGGCAGTTCGACATTACCGAAGCTCAATGTTCCCCGCCCAAAATCCAATACGAATCCATTTCGTTTCATGATGTCCATTCCCAGGATGACCTCATCCACAATATCCGCAACCAGAATTTCATGTCGAAAACCATTGTTCTCGATTCGTATTTCCACCTCCTTCTTTCATTTAATAGCTGCACGGTCGCCTGTTGCCGTTTGTAATTTGAACCCTTCCATAGGTCGAACTCAATCCGCAATAAAATCCGGACGCACAATCGTTCTTGTTGCTCCGGTGTCCAACGTTATTATACTGGATCGTCCCTCTACTTCACCTCTCACCATCAAGCTATCACCACATTTTGCCAAAATGGGGATGAAGGTTATGGAGCATTTGGTTGTGGGAGTCAGCTTTTGCTCCTCGAAGCTGATGCGTTCGTTTAACGCATTTGTTGTTGTTTGGCGTTCTTCCTCGGCTGCTGCTTTTCTTTCCTCCGGTACATCGGCGATGGTGTTCTCACCCGTTTGCGCCTTATCTCCCAGCATTCCCTTGAGATGTATCCTATTTTGTCACAAATCCAACATCTGATTTTACTATTTCCATCCCGGAATCGCGTTGTCCGCCAATTATCTGTTGGTTTGATGTTATTACCCTGTTTGTAACTGATTGCTTGTTCCACTTCCACACGGCGTACCTTGACTGATGGTTTGATGATGTTGCTTGCAGTCTCGTTGTTAGTGCACATTCGATGGTTTCCGCAAACGTTGCTTTTGGCGACAATACGACTGCACGTCTCGTATCGAGATCTCGTATACCATCGGTGAAAGCGTCAACCTTGATTCGCTCTGTGTATTCTCCCGCCATGTTGTAGTGGGCGAGGTGCACTAACCGCTTTATATCAGCCGCATACTCCTGGAGCGTCTCTCCAATCCTCTGATATCGTCCCTTCAATTCCATACGATGTAGCTCTCTTATGTGGACACCTCCATATTTACGCTCCAACACCAACATGATATTCCCATACTTATCCCGTTCGTATTCCGGAACGATTAGCAGTAGTTCCGCAGCACTTCCTTTTAACGCCACAATTAACGCTGCCACTCGATCCTCATCACACCAATCATTCCTTGTGGCCGCCATTTTAAACTGGAGTTTGAAGATGTTGAATGGAGTGGTTCCGTCGAACGTGGTGGCTTTAATTTTATTGAGCTGGTTGGTCGAGCTATTTGAGCGCTGCCGTTAATTTTGAGATCCATTAGCTCCTTTTCGATCTTAATGAATCGTTGATCAGCCACCTCAAATTGCGGTTGCCTGAAGTTGTTAAATTACGCTGGCACAACTCCTTCAAATCTGCCACTTTTAAGTCCATGAATTTCATCTGGGATATTCACAATCCCACCGCTGTCACCAATTGTTACGATTTCGCCGAGTGGTGATTCGTCACAATACATAAAAAGCTACTTAACTCTTATAAGCTTAAATATAGATTTTATATTATACATACCTAATTTCACACTTAGCATAAATATTATAGACTAACTTCTAACCGAAAATTCAAAATCATTTATAAGTATTCGTAAATAAAATAAAAGAGACATAGAATTTCATAAACTCGGTTGATAGAAAGTGGTTAAATATAACTTGGACGATGAATGTGCAATTAAGCCATTCACCAATATCCTTAGCTAACGTAAAACTCGTGTCTCTGCCTCACTACCACCTCAACTACAATCTAATCAACTCTGTCAAGAACCATCAAATGATATATTTATCCCATCCCAGCGTGAGTTGATCATTATCTACTCCAAAAATACCAAGTAGTGTTTTAGCTCTAACTTAGTTACGCTCACATCCATTTATAACAATGCATCCAGTATTCGAGGCAATACGAAATTATTTAGACTTTAGATGACTACGATCTAGACAGTGACCCTGACAAACCAGTTATAATTCTAAGCAATATTTTCCCTTGAACTATCGCGTTCATAAAACGGGTTCTTTATGTGGCGACTATTCGTTAAATTGATTCTACAATGATGGCTTAAAAACAAGCAGATGAACAAATAATAGTTATTGGATAGTTTAATCTGAGTCAGCCGATTTTTTTGGAAGAACTGAACAGAGTATTCAAGAGCCATTACAACCTTTTGGATCTTGTATTTGCAACTAATATTATGAATTCGGAGTTTTGGTCTTGCTAAACGAGCGCTCACCTTTTATAATTAATAAGATCACATACCTGATATTTTATATGAGCTTTACTTAAAACCTTTCTTAGCTTAATTTCAGGAGCGCCGATTTTATTTCTTCTTTACTGAACTTTCACTTTAGCTTGTTTCATCGAAGAGGTGATTTAATCAAAATTGTCAACCAACTGAAAGACGAATCAGGACTAGAAAGATTGTTCTGAATAAATCACAACTCTATGAAGCATAGTGCTTTGTTCAGTGTGACCCGAAATAATCACGAAATAACCAATGACATCATATTTTTTTATTTTATTTATTTAATAAGTTTTGGTTAACAGTCGATCAAATGTCTGACACATTGATTCATCTAAAAGTACATTAGCATAATCATTATCAAACACTGTGCCGAGGCTTTAGTAATTGAATTGTGAGTTCATCCCGATTAATTATGCGTTAGAGAGTTACTCAAGTGTTTCACATGGTATAGTCACATTACTCCTCAATTTTTTAAGTGTGTTGAATTTATTCTCAGTTATTTGGAATATGCTGACGACCACTCTCCAGAAAACCACCTCTTTTTCCATGATTATAATCGTTTTATAATTAAATTGAAAGATATTGGAGTATATCTGTTGCCATTAACAGTTTTTTTTCATTTAACCTTACCTTTATGAGGCACATTGGTTCCATTATCGCAAAGAGATAATATAACGTAACTACCGAAACTTCCGCGACTTCCGTTTTGCATCAACTCAGGAATATGCATCACAGATATATATCCATTCTAGAAATGTCATTCAAACAAAATAGAAAGTGTTCAAAAGCTTTATGTACACTTTATTACCTTTGCAATCTTATCGCGTTTAGATGTCTACCGAGACTAAGTTTCTTGTATTATTATAAAGAATACTCTAAATATTAACCTACATATATCTACCATATATCAAAATTCACCGCTCATTAATTAATCGTGTTATTTGCTGAGTATTGAAGTCATCTTTCAGGTAAGCCATTATATCACCATGATTTTAAATTTTGAGGAAGAAATGAAGTATACTAATATCCGATTCATAAAATATTCCGAACGATTACCAAAAGAAATTGAAATTTCTGAAATCCTGCATAGAATTAAATGAATAAAGTGTCTTGAAATAGCTCGACTGATAGTGTTCGGATCAAATGAAAGTCATATTGAAAAATGATCGGGTTGATAAACAGTTAACGAAAATCTAATAATTGGCCGTGGCACAATTCCAATCCAACCTTCTGCTGAACTCATACAAAACAACTTTAATGTTCAACGACTTTAATCACATATAATAGTTTTCAAAACTTAAATTGTCACAACCGATTTGATTGCATATATCTAAAAGAATCAAACTTGCAATATACAATTCGATAACAACTAACGACTAATCCAATATTTCACGATTTATTTGTGTGTTACATTTACACAGCAACAAAAAAAACTTAAATGCATTTCCCGACAAAATCGAAACGTACATTGGTCATTTATGCACATTGTATAAATTTACTGAACCAAGCCAATAACAATGGAACTACTACTCTCGTATACATTGAACGATTTAAAAGCTTTTTTTTATATATTATTGTTGTTCTCCATTCCAGCATTTAATATCCAATTTTCACCATATTCGATTTTCAATTGCATAATTATTGTAACAAAAATATATGATTTCTATGTTTAATAACAAAATAAATAACAGAAGCGACGATCGTTACATTATTATTGATTCGATATATATGTACATACATATCCATGTAATGCACCAGAGTACATACTTTAATCATAGTTTCAGTCTCCATTCTATATACGACGATGTCATAAAAAATCGTTCGAAACAATATCAAACATAAAATGAGAGTTTTTCTTCGATGAAGTTCGACAACAACAGTAAAATAACGAGCTTTTTTCACAACTTATATTTATTGACATATTTTTAGTGTGCTTTTTTGTAATTCGTATCATTTCGTTTTTTTTTGTAATTCAAAAGTGTAAGATAAACATTTCTTTGAAAGTTTCAAAAAACAAAATGTTTGTTCTAGAAGTTATAGTCAAACAAAACGTTACAATAAAAAGCTCAAGATTTATGTGTAGATGTGTTTATGATGTGAACAAAACAAAACTTACAAATAGTAATAATAATAATAATTAGCAACAAAAGACGAAATTAACATTTTTTACAATATTTGTATCAAGCAGTGTTGTTGGAAGCTTTAAAGTTTGTGATATAATTTTTTTTTGTTTCATTGTTTGTGATAACAGTTTTCTGTGTCACGATAATTAATAGTAAAAGTTATTTTAAAATAATTTTAATTTTAGTTTTTTTGCTACTACAAAGTATGTGACATTTTAAAATTAATATTTTGTTCTTTGTAGCTATGTAATACTATCTTTCTGTTTTTAAGGAACAAATTTTTTTGAATAAATAAATTAATTTAATTAACTTGAAAATGTACAGCAATCACAAAAAAGTTTTAAAATTTCTATCAATTGAAAAAGATTTGAAACGGAATTAATTAAAAAAAGTTTTAGGAATAAAATGTGAAATCACAGTATTTTACAGTATGCAATTGGTGTGTAGCTAATTAAATTTTTTCTAGGACTAAGAATCTGACCGGACAAAACTTATATCAATTAATTGTAAATATGCAACCATTAGATTATTAAAGGAATTTCATAGGTGGCTCATATCATTTTAAGAATCGTGCTTGACCGATACCGAACCGGCTGCTTGCAGGTTCCTTAAATAACCAGAAGAGGTAAATAGTCTCTTTAAAGAATCGGTTGGAACATTCATGATCAAACGTTGATCGTGATTGAAAAGAACTGAATATATACAATTGGTTCCATAATTTTTCTATTTCAAGACGCATTTTCTGCGTTCTCCCATCGTAACTGCCATTGTTCCATCATTTCTTGTTTGGCACCTTTCTTAGGAGTCCCGCAGTGTCCAAAGCTCAGATCACTACGGATACCCCATACAATGTGATTGATGTGACTACCGAGAAGAGCAATTTCCTCTTACTTGTGCTCGGTCCGCCAATATGGCCATTAATTGAATAACGCCAGTTGGCGTCGTATTCGCCTTTACCACCGTTTGTATAATATGCTCTTGGAAACTTCTTAGATAACCAGCCATACCTCTAGGTACTATATGGTTGCTGTTGGTACTATTCTAATTCCTCCTATGTTGAATAACATACGCGAGAGCCTTTGCCATTTCGACAGCCTCGGTGTTTTCCGGTGCCAACTGCAACCAATAAGTGCAGAGCCATTTGGAGTTGACTTTAACTGCGGCTGTCATTCGCTGTACAAGTTGTTGTTCATATCTCGCCGATACAATAAGTGCTAAGTCAACGGCGTATCCCACTAGCTTGTAGTCCTCTGGCAACGGAATTCTGAGAACACCATCATAAAGAATATTCCAGAGCAGCGGTTCTAAAACCGAGCCATGTGGTACACCACTCGTAAGCTCCATCTGACAAGCTACGCCCACTGATTCTACAATGATTCCTCGTTTATTCAGATAGCTGTGGAGAACCTTCGGTAACTCAGGATTACTTGACATTCCTCAAGCCTTTGCTTGTTTAACTCCCAAGCTGCGCTTTTGAGAGCTTTCTGTACGTCTAGAGTAATTACTACTGGGAGACTCCGTGTGTGTTTAGATCTGTCCAGCTGCTTTATCGACAAAATGTCATCACTTCTGCTAAACCATCTATACTATACAAAATTCTCTCGAAAACAGTTCTGTTCACTTCGTATATTAATCTGTGACGCAGTAGATGCTCATATAGTTCCTAGAAAGTGTTCAACAGGTAGAGTGGTCTATATGACGCCAGCACCCATCTGGTTTTCCCTCCTTTTCAAGTAACACAAGACTAACTATCTTCCATATGCGTGGAAATTCTCAATTGACTAAATGCTTGTTTTATAACATCCAAGTTAATTTTTGGGTGGACGTCAGATGCAATTCTGACCGTTTCTGGTGGGATCCCATCCGGTCCTTCACTTTAATTCATCTTTAGATTTCTCCATGCAGTATCTAGTTCTTCCCTAGTGAATGGTAGAAATGCTTGTGGCTGTTTGGACTTATAGTTTGCTGGTGACAGTTTCTGCAGTAATGGTGGGCACCATTCAGCCAAATAACTTGGTTACAATTTTATGGATCCATGGATCGTCTTCTTCCTTGCTGCAGAGCTTTTGCCAGCAATTCTTCTTTGATTTCAGTATAGCCGTCCTCATGTTTTTCCTTGCACATTTCGATTCCAATCTGTAATACCTCTTTACAAGCCTTCCTAGTCGTATCTTTTTGTTGCACTGGTGATGCAAGACGATATCGATCCAGGTGACGCTGAATTGCACTGCGAAAACTTACTTGTGTGGATTCCCCTATGCGCCAGCTCCTACTTTCAATGTTATTCTGCTCTGCTCTCCTATTTGACTAATTTGTAATCACTTCGAACATAATAAAGTGATGATCACTAGGGCTTTCGTTATCTAGAACTTCCTAGTTCGGAAGCAGGTTACAATTCTTTCGGAACCAAAAGTAAGATAGAGAAAATTAATTTCATCGGTTGGTGTCTGCCCTACATTTAAACTATCAGGATTGCAGGAGGCGGCCATGATCATAATAATGAGATCATCTTAATCCACCCAGACAACTACTTTTACAGCACCGAAACTGTGCCGATCTACTGTGACGTGCATTTATTTGTAGTAGTCGCATGACTAGCTTCCATTAATGCGTATTTGATATTACTTAACTTGATGAGGTGGTTGAACTGT
Source organism: Tipula lateralis (assembly GCA_963932295.1). Taxonomy (NCBI): domain Eukaryota; kingdom Metazoa; phylum Arthropoda; class Insecta; order Diptera; family Tipulidae; genus Tipula; species Tipula lateralis. The sequence goes on along the minus strand of OZ010736.1, from coordinate 186,879,401 downwards.
CTACATTTGGCCTATTGTGTGCCTTACTTCATTTCTTCCGCATATGCCCACTTTTTCCATAACCTACGCAACAAGCACTACGATCAGGTACCCGGCCATTCTTAACAGGATGTCTCGTTTCCCAGCAACTATAGCAGCAATGGTCATCGCAGAACGCATTTTCAGTTGTAAAGAAACTCATCCAATATAAATGCGCTTTCCGTCCACTATCTGTCTTGCTTATTCCTTGAGAAGTTTTATCGTGGCTTTCTTCGTATCAGAGTAGGCCGGTCTTTTTGTGTATAAGTATCTCGTTTCCATTCTCCTTTCCCAGACTGCCTGGACTGCCTGTTTAATATCAGTCACTGGTTCCTTCTTCTAGATCCCTAATGTGAACCACTGCTTACTCTTTTTGATACACTGCCACTACCCCGTCAACTTTTTCCACAATCGCTTCCCTAAGTGTCTTGGTTTTATTCTTTCCGCCCTTCACTCGAATCATCAAACCATTTGATTTCGTTTTTCTAATGCCGACTATCTCCACTCCCACCACTTTATTGTCGAGACCTTTTTTTACATTTCTTAGAAGATCGGCTTATAGGATTGCCTCTCCGCCACCATGACGTTTCGGTTTCTCCTTCATCCTCTATCTATTACCCTCAATATGATTATTTTCCAATTTACTTCCATATCACCAATTTTCCCCCCGTCCAGAGTCTTAATGGACTAACGCTCTTCTATACAGCAAATTACATTTGTCCCGCTGTCGATAAAACAGCATTCTAGTATTTTTTCAGTTTTGACATCATATGAGATATTGGGACAACGCGATATCCTTTACACCTCTAGAATAGTGTTCCTCTAGAATATTCCTCTGTTGATTCACGTATCCAACGATTAATATTCGGATTTCGTTTCTTATTCTGTGTTCTCCTTCCAGAATAATCCTACCGGCGCTTTATATGACTGCCACTTCTTCCCCTTTAAAGCATTGGTCATCCAGCAAACACTAAAGTCATTGAGCCTGCTTTGTTAACACACATCTTGTTTTGTTGGAAAACGTGGGTCTATGAAGATTCCCCATACTAAGGTGCTGGACCACAAAAAGCTATTGCGGTTCATTACTGTCGCTCGATACATATTTTGCGGCCATTTCTCGGCAACAATTTCCTTGATTTCTTCGGTGTCATCGTCCATCAATTAGATTATACTTGTCACAGATGTACTGACATGTGTAACAAAGCTTTTTAGATTCAAATCCGGTTCCTTCTTAATAAACCTATGATCACTGTTCATTTTGGCTTTATGTGCAATCGGTTCTACGGTTCATTGTTAGGCTTAGCTTATTTGTAAAATAGAATAAATATGTATTAATGAAAATTGGAGCGTAATACTAAACTTTTACAGCGTTGTCAGGGTTCTTTGGTGTTTTTATTCAATATTTGTCTATTTGAACGTCATTTTGAACGATATTTGTTGTGATAACTTTGCTTTCTTATACAATAATATCCTTTTTTATCTTAATCTATATCTAATTTTTTGTTTGTTTTGCTATTTACTAAATATAATTAATAATTATTGGTCTACACGAATAGAGATGTTCAATAACCCTCATAATCCCTTGGAAACCAAGACGAGTATGTGGACTTAATCCGCTTGAGGAATATTATCACATTAATGGTCTAATTTGTCAAGATTTTCAAAGCTAGACAGTGTACATGGGTGAATTGGGGTTTTATATTCGGTTAGCTCGAGCCACGAGTGTGCAACTCCAAGCCGCATCCAGGGCACAGGGTATTAACTGAAAATTACAACTACCACCATGGAAAACTGGATAGGTTAGACCAACCTGGATGAAATTCATTCAGTGGTAGCATGGTTCAATATTGATTTCAACATACAGCTCTCACACATAATATTCGGAAATACAGCAATGTGATACAGATGTTTTTTTAAGCGTCCATAATAATTTGATCCTTTTTGAAAGGCAATGCAAGTTAGATAGTTTTTAGATTTAGCTACAGCAATCTCATTATTCGATTAAGATATTATTTACAGAACTAACCAAATCCTCACAATTACTGCACAAAAATACTATTGTTTACCAAGGATATAAATAAAGCTTCAATAACACTTTATGTCAGAGCCATTAATTCAACTTGAAATTGTTTACAAAAAATCAGACTTCAATGAAAGCTCCGTATCCCAAGTATTGCAGCTGAATGGTAAAGAGAGTTTCTCATCACGCCACGGTCTCGAGTTTTATTCTCGCCGTTGACCATAAATTAACAATACATATTTTAGTACCGTCTGTTGAAATAACAATCTTAGACGCATACCTGTTCAGCAAAGTACCTTCATGGGTACTATATTTGAAGTTTGGTCTGAAGTAAAATTTTGGTATAAAACAAGCTCGCTAGTTCACAGCATAAGTAATGAATCATATTTGTAGTGAGAGTATTAAATAAACTAAGATGATTTTTTTTCAAACCATCTGTCATCCGAGTAATGACCTTGTTGTGTTAAAACCAAATATCATTGCGTCGATTATGCCCTAATGTTTTCAACTTAGTCCTGATGACCTTTCTGATAATTCTGGATGTAAAAGTAGTTCGTGTTGTTTAGTCATAATTATTATGTCACAGTGGTTGCATTTAGATACCCTAAAAAATCAAACTATCACTCAACACCAACTGAATAGCACACTACATCAAGTATCATGTGGTTTTGTACAGACATAGTAAAAAATCAAGGTTATTATAGATCGATTCTTGAGTTATCACTAGCAGAATATTGTGATTAAAATAAGTACGATGATGGTTATGAGATTACATATAGCAAGAAACAGTTTATGACGTTTTGAAGTGCGGTTATTCATTTTTATTATGCAAAATATAAAACCATATTGGTTTATTATGTATTCATTATACAGAAACGTTTCTATTAAGTAGATCACATTCATACCAACGTCAATTTCAAATCCATCATAAACATATTTTACAAAACCGAGTGAATATATATATGTGTTTAGCTATAAAAGCCGCACAGCGCTATATTACAACTATAAACGAGGAGTACAAGCAAAATAAAACCCCAAAAAATTAATTCCATTGAATTTATTTAGATTGTTATTCCCATTTAATACAATATTTAAATCATCAATAATAAATCGTGAAAAATGCCATTATATGTATAATGCCACAATAAATAAACTTGGAAAACATATATGATTTCATATGTGTGTGTGTGTTGTATATATGTACTCGTACAAAAGTCACTTATGTGTGCTTGCGCGCTATCTTCCAACAACATAATAATTGTATATAACTCATATATGTATGTACCAGTATATTCTTGAATATGTATGCATGCATGAATTTATGCTGTGTATTGGATAAATCTGTACCATTCCGAATAATAAAGTATAAATAAAAAACAACAGTCTTCCCTTCATTCATATATGTACATATATACCAAATTGAATAAAGCTCAATATTTCACTCTCACAACAACATAACGATATACCACCAGCAGTACATTCGGTTTTATGGGATTTTCAAAACTAACTTTGTACACCATATACATGTATGGTATATAGAGAGGATACGACAATGCAATTGAATTATTAAATAAATTTCGATCAGAATGAATATTGCACCAATTAAATTATGTTTTATAGTTTTATATACTAACACAGTGATTCGAAATCACCAACAATTGACAAACTTAATTTTTGGCAATAAAAATTCTTGGAAACATCACCAATCTGTACACGATATATGTACATATGTATACAGCATCTAGAGAGGCAAAACATGTGCAATAAAATACATAAATTAGAAAACAAAAAAGATTTTTGTACTTTGTTCAAGTTACAAACATTAAAAATTTAACAAAAAAGCTCAATAAAAATACATAAACTAGACTATGTACTTTGTGCTTGTAGATGGCACAAAAAACTAAATGAATAAATGGCATGTTGCCACATATTAAATATTCTTGTTGGTATCTTTTTTTTTTGTGTGTGTGTGTGTGTGTGTGACTGTGCATAGTGTATTTGTGAATGGAATATATGTCTAAAGAGCTTATATGAATTTGTAATTTGACACACAAGTCAACGTTTATTTTTTATATGTATCCACACAAAACAATTATTTTTTTTTAAACCACCATGGGATCTGTACAATGTATGGTTATGTTTGGCCAGTTGTACAACGAAAGTGACACAAATATTTTATGTCAAAATGTTGAATTAATTAAGGAAAAATTCCAACCATATTCTGTATATATAAATAGAACGTTGAAAGTTTTACCCACCTGCCTCTATGTTTAACACACAGAATGACAACAAATATTGAGTGAAAGTTTGATTACACGTTTTTCAATTATTATATTTGAATTTTAATTTTTGTTTTTCGAGATTCGTGTTATGAATTTTTAAAATTCGCAAGTCTAATGATAATAATCTATACAAAAATGTAATTTTGGCTGTAATTTTTGGATAGGGATTGAAGGTTGCCATAAACACGTTTAAAATTGATTTTTTTTGACGCGTTTCCATTTATCTCCGAGTTAGTGTCAACTGGGTTGAGATAAGTTGGGTTTTCGAATAAACTATTATTATATAAAATTAAGAGTTTCCGCGCCAAAGAAGGATAGGCTATACCAAGCCGATTTAAGGTGACTATTTTTCACAAAGAAATGCAACCTGTTTGTTTTTCGTTTGCCCCGTAACTCAGTCTCGATTGGCCCATTGTGATATCTCCTTTCAGATGTACAGTCTCAGTTCCAAAATCTTTTCGAATGAATCCCACGAAACCCGATAACCTCAAAGTCATCAGTTAGTCCTCTAATCGGGATCCAAACCACTTCTGTGGAAATACGAGTGTGAAGAACAGGAGCTCAAGAAGAGCTTAATAGTATCTTTTTCTATTGCGATATGCAGTTGACGTTATTCCAAATTTTTGTTCGGAACACTAGATTATTAATAGAAATATAGCCCGTGAGAGTACTTAATATTTAGCAAGATCCTCAAATTGCTTTTATCATAATTAAAGAAGGACTGAAATCTTTGCTGATTTATTGTTCAAAAGAAGATTTTAACAGTTTATATGTCTCTTTCGAGATAATAACGCCAGTTCAAGAGTGGTCTCAGACCCAAAAAAAGTAAAATTTGCACACAAACGGGTAATTTTTCAGCCAATACGTTTTATTTTATACACAGAAAAAAATTTGGTGTGTTTTTTAACTAAATCTGAAGTCTTAAATTGAGACCGCTTGCTGAATACCACCAAAAAAGTGTTAATTTTTTTTAACTATCTAAAATTGTTTAAATTTTATAAATTTTTATAAAATTGAAGTAGTCATTATATTAGTTAAATTAAACAATTTCTTATTGCATATTTTAAATCTGTATTCTCACATTTCATGACATTTGTAGGTGCGAAAATGTACCCTTCTAAGTTAGTTAATTTCAATTTATACCTTGTCAAATTTAGATATTTAAAATAGTTTAATTATTTTTTTCTTAATTTTTATTACCTCCATATAAGAGCTAATAATTTGTTTTGAAACTTGACACTATTGCCAGTTTAATAGAGCTTCGGTAAGCAATATTAATTTGCTTAATTTATATCCCATTCACGACACTTTTTACCGTCAAGGAGTAAGCAAAATTTAAGAAGGTATGACGTTAAATTTAGCATTTTTAAACAGGCAAATTTGAGAATGTCAAAATAATAAGCTGGGCAGCTTGTTAGTGGTAATCAGGGTTCTTAAAAAAGGTAAAAATGCAATATATATATATATATATATATATATATATATATATATATGTATATAAATATATGTATATAAATATATAGATATATATATATATATATATATATATATATATATATATATATATATATATATATACATATATATAATGTTAATATCGATGTTTACCAAGAGCTGTAACTAAAAATCGATTTAAATAAAAAGTTAAGTTATTTTATATAAGAATAAGTTTATTTAATAAAACTATAATAATAATTAGACATTTCTGTTTAAATCTGTCAATATAATCAATACTATAATAAACCATATTATAATAATACGAATTCTAGAAGTAGATTTAGCGTACTGTCAAAAACGCTGTTAGTTTATAGTTGACTTTTATATGGTATCTTCATTGGTTTATATTGCTCTACAGATGCAATGATGAATGATGGCCCACCCATATTAATATTGATAAAACTCAGTTCTTGTCGACTTTCTGTGGAAAGAAAACGCACATTGTATTAGTTTTTAATAAATTTGATAGAATATATATATATATATATATATATATATATATATATATATATATATATATATATAGATAGATAGATAGATAAATAAATATATATATGTATATATATTTACATATATATATATATATATATATATATATATATATATATATATATATATATATATATATATATATATATATATATCGTTCAATAACGCTAAATAATAAGGACATATGGCAGAAACAGATAACATAAAATTTTGAGGTAGTTTCTTATTTGAGTATATTTTTTGTGCACTAAATTTAACAAAACTTAAAATTATAATTTACCTATGATGCTTTTCGTTCCAAATAATCTTCTATTTTCATCGGTTTGTATAAGGCTTTCTCGTTGATATTAACCACAAAAATATAAGAAGGCCAAAAATCTTGGAATAGTTGACTGTATCTGATAAAAAATAAAAAGTCGATTATAAAATGTAGATCTGTATATACTCGTATATATGGTACACCATAATTTTTGTACATAACTTAACATAATTATCCTCGAACGGTTTCATTAGAGTCCCAACGAAATGATCTTTTTTGTAAATTTATCACTGCAATCAAATAATTTAATTTAGTTTATTTGAATTTTGAGCATGTAATACATGCAACATAATGTTTGTAATCAAAACATCAATAAAATTAAAATATTATAGATTATATAATAATATAATTATATTATAAAAAATAAATACCAAATAATATTCAATACTCACATAATTAATTCCTTTCATATCCCACAATTATAAATAACCTACTTTATATTGAACCTATAGTTTATTGTTTTCTGTACAGGCGTTCTGGTTTTTTCAGCATAAGCGTTTATTTTTGATAATTTAAAACTACACAAATCAATTTAAAGGTTATGTTTTTGTACTACTGCACTTAGTATATCACTTACTTATCACTTTAATATATAAAATAATTTAAATTTTTTTGTATTCTCTTAGGCGAAAGTAGCGACAGTCGGCGGCTCATGTAAAAAAGCATCGTATTCTGTAAGACATTAGAACAGTTTTTTTGTCGAGTAAGGCGACATTTTGAGACGCGCAATTTTTTGGGTCGACAATAATATGGAGAGAGAAAAAGCGTCAGTTTTTCAATAGTGTTCACCTTTAAATACATTAAAACCATTATATATAATTGAACTTCAACATTTTTTATTTATTAGAATTAAAATAACAAATGTGAAACAATTTGAGTACCTCGTAGAATGTATGGAGAAAAATGTTGAGGCAGCAAGAGGTTATTATAATTTTGGTAGATCGAAAATAAAGTTTAGCAATGCTTGGAATGTAGTATGGAATGTGGTATAATGTAGTATCGAGCTCTAGATCTACATTATGAACAATACACTTATTATGGAGCGCACAACATACGTGTGCTATTTGTGCCGCTTTTTCTGGTTTATAATGCATTTTGTCGAGTAAATATCTAATAATATTTCTGGCTTTCGAATGCTTCTTGTTAATTATTCGTTCTTGACATTCATCTGCCGTTGTTCTAAATGGCGTAATTAAATATGGTTTTAAACCATAACCAGCGTCACCTACGATTGTAATTTTAGAAAAATGTTTTAACAATTACATTAAAGTTTTAATTATATTATATGTATTACCTAAGAGCCAAGTATTTAGATTCCCATCATTGTAATTACTTTGCATATGCGTGTTTAATTCACTAGCATTATAAATAAATGAATCGTGACACGATCCAGGGTAGTTAGCATCGGCGAATGAAATGTACATTCGATCATTACATACCTATGGAATTATTTTGAAATAAAAGGTATCTCAAAGGTTATATTACAAAATAAATCTTATTACTTACAAGCATGGCGTTTAAGCTGTAAAAACCTTTTCTATTGAGGTATAAATGTCTATCCTCTTTAGATGGAGATGCTATTTTAAAATGGGTGCCATCAACGCAATCAATCACACCGGGTATGCCGTGTTTTGTATAAAATGAAAATTTGATTCTATCCTTTTCTGTGTTTGTTGTGGGAAATTTGATAAACTCATCACATATTTCACCCTCAATAATATTAAGTACCTGAGTTAGCACTTTTGAAAATGGTGATCAAGACAAATGCTCGTAGCCGCATCCTGTTTGGTACACTCCCTCTGCAAAATATCGTAGTGTAGCGGTGAGTTTAATAATTGGTGATATGGATCCTTGTAGAATTTTTTAGCCGACTTTCCAATTTCGTTAATAGAAATTTAAAGTCATCTTTATTAATTCATCATCTTTATTATCTTTATGAAAACACCGAACAAATCTGAAAATTAAAATATCAATTTCTAAAATATAAACATATATAGGGTACAAGTTATCTTACAAGTTGTTTGGTAATTCCAACGGATTTGATTTATCTCTTATACACCTTCGAAAATCACGCATATCACAGTGATCTTCGTCTTCATCACTTGAAGTAAAATAAACTTTGAATGAACTCATTCTTAAACCAAATTGATATTTAAAATTTATTGAAAATAATAACACAAATAAATAATTTTGATAATAAAACTTACACCAATAACCAAAATTCGTTTCAAAATATTTAATAAATTAAAAATGTTTGACAACGAAATCTGTCAAATTTTGACGAAAATAATTGTATTGCCCGATGAAAGTAAATTTTCCTATTTATCCCGTCACTTCATCACAATCGACTAAGAGAATACTAATTTCAAAATCAAGCGACGTGACAACTGTCACGGCGAATAAAACGCCACGCCTATGGGAATATGGGTGTTAGTTTTTAAAAACCCGGTTAGCAAGTGTTTTTCGGTTTGTTTTCGAGCGACAAGTCCTTAGTTAGAATTTTTCTGAAATTTCTTAATTTTAAATACAAATTTTCAAAATTAAACAAAATTCAAGTATTATGTATTCATTTTTATAAGATTAGTATTATTTACTTTTATTTGTTCAAGCTACAGTTTTTTTTAATACAATTTTAAAAATACAAGTGCATTTAACGATGTGACAGACAAGAGTAAATCAATGTTTGGACAACAGTTGTTACAACCTGAAAACACAAGTTCGACGTTTATTGAAGTTGACTTGACACTGAGTAGTGCATCGAATAATTTTTGGAAATTTGCAGTTCTCTTTCCCGTGTTTTTGAATAAGATGAATTCTTGTTTCAGCCATTTGAAATTTCCTGTTGTTGCTGTTGATTGTTTTAAATCTTCGTTTAGCAGCAATAAATTCAGCTCATCTTTAAGCGAGATATAAGCGGTTGTCTCGTACAACTCCAAACTAATGTTGCTATTTAAATTGGATATCCTACTAAGCATAAATTCGACTACAGTTTCAGCAGTTAATAATGTAGAGTCTTCACGACTTAATGTTTCCACGGCGAGCTTGATTAGTTCCATGACATTTTGCAGCATCAACAAAGCAGCAAAACCTAGTCGGTTGATAATATTTAGTGAATTGTGTTCAGAAAAAGCTTCAAAGAGACAGCGTTTTGTCTTTTTCAATGGGGCAATCAGAAACAGAATACAATTCCAGCAGTCTTTCACATCCAAATGAAGTTCGATTTCATTGCGATTGGAAAATTTGATTTCGGACTGTAGAATTTCTACTGAGCTTCACTACATTGCGTGCATTTTGTAATGTTTCATTGAAATTGATATGATCAAGATTTTCTTCTTTGATCACTTTAACATCAAAAGAATCATCAAAATTATAACTTTCATCTGAATCATTGGAATCCACTTCGTCGTCAACAACTGATTGCAAAACACTATTAATTTTATACAATAAAATGCCGACACCTAAATGAATAGCATGATTGAGGCAGTATTGGTCAATCATCTTCATAATTTTCATAAACTTGTAATTAATTGCTTGTAGAACCAACTATGTCCTGTACATGATTTATACAAAATTCTTAATTTGACTTTTGATGCCAGTCTTTCTGCATTGCATGATTCAAAAATACAAACTAAACCTATCTTCTATATGTCTTCTTATCTTCGCCATCATATAAATGAATTGCAAAATATCTTCTACGTCGAACTGTAGTATATTCATCTACTGTCATGATTAACGTTATGCCTTTCTCAGTTTTTGACATGATCTCTTCAACCATATTGCTTTTTTTTGAAAATCTTCTTGAATCCATTTCATCATGAGTTCTGCACTCTTATAGGGGTTCATAGATTGCATAAACACCATCGATCGTAATCAGATGGTGACAAATTCCTTTTAAATCCTGCCTATATCGGGATTGAAACCCAGTACCTCCCGCTCCAGCTGCCACAGCTTTAACCGCTGAGTTCCCTGGGCGGTACGAATGATTTCACACAAAATAGAAAAACAGAAAAAATCGTTGTTTTCTTTTCATGATTTTTTTGTAAACACAGCTGATTTTCTGTTTCTGTTAACCGGTTTGACTAACCGTAGTATCGAGTGAAGTCTAATTTCATTCAGGCTACCAATAGCCGATTCAAGAGAATTACCATGCCCAATACCTGGCACCAACCAAAGCTGTTACAGAAAACTGATCCAAGCACAGTTGGGCACGTAATTTACAAACTGTAATTTACAGGGTTTTTTACATGTAAAATATATGTTAAATCTATACGCTCATTTTTTACACACTGTAAAGTAAATAATTAATATACCAAAACTTTTTTTATACAATTATATTCCAAAAATTTGACTGTGTACTTGACCATTTAAAATTATTTCGCTTCATGCTTAATGTAGTTTCTATGTGTTGGGTTCCAGCTGACCGATTTATCTAACCTAGTAACTCAGTTTAGTCGTTTCTAAAATTCCCAAATATGGATCCGAGATTAAAGTTCATCATGTCGTTGATGAGGTAGGATGAGACCTTGTATTACTAATTATGTTTTTCGGTAATAATAACAATAATCTTGTGACAAGCATGTGGGCAGTTATGGGATGGCCCACCTCGTTCCATATTTGGAAGTTAAATTGATTGTTTTAATGTACCTTTACTAACGCGAATATTATTTTTGTCCGAGAGCCAAACCACTCCGTAAGTGTCCGAGAGCCAAACCACTACATAAGTGTTATTTGAGTTATATTAAAAATATGGCAAGAGGAGAACCAAGATATGAACCAACTAGCCCGAATTAAGATTTCCATAATAAAGTTTCCCAGAGTATTGCGCCTGACGCTCTAAAGAATTAGATTACTTTAACTAGAGTTATTTGATAGATCCTCATCAGGATACCAGGATAATGCAACAGTTTAGTTTTATAAGCAGTGAATTATCTACAAGACATCATGGGAGCAGAGACGACTTTGTTACTTGAGGTCACATCTTCCTTAGCCAACAGTAATTCACAATGGAGAAAAAATACCTTATATGTGAGTCATCTCATAAAGTACTCTGTGACGGTTTCATGGGGTGCTGTTTCAGCTGAATACGTTTTGGTGCGATAATGTAGTTTTGGAATTAATGGAATTTGCACCACAAACAATCAATTCTTCGAGAAGACCTGAAAATATTCCATCCAGTCCTGGTAATTTTCAGTCTGATAATGATTCAAAGCTCAAATCTATCTTTTATCAATAAAGTTTCTATGAAACTTGCCTGCGTCGTGAAAATGAGTTATGATTAAAAAAAAACCTTTGTTCCAGAGTTTCATATTGACCTTCACAACTATAAACAGAGATTTCTCTTAAGCTTAGCGAATGCCACGAATAAAAGTTATTTGGTTAGTTATCAATTAGTCTCGCTTGTTTTCTTTACTGTGAGATGTGGCTCTTAGATATAGAAAGAGAAAGAAAGCGATCGGGAATAGTATTTCTACTGGCTTAGCATCATTTATATGTATATCGCATCCGGCAATTATTCATCACATAAGAATTGTGGTTATGATATGTCTGTTTTGGAGTTAAAGCACTTCCACCTCTTGTGCTGTTGTTTTGTTAATGTACCAATTGGTGATCAGAGAATTTAACACTATTTCAACTTTCAATAGACATTTTTCAACTACGACGTTAAGTGGATGATGAAACTATGATGATTAGTGTTTAATGAATGCATTTGAAATCTGTATGGTTTAACTATTTTGAGAGAAACGTAATAATCAATAGTTCTCTTTCCACTAAGAGTACACTAACCACGTTTGTGTCATAAAATTCTTTTTTTTTGCTAACCAAGAAAACTTAACTTTTTGAAAATTGACATTTTTTATCCTTTAGACGTACTCATACATAAGATAAAAAAATTTTAGAAGTATATATAATAATTCAACAGAGTAACATAAAATGCTTGTGGTATAGCCAAATTTACCATCATAACATCATAATGATGTTAAAAGTATTCTCTAGCTCCTTAAAACTAGGAAGCTTTCTATTCGTGCATATGTATGTGAGTATATATATTCATGTATTATACATATATAACACATATTTGGACAATTTATAGCAAAACCAGGTAGATATAAAAGGGTGAATAGGATTGAGGTGAATAAAAATTTGTAAAAGGATTTTCTAAATTCATTTGCCTCTCGAGAATATTTTCTGATGTAAGGGATTATATTCCATTCATACATGCGAGTGTGTCTATAAATACCTTACAGTATACGAGTATATCGGTATTTTCGATATATCTCTATGGCTATAAGTATGCCCCATTGTTGTTGTACAACACAAAGATACATATTATCATTTACGGTCAAATTGAAGATTATCTCTAATACTTTTTTTTTGTGAACTGTACAAAAGGGGGGTGGGAAAATGAAATACCACAATACATAATAGTACATATACAAAGCTTTTGATATTATCGTGTTGTGCGGGGGTATTTTTTTCTTCCACAAAATGACATCATCGCATATCTATGCTTTTCTCTTACGTCTTTTATCTTGCCGAAAAATTTTATTTTCTCTCGAAAGCAGACATTGCAAACCCCGAATTGCGTTTAAATTTTTAAATATAACGAGTGTCACAAGTTTGTTACCTATGCATTAGAAATGATCCACTTTTTTTTTGTTATATGGGTGATGTAGAAACACAAAAGTATAAAAAAAAGTGGGTGGACGGTAAGATAAGACAGATATTTTGGTAACGTTAATGATACAATATAAGTTGAAAAGCTACACTAATCAGATGAATCATTGTGTTTTGGCTCTTTGTGCGACCGATTTGTTTTTCCGTGAATATAATTATACAAAAATTTATTAATAATTAAACAATGTTTTATAATAAAATAAATTGTTTAAAAATACAATACTGACTTGATTCAGGTACGTACATATTTTATATATGTATAATTTAATCGCTGTTATCATTCCAAAAGCTTTTCAACAAATCCATCCAATTATAAATTAATTTTCGTTCAAAACCATCTCATTATTTTACTCTCATTCCATTTTTAATTATAATTTTTCATTTCAATTTTAATTTCAAAGATGCTGCAAGTACTCGTGCACTAAATAATATATAAAACTATATATCAAGTACAAAGTTTGTCATAATTGTACCAATTATCCAACTTTTACAACTTTATTTTGGTGCAGTGAAAAAGTTGCGAGATGCGACTACGTGCTTATAAAAAAAAACCAATTCTCAAGGTTGAAAATAAAATGTTACTCTCGTGAATAACTTAAAGTGCTTTTCTTGATGGTTTAATTATTATAATGTTGTAAACTTGACGAATCTCGTCTATGTCAAATTCTTAAACATTGTAGAGTAATCATAATAGAAATGGTAAATAACAAACAATATAACGACCATAAGATATATTTCTTGTAACGTTTCAAGATGAAACAAAATAAAATGTAATAGTGTTTTTCAGTACCATAATTATTTTTCATTTTATGTACATCTTCGTCTTATTCATCATTTTATTCTTCATGATGGTGAAGTACTTAGTTCTTATTAGTGAGCTTTCTGATTGCCTTTTATGTCACGTTCAGGTGTAATTACGAACGTGACTCTTTCTATTATGTATGTGTGTATGTATATATGTGTACACACATAAAAAATAAACAACAACCAAAATCATCATCAACAACATGGATAATATTCAAATCGACATAAATTTTGTAACGATGACATGGTGCTTGAAACCTGATAAGAAAAATATAACGAAACATTCACAAAATCTAATTACTACTATTTTTGATGTATACATATTGTGGTTAGTCGGACCCGATGTAATTTCAACCGAACTAAAGCTTAATATTTGTTATGAAAGACATTTTTAATTATTTACCAGCTTTTTACTGTACAGTCCATTAAACAGAACGATGTGAATTGATATGGAATATTGATGTGTACATTGATAAATATACGATTGAACACTATATATATAGTCGGGAGCTTTGTGTGTTCATTTCAGTTCTGCGGTTTTGAAATAATATTTCTCAAAAATCAATCACATGTTACAAAACAAAAAGCTTCATTCATCAAATATGTATACAACGCACTATATGATGTGAATCGATGTAGTTTTCAAAACTATATAAAGCATGCAGATGGAAATAACAAATTCTATGTATATTGTAAACAACAACAGATACGTATTATACAGACATTGAAAATGGTGACGAGTTGTGGATTTGAAGTTTGCTGCAGATGAATATACCTTTTTGAATGTTCATATATGATTGTATCGAGGCGCATACACCATAAAAATAATATTTAAGCTCCAATAACCATCGAGGATTGTTCTATTTAGATTCACCTTAGATTAAAATTTATATTGTAAAAACTGATTTGTTAATAAAACCTTGATCTGTGCTTCACAACAAAATGAAATGTTTTCAAAAGATGACTTTGGTTTATGACAATAACAGCAACTGGTTTTCCTTTTAAAACCATAACTCGATGCTTTATACTTCGCTGAGTGCAACAATGTTATAATAATTCTAAAGCACCAGCACATTCTATTGACACTTACGATTAAGAGTTTAATGTATAAAATGGGATAACGATCTCCCATGAAGCTGTGTGATGTTCCGATGAATAAATTCTGGAACATTGTTAAATGTGTCTCGGAAGTTGTAAGACCCAAAAGAATTATATAACAAAGAACCATAAAATAGCTTAAAGGACTTTGTCGATAATTCTTACAATGATAGTAGACCACAATAGAAAATAAAAAATTCTTTAGTTGGTGAAAGCTCCGCCAATACAAAAATATATTTCATTGATGATGAGCATAAAAAATTATCTACAGATCAATCAATTATTGAAACAGTTAATACGTGATCTTATAACGAGATTATTTTCTATTTTTCAAGACTCTGTGCTTGGTTCACTACTTCCTCTAATTTTTTATTAATTTTAGTTACAATTTTCACTGTCGAACCGATTGTCTTTTAAAAGTATTATATGTTTAATGGTTGACCAAAAATTGACAGTGTCACCTATACAATGTGCACCGATACGTTAAAAATTGTTCGTAAGGTCTCAGTTGAGAATCGGTTAGGGCTGTTTACAGCCTCTTAGCCATATGGAAAAAAATAACCAAGGGCTTGAAAGCTTTCTTATAAAATATCTCTTGAGATATATTATACATATACTTAGAACACCAACGGCTTCGATTGAAAAATCGTTTTATGGTTTTATCGGTCGTTATCGTTTAGTATTACGGTAGCGTGTACGAATCTAAAAACAATTTAAAGCTTTCAATATGCTTGTTACTTCAAGGTTTTGATATGTTTATTCAAAAACTTTCCAGTTTGATAAGTCTCTGTTAAGCTGGACAGCTAAAAACAAACCAAATATTAAAAGCTTCATGTTATAAGTTCCAATTTGAGTCATCAAACTTATTATGGTGAATTGTAAAATAAGGGCCATAAAACTATGTATAAGGATTAGAGACTAGAAAGGTCGCAGTAGACTTGAATTCCGTAAGTATTCACATTGGTGAAATTAAAACAAGCAAGGAGCTTTTAGCGAGAAAATGAAAAGAATTCCAAGTTTGCCAGTTTTGCGAAGTTTTGGTTTTAAAGCAAAGAATGCCAGTTTGCTTTAAAACCAAAACTTCGATTGATAGGAAAGTCAATATAAAGAAAACAACACTCGATGTTTTTACGAGAATGACACAATGGAGGAATTTCTGCTCAACCACTTCTTTTACTACGAAGGAAGGCGTAGTATATGTTACCGCGAGTTGATATCGCGATGTTAAGTGGAAATCCAAATTACATACGCTTCAGTATACTGAAAGGAGTTTTGAAAGCGAGAAACATTTATACTAGCCTGGGAAAAGATTAAAACTAGATACGACAAGCAAAAACAGGTGGTATATGGTTAATTAAAACAGTTTATGGAGCAGCAATTGGTAGTGAAATTTGTGCAAAGTTCATTCGACATTTAACTGACGTACCCGATAAAGTTATTAAGGGATTGAAGGTGCTAGAAAGTTGAAGCTCGCAATCTATGACTTACTTTTATGTTAATAAAAAAAATTGACACCAATTCAAAAGAAGCATGGGCTCATGTGTCATCAACCATTGATTTGCCTACCATTCACAAATTTTTTAAATTTCTCTAAAATCGGAGTCACACCCTTCAAAGTTTTGATTCGTTCCAAATATCAAGACCGAGTACAACTATGCGAATAATTTCTTTGGTATTTGAAGCGATTGGAAATTAATGTTGTTTGTGTTAAGGTATACACATAATCTAAAACGTGAAAAATGTCTGAACTTACCATGAACAGAGAAAAGACAAATGATAGTAGGCAAAAATTATGTTTTAATTGTTTGTCGTCAACTCATCAATCTACTGTTTGTCGATCCACATAATAAGTTTTAGAAGCAGATAATATTTCTTACTACATACAGAATCCAACTCAAATGAAAATAAATAAAACTGAAGCAGTGAACTAGATTAATATATTGGCATTCTCTTAGTCGATTTGTTCGTCAATTATTAATTGAAGTGACAAACTTTTTATTCTAATAATCGTTTAAAAAATTTCTTGTCACTTGGAACGACATTAATAGGTGCGTGAAAATTACAGTCGACATATTCAGTTGAAATTATTAGTATTCCTTGCATAATTCAGCGATTGACGTTCGTTGCATCGGGTCATTTCAATCGACTAGCAGAATACAAATTTATTGATGAAGTGCGTGTTCTATAGATTGATAAATGGTAAATGTTCTGCAGAATTAAAGGAGAAAATACCACCATTAGTTACGCCAGGACGGGTAACACAAGGAACGGTCAATGCGCATAGGTTTACGGTGAAGCTGCCGAAACCTCGAACTGAAGGTACAAAGTGCGAATTCATTCATCGAACATCCAGGAAGTGGAATTCGTTATCCGGTTTTCAGTTTCCGTTTGAGTATAAAATGCACAAGTTTAAGGCAGCTATCAACCTTTACTTGAAGGACCGTGCGTTGGGTGCAGGAGCTCTGACAGTTACAAGGAACTAGGACTGTCTTAAAGTCCGCCCCTGCACCCAATTAAAGCTTCATATATATAAAAAAAAAGGTACGTCATTAAGCAACTAGTTCAATACTTTTGGAAACGATGAAATAGAGAATATCGGTTTTGCATTCAGTCAATGGACGTAAATGCCTAATATCAACTGAAAATCAGCACCATCCGAAAAAAAAGATATTTAAACCACAGTTGCTCAAATATAAACGACCTTGCTCAAATATAAACGACTTTTTGAAAGTTAAAAGGAATATTGGTTGGTTTACTGATAACAAGGTTAATCTACCTAGTGGTCTGAATATAAAATAGAATTCCTAATCTAGTTGACGATCCAATTGCAACTTTCTTTTGGACTAAACCTATTTATACACACTATCGACCTAATAAGGAGACATTGAGGAGTGAATACATATAAATACAATTAGGGATAGTTGGGGCTTCTTTCATATTAAATAGAAAAGTGTTTCTCAATGGTAAATTCCAGGCTCCAGAAATATACTTTCTGGAATCATTTCAGGACATCAGCACAAATTTAAAAATTTAAATCATAAATTGATTCAACATCGACCGACACTGAATAGAGCACATAATATTCATTGTTGGCCGCAGTAGACCAAATATCAATACTCTCCACATTGGTGGTAGTTCTACCGATGTCTTCAAACTGAACCCTGAAGACATTGATATAAGCTTAATTCTATTTAAAAAAACACTATGCTATGTCACTATGTTATATCGATGAGCAATTGGAATGCTATAGTCTTGCAATACATTTTGTGAAAAGCCTTTGACCTTATCAGGGGTTTGGCAATGACTTGTGGGATTAACACTCTATTCCTCGGTATTTGGTTCGGACCTTTCGTTTTTTCGTGCCATGACTTATTGATTTTATTTATATTCATGAAATGCTAAATGTTTCGAGGTGTGTACCATTAAATATCCTTTATTAAATTTCTCACGTATAGGACACTGCATGATTCAAGAGAATGCTCTCGATGTATCGTTCAGTAGTTGCAGCATACACACCACCACGAACCCTAGAAGACTGTTTCATCTCTGCGAAAATGGTTATACTGAACATCGGTAGACCCAACCTCTCTAACCACTTCCATGAAGATAAATTCTTCACTAAACTGAACCAAATGTACCACTTAATATAACCAATTTTAGTGACAAAAATATTGATAAATATTTGTCAGTATGCAAATAAAATATCAGAATGAAATAATTTGAAAAAATTATTTCATTCTGATAATTTATTTTCATTTCAAATTAAAATATTACAGTTCTACATATATTTATATTTTTGAACCAAAATATAATTTTTTATTATTCTTAATGAACATTATTCTTAACAATATTTTATCACTATGATAAAAATATATTCTATATGATAAATTTATCTTTTTTTTTAAATGTTCTAACTGATCAGTTTTCTATCAAAGTGAACATGGCCGATATTTCGCGCACATTCTTGTAATTCGCTAGCACTGAACGTACTCGACTGAAATTATATATATAATAATTATACGTGAAATCAGGTAGCATGCGCCTGAAGAGATGGATATGATCTATTCGATCGCACAGCTATTTAATTAATATGACGTCATCCAACACATCTAAACCGGCCAAAGCAGAATTACAACATTAAACAAACAAAAGCAACAACGAATTATATTACAACTCCGGTAAGAAAAACCTACAGTAAAAATGAAAATTACATCCATAAGGGCAGATAGATCTTAGAAATATAAACCCAAAACCCCCTACTCCCAAACCGGCTAAATAACTAGGAGAGATTATTATAGCGGGGAAAGTTCACTATTTTATAAATTGCTATTATATACTTATGAAACATATGAAGTTAATTTAACAGATTTCGTATTGATAATATATTTGTCGAACTTTTTAGCTAGTTATAAATTCGTAAATATCATTGATAGGAATCTTTGTCGGTCGGTAGTAATTTTTAAATGTGAATGTAATTTTGATCAGTTTGTACAATTATTTTTTTCAGTGTGGAGAGTCAGTCTTTGCGGTGTCCATTACCTAACAGCTACATCTTGAACTTGTCAAAAGTTGTTTGGTCAGGTTTGAACGAGAAAACGATCATCCCTCGCAGATGCATACCGATACTAATTGGTATTTTGTCTCCGATTAAAGGTACCAATAGAGTGTTATGACTTAATATGAGCTTATTCTAAGCGGTTTATCAAAATCATGTTGGGTGTCCGAAGTGCTTTTCCGTTAAGCTTCACAATTATTAGATGTGTAGGATATTTTTTCGGCTGGAAAATGTCGGAGAATACTTTTCGTTTCACAATTAATATAAAATTATTAGTTTTCGGCTGAAATAGCAACGAGACTATCTGGAAGTTCATAAATTATCTAATTATCAGGTATGATGCAGGTTTTCCACAATGTGGGTCTTGATATACGACTAAGGGAATCGGGGTGTTAATCAGCTAAATATTGTAATGCTATTTTAAATGAATCGTCTTCACAGATTGAGCCATTACAAGCAATTTTATCTCCGGTATTTGTTTAAATCACAAATAAATTTGGACAGCAACATAAATGTCGAGCACTTCTTGATTCGGGCACGTCTATAAATTCACCGACACAGATCAAACATCATAATAACTGGTTTAACCATTGGTTTCGAGAGGAAAGACCAGTATACTATAAGGTCAATATATACTCGTATCATTCCACTTAAGGGTGAACACATTGAGATTCAGTCAACTACTAACTAAAATACCACGTCACAATTAAAATGTGCCGGATAGATTGTCATTTGACATAAACAAGTTGATCCTGAATTTTACAAAGCCTTTAGATATCCTAATTGGTACAGATGCATTTGAAGTTCTCGACAGTGGCAAAAAAAGATTAAATTCAGTATCTTGCAAAACACTGTGTTTGGTTGGATAGTATCAGGCCTCGCGAGATCAAAAGAAGACGATGATTCATGAAACTATATGTCATTAATTATTTAACTTGATATAATATAGACGAAACCCTACCCCGCATTTGGAACATTGATGACTTACCAAATAGCACAACTCTTTTACCTGAAGACATCGAACATCAAGAATTTAAGAACACAATAAACAAGAGGTAGTCTTTAATATTTCGAGCAAACCAGCGAGTTTTACGAAAACCAACAAATATTGGTCGAACAAACTATACATCCTATGTACATTATGGGTTATATTGATGACGTTTAGGAGGCACCGAATAGCAATGACAAAGAAGATCGGCAAGTTTCGGTTGCTCCTGAAGTTACCAATTTTGAGCGAAATTTCAAGTAATAAATTACGACACTGTAATTTAAACAGACTTAATTTTGGCCTATAGAATGTTCTGGATATTTTGCAATTCCCACTCTGTGACTACTAGCTCAAGTATAGTTGCAAGCATAAAGAGACATATATTAAACAATTTCTACTTTGATGATTTTTAATTGGGCTCGTGTGAGTGGGATTAAATTGAAGCATAATATAACGCGTATTACAGCAAGGAGACTGTATATTGAGAAAATGTCGATCTTGGATTGAAAAAGTAACATCGATTGTACAACCGACTGTAAATCCGAAATATTATAGAAACGGCCGGAAAACTATAGTACCGATTCGCAAAGAAACTACAGGATAAATATTCTGTTGTTAACATTTTGGCATTCACTCTAGTTTTTTACATATATAATGGATACAATTTGTCTATATTTTTGATTTGATGACAGTGAAGATGTTTCGAAAATTAATATAATTCAGCACAGAAAAACGGTACGTAATGGCTGCAAAAACATATTTCAAGTGTCAAATGCACAGTAAGTACAATTTATTTCTGATTTTATGATGAAATAAATTAAAATTTAATCAATTTCTTTCAGATTTATCAAAATTTTAAGATTGAGCTATGTCGTGATTAAATACAAAACAAAGTTACCAGAGGTTTTAAAATCGTCTTCCTTAACCCCGGAATTAAAATTGGCGGCATCTCTTCGGTTTCTCGCTGAAGGTGGCTACCAAAACTTTGTTGGGCAGGATTTTTTTGTAGGTATGGCTCAACGGTGTCAGTTGTACTATCTGAGGTCTAAGATAAATTGGAAAGTATTTTGTGTCCCAAATGGATATTATTACAAATGAGCGAAGCTTAAAAAAGTTAGGCAAGATCTTATTTTTACAAAAAAAAAGTAATATTTCTGGTCTAGTTATGTGCGTAGATGGTACCCACATAAAAATTGCTATGCCAACTGATAGTCCTCATATCTGTTTTACAATCGTAAAGCATTCTATAGATTAAATGTCATGGTAGTAAGTAACAACTAATTGCGATATTTTGGAGTCGATGTCTTCTTGGGAGCGCTCGGCACATTCATTAATCACAATATCCGTTTCCATTTAAATGTTGACGATTTGAATGAAACCCCGATTCCCCAAGAAGTTGGAGGAGTACGATAATTTTTGGCGATAAACTTTCTCAAGAAATCAACAAAATTCAGAGGCGAATGATTTTTTGTAATCAAATTTTGTTAAATTTTTGAATTCGAAATAAAACAACTTTGATCTTTCAATAATTAGTTTCGTTATTTATAAATATTTAACTTCAGCCTCAAGGTGATTATCACAAAAAAAATTTTATTTTAAATATTTATAAAAACTGAAAAATTTCACTTCCAGATTTCACTTTCGTACAAAACGCCTTCTTGGCCATTATCACAAATACTTATATGTACATGTCTTATGCGTTTCTAATGAATATTCTATCTTTTCTAGTTTTATTTCTAGAATTGTTTGCTTCATCTTGTTTCTGTCAAAAGCCATAAGCCAATTACTCCAGTCTTTGGTTGTGCCGCTTATTTTCTTCTAATTGGGCTTAAATATTAGATTCGTTTTGCTTATAGTTCAGTTTTTCAACTGCTCTATATATATATATACATATACACATATATATATATATATATATATATATATATATATATATATATATATATATATATATATATATATATATATATATATATATTTTATATATATATATATATATATATATATATATATATATATATATATATATATATATATATATATATATATATATATATATATATATATATATATATATATATATATATATATATATATATATATTGTTAAGATTTCGCCGAGTGGTTATTCTAATTATTTTATTCGGTTCGATTATTGGATTGTGAATATTAAACTCGCAAAGATTAAATTTCAATTAAATTTATTTCCCACAAATATTACACAAATATTTCACAAATAATTCACTAATATTTATTTTCACTATTATTTTACACAATATTTATCACTACTATTATTTTAACACTTCACTTTCACTATTATTTTCACTTCCCGATATTAACACTTCAAAATTCAAAATTGAACTGATTTCGTAACTCAAATGTCTACACGTATTTATACGACGCAAAGGCTTGTAGAACATTCCATTATTTTACAGGGTAATCCCTACTGTTATAATTTTCTTTTTAATTATCACAGGTGACATCTGTGATTCATGACAATATATATATATATATATATATATATATATATATATATATATATATATATATATATATATATATATATATATATATATATATATATATATATATATATATATATATATATATATATTTATTACGGGTTTTTCAATAAGAGCATTTCAACTTTTTTTTTGAATAAAATACAAACTGTTCGACTTTTGAACTAGCTTTATTTTATTCACGAATTTGAACATATACATTTAAGTATGAAACTCGATTACTTTTGCATCATCACCTCGCGCACGTTTTACGAAATCCAATCTTCGAACCTAATTTTCGACCACTCTTTCGCATAAATCGGCCGAAATTCCAGCAATTTCACGTTCAATATTGGCTCTGAGCTCTTGGAACATCGCTGGCTTATTGGCATAGACCAATGACTTCACATAACTCCAAAAAAAATAATCTAGAGGTGTCAAATCACACGAGCGCGGCGGCCACTAGACTGGCCCATTTCGCGAAATAACACGCTCATCGAACTTAGTCTTCAATAACGCAATTGTATCATGTGAGGTGTGGCATGTGGCCCCGTCCTGTTGAAACCACATTTCGTCCAATTCCACTCCATTTAATCGCGGTATCGATTTCCATTAACAGAAACGTGGCGATCGTTGTCGTCGATGAAAAATATGGCCCAATGACGAAGCCGTCATTTAATCCGCACCAAACAGTAACTATTTCGGGATGCAACGGTGCCTCATGAATCACATGTGGGTTGCTTCCTGCCCAGTAACGCATATTTTGCTTGTTGACAAATCCATTTAGCCAAAAGTGAGCCTCATCTCTGAAGATAATTTTTCGGTGAAATTCTGCATCATTTTCGACTTGCTCTTGAGCTCAATTCATGAATCGGCGTCGCTTTAAATGGTTTGGCTTTATTTATTGTGTCAGATTGATTTTATACGGATGAAGGCCAAGATCTTTACGTAAAATTCACCACAATGATATCACAGAAAGGCCCAATTGTTGCGAAAGTCGTGTGAACGACACATTCTCGTCTTCTTGAACTGAAGCCCTGGCGGCTGCGATGTTTTCAGCACTTCGAGCACTTCTTGCTTTCGTATATATATATATATATATATATATATATATATATATATATATATATATATATATATATATATAAATATATATATATATATATATATATATATATATATATATATATATATATATATATATATATATATATATATATATATATATATATATATATATATATATATATATATATATATATATATATATATATATATATATATATATATATATATATATATATATATATATATATATCTTTTTTGATGTTAATTGGACTCATCCCATCGTTTATTTTGAATTTCACTATGTATCGCTATATTGTTGTATAATTTCCTGTATTTCTATTTGTTTTTCAAAAAGTTTTATCCGTTTTGATGCTTTGGCCGTTTATCATACTTCGGTGTTGCTTCCAATGTTTAATAAATTGTTGACGTCATGGATTGATCGCTTTTGAGGAACTCCAAATTTATTAGCATTTATCCCATCTACAGCATCTCTCCGAGATACTGGGTTTATTAACTCTTCATGTAGCATTGTGAATAACATTTGTGTATTGGCACCGCCTCCAATTCTTTAAAGTTCTCGTTTATTGTCAGCCAAATTTTTTCTTAAGGCGGATGTAAAGTCAATTCGAACCTAAAATAACAAAAAACAATCGATTTTTAATTTGACAACTTCTTATAAAAACAATAAACCTTCCTCCATTCCGCCGTCTCTTTAATTTGTGACCAAATTGAATTTAACTCGTCTTTCAATTTTTGCTAGAATTCCAACACAACTTCTGGAGCATCTTTGGTTAGATTTTTGCGATATCTGAGTGGGTCTTCATCATTATCACCATCTTACAAAATTTCGCCCAGGTAGTCGTACATTTTCTTCAAAAATTAATTTTATAATAAAAATATTTTCAAACGCTTACATTTTGTTACTCTCCAATACTAAAAATTTTTGTCCACCGCAATTTATGTCAACCCAAAATCACTTGATCGTTTGACGTCCGCATTCAATGTAATGCGGATTTAATAGCATTTCACTTGCGAATTCTATAATACATATTTTACACACTGCCTTTCGTCATTCGTTCACTTTACATCCTACATTTTCTATATTACCTCAGCAATCCGGCGAGTTGTATAATCAATGTGAGTAGGTGTTGAGAATGTCAAATTTATGCAATGATTATGGTATTGCAGATATTTTATTTTTCAGGTTGCACTGGTTCCGTCAAACATACTTTTTAAAATTTTATTTCAAAAGCTTTAAAATTAGATTGGACATCACCTAAATAGGGCAAAGAAGTTTATAAGGGTGCTAGAGAAAATATGTATACTTTCAAGGATACACTAAACAAAAACCAAGTTTTTGGCTGCTATTCCTAATTAAGATTAAGCATTATGCATATTGTGTTCTTAGATTGCATTTTGATTGAATTCCATATAAAATTAACAAATAAAAGTTTTATAATTCAAACCGAGTACTGTAAAAGTTTAGTTAGTTTTTACCCAGTAATTAAAAATTTTAATTTATCACTGCTGTCTAATACAATATTTATCAAGTGCTTACAACAAAGTAGTATAATATTCTACTTGAACATTATATATATATATATATATATGTACATACACATAATACATTACTCGAGCTTTTATCTATTTTAATTTCCGTATATCTATACACATTTTATGCATATGAACGATGAACATCCCAAAAAAATAATAGAACAAGAGCACAAAAAATCTTAATTGAAATTTTTCCGAAAATTACGAAAAGAAAACTTTGCTTAAAGTGAGTTGTAAAAACCAAACTTTAATGAGTTCGATTTTTTTGTTTTGTTGTTTATGAGCTTTTTTTTTGTAACAGTAACAACAAAATATTGCTGATGATTTAGCAAATTTATCATTAATTAATTATTTTTGGTATGACGCTGTTCTTGTATTTCTAGTCACTCTGCACAATATTAGTTTGTTAATTAAATTTTTTTTTTAACATAAAAAGTTTGTTTATCTTATGATTCGTTTTGTTTTTAAAACACGATATTTTTTAAAATGCTTCGAGATATATTATATTCAGATACGAAGACGAGTGCACATAAAAAATTAGTTAAAAGTTTCCGGTAAATTTAATTAGATCACTCAAATCATATAAAATATGTATAGAGCGGTGTGGTTTAGACGTGTGATATTTTAGCTGTGTGTATCGTGTTAAAAGTTTCGTGTTTTATGCAAACATAAATTCCAGTTACATGATATCGATAATACATGTGTGATGTACAAACATTTTTAGCAAAATAATTTTTTTTGTTTTTAATCGAATTTTGGTTTTATGAGTACATAACATTGTATGTGTCTGGATGGTTATTAAACCGACGTCCAAAAATATTCTCATGTATTTATTATTATTACTACTACTACTATCACTGGTATTATACGATTTTTCCGTATATATTTTTCCAACAGCATTTTTATATTACATCTCTGGTATATGTGTATGACAAAAAAATGTGGTTGGCTTGGGAGCCGAGTATCGGAAGATGAGTGAAAATTTTCCGAGTTTCATTCTATGTACTATATACATAAAACGTCGAGAGAATTTATTTTATTTCAATATCGACCATATAACAACCGATAAAAATCGATCAAAATTTTACGCAATATTAAAGACGAACCAATCAATATGGTCTATATATAGCTAGAGCTACGATATAAGACAAAGACGAAAAAATTTTTTCACTTCATCCATTTCGAAATGAAATTGTTCGATGGAATAGTATTTTTATGTTTTCTACACTTAATCAAAATAATATAGTTTGGTTGTAGTTTGAATTCAATCAATCAAAATAAATTTAAGTCTTTTCATTTTTATTAAATGTTTATTGTTATTAATGTAGTTGTAGTATTTATATACATTTATATTTATATACATTTATATACAATTGTATATACATTTATATACAATGTTTTTGATTAAATTGATGAATTAGTGCGGTGTGTCTATATACGATAATTTTCATGTTCATGGTCTTACTGCAACTAAATTGTTATTTGATTTATGTTTCTGTTTGCTTATTTGATTGATTAGAACACATGTCAATCATTAAAATATATGTTGTAGTCCTTATATATAGCTTCTATATTCGATTGTTCTATCAAGGTTACGAATGTGTTCAAACGAAATTCTCAAATACCATTGTTGAGAATTAATAGAGACTTATATATGATAATGAAGATGTATAACGTATATACTCTATTATCTATAAGCCATAAACAAAACCATAAGGAGATTAAAATTATTTCATAATCCTTACCTATAATTTTCAATTCATTATACCATATAGTTACAGGTTGGTTTGTGGTACCGATGTATAATATCATATCATATTATAAAACAGTTCTAGTAATTAAAATAATTGACAAACATTAATAATGTTGAGTACATATCAGTCTGATACATATGGTAAACCCAGCTTTACCTATTAAGCTCAAAACATATAATTTAAATTGCCCGCATTTTGTATTCACACAACTATATACCTTATACATAAAAAAAACAAATCCAATATTATACAAAACTAGCAGCACACCATACACGATGAAAAAAAAGCTTTAAGCCACAAAAGAATCCTCGAGAGATCATTGACGATACATAATAATATTCTCGTTTTATATCCGTATACTTCCTTGTCCGACATAATATTAATTTATATATATTTATATGGAATACAAACTAAAAATCTAATAAAAGCACACAAAAAGCTCAAAAATACCGTATATATTTTCACACAACATATATAACGCGAACGAATAAAAAACCAAAACACAAAAAATACTTCTGATATATAAAATTTTTTTTCTGTGTCACTTTTTTGTACTCCCTCCGCTACAACTCTCTTTTGGCTCAGTAAAAATCATGAAAAATTATATTTTTGTGTGGAATAATTTACACCTCTTAAAGGAATACAAAACGTGTCTAGAAAACATAAGACATAAAATGAAATAAAAATCAAAAGCAACGAAAAAAAAATTGTGTATCCCAAAAAAGCTTATTTTTCATTATTATTTTGAGTTCTTTCGTTTTTTAAGTTTAGTTTTTCATTTTTTTTTTGGTATACTCGATGTAGTATGTATGTATGTGTGTGGATTTATATTTACTGTCATGTTCTGTCAACCGTATAACAATTTTTTTTTTGGTGAAAATATATAAATTTGAATTTCATTAAAAGAAAATGAAACAACAACAAAAGTAAAAAAAGCTCTCTCCGAGAAAAAAAAATGAAAAATGATATTATTAAAAAGTTTCACATTTTGTTTCGTGTTTTTCTTTTAAACGATATATTTTCTTCTTGTGCATATTATTATTATTATTTTATACGGTTACGTTGGGTGACTTTAGCCACTTAAATTTTCCAATTAATTAAAAAATTATGTGGGAACTTTTATTGCTACTTTTTAAATGATAAAAACTTTTCCCGATGAAATGAATTATTTTATATATTAAAATATTTTGGTCATTGCTTGATCTAATTAGGTCGTGGACAATTATTGCAACTACTTGGTTGATTGACAATGCAGAGCATGAAATTTCAAATTGGTACGGAATTGGGTTGTTTGTCTCTCAGTTCACTCGTCGTTTTTGAACAGTCATATATGAATGACTTTTTGATTCAGTCACGTTTCAGTTTTAATTTAAACCTATAGTAAAAATAATCAAACTATTTAATTATAATTATTGATCTGTATTTAATGCTGTACTAGCTTATTGAATCATTTTACGAGGTTACAACAATAAATTACCAACGTGTGAGATGACTCTTTGTCGAGTTATACTTCCTGGTATATAGGTGTATCGTACTGTAATTCTAATTACTGGTACAAAGACAAGCTATTGTGATTACCAAAAAATCTACTTAAAAGTGGTGAAGCACTTTTTAAAACTGAGATCAATACATTTTTATAGTATAAATGTTTTCATTCACTTAAAATCAAAGATTCTCAAATAGTTCATAATTAGTATATAATCGTGTCTATTAAAAGTGATAATGATCCCATCAGAGCTTTCTAGGTATTCCTGTGAGATCCTTTTAATTGGTGGTCCTGGTTGTGCTGTCAGTTCTTCATTCCCACCTTCCCAATAAAGTGGTTGTAAAGAAGAAGTGGTTAGCAATTCATACATAGATCCTGAATACTACGAGCAGCCCTTGTAATTTGGAAGTTGTCTGGTACACACTCCAAATAAGCTAGATTTTAGGCTAGGTGGTTATCGATACCGTACAGTTACTGCTTGAACTGAGAAATGTTGTGAAATTTTTGTATTTTTTAGAACAACAACATAAGAACTAAACCCATGGCGAAGATTTTAAAAGAATTTATTCTGACCAACAGGAGGCAAATTAATTTTGCCTTTTTAGCAACATAAGAAAAATGATAGTCATCTATAAATGAGCCATCAGATAGCAAATTTTGTTGTAAAATGTGCTCAAATGTACCAGCGATCTCGACATTCTGTATTTGGGCCAATAACGAGTTATCTTCTGATAATTTCATGTGAGGTTTGAAGTGGCATTAAGTGTATCTAAAAACGTTCTTATAAACGCGTTCACCCAATGTTTTTTGTGGGCATAACGATTCAAAAACTTCTGAAAGGCCTCGTTATAGTTTAATTTTTAGACAGGTGTTAATAAAAAATTTTCGTGAATGGTGACTATGCGCCTGATGTTCGGTGATATATGCCGTAAACTTACAATATCCAAGTCACGCGATAAAATATTTATAGAGTTTTGTCTTGACAATTGCAGTTTAGATATTACTTTTGGATATTACAAAAAAAGAATCGAAAGCCATTTAAACTATCCATCACAACCAAATTCAACACACAAATTTATAAGGTTGAAAATGACGTAAAATAGCTTAATATTTAGAGCACTATCTTTTGTAACTAACTTCATAGTTTAATCAAACATTTTTTATCGCATACGTGAATCAGCCATTAATTAATTTTTTTTTATATTCCATCTGCAATTCGTTTTGATGTTCCAATAGTCCATTAGCGTTCCAGAATAAACTTATACTATCGTTAGTCATTTATTTAGGGTTTGTTACCTTAACCAAAGCGTTATTGATTGATTCAAGAAGTAATGTTCAAAAAGAGCTTTATTTAGAGTAACAAAAAATACAAAAATCAACGTCAGTTTTATACAAAACGCATGAAAGGTAAGGCTTTCATACATTTTGTATAAAACTGACAAAGAGAGATAGATACAGAGACAGATACATAATTAGGAGACGAGAACTATATTTTACATCAAATATGCTCACAAAGAGAATACATAAAAATGACACTACACCAAGCCAAATCAATTTCATTAAATTTTAAGTTGTATTACGATTTGTATTGCATTTACCTACAAAACAATATCAATACACAAAATCTCATATACACATTTAACTTCATTTTAATTTTACATACACACGTATGATTTTACACGAATTGTTTGCAAAATTTTTATATTACAGCAACGCTAGTAATGGCATTTCTTCGAACTGTCTTTCAATATAAAACAATACTCTCTATCTATTTTTGTTATGACATTTATGTCATTACGACAATTGGTTTTGTATTTAATGCATAATTATGTAATTAAATATTATTCTTATGTTGATACAGCATTAATAAACCTTTGTTAAAGCCTGATTTTCATTATGTAAAAAATACTGACAAAATAGTCAAGGCGGGATAAAAAATATAATTTTTCTTAAAGTGCGAGTGAAATAAAAAATATTTCAAGTACAAAAAATTTACTCAGTACTGAGTAAAAATTTATGGTTACTGAGAAAATAAAAATAGCAGTACTCACAAAATATATCAAGAGAAGTATGTTTATTCAGTACTGAAGAAATATTTTATAGGAAAAATAAAGATGGATGATTTTTTATGGTCAATTCATAATTTTAACATTTTGTTTTGTGTCATTCATCTTACTTCATTGTGATAATAATTGAAATATTGAATAATTATGTTAAGTTTATTTTTTTTTAATTTATTGTTTTAGATTTAAAGTGTATTTTGTCTTTTTTTTTCAAGAGCAAAAAAAATTGAAATTTATTGGTTATGTTACACGCATCTGTCAGAATATATCCACTTTAAAAAAAGAAAAAAGAAAAAACGATCTCTGTCACTCTAATGCCATTTTTAATTTTTTTTCTCGCTTTGGTTTTTTATTGCAAAATTTTTTTCATAATGGAAATCAGACTTAATGATTCTATGTATTTCAGGATTGAGAATATAGTGTAGTGTTGTGCTGTGATTGTGAATAAATGTGTAGCAAAATAGAAATTGTGATTTGGTTACTGACTGTGTTCATTTTGAAATGTAAACATTGATCAGCTGATAATAATATTTTTTGACAACTGCATGTTGAAATTTTTTTTCAGCTGATTTATGTTTATATATTCGGTTTTAATTAATTTTTTTCGAATACATAATTTCATTTATATAAATAAATTATTTAGGTTTTAAGTTTTCGCGTTCAATTATGTGTATTTTCGTCAATATTATTTTTCTAAATTTATTTAGAAATGAGTTTAACTTGCGTCGTACGACCAAGAGAGAATTAGAGCGAGTAAAATATATTTAAGAGGATAAAGTTTATATTGAAATAAAAAGCACAAAATTTATAAAAACATATTTCAATTTATAATTAATTTTGATCGTGATTTATTTTGATTTGAAAAAATGATATATGTTCAGATCTTATTTTACCCTTTCTTAGTCATTTTATGAAATAAAATTTTAAAAGCTCTACCTGCACAGCTTAGTACTGAAACAGAAATTTGTACGTTTCGTATGAGTTTATTGAAAAAACGAACATTATTAATACACTAAATAAAGTTCATTTCAAAAACTGAGTAAGCATTCTGGCTTTATATATCAAGAGGGCTTTTCCTTAACATTCTAATTTATATTGTTGTTCATCAAAACTTCAACTTATCAAACTTAAAGGGGAAAACTCCATGACAACGTATGTGTTAGTACAACGTGTGGTATGGGAAGCTAAAGGTATTAGATGTCTATACATGGAAGGAGTTGCGTTACTTGTACTAGCGCCCTGATAAGCTAACATTACCACGTCATAGTAGCGGTTAAACAATTAAGAAATCTTTACTTTTCTCCTGGTTGTAGTTTCATTAGCAACTCCCCGTGACTGATCATTACGACTTAATGTACGTAACTATATTTTAAGCTCAACCTACTGTATTCAAACTATTGAAGTATATACATATATCAAAATACCAGTTTACAAAACATCACCAAAATGTTCACATTACGCGTATCTAGGATTTTCCACTTCACTACTAATTAAATTAAACATTAAAAACTTTAATAATAAAAAGATATATATCACTCGTAAATTATAAACAGGGAGTAGTTGTTCTGTATATAAATATGTGTTTAATGTAAATATTACAAATAGCAAATTATTTCTTTTATTTTATATTTTAATATTTTATATTTTTATCTCTTATTTGTTAAAAAATAAAATTTATTATAGTTTTCAGTATTTTATCACATAAAAATAAAAATTATATAAATTTAAATTAAAAGCCAAGCACAAAAATATTTTTATATACAACAACAATGAACATTATTACGATAATAAAACCTAATTAAAATTAAACAAAAAAAAATACTTAAAATTATAATTTTTATTATTTTAGTTGTTTAGTTTTAATATTATTTTTAGAATTAATAATTTGTAAATGGATTTTCTAGTTTGTTCATTAGTTTGTTTATTTTGGCAAAATTTTAAAACATTTGCTGAGACGACATTGTTTTTGTGTACATACTCAGAATTAATTATGAAATACTACTGTGAATTGCAATTTCCTTAAGTATAATGAATAATTTGTGTAGTTTTCGTACTTAGTTGTGTAAAGTCGAGTATACATATACATATATTGAAAATAAGACATAATGGCTTTTATACATAAACAAGTATATGATATATATACTCGGGAGAGATTTATGATCTTAGCATAATCGTTACCTCTGTGATTGTATATAGGAGCGACTCTACGAACAATCATAAATCTTAAGAGCAATAAGCCAACCATAAGATATATAGTCAACAATTTAACTCTTCTTCATATACTCAAATAATTTTATATATTTAAATACTAATTTAAAACAAAAATATTTTTTTAATTAAAGTCACACCAAAACAAAGCCGTAGACAATACAATATAAAAAGAGACGCAAAAGGAACAAAAAAAAATTCATAATCCTTAAGGACTGAAAATCAACTAAGACATTATCCTTTATAATAAATTACATTCACAAAAAATCATAAAGATTGTAAGAAACTTTTATCCCTCCCCCACACACAAAAAATGACACTTAATTCTGTCTCTAAATATTATGAGATATGTTTATACAAGAAAAGTTAAATTAAATTAAAGATTATGTAACCAAAAGAAAAAATTGGGTAATTATAGTTCTTCAAAATAATGTCGGTTCCATTTTCTAAAGTATATTTTAAAAATAATGAATTTTTGTGAATACATACTGTATAAGTGTGTGTTTGTTATCAATCATCATTAATTATTTAACGATAATCCTATGTATGTTTTATGCTTCTGTTTAACGAACAACAACAAATAAAATTAAACCAGAATTCCATAATGTTATTAATAAATAATTAGAATATGACTAACATACTCGTACATACGTACATATATCAAGCAAGATTAACTAATCTACTAGATAGTCTTAAAACGAAATAATGTAATGTAAGGTATGTGGAGTATGGTGTGTTGGTAGGTGGTTTTGAATAAATTAGATTGAGTGCGAATGTTATCACTATTTTACCACTTTTTTTTTGTTGTTAGGTTTAAGGCAGAAAAATTAATCGATCATTTATTTGTGTATACGAATCTCAGAGGTGTGATCAAATTTTAGGTTAGTGTTTTGTAGTTTGAGTGAATCATGTATAATGTTTTTAAAATTGGGATTGTATATGGGACTACTTCCATCTATCCATTTTCATTTTTATTTGGGTCATATGGTGTTGTGGCACGTGTTGATGGAATAGAGAAGCTTTTTGAGTTTCTGTACTCCAAAATTAAATTGTAAACTCTTCATTAACTAACTAAATCAATTTATTTGTTTCAATATATTTGCAAAACTTCATATAAAGGGAAAAAGATTATATAATTTCACTAGGGGGCTAAGCCCGCTACGCAGCGCGACACCTCCAGGGACATTTAATAAAAAGTTCGTTTTGCCATATACATTATTTCTAGGGATAGTGTATTCTAGGGAGGATTCGGTATATGAGTGGAAAAGGCATGGATCACTGTCGATGATAACGGAATAAAAAAACAAACCACTCAACATTTAGTTTTGAAACACATCGAGAAAAGTTAGGTGGCCTTAGTTTGTTTATGATCGTTTTTAAAATTTAAAAAATGATAATTCAAATGTGTAATACATTAAAAATAAGAACAAAATAATTACAAATTTCGTGTCATTGATATATATTTTTTTATAATAAAAGGCTGAACCCGGTACAATAGTTAATTTATATTTTATTATAAATTAACTATTGTAACGCTCTAGGATATACACTGTTTTAAGTTTGTCCATTCGGAGCATAAACAAATAAATCGTTTGGCTTCCCAACACGGGAGCATGCAACGTAAAGCTGTCCATGGAAACAACATGGATTTGACAACTTTAAGCCACAAAATTGCAGAGATTGACCTAGAGCTTTATTAATTGTCATCGCAAATGCTAATCTGATGGTATCATAGGAATGCGTGGCAACAGTACATTTGTTCCTTTATATTCGATTAAATTGTTTAGCATTTGTTTTAGTGAAAGTCGAGTGCCATTGCAAAGCTGTGGTGGGTCAATGTTCCGCAGTAAAATAATTGGAACTTCAATTTTGAGTTTCAGCAAATGTGGTGGAAAACCTGGAACATCAAGTAAGTTTAAGAACTCAACAGGATAATTGACAGCATCTTCATCTCTCATAACGGTATCGATGGACTTGTATGTTGCTGCAATTATGCTGATTCTATTTAGAATTACACTGTTTACTGAATTGACAGCAATATTTTTGGCAGCAAGTAACCCTAGTTCAGATAACCATTGCTCGTTTTTGAAATTACGTTCGATATTTGGAAATACACTATCGATTAACTCTTCAATGGATTGTGTCATTTTGCAAAAGTCAGGTGGAATCGTAATGCAATTTGTAGTTGGGTCCGTTGGTATTTTTCCATTTCCAAATTCCAACAACTGTTTTGAAAATGGAGTAGCTGATGCATCGCGTTGCAGCTGCACTCACATATTTGTTGTTAGTTTCGTAGTGTGGGAACGTGTTGCCAAAGAACAGGTGATTTAAGATACGCATTAAGCTCGACAGCTGGGGTTGCACTTGGAAGTACAGGCAATGTTTGGCGGAAATCAACGGCTAACACAATTAGTTCTCCTCCAAATAGTTTTTTGTTGCTTCTAAAATCCTGTAACATGCGATCAAGGGCCTCTAAAGATTGTTTCTGGGCCACTGTGCATTCATCCCATACTATGATCTTACATGTTTGTATGACTTACCCATTTAGGAATTTTTTTTAATATTGCATGTGTGCGTCTCAGAGAATTGCGGTTTGAGAAGTAATTTCAGTGCCGAATGCGCTGTTCTGCCACCATCCAAAGAGTTGCTGCTATACCGGACGATGCAATGGCTAGTGCAATATTATTTTGCGATCGAACTTTAGCCAAAATCAACGAAATCAAAAACGTTTTTCCTGTTCCGCCTGGTGTATCAATAAAGTACAATCCACCACTTTCATTAGTAACTGCTGTCATTAAAGTGTTGTATGCCGAAAGTTGCGCCTGCTGTAAATGTGGTAGGTTTTCAGCTTTAAATAACTCCAACTCTTGTGTATTGTAATTGCTTTCTCGTTGTAATAATCATACCAACTGGCGAGAGGGTTTTGTTGTTTATTTGCAAGCACTTGTCTTCTAGTAGAATCAAAGCATCATTATAAATTGCGTCTGAAAATTCAATTGTTTCGTCGTTGCAGGTATTTCTCTTTCGATGTAGAATGTCTTCACTCATATTTGCTTTAAATGTATTCCAAAGTTGTTTCGGTTGGAATGGATAGCAAGTTACCAATATAATAGGAAATAATGCTTTTACCTGGCATGGATGATTAGATATTGATGGATCTGCTGGTGTTGTTTCACAATGCGAATCGTTTTTAAAATAAATTTAGTTTTTGGCATGCCTCTCGATAAGTTGCACATATTTGGCCATTAACTGTACGCAAGTTTTCGAATGAAGTTGGTCCAACACATTTATTAGAAGCATTCGTAAATAAAATCATTCTGTATTCTGGGGGTGAATAGTATACAGCCTACCTAATGCATCAGTGGAATATAAATTTGGCCATACTTCAACTGCTTCTCCTTGCTTGCGGCGTTGAAATTTTTTAGTTGATGAGTTTCACGTATAGTATGTTGGAATTTGAGCATACAGCAAAGTTTGAGCAAAGGAATCATTTGTACATTTATCGAAAAAAGAAGTTAACGTTGTAGCTGGTGCCGCTGCAGCCCTTTATTGTGCATTAACTTCTGTTAAATAAACGCGTTGTCCATTTTCGAGGTGAACAGATAAATGCACAACAGTCGGATGACGTTCATGAATTTTAAATTCTATAATTTGCCTGACAGCTTCAATGATGCTGATGTGGGCATGGTTCATAGTTATATGGCGACGTAAACAGTATTAAAAGCAATATACTACCAAATAAAAAAATCCGTTGGAAAAATTTGGCGTGAAAAGGGGCGTGAAAAGAGACGTGGCGTAAGAAATGTTTATTTCTACCTCGCCTGGAGTATATAAATTAAAGTAAATCATTTAAAAACTTATGGGAGGAATTACATAATTTTAAAATTACCCTAATAACCATGCCAGAATTCCAGTTAAATGCTGTGAAAATTTCAGGAAGATCGGTCCAGAGGTTTGGTCTCCTATAAGGTAGAAACAAACAAATAAACAGACACACATTCCATTATATATATACAGATAGTGCAAACCAACCATTTTCACGAAACTAAAAACTTTTCAATACAAAATACAACCTAGCTCATCCCGGTGCTCAGTGTTGTAATTCTGGTAATCCAATTTCACTAGTCGGACCATATCGGCTTTCAACTCTTGCAATGAATCGGTAGCACCTTGTTCTCATGTTCGAGCCCTATGCGATGAAGAACCTGACTGTAATTATCTTCGTACCTTATAGCTACAAGGCTTCCATCCGTTTTTCACAGCTCCACTCGATCATAGATATAGTCTGCAGGATTTCGAAAAATGCACTTCGTAATGTCAATATCAGTGCATTTATTCGTTATCGACTATTGGTCTGGTATGATACTCTTCCGTCACAGTTGGGTAGTTTAATTTGACTGGTGCTGTATGTAAACTACACTACTTGCTTTCAGCTTGTTGATTTCATCGCACAATTCGTTTGTTGTTTTTGTTACTTTAATTTCAGCAGGTTCTCAATGTTCTTTGAGTTTTCTCATCTTTTTTTCGACGATGGACAGATTAGACTCAAATGTCACCCGAAGATAACTTACTTGTTTCTCCATCATATCAAAATGTTTTTCTATTTGTTGTAACAGGTAATCTTTGAAAACTGCTGCTCACAAAGGTGTCAGTCCCGGATCTATTAACAACTTAACCTTCTATCGTTTCAGAACAGTTTTCACTTGATTTATTTCATTTTCAATATCTTTTATATTGCTTAAGCAGTAAGTAGGAAAAGAATAGAACTTCAAGTGTCAGTCAAAAATAAAAATAAAATATAAGAGAAACAAGACAGACTCATTGGAGTCAAACAATGGTTTGCTTGGGAATACACCGCCAAATTATCATTAAGGGAAAAACTTCGACATTTACCTAGTTTCTACTGCAATACTGCAGAAATACTGCAGAAAAAAAGAAAAGTGGGAAAGAAATGATAAAATACGCGTGCTTCGGAAGATAAAACCACCTTAAACGACCTAAGCAGTAAACTAAAGGCACTAATAAAAGCAGTGAAAAATGAAACAATTGGAAAATATCTTTGTTCTCTAGCTCCAACTCAAGATACCAATTATTTCCTGTGGAAACCAACAAAATGGTTAAAACAACCAAAAACGCAGGTTTCCGGAATCAAAACAAATGATCTGAAATTGATTGGAAGTGTGAAAGACATGGCTAACCTGTTTGCTGAACATTTTGAAGAAAGACTTCAACCTCAAGGTCAGCAGTTACGAAAACACTGCTGATATGCCCAGAACATCTGTCTCCGAAGATATGAGTCCTAAAACATTGAAATTAATTTAAATTAACTATGGTTCAGAGGCCCTACCGCGTCTCAACTGAGACCTTACGAAGCATTTTTTAACAATTGGTGCACATTGTAAGTGGTCAACCCAACGAATGTTAATTTTTGGTCAACGGCGGGAATCGACCTCGAGACCGCAGCGTGATGAGAAACTCTCTTAACCAATGCTACATCCGGCGACATCCATTTTTATAGCATTGAAAGAAGTAATAAATAATTTAAACGGCCCTTACCACGTCTCAACGGAGACTTTACCAACTATTTCAAGAATCAAGATATTGGTACATATTGTAGATGGTCAGCGCAACGAATGTTTATACACTCAATCCGGTGCATGTTAATTTTTGGTCAATGGCAAAAACTGAAGGAACTAAAAGCTGAAACTAAGAACATAAAAGCAAATAAAACTCCTGGTTACGATTTGATAACAGGTCAAATAATACAGGAGCTGCCTGAAAGAGACACCCGTAAATAATTGCATGTCAATACGATACTCAAGAAAACATGTGCCAATGCAGTTGGCTGCTTATCATCCAATTTCACTTTTACCAACTATAGTGAAACGTTTGAAAGGCTGTTGCTCAAAAGATTGAACAAAGAAACTGTATCTCATATTATTAGTTTGCTTTCAGAGAGAAACACTCTACTATAGAGCAGGTTCATATAAGCTTGCAAATGTTATTGAGAATTACTTAAGAGAGGGAAATGGTTTGCTCTAGTATCATCTTGATGTGTGGCAAAGAGATTAACTCCTCAAACTACGTTAAGATTTACCAAAATAATTGTATTATAATATTTCAAAATCATACATAGAAAATCGCCACTTTCGGGTAAAATATAAAGAAGAATATTATGAGCCTAAAAGATTTCAGCAGGAGTCCCGCAAGGTATAGTGTTTTGGTACCTATTCTCTATCTGCTCTATACCAGGGATTGTCGTCAGTTATGGAAATTACCGTTGCAACATTTTCTGATGATACTGCAGTTCTCTCAGTAGAATCAAAAAGAATGTGAGAAAATCATAAAATGGCTAAAACTGTGAGTATCGGGGTCAATGAATCCACGCATGTGAATATTACTAATCTTAAAGTCCACTACAAACCATTAAAGTTAACAGTCAGCAGATTCAAGGCTAAATATCTAGGGATAACCTTCGATACCAGGCTTAAATAGGAAGAGCACGTTAAAATGAAAAAATATGAACCTTATATCAAATAGTGAAAAATGTTTTGTTTGGAAAAAATTACTGATTACCCAATCGACACGTTCTTCTTCTAACATAAATAAAAAAGATTCTGAACTTAAATCAAACAATAGATTGAAAGGTAAAGTTTTCGCCAAACCATAGCACCTGCTTAGAAATTTTGAAACACATACAGGCATTTTTCGTGGTCGTTGCTGTCGAAGCATCAGTGTTATGGGCGTGGGAGAGTGAAGAGTATATATAATAAGTTCTATAACAGCTGGGAAAGAAAGATGTTGGTTTCCGATCTGTATTAGACCATGACACTTACCAAAAATATATTACTGCCCTTCTCGTCAATATTTTCAGTTTGACTAAATAACTTTTGTGAATGAGATTTAACTTGAGGTGAAGTCGCAAGAGTTTTCGTAGGTTTCACTACAGGCTGAATTGCACTGGCACGACTGTAGTTAGATTCATTTGATGATCTAGTTATAAGAATTTAAAGGATTTTAGCCTTAGGTTTAGGTTCTTCAATTAATTTTTCTTAAAACCTGTTTTAACTCGGGTTTTATATTATTCTCATCCTTACCTTTCTAGCAGTAAACACAAGGCTTTATGTGTCTATAATCAACGCCCTTCGACCACGTAATAATTCGTGATAAGCTTTCGCGATCATTCACAGCAGCAATTTGAAACCTCGCATAAAAAAACTAAGACGTAATTGGTACAGAACAAAAGCTCTGTAACACTGTCGTATATCTAAAGTATATATGCAATAAATTTGATTAGTTTAACTCGATTGAATTAATAATATTTGATTCGTCAAAGTTATTGTTAAATGGTGAAAGAAAATTCAGCTACTCAATATCTACACCTCATTATACAACAGAGTATTTCACACAACAGACGCTTTACATTGGAAAAATTGATTCTAAAATTTTAATTTCAATATTCGTCTTACAGTCGTGTTTTGTATCCTTTTCATCCACAATCGAGCACTTTTCATAATTTTATATTCACTATTTTGCTTCGACACGATAGAATCCAGATTTAATGAGTCAAACTGACAATACATCACGATATAGCAAGATAAAAATATAAAATTTAATTCAATCAATATTGTATAACGTCTGGGCTTCTCAGATAACAAATTGATTAAATTTGAACATAATTCAAAACTCGTATTTTTTGCTGACGATTAGCGTCTACTCAATTTTCACGTCTGGACTATTATTGTATTGCAAATTTACGACGTTGGAAATTTATTCGCGCGCAAATGAAATGCAAACCATAAGTCGTTAAAAGTATCCCTTACAAAAAATGTTTACAAGCTTTCATTTCTTTTTTATTTCTTTTTCTTTTTTTTTAAATTAATTAATTAATCATATCCTTTTTTTCTCCTTTTGATGTTCCTTTACGCTTAGCTTTATTATGTATTTTAGGTTTTGTATAAATATATACAAAAATAAAATCATAAAGCTCTCTTTTGTGACTTTTTCGTAGCTTTGTATTTGTTTGTTCGTCCTTAGAGTTTTTTTTCTTAACTTTTTTGCTTTGTCTTTATTTTGCTGAGTTGAAAATCCTTCACAAATCAGAATCAGTTTGTATTTCATTTTGTGTTCTTTATACCAAGTTATTTTTATTATTATTTTCATTTTATGTGACAGAATTTACAAGAAAATGAAATAAAGTCTCCCTCTATACATATGTATGTATAAACACACTCGTAGCGAAACTATGTATAGGAAAGCGATGATGGAAGTTCTGCACATACATATATACACCAAAAAACCGTAAGAGATAAATAAAGTTAATATCAGATAATATACAATTTTCCTATAAGATGAAAATAGGGTATATTCCATATTTTGTCGTTGACAAATGATAACTGCTGACATTTGTAAATTTGTATATATACATGTATATATGCGAAAGCTCCAATGTTTTGGGTGGTTCAAAGACCAACATAATATGTATATGGATACGAGATCCGTATTTTTAACGAGACAAGAAAACGAATCATGTATTATACATACATACATATACGAGATACCAATG
The DNA here is from genome assembly GCA_963932295.1 of Tipula lateralis. NCBI lineage: Eukaryota > Metazoa > Arthropoda > Insecta > Diptera > Tipulidae > Tipula > Tipula lateralis. The sequence continues at coordinate 186,837,457 of OZ010736.1, read as the reverse complement.
TGCATAAATATGAATAATGAATTCCATACACGTTGGAATAGAATTTATTCCACTTTTCAAAGTTTACGAGTATTTGGAGCGCGCAAGTTGAAAAACGAAAGAATCATAATTTGATCTACGATATATGTACATAGGAGTTTAGATAAAGATGCATATACCATATATAGCAATTTAGCGTCGAACGAGCTGAGTGCTGGCAAAACGATGCCTATATATACAATTCAATTAAGGTACAATACATAAATCATCAATCAATATCTAATGTTGTGCGGGAGAAAAATATTGACAAATTTGTATATTTTTGAATAATTGATTTCGTCATGGCAGCAAAATATACATAAATCTTGTAGCATGTCATTTATCACCAAAGCATATTGATATGTGCATTGCTCATAAAATATGATGAAATATATGAGATGATAATTAGGTAACATAAATACGTATATAAAATTGAATTTAGATATTATGTCGACCATATTTGGAATGGGTCCATATTTGGAATCGGGCGGATTTATGTGTTATCGTTATTATTAATGGGAAAACTAGACATGATTTTTCAATTTCAATTTTATTCTATTTAAGTATTAAATCAATAATTCATTACATATTTCTATTTATTATTAATGCGATAGGGAATATGAATTTAGTTTAAATAATGTACGAATGCTGTTATTAAACAGATTATTAATAAATATTTTTATGTTCTATGAATTCTATATAGTCCACCACATATCTCAAAACGATTAACATTAAAAATAATTATGATGTTAAAGTTATTATTATATACAGTTCAATACATAAGTTTGAAACTTACTCGGATAAAGCATAAATACTCAGTTACACAAAGAATGTACCATCAATTTGGACCCGTTTTCTTTTAACACTCCCAGTCTTGTATCATATTTATCATCAAATATCATCCAAAAAATTTGAAATTTTCAACAACACTAGAACAATTTTCACTTATTCAGGGCTAAGTTCAACTTAGCAAGTAGAATAGATAACTATACTGCTTTAATTGTAGGATTTACATTCAGCACAATATTGACATATTTAATATAACGAATTGAAAACCTGGAACTGAACAACAAAATCATCAGGGTAACTATGATATGATATAAAGAGCTTCTCAACTCAATTCGTGCCATACAGATGATGATCAGAACAATGTGTTACTGAGTGGAAATTAACAGAGGAGAAAATGTAAGACTCGACTCTCGCGAGGTCATGAGTCTCATTTCAATTTTCAGACAGTGCTTCATAAAAGTCAGTGTTCTTACGAATCAAAGTTCGTTATCGTTACGGTTATTGGTACGTAACTTAAACAGCAAATAATTTCGTTCCGTTATACCGTTATTAATTGGTACATAGAACATAAATTTACATAGATTGATTTAAAGTTTGCTTAATGTTAATTCGCTGTTTTGTTTAGAAACCAATTTAATATTATCAATCATGACCTTCTCAAAAGCTTGCGTCGTGAATTTTTCGAATGATCCTGAACATTTAAACTAAAACTGGGGTGCTGGGAAATATCTTTACTTTTTCAAAGTTATTTAGCAGCGCAGAAATTTGATTAAATAATTTCTGGAATTCCACTTCAGATATGAAATTAAAATATCTTCAGAAACCGAAGCTCTTCGCTTTTAAAGTTTGGAAACAATAGATATTTTCCCTTATTTAGCTTTATAATTGCGTATGGTTACAATACTGATTAAACAACTAGAGTCCGCGTTGATGGCAGAAGCTAATCGGCTTTTTTGGAAGAAACACCGCCGTTACTTTCTTTAATCAATACCCTTTTGGTAAATTTCTCTATTATCGGAAGAAATTCACTCAGGTAACCACTTAGTTTGTGACACGTTGTTACCAATGCCATCTAATTACATTTCTGTATACAATTCCATTGTATCCACTGCTGGAGGGTTTATAGTTAATCGTTCAACCATCGCTTCCAAAATTGTTGAACTATCCTTTGCAATAATTTAAAATGTTATAATAATGTTGCATTTTTATGAACCTACAAATATTTTTGTACTTAATATATCGCAACGTCATACGGATTTTGTAAAATAATGATATTTGAAGTAAAATATAGTTTGACGTATCTTATCAGTTTTTTTTTTTGATTTTTTAAGGCTTAACTCCAATAATATGGAGACATCTTGCCCATTTTTAAATATTAGAAATAATTATTTTACAATGATTTTCAATTTTGTTTGTAATATAATTGATAAACTATTTAAAACTATTCAATAATGTTATTCCAATTTATTTAATTTTTATACATTTATTCCACTTTTTCTCACAAACTCATATATCTCTTTAAATCCACCTACTTTCATTACATCAGTTAAAATATTTGTGTTACTAAGGATATCGAACCTTGCTCTACATCGATAACCTCGCAATCACAGGATCAAACACTTTCATAAATCATATTCAGAAATGCATTTCCCTCGCGATCGCCATTGATTAACATTAGCATTCTACTCTGAGAGTTAGAAAATATTGCTATTTTATTCTTCTCCTCATGTATGGCCAACTTAAATCCTTCTAATATACCTGTCAGTTCAGCATTCATTATACAGATGCTGTCATCAACTCGAAAACATTTTTGAAGATTCATATCTGGCACATATACTCCAACACCTACGTTGTTTCCACTCACACTAGCATCTGTATAAATGATAACATCCTAAACATATTCACTTTTCATTCGTTCAAACGCAGATTTTAACATGCAAACATTTCATTCCTTAGTATAATCCTCCAAATTCATTCATACGGCAAGATTATTAGGTAAGATTTTCGGCCCAGTTCTATCTATACTCAAAAATAAATTAATATTTTCGAGTATTATATTAGATCTATAAGTTAATTTATAAAATCTCCCTGTTTGTAATCTTCCCATCATTTCATTCAAAAATACATTATTCCTAACACACATTCTAACAGTTTCTCTCATTGTGATCCATTCTCTCTTATAATTGAGGGTTGAATTTATCGCACCCAATACCACTCTGGCACATGCATTCTCAACTTTTATTATCTGGCTAAAGGCCCCTTACGATCCGTTTCCAAACACACTTATGCCATTTGCAATTTTGGAGGATACTGATGCCTTTCGTATCATATCAGTTACACTCGGGTGTGCACCCCATTAAGGTTTGCTCACCCGTTTGATCAGATTCAAACGATTCATATAATTTTCAGCCAAATATTCATATGTCTTCCAAAATTTAGTCGTTTATCTATCCATATTCCCAAATACTTGTATATACATTCACCTGATTAATACGATTTTCCTTTATTCGAATATCGATTTCTCCATTCATTCTAAAACCCATGCTTGCACATTTATTCGTATTCACTTTTAAATTTAAATTTTCCAAACTTTCAATCACCCAGTTAACTTTAGTTTGAGCATTACTGATCGCTGGCTCGGTACGGCGTCCCTTACCAATGATAACTAAATCATCTGCAAACTGTAAAACCATTTGGTTTCTGATGATATCGGTGTTGTGGAAGCCTTATACTAATCGAACCCTCTTATCTATATTCGCTGCCATTCAAAATAATTTTCCAGTCACTCATAAAATCTTTTATCCAATCGCACATACTCCGCCGACTTCCCATTTTCAAAAGGATTAAATATAATTTATAGGGATACCAGTATTACTTTCAAATTGTCTTTCTTCACTTCCCAAACCAACTTCACACAACACTCAAAAGCAGAATGGTCCTTACGAAAACCATAGGTGGTACATAGAAGCAATTTATTTTCCCTAACAAAAACTTACTATATTTTTTTCAACATCCTATTTACTATTTTCACCAAAACATTCAGCATAAATATTCCGTTGCTAGATTTCTGTCTTTATCTGCCTTCGGAATTGGGATCACTTTGCTTATTCATGCGGTATTTTTTGAATCATACATACTTTATTTAGCACCCTCAACAAATTAATTTTCGATCTTTCGTTCAATTCCTGAAGCATTTTATAACTAACCCTATTGGTTCCTGGAGTAGTAGATTTGGCAGAATCTAGCACTCTAATGGAATGCATTCAAACAACTCATTCAAAGACTTTGTTCTTCCCAATTGTGCTTTTTTTTTAAGAAATCTTCTCCTTTATCGCGATTTTCAGTCACAACGTTTTGGTTTATCACATTTTTACGTCTTCATATTTCGCTCATCAACATTCTGTGCTGGGGATACATACACAGTAATAGATTTCTTTCCAAGTCGCCAGCAACTGCTTCCAAAAAGGTAAAAGTTGGTAGCTGTATTTGATGTACAACCATACTGTTCCGAAACATTAAAGCTACCCCACCGTATCCGTCCGCTCTATAGGTTTGAAAATAAATCTATAACTTCTAATATTAAACGTCTTATTCATTCACTCCCAAGTATCCACACTCATTCTACAGTCAGCCAAATAATTTAAGAGCATATCCCGTTTGGCATATACACTTTGTATATTTATTTTGACACATCACAATATTCTTATTCATTCATTCACTCATTTATACATGCTCCTTCAAACTTACTTACGATTTTGGGATAGCATTATTATTCCATGTGTTCAGTTATTCCTGAATGGCATTGGCCAACTAATTTTATGTTGGTTACATTTTTGTAATTTCTGCTCTCTAATTGTTTTTGATTTTGCTCGATAAATCTTCCTTGCTCATCCTTCGTTCTTCTTCTTTTTGGTTATTGTTGATTTGGTTCTGTTGTATGTTGTTATTGTTGTTGTTTGATTATATCTAATTGGTGTTATCATTCATAATTTTGGGCATTTAGGAACTCTAAAATATATAAGTGGTATACAGCAGCAGCAGCAACACATAAGCAGTTGTGGCCGAGCGGTTAAGGCGTCTGACTAGAAATCAGATTCCCTCTGGGAGCGTAGGTTCAAATCCTACCAACTGCGAAATTTTTTTTTTTATCATTTAATCTATTTTTATTTACTTTAAAATCATACAATTTTTACAATTTTTTTATTGGTTAAACCAAATTAATTTTCTTCTAAAATCTAAAAAGTGTTGTTTGCTGTCAATATTTATAGAACAAACATCGGTAACAGACTAAGTGAAAAGTTCAATTCGACTTCAATCGACAATGTAAGACTGGGACTTAAAGCTCTAGCTTTAAAATGGTGATAATCTGATAAAATCGTGACCTTACAGTAACCATTTTCTACTAGAACACAGATATGAGAGCTTAACACAAATATTTGGGCATTTTACTGGCTAGAAGATACTGTATTCCAGTGTCATTAGTGATCCTTCTAAATCGGTTAATTTTAATAAATCCCAATTGGTTAATTGTTTCTAGAAAATGGTTACTGTAATGTCACGATTTCATCAGAGACTGCAGCTTTTGATCAAACTAATACTCAAAAGGAAAAACCATCAAAATCGATTTTATTTTCCCATTTCCTATTTGACTATTCATTCCTCTTATAACCAAACTACCCTACACTCGTATGCAGCAGTGATTCGAAAAAAATGTCAAGTGTGAGAAATTTATAACTAAAGTATATAAGGTGTAGGCATTTGAGATAAGGGACAGTTCAGTTTTAAATTATAATAAAATCACTGTTAAATCACTGGATGATTCAATATGGGACAGTTAAAAGCTGTAACGCAGTTAAAGGGACAATTAAAGGACTGGAACAGCTGATAACTTTAATAGCAGATGGGAACGAAAAATTCAAGGAAATGGGCGTTACATTGATGATTGGATAAAATCAAATCAAATGTTGTTTTGTAACAAAATAAGACACATCACAAAAAAAATATATCAGGAAATGAGGCGTGAGCGGGCGAGAACACCATCGCTGATTTGTTTGCAAACTACACGATGGAATAAAAATCAGCCGGAAAGCACACTCATATATTAAAAACCGTATGAAGAATAATCAATAATCAAAGGGCGGGCTCGGGTTGTCCAAGACGTGAGATCGTATCGGTCATCAACCAAATTCGTAGGCAGTGATCATTTTATGGTTGCTGCAAAGCTACGATGGAAATTTTCGTACAAGTCAAGGAGGACAGGAGAATATAAAACGCGATCCTCCTGTGAAGGTCTGATAAATGAAGAAACGCAACGAAAAGATCAAGATCTTGTCAACAATAGCATTATGCAATCCAATTACCAATCTGATGATGTGAACAGTGTCTGGGAAGTATTGAAAACCTCGGTTGTCGATGCTGCCCAGCACACTCTCGGTATAGTGAAAACTAAGCCCAAAAATGATTGGTTTGATGAGGAGTGTCGTCTTGCTGTTGAGCAACGAAATATAGCCTATAATGAAGCGCAGACTCGGTTTACAATCGCAAGAAAAAATAAAGCAGTTCTTGCTAGGAGGACAGCTAAAAGAATTTGTAGATTGAAGAAGCGAGAATGGTGGGAAGCTAAGGTCTTAAGAGTACAACAACTCAGCAATGAGCACAATTCGCGTGGTTTCTTTAAAGGAATCACCGAATTGCACCATACCTTAAGATCTCGGTCAACTGCCATTCGGGACCAGGATGGAAACCTCTGTGTTAACGTAGATGCGGTACTCGATACATGGTGTGAACATTTTTCTGATCTACTTAATGTTCCACATGTATCACAAGCTGTATTTGAATACCCTCAAATACAGACCGCGAAGATGTTCATTGAGGATCCATCCTATGAGGAATTCACAATGGCCATGCAGAAATTAAAGAAAAATCGTTCACCAGGAGTTGATTGCATTAATTCAGAGCTCTTGATATTCGGAGGGCTCACTTTGTGGAACTGTCTTTTCGACGTTGTTCGATTGGTATGAAGAAATAAAGTTATGCCCGAAGAATGGAAAGTGGCCACGTTATGCCCAATTTTCAAGAAGGGTGATCGCTTGAAATGCGAGAATTATCGCGGTATAGCTCTCCTTTGCACAGCATATAAGTTACTGTCATACATTATCTTGGGAAGAATTACTCTTCTAGCGGAGGAAATTGTCGGTGACTACCAAGGAGGATTCCATCCAAATCGGTCAGTCATTGATCAAGTTTTTTCACTACGGATGATTCTTTCCAAGTACTACGAAACATATCGCGATGTACACCAGGTATTTCTAGATTTCGAGCAAGCCTGTGACTCGATCAATCGAGAGAGGCTATGGTATGCGCTTGAATATTTAGGAATACCGAATGATGTAAAATGACAGTAACGCAGTCACAATGCTGTGTTAAAGTTGAGAACAGGCTATCGAGAACTTTTGCAATCACTACTGGTGTTCGACAAGGAGATACGCTGTCCCCGATACTTTTTAAACTTCTTGCTTATGCAGATGATATCTGTGTGATTGGATTAAATGGCAATGGAGTGAAAGAGATACTTGATCCACTGGAACAGTTTCAGCTTCCGTTGGTCTCAAAATCAACGAGTCAAAAACCAAATACCTAATCTCTGGTTTTAGAGACCAAGACGCAATTGATTTCAGTAGTGGTAACCACACGTTTGAAGGAGTGATGAGATTCAAGTATCTTGGATCTCTCATCACTCACGATAACATTGTGGGCGAGGATATCAAGGTCCGCCTTGCCGCTGGTAATCGGGCTTTGTATCCTCACGTCCACTGCTGAAATCAAAATATCTTGCAAATACGGATAAGCTGAAACTGTAAAGAGTGTTGATCAGATCGTGGTCATGTATGTGAGATTTGGACCTTGACGGATGAGTACGAAAGATGGCTTCTTACATTCGAGAGAAGAATCATGCGTGTGATATATGGCCCAAAACGCGACGTCGATGGCACTAACCGAGTTCTGTTCAATCACGAGATCAGTTATTTAATGCAAATTCCTGATATCGTGCATGAAATTAAAGGACAGCGAGTACGCTGGCTCGGACACGTTCTGCGTGCTGATCCGAACCGAATGATACAGCGATCTTTGAAGGGAGAACCGCCTTTCGGTAGGTTTGAAGAGCTGGCTCGTGATCGAAACCAATGGAGGCAGATTGTTGACACGGTACGGGCCAGTAACGACCTGTAAAAACCGCAAAAGTGTGTCATATAAGAGCTAGTGGCGTTCAATTTGAAATATGGAGACCCTGAACAAGATGAGCAGTTCTTCTGGTTGGGATGTAAAAGGACATTAGCTGTAGAACTATACTATAATATTACTATAATATTATTCAAACCATTAAAGACTCTTCGATAAAGCGACAGGGTCCAAGGGGCTGTCAACAAAGTTGAGTGTATATACGAAAAACTCCAAAAAATGAAGAAGAGTAAATGTTAGAGACGAACAGGTTAAGGTGGAAGGTAGTGTATGCGTCACAGTAACACCTGTGATAGTTAAAAAAACAAAATGCGATGGAAAGTTCGAGAAATGTAGACATATAAATGGTTGATGGAATTTTCTATTACGATTGGATGCCGTATAGATCTGTGTATGACATTTGAGTAACGAGACAATTGAGTTTTGTTTTTTGAAAATATTTGCAAAAATAGTGTGATAACAATTAAATGTAAATCAACAATGTGCTTAGGGCATCCAACCCGGTTAAAACCGAAACCGGCTAACCGGTTAATTTTCAATTTGTTTACTTTCATAAAACTCAGTTTTTTTGATACGGTTAACCGGTATCTTAGTAATTGAATTTTTTTGGATAATTATACTTTACATTCTTCTTATGGTATATTAGTTGCTTTCCAATCGAGCAACCGCTAGTATCCGCTAGTAATTCATTGCGTGTCTTTAGTATTCGCTAGTAATCCGTTCCGTGTCTTTACTAAAATTTTATTTGTTCAATATACTGTTCGTCAATATAAGTGGTGTATGTGTTGCTTTACATTTTCCTATAGGGAAGTTAATAAAGATTTAAGTCTAAAAAAGAACGGAGAAATAAAATACAAGTTTCTCTCCATAAATGTTTTCAAACCGGATCGTTACCAGCAAATCAAACCAAATCGATGAATAACCATACACAACGAAAGTAAATACGTTACTATTTGCTAAAGATGTAATGTCAAGACTTTTTATGGAAAGGGAAATTATATATTCAAATTTGGAATAATTAAGTGAAGCTACAGAAACAGAAGATTAAACATTTCAACCATATGCTTCACCTTCAAAATGTTTAGTCGTTGAAATGCAGAAGACCAATCTCTTCATTGTCTAAAGACTACAATCCAGATTTGGAAGTTGATTGCTTAAAGGAGATTCGATTGTTTGAGACGACCGGTACTTGAACAAAAAATTTGAAACACCTGCTCGATGTACTCAACTCTATTCAACCTACGTCAACATAAAGCGAACAAATATTCTCCGTGGCAGGAAATTTTTGCACCAGTATCAGAAGTTCAATGAAATATGGAACTCTAGATGCGTTAGTGTTTCCTAAATAATACTTTTTAAAGAAATAAATATTCCTATAACCTTATTAATTTTTAGTCGTTTTCTATTGATTTAATAAACCGGTTTTTTGGATGCCCTAATTATGTGCTATTTTGCCACCATTTCAAATTTTTTTCTACTAATTAACAAAATCCCGAATTGCAAAAGTACACAGTCAAATATGTTTATAGAAGGTTAATATTTCGTTTTCACCAAAAAGCACAAAAGTCCATACAAAGAAAATAAGCTCAACTATTTTTTTATTTTTCCAAAAGAAAATGCTTTGTCTTTCATTTTCCGCATACACTTATTTTTCCGTAAAGTAATAAAATTTATACTTTTGTGCTACCCTTTCGAATATCATAACCATATAATAATAGTAATAGTTGTAATAACAATAATACTATAACTATAACCATAAATGCTACATAAAAATCATTTTGAATAAATTTATCTACATATCCTCTTTTGTGAGAAACACTGAACGATATACACATGTATGTAAATATATCATAAGGTTATACCATTAAATTATATATTTACATATGTATAATATACATATTACATATACATATATGTATGCACATAATATATCGACAACAAAGAGAATTTCATAATTTTTATGATTTTAGTTTAACTTATATCTATTATGTATGTATATAGTATAGATTCAGCATAAATATTGTAATGACTTTTTTTTTTTCTCCACATCTTATTTGCCATTTTATCGAAATATTTTCAAATTCTTCTTATGTTCTCTATAACCTAAAACAATATTGCTCCTTACTAAGCTTTCCTATACTCGCTCGTTTATACATACATACATACAGTTGATTTAGTTCAATAAATTATACATTTATGTTTGATCAAACTAAAGCAAATACATATATTTATATGTTGTACATAACATTCGACTGTATAGACACACATGTATATATGTATGTACTCATATGTACAGTATAAATAAATATTTTCCATTGTAAAAGCCAATAAATTTTAGTTTTTCTGGTACAGAAGTATTTATTTTTGAATCGACATCGTTTCAAATGCTAAAAGACAGATATTTGTTCTATTACTCTCTAGTACATATACAGTACCATATAGGGAAGCAGAGATTTTTTTATGTTTCTATATGCTTTGTTTTTATTTATTTAATTTTTTTTTATACAATTTTCTAATGGTAATAAAATTACAACAATAAATTTATTTTATAAGTTTTAATTTATTTTATGTTACTGTTAATATTGGTTTTAAAGTTTGCTTAACAAAACTAGTCAAGTTGAAGTTTAATTTAAGTTTAATTGATTGAGGAAAAACTTTAAATGATCACCATTACGGAATTAAATTTGTGTAACTATACAAAGCATACTCACTTGATTAAAATACACTTTACTTACGTGTCTATTGCCTCCACATTATCCACAAGGTAAAACTCGACTACGAAGATATTTTGGCCGACCAAACAGCGTTGTGAATAAAATATGCGTAAATTGAAGCGTGAGATACAGGGTTCGTATCCCGATAGAGGCAGGATGCAAAAGATAATTTCACTATCTGACTACGATTGGTGGTGTGAATAACAACTTCTATATGACCTCCTGTTAGAGTGTATACATGGATTAACCCATTTTCCCTATGCAATGTGCAGATGGTTCTACGTAAAGCGGACGCATAGCGGACGTATGTCCTGTATCTGGCCATGTAATTGTGTCAATAAATGTAAACTAGCAAACAACGCAATAGTATGAGTGCTTTGAGCCCCAAAACAGTTTGTACAGATAGAAACAAACAGACGGACAGACAGAAGATATTTTCACAAATTGGTCCTCACGCAATGTAAGTATTAATGTAGCCTACATGATGATCCTTATAGAATGCAACGAAAGTACTTAGAGTCCAATAGTTTCAACTGCGCCAGTTAAAAGTAAGGATGGAAGCTGAACGCGAAAAAGTTAAAAAAAAGTTGATCTGTTTGCGAGAAACCTTGTGGAATATTTTAAACCTTTACACGGACAAATTGTGGATGTAACGAACTTCAGAGTATATAACAACTCATAGGCCGGCCATATTATTAAAGAACTATATCAAACAAAATGAGACCCACACTTTTCGATATAATCAATACTGTGATAAGACTTTAAAACTTCAAAAGCAGTCATGATCAATTATAGTGCATATACATATATCAAAAAATTGCTCATTGAGAATGAATAACGTACCTCCTAGTGAAAATATTTTTTTTCTTGGTCACCAGTTTGGTTTCAGATAAAAACACTCGCACAACTAATTACAGATATAATGTTGAAGCGATATGTCTCCCAAGCAAAATTATATCAAACTCCAAAATCTTACATAATTGATAAGCATTTCGGTGCTACATATTGTTACGAGATTCTCACAATTCTTGCCGGCTTGCTCGCAATCGAATCTTTTACACCAAACTAAAAAGATTTCATTGGATTCTTACCTATAGTTTCATTTTAGTCACTATACTAGAATTGTTTCTTAGGCACATTCGTTACAATATGAAGGCATACTAACGGTTTCCATCTTGTAGCTTCTGCATACTCTAGACATATCATTGGAAGAAGTAATCATAACAACTTATGTCGAAAAGTATATAACCACGAGTAGAAATCAATAGAAACTACTCGGGAATAATCTTGCAAAAGCTACAATTTCTTTCCTGTCTTAGATAATCACTGATTGCTAAAATGACGATTCATTCCGTTTGAAATTTATTAATTATTACTATTTATGTACTTTAAAAAATATTTCAGCAATCAAGTTGCCATCTTCAGATGCTGTATAAGATCTATATAAGTTCATATATACTGTATCTATAGATACAAATTTTATTCTAGTTTTTCTACTTTGAAGTATGAATGGATCCCCGAATTTCCAATATGCCATTAAGATTTTCTGATAGCTTAGGTCATAATACATCCGAATACGAAGTTTGAGGATAATCGTCTGGGGTAGAGCATCTTCAGAATTTTTTGAAGTTTGGCCCCTACATAAAAATCAGTTTTTTACTGTGAGCTATATGGATGGACCTCGTTAGCGATAGTAGTGGTGATAAGTAGAAAAAAATGTGTTTTCTGAAAATTTTCTGCTATCGTACCTACACAGCATCATCTTCAGTAGTTAATAGGTGTTTTCTTTTATTCATTTCAAGAATATAATTTTAACAGCTGTGCTTAGTTGCCAGACATTTGCATTTTACTTATTCAATTTCTGGTATGTCTCGTAAAGTTTTTAAAGTGATTATTAATTAAATATACAAATCAAAGTGGGATGGATCAAAAAAAATATTGGTGTGCTTTTTAAGTGTCCAAATAGCTTGGCAAATAGTTTTTGATAGTTCAAGTGATTCGGAAGATGACGAAAAGAAATCTAATCCAAAAACCTTGAGGTATTTTCAGACTACTGTTTGTCAATTAAATGACTTCCAGGTTAAATCTTATTTTAGCCTTTTAACCCAGTTCCGAAAACATATCTCAATTCGTACGTACATAAACCGTTAAAATATCTATTTACAAGCAGTTTGTGATGAGCATGGATGTTTCACTGATTGATAATTGTAATCAATCCTATATTAACTTTTTCTGTGATAGATTCTATTATAATTCCACCAGATCAACATATGATCGGTGATTTGGGATATGGCTTAAAACTGTACCTAATAACGCTATTTACGGACACCGATAGTGCATCAGCAGCACAAAACATCTTTAATAAACACCTTTATACAGAAGAACGATTCAGAAGACTAAATAGTTTGAATACTAGACGGACACATTATATCCCTCTTTTAATTAAGGGTTGATTGTATTTTACATAATTATGAAAAATAATATAATGAAGATACAATATAATATGAAAATAATATATATTATGATGAATATAATTCTAATGAAGATAATATAAGTAACCGAAATGGTTTGAAAATGAAATGCAAAGTGTAGATGTTACGGCCACCAAATGTGTTATTTAAATTTTCTCAATCATCTTGCAATATAGATTATTATGTTATTTTGGTAGTGTGAATAAGCCTTTAGAAAAATGTATCGATTATCTATTGATTGCTTATCTCGATGTTGTGGTATATACCCAGAATATATTTGAGTAAATTGGTGACGTTATGTTATCATACTCACCTTTTGTATAAGTACGTCGTAGCATAATAATAAAACACAAGTACTATGTACTCGTCTCTTAATTGGGATATATTATATATTTCTGGTGGGTGTTTGAGTATTGGTAATGGACTAATTACCTCTTTGACGGTATATAATGTTAAATTTATATAATGTATCTACATATATTGTATATACTTCTGTATAGTACGCACGTACCTAAAATTAAATGCATACTTGTGTTAATTTATATACATTCGCACAAACTATTCATTTGGTGTTACCTACAAATGAATGAATCAACATATAATTTACTTACCACGTAAATCTATTAATGCATTATCCTTACCTACCCTAATCCTAAGAAGTAACCTCGAGTAAGACCCGAGTACTAGGTCTATCCCACCTTAACCATATAGCAACCAATGCATCTAAAAAGTAAACATAATTAGAATTAGTACTATTATTATGTATTTAACATTTAATACTTAGCTTTAAATTCCTATCCATGGCCCATATGTTGTTGAACGAACTCCATAAAATTATTCTGATATTTCGCAGCAAAATTGTACTAAAACTTTATTATTATTCAATATTCATTATCGTTATAAGATTGTTAAACGGCGTGGCATCTAGGGAGTAATAGTAATACAATATTAAGCAAATTTGGTTTTTTCTGTTTCAATTTTGTCTAACCGCGAATGTGAAATTACCAATTAGCAATCGACAACAAAACATACGGTTATGGATCCAATCAGGATTAAGTTCAATTTTATAAGTCGTGCGAAAAATAAAATGTAAAATCATCAGTCGAAGGAACAAAGTTGTACAAGTAAGATCATATAAATAAAAAATTATAAATTTAGTTGTGGAAATAAAGTTTTATTTTTTATATGCAAATGGTGTTCAACAACGGTCGATGGTTCTGGATAATTGGATAATTATTTTTTGTTTTGGCCATGGAAATTATCTTTTATCATCCAGTAAACAGCATTTGGTATGAACCTTCATTATTTTTGAGGCTACCGTAACAAACACAAGTGCTTTAAATTATACCTTAAATTAAAATAAATCAATTATTTAAAGTAAAGGAACAGTGTGTATATATACAAAGTGGAGGCCATAGTTGCGAATTAATCTATAGATTAATTTACATTTTGTGTAGGTGCATTTGATGTACCAATGTTTAAGTATGTAAACAGATCAAATTGATAAGCTTACAATTTTCTAAATTATGGCGACTGTGTTTCTTATATTTAACTTCCATATAGAATGTAGAGGTAATAATACCAGTTATTCGTGCAAATAATTCACAAGCGTGTCAATTAGCAATTTTCACTAAGCTATGGTCATACCATTAGCGGGTAAGTTTTCCTGTCTTCTTTCTAAATTTTATGATGCTGATATATATATCGTAATTTTCTTTAGAGCGGCCTGATAATTTTATGTATTAAAATAATTCTAAAAACACCAGCTATTGTTTTTTCCGAGCTCAACTTTCCGTGATACCTGGCGATAATCCTCAGTAAAAAAAAGTGTTGTGATATAAAAAAAAATGTATATATATATATATAAAATATTTTTGGCTAGATCTAAAAAAAAAATACTAATAACTCTTAAGTTTAATAAGTAAAATTCAAAAAGGAAATCAGCTTACCTCTCGAGAAAGCCCCGTAGATTTAATATATTATTCTGTGCATGAATAGCAGTAGGCGAAGCATAGTAGATAGATTTTTTTTTCACAGCATCCATAATCAGCGGAGGGCGCTCTTTAGCTGTATATGAATGGTGAGTTTTTTTATATATTTATCTAACATGTGCTTTAAGCTTATATTATATGCATTGTAGAAATTTCGTATTGGTTTGCTTATGATATTTTCTTTTGTTTTTTTTGCTCCTTAAAAAAATGTTTATTCATATTTATTTGAGGTTAAATAATACAAATTGAAATGATTCAATTAATAATGAATAACTAAAACGTGTTGGCCTCCAAAGGGTCAATTACATAGACGATAATGATAATGGAAGTAGCAATCCCACTTCAGCTCAAGGCGACACGAACGAAAACTTAAAGCCAAACTATATTTTAAGAACATCAAATAATGTTTTTTTTTAATCAATATTTTTTAAAAGCCTGAAGCGTGTAGCTTGCTGTAAATTTTGAAGTTATTGTAAATCTGAGTTGTTCCTTGTATCTTGTATAATCCACTAGGCCGGTTTCAATCTGATGATGATGACGTCATTGATTCTACTGATCATACTGTGCGATTCGTATATATATGTTTAGTTGTGTCGCGACAGTACTAGTGAATTACAAGAACTTAACTCGAAATATTTTTTATTAATTAATTGTGGCGTGAGATAATTTAATTCTATTTGTTGGAGTTGCTCAAGAACGCCACAAGCCCTTATAAATAATAAAAACTTAACTAAAACGTTATTCTAAGTTACGATTTCATTTCATTTTAACTAAAACTCTTATCGACTAACTTTTCAAAAATACAAAATCTAGCAATGTCATTCTACACTTCTTTTTTGAATAACGGTCAGACAACGTGGCATTTTCGCAATAATTATGAATTTTAACTGAATGAATAGTCGCCGGATGTAGCTTAATGGTTAAGAGAGTTTCTCATCACACCGCGGTCTCGAGTTCGATTCCCGCCGTTGACCAAAAATTAACATGCCAACCGGATGACATAAAAACGCGGTTGTGTGTAAAAACATTCGTTGGGCTGACCACCTACAATGTGCACCAATCGTTAAAAATGGTTCATAAGCTCTCAATTGAGACGCGGTAAGGGCCTTTTACGGCCTCTAACCCATAGATTATTTTTTTTAACTGAATGAATAAGGCACGTTATATCACCGGGGCTCGATTAGAATGTATCACCTGAAACAATAAAATCATTGCTTTAATAAGTAACCTCTACAAAAAAACATTCCAAATAATTTACTTTATTTAGTAATTATGTACACTTACTTTCAAAAATAAAATTATTTTCTACTCCAAATTTACTTAAATTCATTATTATTTATGTTAAATTATTCCACATAATATGATGTATTGCACAAAACCAAAAATACGATATTTTTGGAGCTACTATTTTCTGATAATTTTTCCGTCACCACCCAAAATTAAGTTCAATTATAATTTGAATTTCTTAGTTGCGAGCATTTTCCACCAAATACCACAACATAGTTGCAACCGAATGACAAGAACGTAAAACCTCGAAACCCAGTGAAGGAAAATTTTGTACCGAAATACACTCAATCAAATGGAATTTGGTTTACTAATTACTATAAGTTTTCTTGATGCTGTTAAAGTAATCTCATCGGTTTGGAAAGTTGATGTTGCGCCGTCAACTATTTTAAATTGGTTTTGTACAGTGTCGAAATTTAAAAGGCACTAAATTATATATTGAATTAAGAAAAAGAAGTCAGACGATTACGTGTATCGAACTATGGTTATATTGTGGTTGAACATATCGTCGGAAGAATACTTAAACATTGACGCGGCAACATCGCAAAAGAACCACCTTATTGTTATAAAGACTATAAAATTATGTTATTTAATCACTCGTATAATTTTAATATTGTGATACTTCAACATCATTATTTTACTAACTTTCTACAATTTAAATATCTCTTCTTTGTGCAACTGTAACTTTATTTGATTAAAGAAATGTTGGGAGCTTAAGCTAATCCCAAATCAAACGTATACCATCTATCGTCCTATCTTACAACATTACAGCCTATTTGAGGGCATACAGCAATAGATCCAAACTGTCTATATAAATGACTTGACCAACGTTAAGTTGACTTGACCAACGTTAAGCGTTATTCACATCATCGGCCTTCAAATATTAAGACCGCATACATATCTTACAATTAAGATTCTCCTATCAACCATATTATAATTGAGGTCACTACCATTCGAATAAAACGTATTGCGGCGTTTAAGTTGTTCCTGCAATACAAACTTTAATATCTGTACAACAATTGTCAAGTTGGCAAAACTGACAAATATATTTACCGAACAATTTGTACTTATTTGCATTTATGTAATATGTCAAGCAGATACAAAATAAAAAATAATCTTCAGACTTTCAAAAAGTTAAAAACACTATAACTATTATTTCGAGTTGTAACTTTTGCTCGATACAAAACTTATGACAGTTAACTAAAGTATTTTTATATGCGCTCAACATTTTTAAATTTGTTACACATTCTGCAAAAAGTGATATAGTTTTCTTGTTATTATACAGTTTCGTATATCCTTTTTGTTTACATATTGTTATCTGTAATGAGATTTGTACAAATTGTAGTGTTTGTGGTATTCACCTAACCACACATAATATGTTTAATACAAACCGCATACATCACAAATATTTCAAATGTTGTGCTGCTGTTTTGTAAGAGCAAATTCTTTACCTTTCCGTCTATAGCTTGAAATTTACCATCAGATACAATTTCTGTTAACATCAACAAGAATTCATAAAACCATTTCGTTATAATATATATTATATGTATATATAAGTAGATGAACAACTCTACTTTCTTTGTATTATATAATATGTATAAAAGCTCGAGAAAGCTTAAACAAAAGCAAGTATTCTACATGATGTATATAAAATTTTGTTATAAGTAAAACATTGAAAATTATCCTTTGTTCTAGCTTCCAACATAAAGCATACATAAGAGTATTACAAAATAATTGAATTAAAACATTAATTTGTGTACCATGTTCTCATGTCTGTGGATTAATTGCAGGGCTTGTAATTTTTTAGAAATTTGTAATAAAAAATTAATTTTCTTCTATTACGAGAATTTCTATTTATCCCAATCTGTTTAATTTTATTACAAATAAATTTAAAATCTAAATAATTACAACATCTATTAAGATCTACTACAATTGAATGTTATAATTGTTAATAAATAATTTTGTTCAGAATATTAAATTTTAATTAATGGTTTTCCATCTGTACAGATGTAACATATAAAATGTTTAATTGGAAAGTTTTCTGTTATTTGAAAATTCACAAATTGGTTTGTGGCCAATGCATCATGGTATATGACAATGATGTTTTGTATTTATTGAAACAATAGCTTGAACTATTTGGAAACTATTTGCAATATAAATAACAAGGACAATTCTAGGCTATTTTGCAAAAATAAATTTAATTTTAATTTTTATTTACGAATGATAGAATTCTAGAAACAAATCAGTATGTCTAATTTAAACAAAAATTTTTTATTGTATACTCTGAGCTTCTGAATAACAATAATATAAGGCTGGTGGACTGAATATTCGGACCACGTTATAATTTTAAAAAGATTTGCTCAAAATTATGAGCTATTTATAAGCTACTATTTTTACACTCTAGATACTATAGATCACTACAAGTATACTTTTACTGGGTTGTTGTCCCTATATATAGATTATTTAATGTAGAGAAGTGAGTGGAGTTGATCAGTTCAGTTTCGAATTTCAATAAGTAATATTGGAAATTGACAATAATTTGTAGTAGTCATTAAAATTAGTAGTCATAAAAATCAAATGTTTATGAATTTTTGTAACGTATACATGGCTGGATTTCAAACTGGAGTTAAGCTCAGTACATAACATCGGGAGAAATACCATAGTATTAAGTTGAAGTTAGTCACTGGTGGTTTTTGCTCAAAAAGTTGATCTATTTTATTTGACAACTTACTTTCCATTTTATTCATTTTAATTTTGAATTTCAATTTGCGCTTAGCTGTGTTAAAACTAAAATACGTGATTTTTAATATTTTGTGATTTATAATATATAATATAATATTTTTTAACCACCCAGGTGGCGCAGTGGTTAAAGCTGCATCAGTTGGAGCGGGAGGTACCGGTTTCGAATCCCGATAGGGGCAGGATGGTAAAGGGATTTTTCACCATACGATTACGATCGGTGGTGTAAACGAACACATCTATGACCCCCTGTTGGAGTGCAGAATTCATGGGCCAACCCATCTTCCATGTCAGTACTATAGGCTGTCATTGAGCTATGCAATCTGCAGATGGTTCTACGTAAATCGGACCTATAGCCGTACGTCCTCGATTTGGCTGTAATGGCGTAAGGTGAGGACGTAAATAAGCGAACCGCGAAAAAGTTGGAAGTGCCTCGAGCCCCGAAACAGATTGTAGAGATAAAAACAAACAAACAAATATTTTTTAATATTTTGTTATTCTTTTCGTGTTTTAATATTTTGAATTCTCTACTTTTAATTTTATTTTGTTGTCGAGTTGTAATTTTAACGCTTTCGGGATAGTTTGTTGTTTAATTGTGTTTATCTGTTGTTTATCGTGTTGTTTAAAATTCGGTTATTTTTCAAATAAATATTTTACAGTTTGTAGTTTTAGCTGTGTTTGTTCTGTTTCTTTTTTTCGTTTTATTCGGGTTTTTTGGTCTTAAACTTTATAACGTCTTTTTCAAGACAAACCATTGTTAAGATTTTGAATGATGATATATCGACGTTAAATTCATTATTAGTAATTTATTTGAAAAAAAACGGCGTATCGCAAACCGCCGTAGTGCCAGAAGATTTTCGGTTAGTCCTGTCAATCGCAATCGAAAAGCGCAGGGATATTACCATAATCTTGTCGGAGAAATGAGATTATCGGACACTGAGGCCTTTTGTAATTATCATGAATCCTTAAGCATTCGATAAACTTTTATCAATGATTGGCCCTCTAATTCAAAAGATCTATACAAGAGAAAGGTCTATAACTGCAGGCCAACGGTTATCATTAACCCTTCGGTAAATATTATATAAATATTCAAAATGTCTATGAATTAATGTGAAATGTTTTTACTAGTTATCTCGCCAGTGGTGACAGCATGGTATCGATAGGGATGTATGGTTATCGTGTTGGCAAAAGTACAGCATCTTTGATTATACGAGAAACATGTGAAGCGTTATGGGACGTTTTAAAGAGCACAGTATTTCCTCAGCCGAACAATGATATGTGGAGAGAAATTAGTCACCAGTTTGACCAACACTGGAATTTTCCTCATTGCTTAGGATCAATGGATGGAAAACATGTCGTCATACAAGTAAGTATTTACTTATTCCTACAAATTGTGTTGTCTGTTACATTCTTGTTTGATTTCTAGGCATTCAGCAACAGTGGATCTATGAACTGGAATTAAAAACTCAGTCATAGTGTTGTACTTTTCGCCATATGTGACGCCCAATATAAATTGGGCTAATTTTGGAAGAGCGGTGGAGAAGATTTAGACCTGCCACCTCCGGAAAATCTTAAAGATAATAAGGCTTACCCCTATGTATTTATTGGAGAAGAGGCATTTCCTTTGCTTCCAAACTTATTGCGACCATATCCTGGTCAAAACACTTCTGTGCTACCTCTAGACAAATGCGCTTTCAACTATAGACTCTCTTGCGCCAGGAGAGTGGTGGAAAATGCTTTTGGGATTCTGTCGAGTAGCTGGCGGATTTACAGACGACCGATTTTGGCAAGTAAAACGACAGTATTGGGGATAATAAAGGCGACTGTGGTACTGCATAACTGGCTTCGAGATAAAAAAATTGCAGCTGATATGACAGCTGGTTTAACCGATAGTTATGTTGGCGAAACTTGTCAACCAGGAACATAGCGTAATGAAGAGAGTAGCGGGATGCAACCAGCTTCAAAGAGTTTGCTCAAATAACTCTAGTCGAAATGCAAACGAGATTAGAGATGAATTTAAAACGTATCTTAATGAAATTGATGTGCTACCTTGGCAATACACTAGCATCCATTAAAACCAATATTTTTAATTTGTTGTAAAATATCACATTTATTTATGTTAAATAAAAAAATTAAAATTTTAAACATCACTATCGTTTGTTCCTATTTGCCCATTAAATTGATTATTTTTTCTTCAATTTGTAGCGTAATATCGAGAGAGAAAGATGCCTGTTGCGATTTTGTCCAATTCACAAATTGATCTTTCCATGCGCTGGCATAAACGTCCAACAAACATGGCTCTGAACTTAACAATTTAATTATTTCCTGAATCTGTTTGATAGTGTCGCAAATATATTTAATATTTGGATCCAAGTTCTCGTTGTTCCTACAATTTTTTTAGAAGGCGGTTCACGTCTTTCCAATGAATTTATTGTCCGTTCTGTTATGGGTGTTGTCTTTGTCTTATTAGCGATGGGTTCGATGATCGGTAGTACAACCTCGATATCTAACTCACTGATTATATCATCAGCTGTTTCATCAAAGAGTTCTTGAAAAGCCTGTGATCTGCTTGGCATATTTGATGTCAAGCTGCTTATGGTAGTCTACAAATAAAATTACTCAAATTATTAAATATACGTTAATGATTACTATCAAATCATTAAATATGACCTACTCAGTTCTGAAATGTGATCTCAAGAAATCTAGTGCCCTTATCAACCAATCATCTTTTTGATTTGATGGACCAGCTGCACTACCACTTTTACCTTGCTTGGAAATTTTAACAAATCTGGCACGAAGAGCTTTCCATCGCTTCATGGCTTCACTAGCTGGGATATTTAATTTATTGGAAATTTCCTCCCACACTTTTTTTTATGGTATGTGTTCCGGTAACATTTATTCTCCAAATCATAGAGGAACTCTCTGCCTTCTTTCCTTATCTCGTCAACCAATCTTTGGTCCATTTCTCTATTATCACGATCTACAAAATTTGAAATTTTCAGTACAATGAAAAACGAACCATTAGTAATATAAATATATTTAATTGTCTAAATAAATATAATAATATAAATATATAGTAATAATATAATATTTCATTTTAATTTAATACATACTTTTATCATTCATTTTTATTTATCACTAGCACAAATTTTTTTATAGAATTTATTTTTATAACGCTATTCACTTTGAAAAACAAAAATGGATGACAATCATAGTCCAGTTTAATTAAAAACGTCTAAAGTGAGCTCATTATTTGTTTTTTTTATTTTTATGTTTGAGACCGTGCGATACCTTTTGCTCAAAGTAAGATTTTGGCAACTCGAATATGAAAGAAATGGGAGGAGTTTATTAAAATTTGAATAATCTTATTGGTTAAGAGTGCGATACCAAATACCATAGTATTTTTCCCGATGTTATGAACCGAGCTTTAGGTCGACGAAATCAATCTTCCAGGTTTGTATTATAGGCTGGCATGGAGCTATGCAATGTGCTGATGGTAAGGTAAATCGGACCGATAGCCGTACTTCCTCGATTTGGCTGCAAAGCGTAAGGTAAGGACGTAATAAAATAGTAAGTAATAAAATATAAAAAAAACGAAATTAATCAATATGGGAACAAGGTTTCGACAGTAAAACGTGATACCCAATAAACTATATAGTGATAGTGCAATTAACTACACCATCAGTTACCGAAATTAGTACGTACAAGATTAATATCGCGGTTATTTTCCATTAATGGCAGTTGCTAACCACCATGGAACAGTTGACATCACATAATTTCCAAACAGAATAAATTATAAAGGCCTCAAAACTGATGAAATCTAAACTGGAAGAGAGACTTGGATGTGACAAATATGGAAAAATGGAGGAATACAACAACATTCAATATTCGGCGTCAACGATAAATTTTGAGATATGACCAAGTCATATAACTCAAAATAGCAAATTGAGGTAAGCGATCTACGAGTGCAGATCGAGTTACAACATTAAAAGTTGCTTAGAATTAAGGTAAAATATGATGGCACTAACAAAATCAAATGGAATTGAAATGACGACGTACGAAAGTGAGAGAGTAGCTCCGCTGCGACGGTATCATAAACCTTGATATATGAAAAATGAGTATAGGAGATCAATGCTTAAATCGGATACGGAATCCGGATACGAGCACTAGTATTCATGAAACATGTCCAACTAACAGCGAAACTACGGCAAGGGGAATTATAATCAAAAGTAGGTCGTACAGCAGTTAGTAATATCAGAACAGCGAATAATTGGTGGCCATGTCAAAGGTAGAAATCATATGATTTTTCGAAGAAAAAGGCTATGCACGTTCGAAATGAAGATAACTTGACAACCAGAGAAAAATGCAGTACATATACAATATAATAATATTGGATTCAATCAATGAGAGAATTCAAGGATGAAATGTCATATGCTGAAAATGGAGCTATAAAAATGAGGAGGTGGCTATAAAAATCGGTGTAATAAACAATTTTAGAATGAAATTGTGGTGGCAGATTTATAAAAAAAATGGATTCGTGATAAAGATGGAATCCGGTAAAGACAAGTTGAATGATTTGGCGGTAATAAAGAAATAACGACGGAGTGCCGGCCACCAAGGAAGGAAAACACCGATAAGAGTCCAACAGTAAATTCGTACTGAACTCAGTATAATGATTTATCGGTTAATGATCAATACTTTAAAAAGCTATGGGAAAGCCACGATGCACTGAACCAAATGTACCACTCAATATGACAAATTTTAGTGACAAAAATATTGATAAATATTTGTCAGTGTTTTTATAGTTATTTTGAAAAAATTATTTCATTCTGATAATTTATTTTCATTTCGAATTAGAATATTACAGTTATGCCTTCGTTTATATTTTTCAACAAAAATATAATTTTTTATTATTCTTATTGAACATTATTCTTAACAATATTTTATCACTATGATAAAAATGTATTCTATATGATAAATTTATCAGTTTTTTTTAAATGATCTAACTGATCAGTTTGCTATCAAAGTGAACATCAATCTTTATCGATAAGAAAATATAAATTTGCGAAAATGGTCGATATTTTGCGTACATTCTTGTAATTCGCTAGCACTGAACGTACTCGACTGGAAGTATATATATAATAATTGCACGTCAAATCAGGTAACATACGCCTGAAAATATGGATTTGATCTATTCGATCGCACAGCTATTTAATATGACGTCATCCAATACATCGAAACCGGCCAAAGCAGGATTATAACATTAAACAGAAAAGCAACAACGAATTATATATTACAACTCCGGTAAGAAAACATACAATAAAAATTTAAATTACATCCATAAGGAGATAGATCTTAGAAATAAACCCAAAATCTTTTCTCCCAAATCGGCCTTAAAAACAAAACTCATTATAATAACTGGGGGGATGATTATAAAGGGGGGATGTTCAAAATGAATGGTTCCTTCCCGGAAGAATGTTCCAAATTAAGAAAGCTTGTTCTTTTATAATATATTTTTAAGCATATATTTTAATTAAATTAACAAATTGTATAACATACATGTGCATATACTGAAACATATGAAGTTAATTTAACAGACTTATTAAATAAGAAATCTATTAAAATCAAAATATAAAATATTCCAATCGATAAATTCACTTTTCTTATTGATAATATATTATTTGAACTTTTTAGCTAGTGATAAGTTCGTAAATCTCATTGATAGGAATCTTTGTCGGTTGTATATTGATAAGGCATTTTTCAATGTGAATGTAATTTTGGTCAGTTTGAACAATTATTTTTTTCAGTGTGGTTATAGTAGCTTGACAGTGGTAATGGTACAAGTGATCTAACAAAAGAGCTTTTGGACTTTTGAAGCAATCGGATCTGGATAACAGCTCAATATGAAATTCGAGTGAATAATCGAACGGTTGGCAATGATTGACAAGAGTTTTCCCAAAGAGAATATCAATAAATTTATACATAACCAATAATGTGGTTTGTTTACTGTTCAGGACGAAAATGTGTCCAAAATAAAACAGTTTTATGGTTATAATTAACTAAATGGAATTATACTGAATTCATCAAGTGCATTTGCATTTCGACATACCAATTATTAATGCATCAACAAAGTTTACGTCAAATTAGCAAATGTTCGGATTAAATATTTGTAGAAAATTATTTATAAATAATTTAAAATTCAATTTACTTTTATGTATTTTTAAATCGTTGAATAATTATGATAAATAAAAATTTGAACAAATAAAATAAATTATATTTTGTTAATTAGCGTATATTTATTTTTATAATTTACATTTATTATTTAATTAATAATATTCGTAGTGACGATATACCTTGTCATGTACTCGTACGTTGTTGTATGTACATTGTAAAACATCAATTAAATTAATTAAACTTAATTTGAATATGGCATGGTACATTTAGAGATTTTGCTCTGTGTACAACCGATATAGATTTTTGATTACGTAATTATAAATAGTAAAATTCTTTTGTTTAGTTTTAATTTGAATTTGCAAATTTTTATTTTCTTCTAGTTTTTCAGACGACTGATTTCGAATAATGGAAATAAGTTAAATTTAATTGTTCTACGAGTTTGTATATAGTTGTGTTTCGACATCGAATTAATTGGGGAATGTCTAATCGACATTTTGGTATTATATAATGTATAATCTTAATTTATGTTATATTTAGATAAGAAAGTTATCTATGTATTCGCTTATATTATATTGTACTGGAAAATGTACCTCAAAATATAAAAAACTGCCGCAATATTAACAAGAGCCATAATGAGAAATACAATGGGTTAAAGTGGTGAATGCCTCGGAGCAGATTTTCTCTAGACCATGTCTTGCTGAATCTTATCTGTTTGAATGAATGATGGAAGTGATAATGAGAAAAAAGACGCGTCATATAGCCTCTTGACGAAAGGTAATTACTATGAATTACAAATAAGTGACATTTAAAATGGCAAATTAGATACCTATTTGACCTCAAATTTATAACAATCTTAGAAGAACTATTTTAACTAAATTTAGCGAGGACTTAAATTACAACCAATTATTTTTATGTTTTGTCAAATTCCACTCAATATTGTGTTCAGATTTTCCGTAAACGGCCCTTACCGCGTCTGAACTGAGACAATGTACGAACCAGTTTCTTAACGATTGGTGCACATTGTAGGTGGAGTGTTGTGTTGATCTTCACACCGAGTGGACGTGTTTTTTTCCTCTCGGTGTTATTAAATAAAATAAAATAAATTCGTTTGTTGTGTGTGCGTGGTTTTAAATCGGATCACAGATGAGTATCGCTACATTATTGTATTATTATTGTAATTACATTATATATTATATTGTATTGTGTTGTGTTGTATTTAATTATATTTTGTACGATACTATTACATCTCCATACGCTATTACGCATTGACATCTCACAGGCAATGCTTTATACAAGTATTGGTATTATTGTGTTACATTCAGTTCTTGTTTCTACGTTATATGTTTAATATTGTAATTTGTAATATATAACGATTTGTCTTTGTGTCTTATGTACATCAATTTTCAAATCACACGCACACCACAGTATTCCATTGAAAGCGATCGCATGCTTTGTATGTTTCGTTTTCTTTCGTTTGCCTAGCACATCGCTCTTCATACAATTCTCTTATTCCCCTTTCCTTTAGATGTTTTTTTATATTTTGGTTTATGTATCTTTCAAAACATACAGTAGTAGGGATTTTGTATATTTAAATTTTAACACGATCACTGCCATTGTGCGATCGTTGTGTAGGAAAATGTTAATATATTCAATGTAATTGGCGAATTACATTTTATTTTTATAAATTTTTGGATTGTGCTTGTGTTGTATATACATCATTATTTGATTGTTGAAAACGCAAATTTACACACGACTGTCTACATTTAAATGCCTAGGTATTCATATTATGTATATAACAGAATTTTCGTTTCGTTCATCAAAATTCTGTTTCCTATGTTTATTAGAGAATTTTTTGTTTATTTTTATTTTATATATTTTATGCAGTTGTTATATATACATATATACAGGTGATCCTTGACTTACGTCGTAGATTATCATATACATATATACAGGCGATCTTTGACTTACGTCGTGGATGCGTTCCTGAAAAGTTCAACGTTACTTGAAACGACGTAAGTCGAAAAACTGTTTAAATGTGTAATGAGGGAATATGTTGGTTCTGTGCGGGGTACAATGTATTTAAATTCTAAATGTAATTTAAATACATTGTACTTTGTACGTTGCCGGCATGTTTTTTCATTGTATATTTGAATACTTTAATGTAATGTAATCTTATCAGATGATGAAATACTTTCATCATTTATCCTGCTAGGTTAATAAATTTTCTACGTCAGACGGATCAGCATCTATGAAGCCAGTTTTTTTGGCCATGTTGATGATTTGAGTTTGTACTTCAGCTGCATCTTCGATAGAACTGGTGGACTGATTCGACCAAGGCTTTTTCCACGATCCAGACTTGGTGGTGTCGCTGACTTCATCCCAAGATTTGCTAATGTTGAAAAACATGTCATTTCGTGTAGAGAGACTGGCAGTAACCCAAGCCTTTCTATAACTTCTTCAAACAACAAGTAAACTTGTTTTTGTGATACCCTTTAAAGCTCTCGGGTTCTCCGAATGATAAATCAGCAAAGGATTTAACTTGAAGTCGCCGACGACATTACCACCAAGCAGAAGCGTCAAACGGTCTTTTGCTGCTTTAAAGCCGGAAGCATGTTTTTCTGCTGTGGTCAAATATGTTCGCGAGGGCGTTATTTTCAAGTAATAAGAAGCTGTTTCGTCGTTAATAGTTGATGGCTTAAATGGCCATCTGCAACGATGCTTTTAATTGTTTGCAGAATGAAGTTTGGTGCAGCTGTGTCTGCGCTAGCAGACTCACCTGAAGTTTTAATATTTAGGAATTCGTTCCGATTTTTAAAATTTTGGAACCAACTCCGACTATATTGGAAAGTATTTGTTTCTTCGTTATTTAGTTGACAAGAGGCCCGCAAATACTCTTAGCTTTGGTTTGGATGATCGACGTACTAAATGTAATATTTTTTGGATTGAGCCTTTTATCCAATCTATCAACAATAATTCCATTGTCTCGATTCTAAAATTAGCAAAAATTTTCGTACTTTTTGAGGTTCCCGCTTTAGCATGATTTAGATTCTTTAGCGAATTTTTTTTTTTTTTTTTGCTTAAAAATTGTTCTTTCAGTTGTTGGTGGAATATTTAAATTTCTGGAAATTTGTTTTCTGTATTCCAATTCGAAAGGGTGCGTGTGTGTGACACATAGTTAATAAAGAAGGTGTACACATCCTCAGGGATTTTGTAGGACAGGAGTGTTTAGATTTGGTGCAGAACACGGGTATGTATCTTCCATTATTGGAGTTACATTTTGGGATTGCGGTTGAGGGTTGTTTTAGTCTGGAAGATTGTGATGGGTCGGGCGGGTATTTGAATCTAGTGGCGAGGATTTGGAACTATTTAAATATTTGGATGTCGGCGGGATCGTAGCTGTTTTGCAGTGGTGGTTTGGAGGCATTCAGTTTTGCAGAGTGGTGGGAGGTTTTGATGTTTTGGTTGGATTTTTGAAGGATGTCGGAAGCGGTTTGAAAGAAGCGGTTTTTGTAGGTATGCTGGTGATTTGTTCTTTGACTCATGATACTGCTGCGGTTCGCGGGGGGGGGGGGGGGTGGGCGTTTTCGAAGCTGGATTTGATTGAGACGGGCATGAGGGTTAATCTAGTTGCGGTGGCGGTTGGGAGCCTCTGTCGGCATGTGGAATTTTGGACGCGAGTGGGATTTGTTGGGGCCTGGAGGATTCGCCGGAATGTGGGGTATTTGGATGAATTTCGGGTTGTTGAAAGTCAGTTGAGATATGTCTGTACTTTCTATTTTTATTTTTTTAAGGTTGGTGTTCCGTTGTTGAGGGTGCTCTGAAAGAGTTTGTATTTTGGATGCTTACGATTGGGTTCTCGTGTTAGAGTTTATTTGCTACTAATAGATGTATTTTTGGTTGAATGTTGAGTTTGGATCGTGTTTGGTTTGGTTGATTCAAAGAAGTTAACCCGAAGGGTTCGCTTCGAGGGGTGTCGATTTCCTTCACTTTTTGGGGTGCTTCTGCTCCATTGCATTATGTGGCGTCCCTGTCTGCTTTATTGCCTGTGTGTCGTGCATACGTGCCTGTGGGTTATCCATGCGTAATTTCAATTTATTAAGTTTCGTATTTGGATTAAAGGGTGCTTTTTGAGGACAATATCAATTGTTTTTTTTTGATTTATGAACGGCGAAGGTCGGAGCGGATCTACTACATTTGTAGTAAAGTGACATCCCTGATCACGACCATAATGCGGGCATTGCATTACAATTACATTGTATTGCAGAAATATAAAAAATTTATATTTCTGCAATACAATGCATTTAAATAATAATAAAGCATAATTTAAATAATAATGTAAAATAATAATAATAATTTATGGAAAAGGTTTGGTTTTAATTACTTATATAAGTGTAAATATGATTATAGTTGGAGAGGGTTTACAAGGAAAGTTTATTTTATTTTTAATAAAATGTTGCATAATTTTGGAATGTAATACGTTTTAAGAGAATTATTTGAATTTTCTGATAAACTTATTCCAATCCAATATCAGCGTAATGGTTGACGGGTACTTAATCTAGCAAACCATATTAATTTAATTTATGGTTACAGATTCAGGAGCCGTAAGTTAATTAATTAAGAGTTTTGAATTTTATTTTAACTTTGATAGGTGTACGGACTGGATTTTAAATAAATAATAAAATTAATAATAATTAAGTTACAGATTCCTATCTAGTAAATTTATTTTTAGACATTTATTTATTAAATGATTTAATTTTAATACGTTATAGCTAAGTTGCAGGTAATATCTAACTTACTCAATTATTTATTTGTATAATAATTTACCCTATACACGAATGTATGTATATGAAATGCTGTCGGGTCATAAAATAAATAAATATTACCCCTCGCGTTAGATGGTGGTGGATCTGTAAATATAGGGACGCAAATTGATATGCAGCATATGATGAGAAGACCGCAGGATAATTAACCTAAATACTCCAGTTTCAACTGCTGAGGTAACACCAATATATATGATGGAATTGGAAATGTCCTTCCTATCCAAATAAAAATAAGAACCAATGATAATGTGAAAATGATATAGATTTTACTAACAAATTATATTATTGTAATAATTATGTAACAGGAAAATGGTTCTGCTGAAGATTGTCGCCCTATAGTCTATTTTGACTCTTTGATGAGCATGTTACAGTATTATGGTAACATTATCGTAATGGATGGCTTAAACTATCAAACTAAATTAATTAAATTGTTTCAGATACTTGAGCGATAAGTTAAAAAAAAATTCTTTCAGAGTTCTGTACTTATGTTCTAATTAGGTTTGTTGTGCGGATGGGAGTTCAAATAAATAATAAAACTAACTAATTAAGTTACAGATTCCTGGCCGAACTAATAAATTTATTTTAGAATTTTAATTTTAATTTAGTTTTAATTTTATTCAAAATACAGAAGAGCGGATAGGCGTTGCGGACTGGAGAATGCTGAGTGGCGATTGCAGACTAGCAGATTAAAATTGTGATTGTCTTGTGATAATAGTAGTTTAGTACCGACTGTCATGGTGTCTGTAACCGGGTCGCTCTTTCCTAACTAACATACCTTCCAATCCTTACCTATCGTTTTATGTAAACGGCTGAAGGAATAGGCCCGGCGTTATCCGGGAATCTTGCCTAGCGCTTGGTCCTACAGTCCTATCAATCAATTGGTGCACATTGTAGGTGGCCAGCACAACGAATATTTTGACACACAAACACGTTTTTATGTCATCCGGCTGCATGTTAATTTTTGTTCAACGGCGGGAATCGATTCGAGACAGCGACGTGATGAGAAACTCTCTTAACCATTAAACTACAACCGGTGACGATCTTTCTATACTATAACGTTATGAATGGTACATTCATAATTTCCACAGCGGCCAACATACCAATGGGTGTGGAGGTGTTTAATTTTGTCAGCGAGAGATAATTCCTTTTTGATATATTGCTGATGGTTTAGCCAAATCGAGCTTTTATACCATATTAAACCACTATATAACAGATAAACATAGTTCATATTAGATTTCGTTTAAACTATAGTTCAACAAAAGCTCATTGTGTACAGTGATGAAACAGGGTTATCTTGTGGTAGGTTTTGTAATTAAGTAAGCTCGAAAACAACATACGAATCAAAAAATAAAAGAGGAAACTTTAGATGAGGCATTACAATGTCCTTTTAGGAATCTTGTGATTTAACACCCTCGCTAGCTCAATCTAATAGTTGATATGGCTAAATGAAGCATTTCGATCTATACGCTTACACTTGACATGTAATAGATTCTTTCTCTTCCTTAGACTACACATGCTTTTATTTTAGATGCTTCTATTGAAGAGTGATGTGCTCCATTTGTTGTAATTCGTTGTATTGAAGCATTGAACGAATTTGGATCGTTCGTTGAGTAGATAAGTCTGGAACCTAACTAACTCGGGATTTTAAATCTATTATTTCACTTATGAGTTTAACTCTTCTGGCATCTTGGAAGCTCCTTAGTCTTGATATATAGTTGAAGGAGCTAAAAACTAATTTAAAACAAGTATTTTATTTGCACAATGTGCCAAATTTTGTCTATAAAAAGTAGATCATTTCCATTTTAAGGTACCAAGATAGTTAACGTTTTGGTTAAAGTTTGCTTATATTGATCAAATGGATCTCACGTTAAGCAACACTATCAACAACATCAAATTTCATCCCAGTACGACCATTAAACTTTGATCTGCCCGTAAATCATACCGCAGATCAGAGAATACCATTTAAAGTTTTGTGGAATTTTATTTTGGCCGGCATACATTTGGTAGGTATTGCAGTGTGTAGATTATCTTAAAATATCACTAAATGGATTACAGATTTCTCCCAGATTGCATTTTTAATTCACTCAAGGCAGCATCCAACAAATTGTCAAACCTATTATTGTCATACTACACAATTAACACAGCTCATGGTTACTTGAATAATAATCTACGTTAATTGTGCCTATTACGGGTGATATTACTCCCGAATTTTGAAAATATAATTAACTCAACTGTAGACTATGATTAAGTTACATCTATTGTATTGTAAAGACAATAAATTGGGAGTACAACAAAACAATAACACTAAATAAGATCTGATGGTCGAAAAAAGTAAAAGCTTCGAATCAACTGTTTGTAATTCGCTAGAACTTTTTCAGCCCTACTCATAATAAATATACTAACACAGTGCAACTAATATGTGTTTGAACCATCTGCAAATGGCATAGCTCCATGCCAGCCTAAAATACTGACATTGAAGATGGGTTCAGCCATGAATTCCGCACTCCAACATTGGGTCATAATTGTCTTAATTCAAAGCAACGATCGTAATCATCCCAGTACCTCTCGCTTTGCCATACAGCTTTAGCCACTGTGTCGTTTGGTTGGCGATTCTATCTCCCTACGTTTTCAACTATCAATTCCTGTCAATCACTGCCACCTAAGATTGAAGTTCAAGGATAACTTTCCCAAATCGCTGTCACGTACAGCTCAGCATCATATCCTACAGAAAGAATAGAGAAGAGTACCACATTTTACTTAAAGTTAAATTCTATAGTTCTGACCTTATTGAAATAAGTGTTTGATTCGTGGAATAAAGCTCTATTAATTTATTTAACGGCCCTTACCGCGTCTCAGCTGAGACCTTACGAACCACTTTTAATGATTGGTGCACATTGCAGGTCAACCCAACGAATATTTTTACACACAATCGCATTATATGTCATCCGATCCGGCCGGTACATATACATTTTTGGTCAACGACGAGAATCGAACATCAGACCGCGGCGCGATGAAAAACAACCGGCGACATTTATTTAACTACCGTTCAAAATATTAAAACAAAGTATGTGATGGTCAGTCAATTTGTTTAGTTGAAAGCTTAATCTCACAAATCGCAGCAACAACAAAAACTTGATGTCGGTTTTCTAGTTTAAAACATTATTTCAAATCCAATAGAGTTCTGGCCATTTCATGAGATAATTTTTCATTAAATTGTGGTTCTCGATACTAATGTCTTTCGTGTTTTCGAACAAGTAATCGATTTGGAACGTGGTCCATTAATGATAATATGCTGTCCTTGTTCATTTCAGAAAAAATAAGGCCGGTACGCAAAGCACTCCATATAGTTCATTTTTATATATGCAATATGCATTATGATGGTTTAATGGCTTCAATACTAAGCTCCAATTTTTGTGAACGTTGTAGATACATTTCGAACACGAAGTGCACGTTAGCTATATGACGAACCAAACATTTAATTTGACAGCTGTCAAAAATACTATTCAATTTCAATCAACAATTAAGAAACTCCTATTGGATAACCACTATTATTTTTTTGCAATCGAGCAAAACAAAAATCATTTCCCGATTCAGCGAGAAAAACCCACAATTCCACCTCAGTTTTAATTTAATTTAATTCCATGTGTATTGTATACAATCTATAGTGTCTAAATTAAATTTGGATTATTATGTATTCAAACTTTAACTTTTTTTATTTCTTAATTATGGTACTGTTCTGAAGAATCGGAAAATGGAAAATACATTTTCTTTATTCGGTTGATTTAATCGTTGAGTAAAAAAAAAAATTAAATTTTTTTTTATATATTTCCCAATCGCAAATTGGTGAAAATATTTTTTTAAGTTTATTAAAATTAATTGAAAAATTTAATAAAATTTTCAATTTTTTAGAAAACATAAATTATTTACGCGCAACATATATAAATACAAAACAATATTGTTCGTATTTATTTAGTAATTTATTTAAACTTTTAACGAGTTTTTTTTATGTTATATACTATTATTGTAAGTATACGAAAGTGTATAAGGAAACAACAAAATATTTTCCGCTTTTCACCCCTTTTATGCCGCACCGAAATTATAATTATGTTCTTAACCCTTTTTTTTCTTAATTTATTTGGGTATTTTTTGTTTTATTTTCTACAAAAACAAAATAAAAACATTCCGTGAGATTCATTTAATCGTAATACAATTATTAAATATAAAATTTTACATTTTGTGTGTTATAGTGAAAAATGGAAAAACGAACAAATTTATTCTACTTTGTTGACACATAAATTTAATAGGATTTGACAATATGGAACTAAGTGTTTTAAATATGGTCGCGCCCAGCAACAGTATACATGTATATAGGCAAAAATGTATATTATATAAAAACGGAAACACCATACTGTCTAAAGTATAATTTAGAAAATTTATTTTCATCATTCGGCACAGCTTAACTTACAACAACAAACAATTTTAATTCAGATTGTATTTATTCATAGAGCTGCGTAGCTATAGGAGATTCTACTTGTCAATTCTGATAAATGATCAATTCTGATGATTGTTTGAAAGTTTTAATTTACATTGTACATAGTTCATTGGTCTTGAACTTACATTAAGACGTTGTTGTAATTTTTCTTTTTAATGTTGCTGTTACTGTAAGGTGGAATTGGGATTGAATCAGATTTTTATATTAATTTATGTGTTCTGGGGAATGGGAAAACTAAAATAGACGTATTAATTTTCAACATGCTTCTGTTTTGGCTTGTTTGCTTCACTTTAATTATTTCGACATTACGTAAACTATATACTGAAAAAACTATGGATTTTCAGATCTCTCGAACCTTTTTGCTGTGTTTTTCTATTACAACCACAGATTTCTAAAGCCTTAAGGTTGGTTCACGAGGACAGAAACTTTTACACTAGCTATTTTTACCTAACCAAAATTAATCAAAATAGTCATAGAACGTAAGGAAATTCCTCTTTTAAGCCGTGGTTGAGTTAAAAAATAGTTATCTTTGAGCAAAATATCCGACAAGCATCCCAATTATTTATAAAAAAAAATTAAATTCAGCAACAATTGCGCCATTATAATTTTGTTAGCTATATTTTTTTGGCGGCAATTTCATTTTACGTCATTGGCGGTTCCTTTTATTTTTGTGTCTATAAAAACTCGTTAACAAATTTGTTCATTTACACCAAGCGATATTATGCTAATTATTTCGACGATCGGTGAGTTTATATTAAATCAGAAGCACAAGGTCGAGCAAGGGGTCGATTCTCGTTCTGTGAATAAATTGCGTGAAAAAAAACTTTTCTTTTTTCACACAGGTTTTTCATTTTTATATTTCACAAAGCTAAAAGATGCGATTTTCGATGACCTTTTAAAAAAAACTTGCTGAGTTACGCTGAATTAACCATTTTCATTTTGGACTAGATTTCTGAATACATTTTGACATTTTATTATTATTATACACCTGTCAAATATATTATTATATAATCATTATTAATAATATTAATATATTAATTACTAATATAATGAGCTCCGTTGCTCATTTTATTATAGAAAAGAGCAAATAAAATCGACAAAGATGTATTTGTAAAACGAAAACACAATTGCAGCACAAGCAATTTGTTTAGTTTGTACGTTCCATTAAATTAACATTTAATGATTTTGAATTAATATTCAAAGTGTCTGTTATTTTATTTTTTATTTCATTTAAACTATTTGAAATATTTGCCAAAATATTTAATTTTTTGTTGCTCAATGTTCAGTTTCTCTTGTTTGAGCTCATTTTTCCCTCCAATTTTATCATCTTGGTCAAATAGTTTTCTTCATTCATCACGTTTGGTCTTCCGCGGCTAGTTCTCCTGACTGATGACCGAGTAAAAGTTGGTGCATGAGCATCCACTGGCTGCGCGGTCAAGGTTTTGTCTGTTTAATATCCACTGATGTTCATGGAACTCGTGGGACCGCTTCAGCGATTCCCACTGATTCGCAAAGATGACTGAAAGCAACGTCTCCATCAATGGCTTGGGGCGTCATTATTCCTATCCATCTGCTCAATTTCGGTTAATGGTTTGAAAATGGTTTTAACTAAAATAGATTTTTATATTGGAGATAATCTGAATCATGTGCCAAATCTAAATTCATTTCCAAAAACTCAATCAGAAATGTTTTTGTGCCTTTATAGGAAATTTTTCATTTGAGCGTTTTCTCCATTTTCCTATTTAAAATTAATAAAAATTCACACCTTGTTGCATACACTTATTTGAAATATACTTAACGTGATTGTCACATTTAGGGATTACTCTAAAATAAACCGGAAAATAACCCTACATATTGTTTTTTAATTTTATTTTATACAAATTAATTTTAAAATATAGTCGGTGAAAAAATATTTTTCATATGAAAACATTTTGACGTATTTCTTTTCATTTCCATAGAACGAGAATCGAAAATGAATATTTTTCACTGAAAATACTTTTCACACAACGAGAATTGACCCCCAGGACAAATGCGAAAATGAAAAGTCAAAGTATGGTGTTTGGGGCTCAACATTCAAGGATCTAAAACATTTTGTTGACATGCATCATAGTTTTATTATTTTTTTATTATTTTAATACATATTTTAAGGTTATAGTTTAATAAATAAATAAGTCCTTTATGGTATGCATATATTGGGCCTCCACACTTACTCAATGAATGGTTTGAAAAGTTTCTTCTCTCTAACCATTTGGTGATGCTACCATACGTATTCAAAAATGATTAGGAATATTGAACCTGCAACACCTGAAATTATATAAAATTCAAACTCATCTATTGAAGTAGCTATACGATGGAGGTGTTAAACTGTTTTCCATAAAATCATAATCCTCATTCACACTGCAAGCTAGTATCTAACTAATCGCACAAAATCACAATATATTTATATAGAAATTTTTTCCCAAAATTTTCCCAAAATTTCGACGAAATGGACAAATAAAGTCATTTTATGTAAGAGCTTAAAAAATCAAACCATTAGAAATCTCTATTTTTTATACTTTAACATTGTTCAAATCGTGTCGAAACGCGAGACTTACGCCTCAACATAAAATTCCAAGTATATTTTTTTTACCTTAAAATCATCATTATATGTCATTTAATGCACTTAATTAAATATATATATATATATATATATATATATATATATATATATATATATATATATATATATATATATATATATATATATATATATATATATATATATATATATATATATATATATATATATTATATATATATATATATATATATAGATATATGTATATATACAGGTAGACATGCGTATGTTGGACACTCAAGGCACCAAACAACTTGTCCAAGGCTACAGAAACATTCCCATAATTTGAAAAAATTACATTTTGCTATAGAATTCAAAAAAAATTTATTTCATATAAAGTATCAGGTACATATAACAATTATTCAGGTCATATTATACATAAATTAATGTAAAGACATATGTACACATAAACAAAAATATATAATTTACAAAAAGTAGAATAGTAGTGTAGCATTGCTCCTTACCATATTTCAAAATATTTACTTAAATCAGTTATTCTTCATCTGAAAGACTCTTAGATTTTTATTTGAGACTTTCGAGTTTTAAGAAAGAAATCGTCAAACTTTTTTCAATTTTCACAATATCTTGAAATATTGCAGGCATGTGGAGTTCACTGCAATTTTTTTCAAGTCTGAAACATAATTAATTCTCAGGTTTCTTTTTCGAGTTCATCTACCTCATCTTTGTCAATAATTGAATTTAAAATGTCGATTTTATTTGGTTGGCAACAATTTGTAATGTCATCATCTGTATAGTTATATATTGCTCAAACTCTGTCGCCGTAATTGGCAATAATGGATTCAGTTCAGAATAGATAAAGATTGTTCTTGTTGAAAGGCTGTGCCATTCGCCGATGGTTGAATTATCCTGCTTTTTGGAATCAATTAAGAACACAATCTTTCGAAACTTGATTTCAGGATAAATTAACCCAAGAAATAGCATCCAATACTTTAATTTTATTGGATTGGTTTGTCGAAATTAACGCATTCGTCGACACTATCTCCAAATGTTTTAAGACACTTTTTCATAATTGTATCCTGTAGTAGCTTTTAAAAACCTTGATTATGCCTTGGTCAAGAAGCTTAATGGTAGAAGTCATTCTTGGTGGTTGAAAGCGAAGCACAACGTTAGTCAAACTTTTGTCGTCTACGTGAACTGGGCAGTTGTCGACAGTTAATACAATTTTGCGTTTGGCTTTGCGCATAATGTCGTCAATCCCGCGGAACCCATTCTTCTAATATACCGCCGGTCTTCCAAGCTGATTTATTTGACTTACATATCACCAATGTAAATCAATGCGTTTTAAACTTTTAGAAGCCCTTGGTGTAGCAGATTTCCCTATAAGTAGTTGTGTCATTGTTTCCCCCATCGCACTGAAACATAACAGCACAGTCAACCTTTCTTTCAAAAATTTTCCCCTGTAGCACTTTTCATTTTACAACACGATACTTTTATCAGGCATAAGCTTAAGGAATAAACCGAGTTCATCGGCATTAAACCAAAGAATATTATTTGGTCGTTATGAAACGTTTGCGAGAAGCAATTTGCCAAAAGAGACCAGAATTGTGGTCAGAAAACTCGTGAATTTTGCACCATCATAACGCTCCATCGCACAGTTCTATCATTATTTTTAATTTTTTGGAAAAAAAAAAGCAACAAATACCATCCAACAGGAACCGAATTCACATGATTCGGCTCCATGTGACTGCTTTCAGTTCAATCGAGTTAAAAAACCATAACGGAAAATGCGATTCACCAGCCGTGAGGAAAAAATGGAAAAATCGCAGGAAACACTGACGAACATACCGAAAACCCAAAGTTAAAAATATTTCGAGGATTAGATCAAGCGCTGGCATAAGTGTGTTGTAGTCGATGGGGACTACTTTGAAGGTGACAATATAAATTTAGATTAAAAAAACTTGTATTTTTAATTTTCTTAATAAAATACGGGATCTGTTTGATCGAGGAGTATATATATATATATATATATATATATATATATATATATATATATATATATATATATATATATATATATATATATATATATATATATATATATATATATATTGTAACATATTTGCAAATTAATTAAAACATGATACACCGTAAAAGGGTCACCGGTTGTGGTCGCACACTTAGACCGGCGATCAGTCCGTTGTGATACCACTCTATGAACGGCTATAGGTCCGAATTTTTTTTGTAGAACCATCTGCGCATTGCATAGCTCCATGTATGCCTATAGTACTGACATGGAAGATGGATCGGCCAATGGATTATAAACATGACAGGGGATCCAGATATATGTTCATTTTTCACACCGATCGCACCGCCCAACCGATCGAAGGTGAAAAACCCATTTGCATCTTGCCCCGAATCGAGATTCGAACCCAGTATACTCCCGCTCCAACTGCCGCAGCTTTAACCACTGCGCCACCTGGGCTGTCATCGAGTGGCCGAGTGGTTATATTACTCGGTATTTGTAGTAGTGGTCAAAAGAGAAGTCTTCTTATCCAACTGGAATCTGGCACTGTTATATATTTTTAATTGAGTGGTTTGGGCGGAAATTGTAGGAAACCGTTTCATATCTGCTCAAACCGAACAGAAAATACTACATTTCATTAC
Organism: Tipula lateralis; assembly: GCA_963932295.1. Lineage (NCBI taxonomy): Eukaryota > Metazoa > Arthropoda > Insecta > Diptera > Tipulidae > Tipula > Tipula lateralis. Next base: position 186,797,484 of record OZ010736.1, on the reverse strand, counting down.
ATATCTTCAATGTAGTCTGCCAGAATCTGTTATGATTGGTCGATGCTACATATTTTATGTTGCTTCACTATGTCGAATAACTTATATTTGTTTAACTCTCGTTTCACTCTAAACACATACTTTTCATAGTAAAATGACGAGTAATTATGTTTTCATATAATTTGGTAGAAATATGGCAAAGATGACCATATAATCGGTTTGATCAACTTGTTAAATATCCCATCAAAATATAAAATCACCAATTTATGTTTTGATGGATTATTTGTTACTAGAGCTGCTTCTGGGAACACTTCAATTGTTGACTCAGTTTTGACAGCGCTTTGCCTTCCTAATAGCTATTGTAAACTATTTGCTCAGTCTATTGAAGAGTCTGGCTTCTATTCAAGGGCTTTACTGAAACCGACCAATTTCCGTATTTAAATAAATTATAGCTGAATTTAAGTGTGTATGAGACTACGTTAAGCCACAAGTTCTTATAGAGTGCAGTCTTCATAAAAGCAAAATCTTTATTCAAGTTTCATATGAAATTAGTAATTCTTTGAATGCCACTATTTAGTTGAAAGGAAAAATTTTACAGACGTTAAATATCCTGTTGGTTAATTTACTTCTCCACATAATACTCTCAAAACGCATCTACATAACTTCTATATGTACAGATATGCCCTGTGTAGCATGGACATAGTCCTGTTCTATTGGAAACACAGGCCATCGGTACTCATACCATCTAGTTTACTCGAAAATAGATTAATTATGATTGATTTGTATCCCTGGCAGTTGACAACTCTGGCATTGTCAGTTTCATTTTGGCAGAAGTACGGAGGAAAAAGCCAGGATAAAATTACTGAATGAGCGGAACATTTCTTATCCTGAATAATGATTTTTAAAATATGATGGTGTGAACATGTTCAAGGTTGTAACTTTCCGTGGTGGCTTAAAACTTTGACAGCATTGAATCAGTTGGCGAAGTATGCATATTAGTTTGCTTGTGTACAAAGGCTGTGCACATTGAAACGGCCCGTGGCTATTTCTTAATTCAAAGAAACTTGTGTGATATTGTTGAGTCAGATTTATTGGTTCAGAAATGATTTTCATTTGCTCTTTATAGGACCAGATGTTCCAAAGGCGGTGGTTACAAGATTATTCAACATAACCTACATCTGCGTGATATAAATGGCATCATAACTTTAAGAAACTTTCAATATTCGATGTTGTATTAATTGCAGATAGACATTAATCGAAATCTTGGAAACTATAAGGAAAATGTATCCTTGTATTGATGACGGGGTAAATCATGTTATAGTTAACCATGCTCTATTATTGCCTCGGAAACAGACGATAGCTTATGACAATGGGAGTGTAAATATCTTAATTAAACATTGGATCACTTAAGTTCGATTTATGATTTCATTATTAGAGTTCGTAATAACTCGTCCAAAGTCAATACATTTATTATAACAGGTTCAAGACTGGCCCCCTACAACGTATACGAGTTGGGTATAATATTCTATTTTTTAATCAAAATCAGTCAAATATTACTTCTTGAGTTGATTGACATTTATGTTCGTTTCACGGCACTTTTAATGCCTGCTCGTAAAACATCTCGGTCTAAATTAATGATTTTTAATTTACTGTTCGTTTTCGAATTCTTGTGAGATCTATGGTTTAACGACAAATTTGGAAACCTCTAAAGTAAGAAATAAAGATTAAGCATATTGGGTCATGGGAGTAAGTAACGTCACTTAACTAACGGTCAAAAAATCCATATATAGGACAGGTGATTTTTGCGACTTATTCAGTGAAAACAGCGAATTTTCGGTAAATAATTTCACGTTTTTCAGGTGTGTCACTCTAAATTTACTATAAACCACACGCACATTTACAATAAGACCCACTCTGTAAAAAGTTCCTTGAGCTTTACTTCCCAATTTGTCAATAATATTTCCTTCCTTATCATCAATAGGCATAAGACATAGACGTCTACAAGTTTTTGTACTCCGTATCAAAACGTTCGAAATATTACCTTTAATTATTTTCGATGCCGTATTATCCATTTTTCCAGCTAAATGACATACCGAAAAATCATATAAGAAGTTGAATTTGGACATCACTTACTCAGGACAGTTATCTAGTCCACTTCCTTATCATGAAACCAACTCGCCAAAAAGCTTTAAAAGCTTAATTTAAGCCATCTTTTAATTTGCTTAGACATTTTTCGACTGTTTCTCGGTCTAGATATCGTACAAAAATTCACAATTTCAATAAAGATCATTCCAATAGCATTGGACCTTCATCATAAACCACGTATAGTAAAAAACTCAAAGTACTTTGAAACCAAAATATCAAATTTCTACACAAAATCAATCTTAATTAGTAGAAAGCACGCTAAACGAGTTTAGTTTTTGGGTATGAGGTATTGCGTTGACAAGTGGAAAGTAGCTAAATCTACTTACTTATGGATTTATCTCGGTACTCTAAAGGTTGTATATAGACATAATGAAAATTTGCCCTTTTTTGTTGCTGCCCCTAATCTGTACGATGAAAATATTAAATTTCAATTAATAATAATTCTTTCATAGTCTTGTATACATTATAAAACAATTACAATAAGGTACAACACACGTAATATGCTCTACCAAGTTGTTGTTGTGCGTCTTTTTGTAAATATTATTCAGTATTATAAATAATTTATCTATGTTTTGTATCATAATTCGAGCACATAATAAGTTAAATAAGCAATTTGAACCTACTCAAACTGATTATTAACCATTCAAGAAACCGCTCTCGTATAATGTTTAATTGATAGAGGAAATTTTTTGTCCCACCTACAATCATTATGTATACGTCTGTATAAATTGAGAGCTGATTAAAATGATTAAAAGGTTTTATCATAATAATTAAGCTTAACGTCTGTGTGTGTGGGCTTTTTTATCTATAACAAAATCTTCAATTGAAATGGAATTAACAATTATATTTATCCTTATCGTGGTAAGTTACGAGTTGAATTTCCATTTGTGAGTTCCAATTTTTCGTGGATATTAATCACTTTGCAAAGTAGGAAGGGGATTTTATCTTAGATGCAGATATATTTCCTCCCATATATAGAAAGAATATTCGATATAGTGTTGAATATTACATTCTGGCTCACACATAATTTATGTAACACATAGGGCATGCTATTTAATCGACTTAATTTATTTTATTGAATATTTCATTCGAAATAATATAATTTAGTAGCTGTTCTGTATAACATTTTTATATTGATTAATTGCTTGGGGTGAATTTGGTAAATAGCTTTTGGATAATTTCGACAAGAATAAAATCTTGTGCTTGTGATAAAATTAATTATAATTCGTAGGAAATCAAATTCGATAGCCATATCGATATATACATACGATATGCCTTTTGTATTCATGCATAATGCTAATTGGCTAATGTATTCTTGTATTTCGATACGAAAACCATAAATTATGTAAGAGTGTTGGCATCAAAATCTATTGTCCCAATAATATACTTATGCAACTTAAATTTTGTAATTTAATTTAAATAAATAAGCTCGCCATTATTCACTCGTGCTTTGTGAACAAAATGTAAATTTATTTATATAATATTTAATGAAATTCACTATGAACAATGGCATAAATATGGTCTAAAAACAAGAGACAACAAACGAAATTTTCCAGACAAAATAAAAAGCTCCAGCCCTCCTGAAAGAATGGACAAATTTAAAACAGAACAAAAATCTTTTGTTTGGTACTTTATTTAGATTAAAACCTAAAGAAGAATTAAATCGCGAGTGTTTTTATAAAATTTTCGTTAAAAAGTATTATTTTGTTGTTGTGTTTTCCACCAACTTTTCCGACCAAATACAAAATGCATTTTCCCCTTGACAGAACTATATACATATACCCATTGTACATCCAATGAACGAACGAGAAACATTTTTTGTTTGTATTTTCAGTTTAAACAAAAAAAATTTAATATTATTTATAGAAAGTTTTACAAGTCACTGGAGATTGTTTTGTACTTAAAAACTACTTAAAACTTTTTTTTGCTATGTAGCACAGTATTTCAGTTAAATTCATTTTCAATTTTATTCCGCCTGAGTGTGTCGTCATTTCGTCTTGTCGCTATGTCGTTTAAAAGGTATTTCGAAAAAAAACCATAGATATTTGAATTTATAGCTTTTGTAGTTAACACAAACATTTTCAACATTGTTGTGTTGATTTAAAACTTAAATTGATGCAACCGATAAACAGATGTGGCTTTTAGTTTGGATGCATATAGGTATGTTGTTATCTATACGAAGGCGATAATATGTAATAATAAAAATTGGAAGTTATTTCAACATTTAGTAAAACATAAAACTTTAAGTGGGAAATGTTGTTATAGATATGTCAATTCTCTTATAACACCCATGGTCGTCAGTGATGTATAAAGACAACAAAGTTGGTTGACCATCAGATAATTGGATGTCTATCTGGTCTATGCCTGTGCCATTTCAAAACATAAATAGATTCATTATGGGTTTGGAATCATTACCATATAGTCGACAGGAGTATTTTTTTATTAAAAGCTGTCTAGTGGTTTTCAGTGCTGGCATGATAAAATTCAACCTGATATACATATATATATATATATATATATATATATATATATATATATATATATATATATATATATATATATATATAATATATATATTATATATATATATATATAAATATATATATATATAATATATATATTATATATATATATATATATATATATAAATATATATATATATATATATATATATATATATATATATATATATATATATATATATATGTATATATATATATATATATATATATATATATATATATATATATATCCATATATCTTCTCAGCCTTAAATCTTAAATAATACCAATTAGATAAACGATCCAGTTTTCAATCAATATTTTGTATATGACAAGTCAAGCAATATTTTGTATATGAAATAATGTGTTAAGCCAACAAAACCGGAAAAATCTCAACCAACTAAACAAAGGAACTTTTCATCATGAAAAAATTTAAGAATGTGAGAAATTCTAGCCTTGTGAAACCGCATGGTTAAAACGGTTACGAGAAAATATGTTTGTCTAGAGAAATTTCAGAATGGTCATCTCAGGGTTATGGGTTGGGATTTCCAATTCCTTACTCGATCTGGCTAGACCGCTCATTTTTTGTTAGTGTTATTTTACATGTCTTATCCTCTCTGATACTTTACCTTTGGTCCACCTCTTCATGCCGGCCCGAAATAATCTCATATTTTTCAATTAAATCATTAATAAGTTGGAAATTCAATTTTGAGTATAATTATTAAAATAAAATTAAATTTTATATAAAGGTAAATTAATTATAGAAAATACTAATCCTAGACTTAATTAAATTACAATTTTAATAGTTTTATAATTAATGATTATATTATATTTATAAACTGTAACTTTTAATTAATTTTATTTTTAATTTAGTTTATTATTTCACTGTTATTGTATATCCACGTTACTTTTATTTTTCGGCTTCGACTACTTTATATCCAATCCATCTCCATCAGTGTTTAATCAGTTTTAAATCGACTCCGGTCCACAACATCACACCGTTTTTCACCAGCCCAAACAAACTCGAGACATTCCGTTGTTAATTATTTTGTCTAATCTATATTCTACTACAAGATCAATGTACGGCAATTCTCATGGTCCAAATTGTTTTCTATCTCTTTTGCCAGTATTGATTTCATTCATCCAATCCCGCAATAAAATCTGTACTACAATACTAGTTCTTTCATGATTCATGAAATCATGAAAGAACATGAACAGTAAAATGACTAGTTTTCATTTATGATAGTGACCGTTCCACTTGACATTGCTGCTTCATTAATCGAAATGGAATAGCAACGACCTTTACTTTTGAATGTTGTTCCGATAATGCGTACCCTGCTTCTACATGTATCTAGTTTTCTGAAACTAAAAAATACAAAAATGTAAAGGCCACCAGTCAGCACCGAAGAAAATTTCATGTGGAATGAGTTCTAGATTCCGATGCAATAAAAGAAAATCAAAAGTAAGGGCAAACACATTAAAAAAAAATAAAACATATTACTACTTTTCTTAACGAAGCTCAACTATGCCTAATTGAAAAACGGTTAAATCCTTATTGGTTATATAGAAGATAAAACGAAGGTATCATAAATCATTTACACGAAGAGCTACTCTTTGAAATTGTAGCGGAATAGTTTGATATATTGTTTGTATAAGTAGACGAAATGGCTACCGAGCTGCAAGAATGTATCGGTTCTTACAATTAGCGCAAGAAAGTCTAATCAACAATGAAAATACAAATTTCAACCAGAAATAAAATACGATATTAGAGTGGACAATAATTTATTACAGATCTAGAAGATTTGTGCCTGATCACGAAAACCTAACTGACACACATTCAGTTTCCTCAACACTTATGTTAGATGAGAGGCAACAAAGCTTTTAAACTATATTTTCCATAAGGATACACTTCGTGGTTGCATGGAATATTCTAATAAACCGGTACATCGATATTAGATCACCTTTAACCAACCTACCTGTTTTTCTAAATATAATCTTGGAGCTAGCGACTACAGTAAATAATCTTCATGGGCGAATGATAGAGATTTTTAATGCATTGAAGAACTTGGGCACAACAACATGGAACGGGAAATAAATTCCACAAGTATTTAAGAAACTGGACACTAAGACACATCGTTGGTACAAAATTAATTTGGAGAATATTCCACCTTCAAACTCTCAATTCCGTCACAAGCACCATGAAGAGTTTTTGATAGAACTAGAAAACTAGTCATCGTAACATTACATATCGAGGTGCTCACTTTTGTAAAAATGCCAACTTAGAATAGGAAACGACTCATATAGGGAATCACAATACGTTATTGTACATTTACAAAGGAAGTTAAAACTTTATATCCTGAAAAATATGAGATGCAATTACGTATATTATTAGCTCAGAGTCACAGTCACCCGTTATTTTCCATGCAGCAGCAAAGCTGCTTAATCTCTCAAAAGTTTGGATATACTACAAGTATTTGTTTGCTTTAATGTATGGCGGTCCTTTTTTTTATATTGAAGTTTGTGGAGTACTTGAATAATTTGATTGACTAAATCCCTTCATATGATATCACACAGGTGCTATAAGTTAATACCACAGTGATATAGTTTGTTTCCATAGTGAAAAAAGTTTTCAATTTACAATCTGTAAGTCTCACCACCATGAATTATGACAAGTACCAAGTGTCCCATATCTTGCCCATGTTCAAACTGTTACTTTGTTTTAAAAATTGGCACAAAATCCGAGCTTCTAGACAATAGAAAATACTAGAATATATTTACAAAGCACACTCAGAAATTGGTGGATGGTGATTCTAATAACCACATGACTCTTTACACCAACCAGTACTGTTTTAAGAATATACCTTCGACTCCGCTGAAAACTCTAAATTATATAGTATACTATTTCTGTTTTTCGTGCTACATCTCAACGCCACTTTTGATGTTTCGTCACAAACTCTTACAAATAGTACAAAACTATTTATTATGTTGCTTATTGTATTCTTAGAAACTCAATTTTAAATTTTTTTACCCACAATGACTGCTTAATAATATGGTTTAGTTTGAGTGGCATGGAATAAAACAAAATAAGTTACTGATATGGATTTTTTAAGAGATGACTAATTTTCTGTCTGGCTGCAACTGTTTCCACGGACACTCAAAGTACATTTTGTATTAATGGTACCTTCATTGATTTAAAGCTAAAATATTACCAACTCATTCTTAACTTTCACACCAACATGAAAAATTATTTTGTGATTTACTTTAAATTATGTATCTCGTTCAAACAATAATGGGATGTTTCTGCTCAAAATAACAAAAAAAACGTTGTTCAAAATTTCAGCTCTGAAAGCAATTCATTATTAAGAATTTATGTACTTATCAAAATAATAAATCTACATACACCAATAATAATAAAAAAAAATTACTTTGTCTCGGAAAAAACACTTTGTGCTTGTCTGGTGAACATGGATTTCTAAATCTGTGAACTCTGTAAACATTTTCTTTGGTGTTATCATCGACAAAAGCTGCGTATCACCTATTTTTTACGGTTGGATATATTTTAAATCTAATTTGGATATATTATATATCAAAGGACTTATCTTCATTTTGAAAATTTGATTTTCTATTATCAAACAATTAGTAACAATGAATACATTTTTAATAATTATTCCTTGATCTAGCGGCTTGTATACACACGAATATGCAAGTTTTAAACATTTTATTAAGGATCGATGGAACTTTAAAAGTAACACTGTCATTGCCACACTGGATTAATAGTCTCAACCAACGCTGGGAAACTGAAGGACAGTAAACTAACGAGAAGCAACCAATAGTTCAAATAACATCAAAGTTTAAATAACTGCAGATAAATGAACACATTGATTATCCTCTTATCTCCTCGAGATTATCTCGAACCAGCTCGAAATTTCCAGATCGTATTTATATAACATCAGCTTAGAGTCGTTTTGACAACTAGAGAAATTACATCATACATTTTTTTTGCTTAGTTCCAATCAATAATTTACATTTTCCAAAGAGTAGAATATCTCTTTGTTTTTAATGACACAATGAGGTAATATCCATATGATCGTTACTTTATAGTAAGAATGAAGACGATTAATATAATGAGTGGAGACCAGTTTGGACGTAGGCCAATATATTTAAAACAGATTAACGGATTGTTCACAGTACAATATTTTAACTGAGGCGGGAGCTCAATTTCACAATGAATCAACTCCGATTGAAAGTACAGCTGCCCTAAATAAAGTCAGTTTGAATTTCTTCCTGAAAAGATCAGGAATAAGCTGTATAAGTACAGCTTATTCCTGATCTTTTCAGGTAGAAATTCGATCTGACTTTATTAAGGGCAACTGTACTTTCAAAAACGGGGCTGGAACGGAAAACGAAATAAACTTGTAGAGTCAGTATTGGATGGATGGCATTAATTTAGTAGATAAAATACTTTCAAATGCCAAAAATATCAATAAAATCGGATACTGCCACAACATAAACGAACTCTCTCTTGAGTACTTGGACACGAGATGAAACTCGTAGCTTTCCAAGAAACTCGGCGGCCTAAGTAGATACATTTGTCCGATAGCTATGTAAATATCCACCTAATTATTTCTCTTTTGTTGCAACAAAGACTACTTATATAATGTGTGAGGTCTATATATATAGTATCCAGTTTGATCGTAGTCAATGGATGTTATAATAGATTTAAAAAAGGTTTACTGTCTATTAACAGTACAATATTCTAACTTGAGAAGGATGGTACAAGCTTTAATTGGACAATGAATCAACCCCACTTGAAACACTGAACAACAATGGAACAAAACTGTGGAACAAGTATTGGGATCGATGGCATAGATTAAGTAGACAAGTTTAACTTAAACGGAATAAGAGTTAACGGTAGGTCTTCATAAAACAGAATCGAAAGAAAGAATATAGGTGAAACCATCGATCTGTATATAAACACTAACATTTAAGATATTAACTTGCACAATTGTTCAATATCTCCTCTGCATTGCCAAAATATGACTGTGACTTCTTTGACATTATTTTCAAGGAGAATTCTCTCGGAGGCCAAAAAATAGTTTGCCAATATTCGATTACCATGCAAACACTTCACAAGCCAATTTGACGAATTCAACAGAACAGTTATGTGCAGGAATTCATCCCGGTTGTCAATCAACCTTTGGATACTCAAACAGATACTGTAAAACTATTTTGTTTGGGCACAGCAACACGAGATCAAATCATGGTAGATAGTAATGTGTTACCAAAAGCACATGATTTTGAAAGTTAAATGAAAATTATTGTATTTCACATATCATCATGTGCTTTTCGTCACAACATAATAATGTTATTTGAACTTTTTTTTTTACAAATATAATGTTTATCGTAAACATTAGTTATTGACAGACCTGTATGATGTTATAATTTCATAACGTTAATTTAATACAATTTAATTCAAAAATAAATTTTAATTTTAATTTTAAATTTAAATTAAACATATGTGAACCTATGTGTACTGGTTATGATTTTGTCTTTGATTGTGTTAAAAACCTGTGTGGGTGTGGTTCGGTGCTACACCCAAAGGTTAGATTTTGAACCGTATTGACATGTGCCGCTGGTAGAATATTTTTTATTTCGATTTTATATAATAGCAAATATATAATATTTATATTATTATTATATTTATTTAGATATAAAATTGCTAAAAATAAATGTGTACATATTTGGCAACATCAAATATAATAATTTCAATAAATTATGTTTATTTTATTTATTTTTATTTTTGATACAATTTTTTTGGAAGCAAATATTTGGTATTTATGCACAGATCTATCTAAACTAACCAAAATGGATTTTTTGTTTGGTTTAGTTTTTGAAAATATTTTTTCTAATTTCCCTCTAGAACAAAAATACTTGTTGGTTTTGTCTAAAATATATCGAATAACAATGACAATAACGTATATGACTATATTTATGGCAAATAAAGAGTTATCCAATAGGAGGGTGTTTTCGTGCTCTTCGACCATTTTATGGGGTTAATCGTTCAAATGAATGCAGTATTCACGAAAGAATCAATAAATGTTGAACCTTTTTTGCATTATTGGATATTCATGACCTGATTTATTAAGATTTGGGTCTCATATATGACACATTGTACCGTATTTTAAAGAGTTATCTTACTTATAAAATACAGCTTTCGTGAATTGAAACCAGTTGACCTTCCTTCGCGTCGTCAATTTTGTTTATGGGCGTTGAAACAGCTCCAAGTTGATCCGTTTCTTATGGACTTCAGCGTATTGTATTCAGCAATGAAACGCATTTTTGGCTGAAATCTATTGAACGTCAAGAAAAAAATTGTGGTATTTCGGCTGATGAACAGCCAGAACAGATTCAAGAGCTTCCAATGCAACCTGGAAAATGCATTATTTGGCAGAAGGAAGAACGTGTAAATGGCAATAGCGCAAACATAGAAAGAGTGGTGGAAAGTTGGCCTCTATGAATGGATTTTATATAAAAATAAAACTTCCGGGAGCTCTTATTTGATCACCCTTTATAAAATAGATTGTATTGTTCAAACTTAATAACCATGTTGTTAACAAATAAAAATTTATTTATTGTGTACGAAGGTGAAAATGTAAAGGTAAAATATTCAGAATATCAATCATTAATATTTATTATTTGTGAATTAATGTTTAATTTATAAATATTTCTTTTTGATATAAAATTTAAATTTTATGTCTATTTGTGTATACATACCATATGTACTACCTACATACATACTTGGCTGTAGTACCAGGAAATTTTAATTATTTATTTGTCCTAATAACACGAAACAGAAAATTACCTTTGGGATTTTCAATTTTACCATACTCTCTGGCAACGAGATAAACAAAGAAAATAGATTTGTGTATGTATCCACATGGAAAGCTCGTTTTTTGCCCATCTGTATGCGGGTGAATTTTATTTAACAAAAATGGTCATACATCTATCTATTTTATACCCCCCAGTTCTCGAATGGGAACAAGAGTTGGAGAACGAAGATTTGTATCAAACGACCTATATATACTGTACGAGTACAAATAATAAATTGGGCACGTTTTGGGAAATCCAATTTTTCTTGTTTAACAAGAACTTAGATAAATTTAAATTATCGATTTGTGTTGTACATTTTGTTGGTTCTGGACAAATAGCACAGAAGGTGAAACATAAAAATGTTGTTGCATAATATATTACAGATTTAAACTATAAGTTATGATTTGAAAGTAAACTCTTGTATGTTTGTAGAGTGATCCATATGATTTTTATCGAAGGAAGCTTATTGAGTTTGTCATAAAAATATTTTTTTAGCCAAATCTTTATCCACCAACCATTTTTTTAAGGGTAGATGTGGAAGAATCAGTTCCACATGAACCGATCATTCTGAACCATAGTGAAAGATTCTTCTTTGTTATTCGAGTGAAAGTCTACGGAGAAATTCAGTCATACCGTGTAAATAACCCGACACTATTGTTTTCGATCACGAGCTAGTTCTTTATACTATTGTAAACAATTAGAAGATACCAGATCACTGTCTACGCCGTGGAGCCATCCAGCAACCTCTTCGCCAATCGAAAGTCGGTTATCCCTTAAAAGATCGCTGTATATCATTTGTTCGGATCAGCACGCTGGACGTGATTGAGCTAACGTATACTCGATCTCGGTTGATGCACGATATGAGGAATATGCATTTTAAAGTGAACTCGGTACCATCAATATTGCGTTTTGGACCATAAATCACACGCATTATTTCTAGTGTAAGAAGCTTTCTTTCGTATTTATCCGTCCAGGTTCAACCCTTACAATCTGACATAACAACGGGTCTGATCAACACTTGTACAATTTCAGCTTATCGGCATTTGTACAATATTATAATTTCAGAAGTGGTCGTAGTGGATATAACGTCCGAAGGCCAGCGGTAAGGTGAATCTTGATATCCTCTCACACATTAAAATCAATTGCATCTTTGTCTCGAAAACCAGGCATTAGATATTTGATTTTGGTATTATTTATTTTGATAAACACCTTTCTAATGGATCAAATCTCTTATATTCTATTGCCAAGTAGTACGTAGATAACCACTTAACCGAAGAAATAATTTAATGGTAAAAGATCCCAAGAGACTTTAAAGATTTTGTTGAGCGGAATGTTGTTAAGGCCAGCGTAAAAATAGTGAGACTGAGACAGATTGCGAAAAACCGAAAATAATGAAAGTGACCGGAAAACGATAACGAACACAGTGAAGAAAACAAACTATTTGGTAATTCACAAACAAGTGAGTGAGTGATCAATCTCGAAGGGGAGAATCGATCTCACTTAGAAGTGATTATATACGAGAGGTTGAAAGCGTTTTGGGTTGGTGCTGATCCCGATAGACAGACGATTTAAAATGGCAGATGGAATTGTAGAAAGCGTGTAGCTTAGCTGTATTGTATTGTAAATCCGAGTTGTTGCTTGTTCATGTAATCCACTAGGTCGGTTTCGATCTGTTGTTGATGACGTCTTTGAATGACCGTGTGATCGAAAAGATCAAATCCATCTCATCAGGCATATGCTACCGCACTTGATGTTCATACTGTGCGATTCGTATATATATGTTTAAATGTTTTGCGACAGTACTAGTGAATTACAAGAACTTAACTCGAAATATTTTTATTAATTAATTGTGGCGTGAGATAATTTAATTGTATTTGTTGGAGTTGCTCAAGAACGCCACAGAATAATACTCTGCGTCAATTAATCATGAAATGCAAATTAATTAGGTCTTTTATGGTTCTCTCTATTTTCAAGGAACTAATTTGTGGCATAGATTTTTGAAAACCCAGAATTGATTAAAACCAACATCAGTTGAACGATGTACAGGAAACCGAAGTACAATGCTTGGTGTAATACGGTACACAACATTGACACAGGAAATTCCAAACCTGTTAAATGGAAGGCTCGTCCTATTTTACCTTAAGTCGACGAAGAAACGAACGCAGAATGGGATCGTCTATAAAAATTAAGATTAGTTGCAGGGACTGTTCGAAAATAGTCAGGTATAAGATGAGATTTTGCTTAGATACACCATAGCTCAATGAAGTTACAGTAAAATTAAATATTCCTTGCCTTATATCAATAGAATTTTAGGACAGTTATAAAGAAAAACGTATTTGCCCAGTTAAGAGTTAAATGATGCCTTTTAGTCAACGTTATATGCTAGCATCGGGATAAGACGGCATTCTGATTGAGGAATCTTATTCAATGGAAATGCAACGTCACTAATGGCAATCAGTCTGGTGTCACCCAATTAAGCCAATCCACCATAGATTCGCAGTTATCATCAACCGGAAAGCTTTGTATCCCTCGCGATTTCGCAAGCTAAATATTGTCACAAACAATTTTTTAATCCAATTGACTGGAAAAGTATTGAATTATTTTGTAGGCATAAGATCTAGTCGTACAAGAAACATTTTGGTTTGGAGTCAAAAAATACCATCTATAAAATAAGATGTCTTATTACCCTAAATGCTGATATATAAAATCTGTTTCTATTTCATATAAGTGATGGCAAATAATCAACATAAATCCTCCCAAACAATTAGGACTGATGAAGACATTCGCGTGATCATCTATTTCACGAAATAAAAAACAATAATTTTTACTTGACGACCAAATAAATTATTCAAGAACAAAATTATAATTAAATTTTGTGAAACAAATGTAGGAGCGTTTGTTCTGGCCAACACCTGATTGTCTTCGATATAAAAAGGTATAGGTAAAGTAAACACATGTTATTTAGGTGCGTGCATAAAATATAAAAAATGAAATATTTTTTGTGGAAACACCTACAACCTTCAGCATGACAGGTCAACATTCAACCATCACACATTCATTCGTTCCATAGTAACACTGAAATTGTCCACTCTATAAGAGCTTTGTAGAACGAAATATGATGACCATTTTTATGATTCATACAAATTACCAACTTAGAATCGGCATAAATGTCAACGGTTGCTGAGTCAACGATCAAGAAATTTTGCATTCGTGCAAATTCGGCTGCTGACGCTATTTTGGCTATTTTTCGGATTGCGTTAAAGTTTCGTATCCTTAAGGCAGCTAAAACGAATTTGGGGTGAAGATGTAAGGATGCTATCTAACTGATGGCATATTTTCTATGTAAATTCAGTAATGGCGCAGCCTAAAAATGAAGCGTACCTATGGAGTGGTGGTCAGCTGTCATTTGGTGACCCTCCTTTATAACGCTATTTAGCCACACCTGGGAAAATTGTTCGACACAGACAAGAGGTTAATCGCCAATCGACTGTGTTCCAGGTAGCGTTGAACTTTATTAAGAACACTTGTGGTTCCGGTTCGTTTTTACACTACATGTTTGAGCGGACCCTTATTTAGATTTATTCAGGTCCTAGGTGTTCTTGTTTTTTTTAGTTTATTTCTCTTTTCTGAAGATATTACCTAACTTGCAACATAGCAAGTCAGCTTGTGTTGAATTAAAGAAGTTGCTTGCTAATTCGTACTAGTTTATGCTAAGTTCAAGAACCTAACTTTCATGATGGTTCAGTTTCTAGATCTAACACCTCCAGTGGCAGAATTTTTTAAAAAATAGAACACGAACTAGAGAGTACATCATTATCTCGAATAATATTAATGCCTCTTATTTAAACCGCCGAGTGAGCAGTGGTTTAAAAGCTACGACGTGGAGCTGGAGGTATCGGGTTCAAATCTCGGCAGGGGCAGGATGTGAAAAGGGATTTGAATGAACTCATTTGAGACCCTGTTGTGTTTAAAATACGTGTGCAGTCCCATGTTCTATATTAGTACTATGGGCTAGCATGGAGCTATGCAATGTGCAGATGGTTTCTTCGTAAAATCAGACCTTTAGTGGGATGTCACAATGGGCCAATTGAGTGAAAAAAGCCTCATTCATTGAAGAGTTCGGTTGGTATTGCAGTTGCACGCATTACTCTTAACACTTACAGAAAAGTGGTGATTGCAGAATTAATTTTCTTGTAATTTCCTTACCTCACCTTTACTGAGGATTTTATTTGATGTAAGGATAAAAACATATCTCTAACAGCGGATTGTGGTTACAGCACTCTCTATAAAAGGAAATATGACCGTTAACAACAGAGGTTCTACTGTGTCTTACTATTAATTATATTGGATATCAATAATGTTGGATGTGAGACTACTTTTCTATACTCACTTTCGATCACGAGGTCATTTTTTTAAATATTAAAATTAATTAAACATCGCTTTAACTTAACCGTAACAGACAGCTTACCATTTCAATTGGAACATATGAACTGCGCTGTTTTAAACATGTTGATGGTTCGTTTGTAGATACACAGATTCAGACTTCTACTGTTACAACTGAATTGAAATCTGAATGTTCTCCTTTACACAAAAAAATCGGAATAAACTACCAAAACCAAAAGGTATTAGAATAAGGCGAGGAGAGCCAATATTCAGTCTAATTGAACAAGGTTCCTTGGTGCTCAAATATGTATACAAAACAATAAATATCATCCTAGTTAGTCTTTTGTGATAAAAGTAATATCTTTCTTACTGTAATAAAACCTAACAACGCGCTGAGCAGCCAATACCTATGTAGACCTGATTCACTTCGTCTACCCAATGAAAATCTTACTTCCAGCATGGAGATCCTCTCATTGGCGAACTGTGTCTGTTTTGGGCATGTATCGACTTTAGTTTTGTGTCACAATCTTGGACCAAAAGTAAAGTTTTACTGTATACGAACCCCAAATAGTTTCAGCCTATAGTCCAAAGTTTCAAGAGGATACCTATAGAGAGGTGTGCTTTCACCCTTGTTGAGGCTTATAGTCAACACGAAGCTGTCCACCACTGTTTACAGGAAAAAGGACAATTTGAGAATATTGGTTTATTTACTTACTGGCCCTGGCCTTCTTAAAAGTCATCGCAAGGGACTGGTCTTTGATACCGTATGCGAGTCCTAGAGGATGTTGATGATATAGCTTACACGCCATGAGTAGCTATCTGCCTTTCAATAGCATAAGATTACTTGTGCTTAATTCAAGGAATATTTTCCCAACCGACTTAGTATTATAATAAGTTGAATAACCACTATGTACTGCTGGATATTTTATCTAGTCTACAGCATAATGGTTCAATGGGTTTATTCTATCGATATTTTGTCAGACAGTGCTTTTATCGAAGATTCACCTGCCTGACTAATTTGAACTTATGGTTTCATTTCAAACTGTTAAACATCATAAAAAAGCATCTGTACCATTTGTCATCAATATGGCAAAAATCGAGCAAATGCAAATAAAATTATAGCACACACACATACACATATCATGTTTCTATACATAACAACAAAACAAAAGTAAACAAACATTCAATTAAAATCCAATTACGCTAAAATATTTTAACAACACAAAAAAGCAATTATTTACATACCTTTTCAGAGCTTTTTTTATTGTTACTTAAATTTTATATTTTGTTTGTAGTTTCGTTTTTGTGTTGTCAACTTCACTTTATATGTTTTATATATATATAGGTGTATATAAATATATCAACAGACGATTTGTTGTTGTATTTTCCTCGTGATCTCGTCCTTTTTTAAGTTCTAATTTATTTTTTTTTATATATTTTTCTACCCTTTTCTGAGTCTTTTGTTAACAATATTAAAAAATAAAAGCACTACACCCAGTGCTTTTGTATGCTATCTATGTATACATACATACATATAGTTTTATCTATTTCATTGAGATTTTTTGTATTTCTATTGACAAAGTTTAGATTTTATATTTCTTGGTACATATACAGCATTGTTGTCTGTTGTGGGATACTTTGGCACAATGGAAATGTTGGAAAAGTTATTTATTTGGTTTTTTGTTTATGTTTGTGTTCTGAGATTTTAAAAAGAAAATCAAAACAAAGCGGGTTTATTAAAAAACAAAATTTCAAGTGTAGTGTTCTGTGAAATAAATAATGTTTAAGAGTAAGCAATAAACACTTTTGTACGAAGACGTACTCTATTTATATAATATACTTAGAACAACTAAGTAGAATTGACAAACAATTTAACGGTCGAAGCAGAAATTTTCAAAAAGTCGTTCAAATCAGATTTGAAAGGTTGTACCGGGTTTCATTGTGTTAGTTATGTATACAATAATTGTGTTTGATTACAAAGAAAAAAAAACTTATTAAAAATAAATTTCGAGAGATACTTAGGGTATCATTGAGAGTAATGGAAAGATTTATGTTTTTAATATTGTAATAATGATCGCGACTAAAACATCTTGTATTCAGTAAACTAAAATATTTAACGAGGTATAATATAATTGAACTAAGTTTTAACTAATAAGTTATTAAGCTTCGTGGTAAGTTTATACTTTCCCTTGGAGCAAAATTCTTTATAGCAGGACTCAAAAGATGGAAGAGTAGGCGGATTTACTATTTTCTTGTTACAGGTCCCCTTGACTAAAAATTCTTGTGAAAAGTTTGGTGGAAAACTATTTTTGATACTCTGTTCCATAATCTTGTTCTATAGTATGAAAACATCTGTTGGAATTTCATGATGAAATACAACAGTTAGCCTTTTAATCAATACACTCGATTTCACTTCTAATATTCGAACAATCGAGCATCGATGTGAAGTTATCTCACAATATCTTTCAAGATTATTTTTATAAAAAAGAAATATTGTACGAGATTTCGCTAATTTAAAGAGATTATAGTGGCTGTATTGGTGGAATAAGTAATGCATTGCAGCGTCATATGTATATACGAGGGGTTCAATACCCTTACGGATCATATCAGACTAACAGTGTGTGATTTTAACTCCACAATCCTTATCCAACTAAGCCTATATCACCACTAAGACGGCTTAACTCCGAGATTTTTAAACTTTGGCTTGATGCTGAATTATGTTTCTTCATTTAAAACTCGCGAATAATAATTCTGAACTAATGTTCGGAAATTCGATGCAATACCTATATTTCCATTTAAATTGCTTCAAGCACCAAATTTATCGAAACAGATCTTGCATGAAAAGTAGAAATGTCGGAAGATGCCTTCAGATTAGTTCATACACCAGTATGTAGTTCATACGCCAGGCAGTTCATCCTGCCTATAGAACAGGACTGCAGAAGAGAATATCAAACAAAGCTTTTTACGAAACTAGTGGTGCATTGAGGTTCACTTGTATTCTTACGAAACAATCGTAATATCTACTAAAGAAGCAAAAGCTCCTCCTGTATATATAGAAAATCGGAACTTTGCACAACTACTATAAGCTATGGATTTGCATTAATGATTAAACTAAAACCAAAAAGGCAATTTTTTGGAAAATCTTCAAAAAGATACCATCGCCGAGTAGGTCGATTTGATTTAGAACGCTGATCGTGAAACTGAAAAATTTTCTTAGATCGAATCCGGTTAATATAAGATTTCGAAATTTGTGTAGGAATTGAAAATGTTTAATGTTGGAACAATCTGGAAAATTTTCAACAATACCTAAAATTATTTAATGGATAATTATTGCGTGCTATAGGTAGATAGAAGTAAAGAATTATTTTTCACGTCACGTCACAGTAAAAATTATATAGAAGTCTGATTCTTAAAGAAGTAATTGAAAATAATGATGGAAAAGAAAGAAGTAATTGCAAGACTTTTTAATACCGCAAAATAGATGAACTGCTGGATTTATTGTTCGGAGCAAAATGAATTTAACCTTAAAAGCGGTTCTATGAAACAGATTAAAGAGACAAAGACAACGACCACATTTTGACTCAGCATTTTAAATTTATTATAACCGTTTAAATATTACACTTATATAAAATTTAGGGTTGAGTTAAGATACTATTATACTGTTCGGCACTTCATCATGTTTGTTGAATAAAAGCAAATTTCAGGAAAAAAAGGAATTACTAACGCACGAATTGCACGAACAGCTTAAAACACCAAACTGTGAACTAAAAATCCCTTCATAATAATGTTTACTCCCATCCAGCAGTTAGTTTGAACAAACATACGAAGATTTTGGTGGCAAACCATTGGTATTTGATGATTACCTTTAATAATACTGTTAGCAATTACCATTGGATGGTAGTCTGCGCCAAGTGTAATATTCATTGGTTGAGATTTATTGTAGTATAGATCCGTATCAATATTAGCTTCAGGTAGTTGTTGAGTTAGCTTGTTTAATATCAAGGCTTCGACGTCTAAGTCGTAGTTTGCATCGATCACCTGCCTCACTCTTGCCTATACCTGAAAAATTGATGTGATTTTTTCTTCTTGATGTTCAAAAGATAAGCAGTCTTCGATGATATTAGTGTTGCCTGTGACCTTGAATCAATGAGTAGTCTCACAGTGGTGAATTGGCAAGTGCTTGTAGCAACTCTAACCTCTGCTGTTGGTATTAATACGAGGCTTTGTTGACAAGTTATAAAGGTTTGTGTTGCTACCTTGTTGGTTGACGCCATGTTATTGTAGATGTGCATGTATTTATTGATGTACTACCTTTTGTTTCGCTGGTTAGTTTGTTTCTGTCTAGTGTTGGCATCAACTTGAATTGACTGCAGCCCTGCAATTGATGTTTTCCTTTACATCCTTTTAAAATACATTGACTTTTAACAGTTGGGGCATGTACAGGTTTCAGTGGTGCCATTGGTTGTGGTGGAGTGTTTGTCATCTTTGCGACCCCATAGCCTCTAATGATTGACATTTTTTTTGTCAGCAAATTTAAAAATCATATTATTTGTTGAATTTCTCTAATTTTTTCTAACGTTGTTTCGTAGAGCCTGTAGTAGATTCAGGATCTAGTTTTTTGCCTATAGAATGAACATTGCTAGTGCTTCAAAGGGAGAGTTAATATATAGTTTACTGATGTTGTGTAGTATTTCAGTTGTAGTATGATGCAGAACTCAAATTTTCTCCACGGATGCTGGGTGATGCCATCAAGGGGTTGAGGTACTTGTTTGCTTGTAGTCTAGCATCGTTATATCTCGATTGCAATATCTCCCAGGCTTTGATGTAATTGTCATCAGTTGTTGAGAGGTGACTAATTGACTGATCTACTTCCTTCTGTACAGTTGACTTGAAGTAAGTCATCTTTATTGTATCGGATATATGGTTGTTGTTGTGAATGAACTCAGTGAATATGACGTTGAATGAGCTCCACAACTCATAATCGCCATAAAACTTTGGTAGCTGTACTTTCGGTAACAGTACTCTGGTTTCTTCAAATGGTGGTGAATTTTTAGATTTTATTAGATTTTGGTTGTTGTCCAATGCTTGTTCGATGCAGTGTCTTTTTTCGGTACATATTCCTCATCAGAACATTTTGACCCTCCTGATCAGTTTCTGGTTGATGCAAGATGACTCTTTGATTGAAAATATGCGATTGTCAAGCTGCTGTTGACAATCCATACTTGTAGATGGAGGCTGTGTTGTTGCTGGCTTATTGTTCGACAATTCTATGAAGTGAAGATCAAAGAACTACATGTTTCCTAGACTAGACAATGGTGTGGACCAAGCTGTTGGTATTAGCGGTGGTCCATTGTGCATGCATCTCGGCAAGTAATTTTATGCTTGTTTCGGCAATTATTTTCCTAGTTCCTCTATACTGATGATCCTCTTTTAAAGGAGGGTCCATCTCTTTTATCTGATCATCTATAGCAAGAAATGTGGAGTATAGTTTTTTCAACTCTTCAACTCTTTTTTCGACTATGATGCATCTTTTTTGTAGCTCTCCTGCAGCTGGTTGATTTGAGCCGTTAGCTCTTCCTGCTTTGCTATTACAGCATACATCTTCAATTTTCTCTGTTGTTATTTGACTATTTTAAACTGGAATTTTAACGGTCTATAAAGCTTTTAATATAATAGTAATTTTTTAATAGTAATTTTTATAAGAATGATGGCATCTGTAGACTACTTACTAAATTGGAATAACAGTATTCCGGTTTTCGAGGTCCTATAACTTGGACGTAATAATAATCTATGACATAGAGGCCGTAAACGGTTCTTACCTAATCTCAACTAAGAACTTTCGGACTTTTTTAACGATTGATGCACATTGTAGGTCTTATCATGTCAGTGGGCGAAGCCAATTTCCTCATTCGCTCTAACATTGTTTGGTCCAGCTTGATTTTCGTGGCGTTAGGAAAAAAGTGTTTTGATGTATTGAAACGTTCATTAACTGAGGCATGGTGCACTATTGCATCAATGAACGAGTGGTATTTCGATGATTGTTTTAAAACCAATCCGGAAAGTTATATCGAAATTGCTTTATCTGGCATACCATTATCTGGAATATCACATCCTGTGGAATTTTTCGAATTTTTATTTAATTTAAGGTCACTTGTTATTTCTTTTATACATGCTTTAATTTGAAAACAAACAATTTTTGATAATTTTTTCACTAATCTATAGAGACTGATAGAGAAAATCACTAGTTTCACAAAGGAGGATATACATCTACAATCAACGTCACCACCGGAATTTTAGCTGTGCGATGCTTTTAATTGTGAATTGAGCTACCTAGTAGGAATACTGATGCAAACAGGATTACGATTGAACACATCTATGATTATCTGTTGAAACACAGAATACATTGGCCGAACTACCTTCCCTGTCATTACTATAGGATGGCATGGGACTATGAAATGATATTGATGGTAGGTTGTACGTTAATCGGGCCTATAGCTGTATATCCTCAATGGCTGTTATGGCGTAGATTTTAAAACGTACACAAATGAAAGAATTGTAGTGCCGTGAGGACCAAGGTAGAACAACGAAAAAACTATCGAACATGTGTTATCAAATAAGTTTGGGTAAACATTCGACTAGACTTGTTTTCGATACTCAGCTGCACAGAAAAACTTCGATTATAGAGCCATACGCTGTTCATATGTACAGCCAATACCCATTGATGATTTATATTGGCTGGTAAAAAATGATATAGTGTCCCCTATGGATATTTGATGCGTCAGTCAGTTAGTTCAGAATACAAGTACATAATTGTTTATTCGAGAAAAATATATAGATTGTGACTATCACAGTTGGGAGTTTAAATGTAAAAACCACTTTATATGTAAATTATCTAAAACAAACAGCGTAATTTACATTAAAGGTAAATTACATGTAAAAACGAACATAAAATGTAAACAATAACCCTGATGAAAATTTTACGTTTTTTACATGTAAAATCCGTGAAAATTACACCGTGTAATTTACAGGCGCAACTGCGATTGTTAGTACCTATAGTGAACCGTGAGTCGTAGAGATAAGAACCGAACTACTTGGGGGTACTAGTGATTGATTGGAAAGCGAATACTTTGGATAGTTGAAGAATGAGTGAAAAAGGCAAACAAAAAAGCGCCAAAAACATGTCAAAACAAATAAAATTATGAAACTGATTGTACAACGCTTATTTTTAAGTAGTACTGCATATCTGTATACCAAATCGGAGATCAAAAATGTTTATGGAAAAAAAACGATGAGTTTTTTTTAAAAACATTTTTAAGTTTAGTTAGGTTTGCTATTCTTAGCAAGTTTATATGATTTAGACCTGCGGACCCTTCAGTGTGTGTTGGTTATGAATGGTTTTTGCTGTCTGAATTTGTAATTGGGAATGGTAATTTCTTCTTCCACTCAGATGTCCTTTCGCTTGATGACGATGATTATTTCTGTAATTTTGGTATATTGATATTCATGGTTTTTGCAGTTTTTAGGCTAAGGTCAGATATAATTTTGGAAACTATAAACGTAGTGAGAACACATCTATTACATAAATGAATAGATTCTGTGAGCACTTGTTCCATTTGATAAAGAAAGTAAGGAAGCAATTAGGGATTATCTTGAGATTATCCATAACTAACCCAAAAATTAAGAACCAGGTCGTTGTTCCCCAACTAATTTATCTTGCTATCTTTAACTATTGTTTTATGTAAACGGTTGTAGGAATAGGTCCGGCGTTATCTGAGAATCTCTCTAACGCTACCATGGTCCATTATACATCGCAAAGGTTACAATTACTGATCGGAAAGATAGATATTCAAACATAGAACATTATGTTATTACTCATATTTTTCGGCTTGTAATTTTGTTTTTTGCTGTTATTTCTTGGGAGAATATTACGAGGTCAATTTCCTAGTCTAGATACTTCTGATCTCCACCAGCGTTTTTCTAATAGCAATTTGGATAAATCTTCTGGTTTCTTTTGGAATACAGAATTGCACTTCAGACAATTTTTCGGGTCTATGGTTTTCTGATTATGATCACTCATCTACAATGCTTAATGAATATAAAACTTGTCTAAATTTAAAAAAAAAATGATGGGGATCAGTAAAGACTGCAGCCGAAAGCTTTTAACCAACACTACAAACTTTATAATACCATACCAGAATAATGTTGATTTGTTTTAGCATTCTTTTGAAATATTAAACGCCAAAATGTAATATAAGTTTTCAATATTTTATTTATCATAATATCTTAAATCTGGTATCATTCCAGTACCGGCACATATGCAAGTGCATTATAAAATATTTATTTAAAAAAAAAACTTATATCACTAAAAGTTTATTTTCCTGTTCCGTCTCAACTCAACTTTTTTTTTTTTGCTACTGTTCAATCTTACATACATATTTCACTTCAATTTAATAAATTTTAAAAGTAATCACAAGTATGACTCAGAGTGAAGACAAAAAAAAAAATAAAAAAATTATTGATATTCCAAATCAATAATCAGTTTTTTGCTTAATTTTTGTGCTCGAATTTTATTTGATTCTTAATAAAACTGTCAATTTGATTTTTTTTGTCGTATTCCAAAAAAATAAGAAGAAACTCTTGATATTCAATATTTTCAAGAGAATATTAATACATACTGTGCTGTGCTGAAAATCACTTTGTATCATAAGATTGTTATTTTCGTTATTCACAATATTTTTTGACGCAATTTGAATATTTTCTCGTTTCATTTTCTTAATAAACATCATTATGTAGCAAGATGACTGAACATATATATTCATATAATAGAACAGATTTCCTCAATACTCTTAAATTCTATATTGATTTTTTTTATATACATATATATGGTATATCATAAGTATACATAATAACATACATAAATATTGATATCAATTCATGTACATAATACAAGTATAATTTGACATAGAATTTATGATTTGGAGATGAGCATATAGTAATGTATTTTCAGATCAATTATTTATTTACAATGCTTTTTTCACCACCGCAATGTTGTAAGCAGTTTTCAAAATGTCCTTGAAACGTATTCGTCTTATATACATATATCACATCAAAAAGCATAACGATTGTGATTGATTACAACCGTTCATATGTTCAAAATTAATGGCGGAGCAGTATCTTAGTGTACAACCTTTAATTATTAACACATCGAACCAATTAAGTTATTCAAGTATTTAATTATAAAATCTGTCATTTGCATCAACGCACCCCAAATAAGAAATTCGAACACATAATTATTCAACCAAAGATTAAACTGTCACTTCCGAAATATAAAATAAAATAAAAAATGAAAAATCACCAAAATTTCATCAGTTATTTGGACATAATTTTCCTCAGTGATAACAGGTAATTTACATAATAATATAACTTTTTTTTTATTTCGTTTATATACAAGACGAAGATTCGATTTGAAACCGAAAATCGATTAACATTGATCATTTTGATTTCACAGTTTGATAGGAAACGAAACAAAAACGTATTTAAAAAAAAAAGTTTTTAATGTTTAATATTCGAAAGCTTACGATTTGTGGGCGGTGACAGTGATTGATGATTTTTTTCTTTCGTAAATGTATCCATTTCGAGATACTTAAAAACCAGAATAAAATAAGAAAACAAACGAAATTCGTTTTGCAGTGGCTTATCAACAGGTTGATTGTTAACTAAGAATTAAGTTGATCTCGTCTGCCCGATTATAATTGTACAAAAGAAAAAGGTGTGATGCTTTATAAATAGTAAAATTTATTACAGCATTTAAATCGAATTATAATATTGTCGCAAGTCGAATTGATAAATGAGCTTTTTTAGAATGGTAAATAAACTATGAACATATTTGCCTCGGTCCTAATGATCAAATATCATTTTTTTCTCATGATTTAGAACCATTGTCAGCATCTCGTATTATTTTGTTGTAAAAGCATTTAAGATTCGAAATATATAATCATAATGTCTAGACGTCTATTAATATACATATATATCGTATAATGATAACATAACCTTTCTTTGTGTCACATAAATGTGACAGAAATATTATAAAAGTGTTGGTCCATTCACAGTATAAATTTTATATTACATACATATAAGAGTGTTGACAAAGAAATAATTTTTTTTTTTTTTTTTTTTTTTTTTTTTTTTTGTTTTTATCTCTACTATCTGTTTTGGGGCTCGAGGCACTTCCAACTCTTTCGCGGTTCGCTTATTTACGTGCTACCTTACGCCATTACAGCCAAATCGAGGACGTACGGCTATAGGTCCGATTTTTTTTTTTTTTTTTTTTTTTTTTTTTTTTTTTTTTTTTTTTTTTGGATATGTAATTTATGTAATTTATTTATTTATGTAATTACAATAATATTGTGATTTCCACATCTCATTTTGAGCTTATAAGCTCATTGATAATAAGGATGTGCAAAATGTTGAATTTATGCAAAAACACCCACCACATTGTAACACACACCGCAGCGGCCGCTTGTTGAATAATTAGGTTCGTCAAAGCTCTAACAAGCGTTTTTGATCTTTTAAATAGCTCTCTTCATGGGCCGCGACACGGTTGGACGACATTATTCATGTTGTTGTGTGGATGGTTCTCTATTAAGCAGGACATTGGACGTTGAGCACTTCAAAAACCCATCCAAATAATAATATGCAATGAAAATTACGTAGAACCATCTGCACATTGCATAGCTCCATGCCAGCCTATAGTACTGACATGGAAGATGGGTCGGCCCATGAATTCTGCACTCCAACAGGGGGTCATAGATGTGTTCATTCACACCACCGATCGTAATC
Source organism: Tipula lateralis (assembly GCA_963932295.1). Lineage (NCBI taxonomy): Eukaryota > Metazoa > Arthropoda > Insecta > Diptera > Tipulidae > Tipula > Tipula lateralis. The sequence goes on along the minus strand of OZ010736.1, from coordinate 186,770,767 downwards.
GTATGGTGAAAAATCCCTTTGCCATCCTGCCCCTATCGGGATTCGAACCCGGTACCTCCCGCTCCAACTGCCGCAGCTTTAACCACTGCGCCACCTGGGCGGTTAAGAAATAATTTATCACTCATACTTTAGGGGATCCAATAATCTTAACATATGAATGAACATATGAAATACCTTTGATAAAATTGTATGGTCCAAACAGCATATAAGTAATCGTATCTCAAACAATATATATATATTTTTAGAATTCCCTGCGGCATATCAAAATTCTCACAAATGTACATTTCTACTTCTCATGTCGTTTAAATATTTAAGTGATTGATATGTATTTTAATATGTAGTTAAAATTGGCGTTAAATAATTCAAAATTATGTACGTACACATTTCTACTTTGAATTATATAAAATTTGAACTCGATCGATCATAAATTGCGGGGTAAATATTTCAAGGCATTGATAAAGTATTTTCTCATCTCATTAATTATATATGTAATTCGCATTTTACTCAGCTCATCGATCAAAATTTAATTTGACACGTTTTGATACAGTACTTACACTGCGGTGCTCGTCACTTAACTTTTTTCTAGATTGTAAAATATTTAGAAGCACACTGTTTATCTGCGGTCGGGGCAGAAGCACCATAAGCCTAACTCGTTCTAAAGGGTGCGATTGAAAGTCGAAATTGCCGAAATATTTATCCGCATTATGAATGCTGAAAAGCACGTTCCAAGTAGCGAAGCTTTAATTAACCAGGTGCCATTAGTGCCATGTGTCAAAATGGCAAGTTAAGCCATAATTTATATTTTCTCGGTTCTTTGAACATGCTTCTTATAGAACAGTATACGATCGAACATAAGCCCATAATACAGTTTCCTAATTATGTATCTACAAATTAGCAATGGAGCCAGTACATCGTTTAATAATACAATGGGAATATTTATAACCAGACTTAGCTTGTCGTTGTTTGTAAAACTCAATTAGTACCATGAGGGTGCTTAGTAGTCTCAAGATATCAGTGAAGTATACAAAATAAGCATTCAGCTTCAAACTTCCGAATAACATATATTAGAAGATGTCATAAATTGGCGGATGGTTAATTAAAACTGATAACCCAATTTATGACGTCATCTACAATGTCGCGGTTGTGGCTTGGGTAGATCAAATTTTTTTTTTGATTAATTTAGACGCCAGTCTACCAGCACGTGTGTCCGGCTTTGCTCTATTCTTGAGCGAGTGGACTCGGGTGGTGTATCTACTGATACCACAAAAAAAACGCCACGCAACTCGAAGGAAATTAATCCGATGATGTGGAATGGGCAAAAGCGTTGGGTCCGAAAGTACCTACCTGTATCGCTGTCATGAAATCTGCTGTCACCAAGCAAACGCTATCGTGACTACGATGACAAAATATTCTACGTCGAGATCTTTCCTATGCGTGCAGGAGGATCTGCTTATTTATTTTTTGTATGTTCGCAATTCAGTTGGTCCAAAATGTTTCTTCTTATTTATTTTATTAAATTACACGGTTTTTTATTAATTCACTTGACTTCATCCAACTTTTGTTTTCTTATTCTTCAGTCTCTGCCGTTACCTGTTTATGGTTCAAATCATAATCACCTATACTTTTCCATCGTCAACTTCCTCGCTAGCCTCTGGTTCTTTCGCTCCTGGTTGACGAACCAAGGACCTTGTTTTCAGAGGATCGAGACTAACGCAAAATTTCGAAACTCCTGAACGAAACTTATACCTTTTCTTCAGAACATTATCTTTGCTATCTAAACTTTAAAAGCTCGATTGATTCTCATTGCTGCTGTATACCTCTCGTGGCGTGTTTCAGCATATGTCACATGAAACGAAACAAATAAATGCATTACTTGGACTTACAATCGACGATATTTGTTCTGTTCTAGTTTTTAGTATTGCTGTTATACGGATGAGATTCGTATATGTAAGGAAAAATTTTAGAAGATGGATACAAACAGCAAAAACGGATGCCACCATCCGATTACTACCCTGCAACGATACAAGTCCCAAAAACACGTTCTTTCACCCAGCCTATCTTCAACCTGGCTCTTTCGGATCGTAAATAATTTCAACCGTCTATTCGTTGAATATTAAACTGTTTTCGGACATTTTCAACAAGGTTTATTCGATCTAGACATGTTACTGTCATACTTAAGTATAGTAGTGATTCAAAATCGTCTTGGTTTTCAATTATTTTCACATATACTTTGAACAAGAATGGTTAAGCCGTTAGTGAAAACAATGAAAAGTTAAGTCTGAGTCTTGTCGTACTCCAGAGCAAATTGTAATTGGTTTAACAACCAATTTCAGTAGAATGAACTTCATTTGGCAAGTGCACTTGAGAACCCAAATTTGAACAATTTTATCGCATAACAAGTCGAGTTAAATGCTTTTCTAAAATCAGAAAGTGTGGTATCTACTTACATGTGCTGTCGAACATCGCGATGTGCACTGGTTGAAGAGCAATCGCAGTGGTTCAATACTCTTTGTTTTCAGAACCGGCGAACATTTCTTATCAGGACAAAGATCACTATACCGAATAAATTTAAAGCGTGTAGTACATTCTTCATGGGAATGATGGCTGACTGATTATCCTTGTAATACATATAATCTGCGGGGTAATCTTAAGTGTATAGAGTAATATATAGTTATATGTATCGTTATGATATCTTGGAAATGAAATCATTAAATCTCAATATATAAGAATCCGTTTTTATTGACGCATGGTAAAACGCAAGAATTCGACCTGTTAACAGAATTTCGGGTGGGACACGAATGTCTTATTTACACGGCCTCAGACTCATCGATTCTTTATATTCTATTCATTCATAGTTAACGCTTTTACTGAACTTTGAGAGGAATGTACTGTAATATTTATAAGTCACCATCCCAACATCTATTCAATATAAGATGTCATCTCCATTTTAACAAAAGAATAAAAGCAACCTTAGCTACAACAAGGTAACGGATTACAAGAGATTTTTTCTTGGTATAAAATTGTCTAGTAAAGGGTCAATACATCTTGTATCTGCGATTCAGCCTAGATTCAGAAAGAAGATTGAGCTTTTTTTTCAATTGATTACTTTAAAACTTTGTGGTCCAACTATTTATATATATATATAAACGCAATACAAATATAAAGCATATGGCTTAGTCATTTAACAATATACCAAATCAATTTATCTATTAGCGTCCACCATATTGTGCCTCCCACACTTTTCAATTTGAACCAATTTCTCCATGAATTTCTTGAGAAAACATCAATTTACCCTTTTATTATTCTTTCGATCAAACTCTTGTAACGAGATTGACGAGTACGTATTCGTATATATGTATCCATTCAAATGTATAAATATGGTTTCGTTTTTGTGAAAAATATCGTGATTGTGAGCTTTCGACATTTTTCTATTCTTTTATGCTTTTAGAGAAGGCAAAAAAAAACGAAAAATTACCAAAATATGTGATGGATTATTTACACAAATGAAGATGGTTACCATAACAATCAATTTATATATGTATATTATGTACGTATACACACTCGCATTTTTCCATCACATCAACTTGTATGAATATAAGATATGGTACATACCTTTATCTATGTTTCTTATTTTACCCAAACAAAATAATTTTTTGTTTTTCCGATTGATTTTATGAATCAATGAATAAATTTGATTTTATGTATTTGAATTAACAACTTTGCTGAAGATAAATTTTCGTATATAGCAGAATTTTCCATTCTTATACATATGCATAAAAGAATCTGGATTAAAATAAATACTACTTTGAAGTATGTATTACCAGTCGGTGTATGTACATACTCGCACTCTCTCTCTTTCTCTTTATCGTACAAACAGCATCGAGATGAAAATTTGTTTCAATTTATTTAACTTTTACTGTTTATGCTGTCTCAAAGTAACAAAAATTTTAAGTTGATCGTTTTGTTTATGGTTCATATACAGTACTAGGTGATAAAATAGCTTGCACTACAGCAAAATGTGTGACAAAATATTTCCCAGAATTGCCGTCACCGTATATAGGTATATATAGGTACGTATATTTGATTAGAAAACGAACGAACAAAAAAAAAATATATAACAATAATCATAAAATTTAAATTATTTATTACGAATTTTCCTCGTATCCTGTACCTATTTATATACGAGTACATACCATCATAAAATTCGATGAAAATAAATAAAATTTCACAATGTATTGATTTAGATTAGAAAACATTTTGAAGCAGAAAAATCATCTCGACAACGAATCCCTCCTCGATGTATACCATAATATAATATATTAGGTATATACGACTACACACAAACACACATATACATATATATATACATCTACACAAGAATGAATATTAAAATACAAAAATTATTATTTATTTTCATACCACCTTAAATACTGTTGGCAAGATTTTTCAATTTTCTTTGCTCTAGGTTCATTTGAAATATATGTAGGTTATTGTTTAAATTGAATCATTAGATAAAATTTTATTTGATTTGGTTAGAGTAGTAAATATTACCATTCCGCACAATTATTTGAAATAAAATAAAATTCAATTTGTTCGAATATGGTAACAAATGGTGAAAAGCACTAAACGTAAATATGCCGATTTACGTAAGAGAAAGTTATTTAATTTAGCAAAAGCACGATTATAGTAATTTGGAAGACAATTAGATTATAATTTGTTGGTGGTGAGATTCGTATTAATTTGGGGTGATATATGGTGCACTGGTTAGTTTAGCAATACCCCATGGTGACAAACTGTCGTGAAGCTAAATAATAAATTGGACAAAGGTGACCAATTGTACCAGTTTGCACAATAATTTGTTCTAGGCTATCACACCAATTTATAGAGAACCGATAAAAAGGTTCACAATGTAACTTAAGCAAAACGTTTGATACTTTATAATATTAAAGTTTAAGGGTCTCAGACAAACGATCCTACTATATTCGACTACATACCTTTAAATATAGATATAAACTTCAAACTGTTGATCTAAACTGTGATCTATTATGGATTTAACCATCATCAATTGATCTATTATTGATTTAATCATCTCGAGCTTACAAAAAACTCATATTGGCTCGTGATTAAACAGCAAACAGTTAAATAAATATATATATATATATATATATATATATATATATATATATATATATATATATATATATATATATATATATATATATATATTTATATAAATATATATATATATATATATATATATATATATATATATATATATATATATATATATATATATATATATATATTTATATAAATGAAAATGAAATATAATAATGTATACTTGTACGACTCTTCTATGGAATATTATAACAATACTTGCTGATATATGACAAAGTAATATTTTAATAGGAAAAAAGCCGAAATTAAATATTTTAAAAATTTTTATAATTATTTAGGATATTTCAAATTTTATTTCAAAAATGGTAGTATTACATTTTCATATTATTATACAAAAAAAAAATTATCACAAATCAAGATATTTACATATCACATAAAACTCGTTTTGAATAGTCAATGTTCATTCGTCATCCGAATTCTCAGTAAGATCCATTTCATGCGGCAAATTTTTATTAAAACTATGGTAAATTTAATTTATACAGTTTTTCCTGCAAAGATCCCTTAAATCGCTGAATTTTGCATCTGATCTTAGAATTGCAGATTCAAAGGCCGACTTCAGTAAATTAAGGCTACTAGTGACTTTAGACGATTTATGTCCTCTCGATTGGGTCTCTTTAATCAAAGAAATTGATTTAAATGGTTCATCAAATTCGTATTTATATTTTAATTTGTTAAAATCACTCATTTTTCTCCGACATTATTTCTGGCAAAATTTAATAAATTTGAATGATATTTAAAATCAAGGAAGTCAGTAATATTCATTTCAATCACATTTACTTGGGTGGTTGTATTTTCGCGCATTTGATTAACTGATACCATTGTTCCGGCACGAAAATTTCTTGATTTTTGGCTATTCGTTCTATGCAATAATGAATACTATCCCCCTCATTCTGTGTGTGACCTCGCTCCATATATTTGTGAGAAATATTAATATTAAAATGTGAAGAAGCCCAAGCGTAAAATGAATAAACGACTTTATTCCTATTTTGGCCTGCACAATTGACCGACCAAAACCTAAATTCTTTACAAGACTTCTATTCCTCCTCGATTACCAATCGTTTTATGCCAGACAAAGCCAAATCCAAAGTTGTCATTCAAACGATATACGGTAAAGTTGTATATACGAAATATTTTCGTTTATTATAAAATATTGAAGTTTGAAATTGAGGAACTGTTAAAATTTTCTAAAAGTCAAACACTACCGTGACAATCTTGTTTTGACTTGCTTGAGCAATCAATTTCTTTTAATTTTCGCGCTTCAGTTTTATTAAACAAATGTTTATTTTGAATCGTATTTTTATCAATTTTTTGTTCTGCTGATAAATTGTCAAATTCAATGCATTGATCATACTGATCCTTTTTACGAATGAATAATCCTAAATTAAAGTTATGAATTAAAACATCACGGTAGTGACGAACTGTTACAGTCTTTTCAATAAAAATTTTTATCTTTAAGTTTTTCGACAAAAAGTCTATGCATTTTAGCAATATTTAGGTTTCCGTCTAGATACTTATTATTACTATCTTTTCGGCAGTAATGAGGATCAACACACGGGAATGACTCAATATGATCACAAATGGGGTTAAACCTAACATGTTTATTGGATCTAAAGCTCTTTTGTATTTTCCTCTTTGGTCTATATCTAAGACTCCATTTCCGGTAAATTTTTTAGCGTACGCGGTTGTAATCCATTGACTGTTTATATAGAGATTATTTGTGAACATTGTCCTACAAACCTTAAATAAAAATTAATATACGACAGTAACGAAGCAAATTAGTTTATAACTTTTAAAACTAACCCTATGTCGAATTATTGCATTTCCATCTTTCCAATTTAGCAAAAACTAATTTCTGTTAGCACCTCTCTGATAACTAGTTGCACATTTCGATCTTTTTTCGGTTTCCCCGGTAGATTCTGTGATGAAATTCCACTGACGGTAACGATCTGCCAGACTCCAAAAATTGTTTAACGGTTTTTTCTCTATCGAGAGCTGTTATTTTCTCTGGGCATTTGTTTGAGCACGAATTGCACGGAGGTCGCAAATTTCGCTGTTTAAAATGTTGGCGCTTGCATTTCTATGTGGTAGGCCTTTATTGTAATTTTTTTATCTATGTTTGATTTTTATGCTTTTACTTTTTGTTTACGTTTTCGATCATTTTGCTGAGACGAATTTGCCATTACATTCTTATTACAATCAGGATGATTATTGGATGCCGAAAAAGCTGAAGTTACTTTGCCTTCATATAAAAATGTAAAATAGTGAATATTTTTGGTGTAGATTCTATTTCATGTAATATTCACAATTTGTGTCATTTAACAGTATTACAATTTGGACCATTATCTACATTTAGTGCATACGATTTTGAAAGTAAATTATTCCAAATAAAAATTTTACTGCGCAGCGGTGCGAAGCCATTAGTCTCAGTGGCCTGCCGAATAGCAGAGATCAATCAAATATCTTTTAGGAAATGTAGAAAATACAAATAATTATCATTATCAATATAGCACCGTTAAAACCATTTACCCACAAACAGAAAATACGTAAAAAATGTCCGAATTAAAATCTGACAAGCAACTTTAATAAGACACAATTAAACCTCATTACAAAGAAGAGTATAATTAAACATTTTGTCATACAATAAACTGGAGAAATTTTTGTTTAAAAAAAATACTAAACTATAACTATTAATAATTAAGTACCAAGGAATCTTTCAAATTTCATGAAAAATTGCTAGTATATAGAATCAACTATGAAGAATCCAAATATCTATCATAGTTTTGAACTATGACAAAATCACTTGGAATACAATAATTTGCGCCCGACGATATCTATATAATATATATATATATATATATATATATATATATATATATATATATATATATATATATATATATATATATATATATTTATATATATATATTTATATATATATATATATATATATATATATATATATATATATATATATATATATATATATATATATATAATATATATATATATATATATATATTATATATATATATATATATATATATATATATATATATATATATATATATATATATATATATATATATATATATATATATATATATTAATCCAGAAACTTGAAACCCGATGAGCAATTATAATGCAAACTCCAAACATTTTAAAATTTAGATTTATGGACTTTATCATCTCAAACTTAGAAAAAGCTCATTGGTGTTTGCGATTAAAAAACGTGTAGGTAACGAAAGATTTTATATTTAAATCATGAAACTTGAAACAGTATTAGCGATTATATTGCAAACTATTATTTCTTAAAGTTACATTTATTGACTTAAATATGGTGAGATTTCAATTTCAAAAAGCTAATAGTGATAGATTTAACAACATACAGTAAACTATTTAGGTCTAAGTTTCAATCCTGAAACCTGAAAAAGTAAAAGCATTTATAGTGGAAACTCTATTAATTCTTAAAATAACATTTATGGTTTGAGTTATCGAGAGCTTTCAAAAAACTCACAGTGAATGGTGATTTAAACCACACACAGTAAAATAAAGATCAAAATTTCAATCTAAAAAGATGAAACCGTATAAGTAAATATAGTGCAAACTCTATTACTTCTTAGAAATTATATTTATGTACTTAATTATTTCGAGATTATAAAAGCTCGAAACGAAAGTTATTTTTACACATATTTATTTTCATCCAGAAACCTAAAACAGTATCAGCAATTATAGTGCAAACTTTATTACTTCTTAAAAATCACATATATGGTATTAATCATATGGAGCTTACAAAAAAGTTCAAAGTGGTTATCTTTGAAATCACATATATGGTTTTAATCATCCCGAACTAACGAAAAGCTCAGAATGGCGTGAATAAGCAAAGTACAGTTAAATAAAGATCTTAATGTCTATTCATAAACCATAATCCGATTAAGAATATTCGAAAAAACTCTATTACTACTTTAAAATAACATTTATCGTCTTAATCATCTCGAGCTTACAAAAAGCTCATAGTGGCTCAGGATAAACAACGTACAGTTTATTATGGATAGAAGTTTCCATCTAGGAACCTGAAGCAGTACAAGTTCAAACTCTGTTACTTTTTAAAAATCACAATTATGAACTTAATTATCTGGAAATTACAAAAAGCTCATAGTTGGTCGTGCCTAAACAGCGATCAGTTAACTATAAGTCTTAATATCAATCCAGAAATCTCAAGCCGTATAAACATTTACAGTGCAAACTCCTTTACTTTAAAATTATACTATTATGGAACTAATTATCTCGAGCTTTCAAAAAGCATTGGGAAACTTAAATTTTACTTTTTTATTGATTGATTTCACGTTTAAATATAATGTTTGCAGAAGTTTGTGATATCCATGCTGTCGTTATAGGAAAGAATAACGTTGATTGATTGTATTAAGTGAAACGGTTGACTACTCAATGATATCGAGTAAACAATTTTTGTTATGAGGTGTGCTTGCATAAACTCTGAAGGAAGAAAATGACAACAATTGATGAACTGTTTTGTAATGAAAAAATTTAAGCTGGCTTAATTGTGGTGATAAATAAGTGATATTATCGTGACAAGAGAGTGATAAAACTCGATTTTTATTCGATAAGAGTTGATAAGGTAAACTATTTAGTATCAAATTTGAAATAATTAGGGGATGGAGCATTGAATTGTTTGAAATGATGATAGTTGGTCTAGAACAACTACATACATTAAATTACTTGTCGAAGATGATAATTTTTCGACAAAACAAACTTCGAAGAATCATAGGGATTACAAAGACAGGGAATAGTTAGTTCGAGCTCGAGAACTGTATTGTGATATAGGTTTGAGTAATTTGAGGTATCAAAAAATTTCCTCAATAACAAATATCAAAACATATATCAGACAAATTATGTCTTTTAGCATTTTACCAAAAGAATGATGTTTATTGTATTCCTCATTAGTATCGCAAAAGTGCGCATATACCAATTAAAACATGTGATTCTTGTATTATATCAAAACATTTCTTATTTGTTGATTGTAGCTTAGTGGTTAACAAATATTCCTCATCGTACCGCTATTTCGAATACGATTGTCGTCATTGGGAAAAAATTTACTGTTAAGATGATATCAAAAAGCCATTGTCATTATAATTTTCAGATTCCAACATCTCATCTGTACCAGCTACTGCAATCAAAGAACGAACAGCCTCCTCTTTTTACTGATCGTGGGTTTTGTAGACCCCCAAAATTCGAAAATGAAGAGAAAAAATAAAAACTTGCTATACTTAACCTACCGATACTAAGCTTTCTATGAACGCGGTACCAAGCTTTCATATCGTCGAATGAAGGATTAAGCTTAGTTTTAATTTTTATTGGAAAACACAAGCTTAAAGCTATTTTTCATTTGGAGTTAAAGCTTTCCAGAATAATTATTATAATTCGGAAATTCGGAACATCATTCTTACTTTATCTTATTCGAACGAATCTTGACAATGAATTCGAGAGAAAGAGAGAGAGAGAATCATTTGGCCCTTGTGAGTTGATCTGTTAAAATTTTCTTTTGTACCTCTAACTGGACATATATTTAAATATTAATTTCATTAATTATTTCCAGCCAAAAGCTCATTTAAGTAATCATTATGCTAGAGTATATATCGATTGTTATTAGGGTTGAAGAAACGATATTAACCCTTAAGTATAACCCAAACACGCGTATCGCCCGCCTATATATTCTTCAATACTAGACTAATACCTCACATCACATCAAAAGCTTCCCAGCAAGAACATATGAGTTGTTATATTATATAAAACAGTACTGTTGTCAACATACATATCCATATAGAGGATTCTTATCACCGAAATTTTTTCACATGCCAATACCGTACACATATACATACCCTTATCAATATCCTCCCTGTTGTAAACATCTTAGAATTGTTAATTTGTCTCAACTCATCTTGACGGACGTTATGATCCTTATTTTAGCAACTGTTAACAGCGGTGATGTTTTTCTTTTTGATTTAGGTCAACATTTCGAATGACGCTTGTATTAAATATTGAATAACATTATACGCACTCTAATACATGCAATTATTTTGATTCGACAAATGTAAATCATTGATTTGCCACATCGAGGGAATGTCGATAGGTTTCGGTTGATATATGAAAAATATATATACTACTCGTACATTTAAATTATTCATGACCCCGTATGATGATTTGGAATATATCTCGGTTTTTTTTGTATATATAAAATCATTTTGTGCATGACGTGAAATTCTACTCGTATATATTCGAGTTAACACAATTAATCTTAAAACATATATGCGGACATAAGATATTTTCCGGTTTCATTCGATGAATATATGATTTCATGGTAGGCTTGTTATACAAACAGGCAACACTAATTTTATTTGTGGATGCGAGAAGCAAAGAAAAATTTTTGAATTCCTAATCAAATTTTAACATTTTTGGATTTGCCCTTTTTATACGAATTCGAAAATACGGAAAAATATTTTCCTTTGTACGCAACACGTAGATAAGTCTAAAAATATTATTCGATCGAACAAATTTCGAAGAAAAGCTTTTTTCTTCTGTGTAACACACATTTCACATTACATGAATCTAAAGGTATTTGAATTCACATATAATATTATGTGGCGTTTGATGTTTTTTTTTCTCGATCATATATGATTCTAATCCGCACCTTCCCAAATACAGACATTTTTGTGGATTATACACCATTATAAATGATTAGGGATCATAATTCGAGTGAAAAAAAATATTTTTTTTTCGGTTTTAAACAATCGAAAAAATTTGTTTTAAGCACAAGTCTTTGATGTGTGTATAACCTCAATATGTATCCATAAAACCACAACACTGCAATTTAATAACGTTTATATGAACAAATTTAAACTTTCTCATTTTGGCCGTAATCCCAAAACTTTTAGAATTACCTACGCACATTATCCGTGAAAAATTAACTTTTACGTCTAGCTAACTCTAAACCCATCGACCCAGAAAATCGTTTTTATTATGCTTTCCAGTAACTTTTTCGGTTTTTGGGCTACGCATGTACATATTTGCTATAATATCCTTTTATATTTTGACAATTATGATAAATTCGAATCATTTTCAGTTTTTGTTTTAGGATAAATCATAATTAATTTCATTTAATATTTGAGAGATGAATATATTTAATTTGTGGTCTAAAATTGATTTATACGCAAACATTTACCAAAAACATATTACTTCATGTAAAAATCCTTTATGTATTTCAAAATAATTATGATTAGTTAGTTTAATTTCAAACACACATACACACACTTACACACACATCCATATTATAATTTTCATTTTGATATATTGTATGATTACTAAAAAGTGTTCACCCGTAGATAAATTTCTAAAACACACATGAACTTTTTTATAGTCTGTGTATGTATCGTAAAAGCATAAAACCGCATAATTTCAATAACAACTATATTTTTTTAACTTTTATGTGTACATATTGTGTACACAATTCATAAAGTTAAATATTAAAAGTTGTGGTGTATTCATTGAAATTCAAACATAAAACTACATAGTTCCAAAAAAAGAAGCTTTTTGAAGAGAAAATCTTATCACCTTGTGTTCAAACAGCAAACAAAAAGTTTTTATATGTTTGCATACAAACAATATATACATACATATATACAAGCACCAACGGAGAAACACATAGCTTATACAACATATAGGTTTTGATATAAATTAGTATATTCCAAAACTAGTATAGCAATCAAATATTTTTAAAAGCTTTAGTGTAGAACTCACCCGTACTTGTGCATACATAGACAGGATATGTTGAGGATACGACAATGGATTGTTATTTGTGAACTTCTGGACTATTTTAATGCATAGTTATGTTTGACAGAAATTCTAAGTCAATGATATATAAAAGACTTGTCGTTAATACATGACTTCTTTGGTTAAATGTAAAAAATACCTAACTAATCGTGTGAATTACATCGATCGAGCAATTCGGTTTCAACAAGTAAAGTGATTTAGCACAAACATATTGTGTTGAAAAAAACCGTCTGTGGTTCATGAAATCGATGTTTGGACTTGCGACTCGAACAAGCTGATAACTCTGTTTACGAACCAAAACTATATCACATATCCCTGCTCGAACTATAAATTGCCTTAAATTGCTTGTGTTGCTGTTACTTCTGGTCACACATTATATAGATCTCGATGCACCTGAGTTCAATGTGAGTGTCTTCCGTCCAACTGTTGCATCTAGAATCAAACAACTTTGTTCTCGTCTTATAATTGTTAATTTCATTTTGTGGTTAAGACTTAATTCCTTCACGATCTTTTTTTCCAACTAACCTGTGGGGGTTTAGCTGATCCATAGGGTGCATCAAGTCATTCATAATCCAACCGGAATGCTTTCTTTCCTGTTTTCAATCAGGTAAAACTCATTTCGATTTTTTCAGTATTGTACTTCGAATAGGCTAAGTTCAATAGTCTAGCGATGCCGGCTTCTTATTCTAGTATCATTTCAGTAACTGCTTGTTTCAATCTTTTGAGCTGTGTGCGATAAAAACTTAGTTTGTTGTTATCATCGTACTTCGGTTTAGAGGTTTCCGTAGATTTTCGTAGCTCCGTTCACCCGTATCTAGGGTCCGCAGAAATCTGGCAATATCAACGCATTTTAAGCTTGAATTATACAAATTAACATAAGGGTTGACGGTGTTGGGTAGCACGTATAAACTTTTCGAAGTTATGGTTATAATTTTTCGTCATCTTATTTTCGTGCCCAGAATTAGTCGTTATATAAGATCTGCGCTTAAACTTGCGTCTGATGTTTGCTGTGATTACTTCCATCCGAAGTTCAAACACTTCTGTAGATTACGACTTGGGAGTGTTTTCATAGCTTACTCAAAGATGTAGATCGTTATAATAAATTAAAACAACAACAGAGGTCTAATATAGTATTACCTGTCCATAGACGCAAGACAGAGAACGGATTAGTAAAAGACACGAAAGCGATGTATATGGACGGAATAAATTTAGAAGGAATATCATAGGGCCAGACTCTCGCCGCTGTTTGTTTTGTTTGAATGGGGAAAATACCATCATACCTTCATCCTTTACTTAGATCAATTCTCATCAAACATTGTATCAGATGTGAGCAAATAAAAAGGATTTCTATTTTGACACTATATTTCAATTTTAACTATAATTATACTTGATTCGGGCCGTCCTCTCCCCATGCTCTTCCTCCATCTCCCAATTTAGCAGACAATTTTATGTTATTTTTGTACGCCAGCCTGCGCGCACGGATGTGGCTAGCACTCTTCGGTTGGCTAGAGAGAGACCTTCACAATTTGGAGAGGAAGAGGGGGGGAGGGGGGGGGGGGTATATTACTATCAATATGGAAACTTGTTCCACTGTAAGCTTGTAAGGAAAAATATGAAAATGGCACTTACCTGTATTTCCACGTGTCACCTATTTCTCTTCTTTTATCCGCTCGTTCCAGAACGCCTCTCTTGTCTCCTTCTATCCGCTCGTTCCAGAACGCCTCTTTATGTCGAGCAAGCACCGTGATTATTTGCGTTCCACTTGTCGACCCTCTCCACGTGGCTCTTGACACGACCACCTTCATCTTCTCTGACAAAATGATTCACTACTTGTTTTCGTTTTCCTTTTCTTGATCCGCACTGTTCACTTTGTTTCTCTTTTTCTCTTGTTATCTTTCACTAGACAAATAAAACACTTTCACCTCGATTTATCTTTCGATACCTTATCTCGATCCACTCCCTCGCAACAATCAAGCAAAAAGCCCATTTTCGCCAACACGCATCACCCTTTGACCTCTCACGGCACATCGGGCAATACGCTTTCTTCTCCGTTTTGATTACGCCATCTATGTTGTAGCACCAATTTTTGTTCTATTTGTGGTGTTGTGTGGTGATTTTTCATTTGTGTTTTTGTTTACAGTGAATTTGTGTTTATTTAATCGGTTCATGTAATAAGTGTTCGTTCATTGTGATTATTGTTTTCTCTGATTGTTTGTTGTAAAATGTCTCATATGTTATGTGTGGTCGGCCGGACAATGCACCCACGTCTCGTTTATATTTTACAGGTTAGTGCCTAAGGCAATGGCGGGATTGGATACGCGACCAACCGGACTACAGGTAAGGAGCTTTTTTTTACAAATTTATGTTTGATTTTAATATTTCCCTTTTTATTTCAAACCCCCTTTCACAGAGCCTTTACTATTAGAATTTAGACAAAATCCCAAGATTTATACCAAATGTCTCGTTGAACGGCATAAAATAGGTAGCAAACGAATTGTGGATATAATACGGCCAATTCGGAGGATTAATTATATTAAAACATAGTACATTATGTCACTCACCCTACACTATTTAAATTTCTTCTGTACGATGCTTTAATTTTACGTCCATCTTATAATCGAAAAGTTATTGTTATTAGTATATAATTGAACGACTCGACTTATCTTTAATCTTGTCTCATGTACCAATTAAACATCCAACCCAAACAGTAATATTTTCTGAAATTATTAGAAATAAAAAGTTTCACTTTCTCATTTTAAATAGCTCGCGCAGGCAGATCAACCATGCACACCATTAAAATAGAGATTTAATAAATCCCAGATATCGAAGCTAGTTATATTCAAACGACCATTTCAAACGATCATCTTTGAACAACTTACTTTCAACCAAGCTTTTTAACGATGGATTACGACTATTTCATTGTGATTTTTAAATACTAAGACGCAAATCAAATTCAAAAGACTAACGATTCTTTTATTCACTGAGTGCTTTTCATATACATTCGTATTCACTGGACTTTCGACCCATATTCAACAATCCAGCAGTTTTGTACTGCTTATTTACAAATTCTCGAACTCTTCAGTTTGTTCTAACAGTCAATGATGTGTTGCATTAATTAATACTCAACCATTGGCTCTCAATATTTTCACAGCTTTAATTACTGTTTAATGGGCATTGGATACGTCAATGTATGTTACAGCAAAAATTATGAATATATGATTGAAAATCCTCATTTGTAAAGATAGTAAATTGTTGATTCTCAAATTTGTTGATTGCGATGGGTAATGAAGTCGTTTTGTATATCATCGCTCTCATCGTTTATAATTTCCCCATAATCATTATTGCATACATGTTCTTTAAAAAAAACCAACCCACGCATCAATTATTATAGTAATCATGGTGATTTGTACTCGATCGAGTTTATATATAGTCATTCCATTTAACCAGGATAACCTTTGAGCATGTTTGTTTTTATGTACCTACTTAATGTCGTTTGGAAGCATGAACTCCGAATTGAGTATACTTATATCTTACAATGAAGTTTTAAGAGGGAAGAAAAGCAGGTATATAGACCAATTGAATACCAAGTATGGAAAAAGCTTAGATTGAAATCTATAATCTTAAACAGCTTGGTTATATCAAAAAATGTATTTTCGTTTCAAAGTATATGTGTTTGATACAGCGACATAATCATATAATCGGAGGATTTTCGGGTTTAGGTTTTAGACACAAATTATTATTTAATAAATAATATTGTAACGAATATCAATACAGTAAACATTGTTATAGTCAATGATTGAGTGTTCAGAGAACGCTGTGTGTATATAAATGGTCGAATCCAACAGGAGAGCGAGTCTTGTTATCTCTAAGGATTACGAAATGAGCAAAGAGATAACGGATCACCATCATGAGAAAACCGCGAGTGAATCGAAACCAGTTGTGTACTTCATCGAAATTTATGCATCACTGCATTGACTAATCTATCCAATTTCTGTATAAACCGTGCTAAATTGCTGTGTCGGCCAAGTTATATTTGAACCAGTGAAGTGTTAAAGTGATTTAAGTGAAGTGAAAACAAGTGACGGCCCCTCCTAGTGACAAACAGCTAATCTTACACAATTTATATAAGTAATAGTGTAAATAAATAAAAGGAATATATTTTCTTGATAGATCCTTCGAATATAGAGACTTAATGAGATTTTTCATAATTTAGCCATCCAACTGACTGAGGGAAAAGTAATGTTGGATGGTAATTTTGATTATTTAAACAAAATATTATATCAAGCTATATGAATATATAAAGCTCATAAACTAGTTAGGGAAGATTTAATTCTGGTAATCTTGCTTACCAATATTTTATTACAATATATCAATTTCAACTGGATATTATGGCCGTCAACAATATAATATATTGTGGCGTTCTGAGTTATCTAATAATAAAATTCGTAACGCAATTATCCACGCCACTATCGCGCACGATTGAACAATACTTCACATACGGTCTACTACACATAGTATATGCCTGATGAGATGGATTTTAACTTTTTGATCAAGATGTCATTCAATGACGTCATCATCAGATCGAAAATGACTTAGCGAACTAAAATATACAACCACAATAACTTCAAAGTTAAAGTCATATAGCTTCAATGAATATTTTAACTCATCCTTAACTATTACTAGATTTAACCTTAACTTACAAAACTTTGAACCTACATTTCTTATCTGTAGGCTGGTGGTATTAAAAGCTTCGGACGGTTCTTCACTGATACTTTTAATTTTTGTATTGCACAGTAGTTAAAGCTTGCCTTCATGTTCTATATATTCTACATGAATGTTCTATAATAATTACAAGGCAACCCACATTCCACGCGAGCTCTCAAATATTAATATTCAGTCGAATTAATTTTGCCGGTGTGAGACAGATTATGAAGCTTTTCATACACATTTTAAATATGCAAGATTTATAAAATTTGCCGTCTCCCAAATACAGGAACCATTTAATAAGCCGATGTAGCTTTTATGTTTCCGTCAACAACACAAAGAGTCTACCAATAATAATATATTAAAGCTCTTTTGTACCCAAAGACAATATATTTAAGCAAAATACATAATTTAAATATAAATTTATGTATATTCCCTAGAAGGCAACCATAAAAAATTTTCTATTTACAACAAACCAATACATCATATTTAGTATCCTTGGATGTTATCCAAATAGTAAACAACAACAAATGATACTAATGTTATATATATTGTCTATATAAAAGCTTCCAAAATATATATTTCTATCTTAATTTTCTACGTCTGGGCCATAAACATTGTCTTTTGTTTTTGGTTCGTGTTTTTCCAAGCATCAAACTAAAGAAGAAATTAATTGTTACTATTGAAATTACCGTAAAGTAAATATTTTGTGCTTTCAATCTCAATGTAATAAAAATTTTCGATCAAGATGTTCGTTCACTCCTCGTTATGTTGCAGTATTAAGCTTACGATACGTTATTCGAGTAATTTAATTTTTTTTTATGATTCCATAAATTAATGTTTCAAGACACACACACACACACATACACAGATGTTTGTGTAATAAAAATAAATCTCAATTGTAGCACGATTATTTGTTGTTGTGTTTTGAAAAGCTTAATATTTAATTCATATACAAAAAGCTTAATATAATATAATATGTTTAATGAAATGGTTGTATTCTTGAAGAGTACGTCTTTCAGCATGATTACATGTTTTACGATTGATTTTAATATTTCACGCAGATGAGTGTATACAAAAATTATGCCCAGATTAAATCGATGAATATTTGTCACTACGTATCTATCTAATACAAATCCTTGTCGAATACGGCAGATAAGAGCGAGTGATATACGCGCACTAAAACAAAATCGGTTGACATTTTAACTTGCCTTTGATAAGGGATCGAAGCAAATTGGGATAATTGAAATTTTGATAATTAACACCCGTTAGTAAAATTTCTTGTATTTTTTTCAAATTAATATTTATTTTTGTTTTGTTGTTGTTGCTTAACTCTGATCTAATTACTTTTATTTTTTTTTCTAATTATTTTGGATTCAAATTTGAATTGACATTTTATTTTAATTTGATTATTAGCTTCGCATTTTTTTTTATATATTTACTGTATTTAAACTTTTTAATAAATTATTTGGGCTAAAAAGAATAATGCTTAGAGAGAAAATGGAAAGTTTTTTTTCGTTTAATGAAAATTACTCGAGGCAAATGATAATAAAATTAATTAAATTATTTTAATTTTTTTCAAAAAATTTATTTATATGTGTGTATACGGAGGCGAGTTGACCCAATTTTATATTTTGAGCTTTGCCCAATTTTTACAAAAATTAAAATGGGCATTGTTGATATAATCGGCTCTACATTTAGACGTCTTCACTTATTAGTCAAAATTAGACATTTTTTTAATTATTTAATTGTTTTCTATCTTTTGTTGTTAAGAAAGTCCCTTGGTAAAAACGTAAACAATTTTACTTCATGTAATATAAATAAACATAACAACATTAATGAACACATACGTCGTACAATAATACTAAACGATATGCTTTTGAGTGTTATTCCGAATGAAAATCTAGTGTTTCATTACATAGAATTGTGTATAAAGTTTATTAAAGCTTTTATTAGAGTGTTTTATTATGATTGTTCTCTAGTTTGTATGTTTTCTCATTCATGAAAGCTCATGCTAGAATCTCATTAAATTTATTTTCTGTAATTACTATCGTATAATTTATGTGTATAAAAATATTTTGTTTACTTCATCTTGTGCACAAAAATGTGAATAAAGCTTAACTGTGTGAATATGCCTATATTTTGGAAATTTCAAATATACTTTCCAAAAACCTACATAAACAATATTATTTTACTATGCTTATTGAAGGGGAGTTGAAAATACACTATTTTGGATTATCGTGCTTTCTGGGGTCATTAAAACGTCTATATACCAAGCGTTAACGTAGTGTTTAAGAGCTACAGTAAATTTGTCTGAGATGTAAGTTTCATTTCAATTATTCTCGGTATTGAAATAATTTTATTTAAAGTTTTTTTTAAAAATGTAATTTTAACGTGAACTTTAAGGAAGAACACAGTTATGTATATAAGCACTCAGGGGATCTGGCCCTTGTGTAACAAATTTCAAGTTACATGTCAGAGTAAATAAAATGAAGCTTTCCTTATATTTTTTACGTTTTAGTGGAAGCAACAAATGACTGGCTAGATTACTTCAAATTGATCATAGCACAGTTCTTACTTCTTGCCTTGAATACTGGTTTGGCTGTTAAAGCTGATGCAGACGGGGCCTCATATCATATGGCCTCATGCCTCATATCGTAAATCCACTTTTTATCTCGTGTTACGGTTAGATGCAATAAACTC
Source organism: Tipula lateralis (assembly GCA_963932295.1). NCBI lineage: Eukaryota > Metazoa > Arthropoda > Insecta > Diptera > Tipulidae > Tipula > Tipula lateralis. The sequence continues at coordinate 186,750,340 of OZ010736.1, read as the reverse complement.
TCCATATAAGCTTAACATAGCAATCGATCTTTAATTGGAAACAAAAAAGCTACGCTTCTTGCAAATTGTGTGTTGTGGGCACAAAGACTATATAGCACAGTAAAATATGTTGATGAAATGAAACATAATGGTTTTTAAATGAATTAATAGCACGATGAACTACATATTTACACTATCTTCTGTAAACCCCTCAAAACTTATTTGTACGCTCAATATATAGCCGATAGATCAAATAGTCAAGACTAGAACAAATTATATATTCTTAATACGGCCTGGTTAGCTCCATCTCACAGCAGCATTAACTGGCTTTTCCTTTAAAATAAATTAAGAATGAGTCATTGAGAAATGCTGTTAAGGTTAGCCGAAAGTTTCCAGTCAAAAAAATAAAAAAATCGATAATGCAGATTGTGTCTTTGCTATTGCAGCCGAAAGATAGGAAAACTGGCCGAATTCGCCGCCCTCTGACACAAACTGTACACGAAACTGAATAAACACCTAAAACTAACGAGAACTCGCACGATTGGCTCCAGAAAAGGTTGAAATCACTGCGCTTATCTTTTGTATCGAGATTTGAACTCATGGCTAGCTTGATCAAAATTAAAACAATAACAAAAATTTTTTTTTTGTTTCGAAAAAAAATCTTCGCTCGCGTTTAAGCCTGATTTCCATTATGAAAAAATACTGACAAAATAGTCAAGGCGGGATAAAAAATTAATTTTTTCTTAAAGTGCGAGTGAAATAAAAAATATTTCCAGTACAAAAAATTTAGTCAGTACTGAATAAATTTTTATGGTTACTGAGATAATTTTTATAGCAGTACTGACAAAATATATCAAGAGAAGTATTTTATTCAGTACTGGAGAAATATCTTATAGGAAAAATAAAGATGGCTGATTTTTTGTGATCAATGAATAATTTTAACATTTCGTTTTGTGTAATTCATCTTAATTCATTGTGAAAATAATTGAAATAATGAATACTTATGTTTAGTTTATTTTTTTTTAATTTATTGTTGTAGATTTAAAGAGTATTTTGTTCTTTTTTATTAAAAACCACAAAAATAATTGAAATTTATTGGTTATGTTACACGCATCTGTCAAAATAAAAAAAAGAAAAACGGAAAAAACGATCTCAGTCACTCTAATGGCATTTTTAATTTTTTCTCGCTCTTCCTTTTTCAGTAAAAAATACAGATAAAATTTTTTTCATAATGGGAATCAGCCTTTATTCGCAAAACTTGTGGTCATTCGATAGAAAGAAACCCAAAAAAACTCTTTAAAGTATGACACAACAAAACAAGACAGTGATAGTGACACAAAATTTGTGGTAGTGGGAAAATTGAAAAGCGAAAGAGACGCTATTGAAAAGTGGTAGTGTGAATAAACATAGAAAAAACGTGTTAAAAGAGAAGCAAAGCGAAAAGGACCATGTCTGAGTCCGCCACGCAGCGCAAGCGTCGCCTTTCTAAGGAGCGCAAAAAGCGTTAAGAAAAGGAGGACAATATGACGCAAGCAGGTAAATGCAAGAACAAGGCGAAACGTCAGAAGCTCAATGACGATAAAACTGAGGAGCAAAAAGAACTTGAGCGCTCACAAGCTCGAGAAAGAATGGCGAAACTTAGAGCGATTGAAACGAACGTTCAACGTTCATCTCGTCTCGAAAAAGAGCGGCAGACGAAAGAAGCGCAGAGATCGATTGAAACGAACGCCGAGCCTTCATCTCGTCTCGAAAAACAACGCGAGCGCCAAGCTCAGAACAAAGCGATTGAAACGGACGCCGAGCGTTCGTCTCTCCCAGCTAGGGAAAACAAACGCAGATCCCAAGCACGACAGTTTGAGATTGATGAGGAGCGTGCAGAACGACTGAAACGTCGCCAAGAAGCACGTGCTCAGCGAGACAAAGCTGCAGCAGAGTTTATCAAGGAGATCAATATGTTCGCTGATAACACATGCGACATCTGTCTCAAGTGCTGCTATCCGAACCAAGTCGCAAAGTTCAGAACGACACTCCGAAGAGTTTCCTGCCAGATGATCTGGCCCGCAAGGATGAACTCATTCTATGCCATCGCTGCAACACGCACATGCGCGATAAGAAGAAGACTAAGTGTCCTTCCAAGGCGTACTAGAACATACTTGACCCGGGAGTCATTCCCTACTGCATCAAGGAATTGACTGAAGCCGAAATCAGGCTTCTCTCACGAGTTCAGTCGTATGTGAAAGTCATCAAGTACGCAGGGCGATTCGGACAGTACGGATTCAAAGGTCAGGCAATTCTCTTTGCTCTTGACGTGTTTGCTGTCACGGAGAAACTGCCGCACATGCTGCCTCAATCGTCAAACGACGCAGGAATGGTCGTGATCACAGAGACTCTCGAGAATTTGAACATCTCGAAGGAGCACAAGATTGACCGCGGAAGACTCTATGCCGCACTCCGCTGGCTCATCAGAAACAATCCACTCTACAAAGACGTCACGATTAATCACTTTGCACGTCAAGACGAGGATGACATGATCCGTGTGGTGATCCCACGAGAGCAGGCAGCGGCAGAAATTGAGAATGAGACCGAAGCACAGAGTGCATTCAAATCCATTGACGAAAAGGAAAACAAGTCTCGAATCATACGAGCGTCGTGGCATCAGGGTGACTTGCTGATCTTCGATCAAGAGTCTGCTGGCAAGCAATGTTTCGCGATGGTTGTCGCAATCATCACTCGTGCTGCCACCCTGCCACCCAGTCGTTGGAACAACACAGTGCTCAACCAAAACATGGTCGAGGGTGATGGCTTCTATGCACTGATCCAACACGAGACAATGGCACAAGGAGACGGAGCCTTTCCTATTGACGAGAACGGCTATCTCTCGATCAAGAATCTCGACGTCATCATGCGAGATTTTCTCATGTAAGAAAAGGGAATCTCCTTGGAGTACGATGACAACTAGATTTGTGCGGGCTCACTGATGAACAAGAAGAACAGTGATGGCGTAGGAAAGACACTGAAGAACGGAATTTAGTTCCTCTTCGAAGAGCACAAAGCAGGAGTGCTAGTTGTCGGATCCAATTCGCTAGGACTAATGCACTATGAAGACAAGTTCTACTTCACGGACTCTCATGCATGCGGCGGAAAGGGTAGCAGCGTCCGAAGTAACGGCCGTGCATGTGTCATTGCGTGCGACACATTAGATGAACTGCTCCGCATTGTCCGACGAGCAGTGCAGTCCAAGAATGAGCCATACGTGATCAACTACATTGACGTTCACGTGAAGGACGATGTGATGCAGATGAACGACTTGCTAGATCACCGTCAGGAGGAAGTCCCTAATGGGGACCTTGCGATGGAGGAGCTCACTCCACAGGCCGCACACGTGCCAATGCAGACATCATTCATGGGGCCCACTGACTATGGGCAGCCCGATGTGGAAGTTGTTCTAGAGGAAAGTGAGAATCTCAATGAGATCGTTCGCAAAACTCGCGACAACATCGTCAACGTCAATCACGAGAAGAAGGTAGAAGAGTTTGCATTCTATCATCTCTTCCCTTACGGAGTGAACGGATTGAATGAGCCTCGTGACTCGAAAATCACTCCACTCGACTACTTCCAAGCACACGTGATGGGCAGAAACACGCGCGTCCAGAGCAATAGCTACCTCTTCTACGCTCTGTCGATGTTCGAGTATCATCGCGTAAAGTTGACAATTGCTGCGAGTGGAAAGAAGATCAGAAATCAGCAAGGAAAAGTAGAAGATCTGCACTTGCACTCGAGAAACAAACGAGGCACTGCAGCCTACTGGCAAACAGCACACTGCGAACTGATTACAATGATCCGCAATTTCGGAGCTCCAACGTTCTTCATAACGCTAAGCTCAGTCGTCACTTCATGAAAAAAGTTGCAGCGTTCATGACGTTCCTGAAGAAGAACAACCATGTGCTAGATGGCAAGCTCAAAGACTACTGGTGGCGCATCGAGTTTCAAAACTGCGGAAGCCCACACTTGCACATGGTAGTCTGGATCGAAAACACGCCCTCATTCGAGACACCAGAGGGCATCGACTTCATTGATCGAGTCATGTCATGCCGACTGCCTGACTTCAGTGACGATCCCGAACTGTACGATCTGGTGAAGCGCAATCAGACACACAGGCACACGCACACATGTTACAGGAACAGCGACACTGGACCTTGCCGCTTCGCATTCCCTCGACAAGCGTGCCAGAAGACTCGCATCATATCGCCATCTTCCAACGAGTTCATTCGAAGTGGCGGACGAATAATTTTCCCGGACTCTCCACATGAAACTTGACCCAAATTTGTTTCCAGTGATAGCCATTGACAAACCGCTTAAAATAAACTTATACCCAGCCATAACACTCTAGAGGTTGATTTTTTAAAAGATTTTAGAAGTTTGCACTACGGGTTCAATGGATCGAATTTTCCCGGACATCCCACATGAAACTTGACCCAAATTTGTTTCCAGTGAAAGCCATTGGCAAATCGCTTAAAATTAATTTATATCCAGCGATAATACTTTAAAGGTTGATTTTATAGAGATTTCTAAATTTATTCAATATTACATATGAGTAATTTATATAAGTGTTTTTCCGTTAGTTTGGTAGTTTTCAAAGCATTAAATTTTTTTTGGCTGGAAAATGGTTGAGAAAAATTTTTGGTTGGGAAACAATCAAAAAAATACAAAATTTTTAACATGTTTTGCTATATTGAACAAAATGTGAATAGTTCGCGCATGTTTAACTTTAGTTGGTCATACCAATCGGATAAGGTGGAAAACACTGTTTCTTAAAGCTATTCCTTGCAGCCAATCAATTTGCATAACATATTGTGAGTTAGTAAACGACACGACGAGAACCCAATAATCTGCGGTGTTTTAGACATTGAGACATTCTGAAGAGATCTTTTGGAGTTCACACAGCGATGGTGGTTGTTAACTTGCTACTGACTGTAGACCCGTTATTGGAGGAAGCTGATTTGTATCCAAAAACAATCAAAATCTTTAAAACCAAATCTAGCTTGAAGAACTTAAAAAGCTCACCGGTTATATATAGTCACATGCACTGACCGTTTTCCCTACCTATAAATTTACACATCCAACATCAATCAGACGAATTAACAATTCATCGGCATGGTGCCTTACTACCACCAAAATGATACATACAAGAACTCCAACTTGATAAAATTTATTTTTGCTAAGTATACCAACACTCATTTCAAAAGCTTAATAGTGCCAATTGGGTTATTTAAGTCAATCTACGTAGTCGGAGATACGATATTCCACTACAAAACGATTAAAATAGAATTTATGTTACCAACTGGTTTCGGACGTTACACTAGTTCCGCATTAAACTAGAACTATACATCTACTGTAAAATTTCATCAGGCTATTATCACCCTGATATTGTATAGAGTCTTTGATACTTTTCAAACTGTGATATCGTGGTACCAAGAGAGCTTTTTATTACGCAGCTTTTAAAAATAGATGTATGCTGGATTATGGTCAAATTTAATTCAAAGATAGTTCAAAGCTCATCATTTAAACATAGATGTAATGTTAACAGTTGATTATACTGTTCCACGATTAAATCTCAATTCCATCTAAATAAAAATGTTTACTTCATTTTTTGATTTAGTTATGGAATCACAACACAAGATATACGTTAGTCTTAATGTTTTGATAAGAAAAATAAAAAAACAGAAATCCGTACTCAAATCAAATCATCTATCTAGTCGTTATGCTAATAGACACACAAACTTATATAGTAAAATAAAAATTCCTTCAAAACGAAAGCTTTACTCGTTTTGTGCTTTCCCAGAATCTCATTTTTAATTTTTATCAAAATAAAAACGTTTTATGTTCTTAATATTTACACAGCAATTTATTCATTAGATTTGTAATGTTGTTCAGAGCTTTCTTGTCGCTTCTCTCGCTTTTCTAATTGAGTTTTGCTACGATGGATGAAACAAAAACAAACGGAAATAAAAACGAAGCGAAAGCAAATTATTATAACCTAATAATGCCAGTGTAATTTTTGTTCATGAATGTGAAGCATGAATTATTATTTTATACATGACTGTGTTATGCTCGATGCTGTATATAGAGTACAGTGCACTAATCAAGAGATGCAATTGTTTAGTTACTTGATTTTGTTAATTAATTTGTACTTTTTATAAGTATAGAAGGCAAGTCGATCATATATATAGATTCGAACATAGATTCAGGCCAATTAAAACTAGTAAATGTGTTCGTGTAATGCTTTGGTATTTTTACGAGTTATTTTTTTAAATAATCTTATATAATGAAATAGTAATTACGAAAGTAGTAAAAATATACGTGACACATACTGTGTATCTACGTTTATACTATAAACTACTCGTACAAATTTTTCCAAAATGTTCGTTCAAATTACGTTTTAATGGCGTACACATGTTAACCCTTAATACCGACAATAATATTCACAAAAACAAAAATTCGTTAATACCTAATAAAATTTTAATAATTATATTTTAAATAAAATACCAAATTGTTTGAACCCCCTCCCCACCTTTCGAAAATTAAATGGTAACCGCACCGAAAAATATTTTTGTATGAAAACGGGCGGGGGCGTTAGAAAATATATCATATAATTTTTTTGTTTGCTACAAAGCCTAAAGCACTTGTCATAAACTTTTTCTTACTCGTTTTCATTTCTTAGAGTTTTTGTTCTTGAGAATGTAATTTTTAACATAAAGCAATATAAACATACATACATATATATGTATTATATAACACAGCGAGATAAAAACTAAAACTTTGATTACTTTTTCAACTGAGTTAACGATTAAAATCGATTGGCTACAAACATATACATACGTAGATATGATCCTGAGAAATATTGATTGCAGCGATACATGTACCGCGAACGATATAATTGGTCACTTCCAAATATAAACATAATATAATAATGCTTATAAGCTGCGATAAAATATATAAAAGCTCACACACAAACAGTACAACAGAAACAGAGAACAAAAACTGTATATATGGTATATACTCGTATATACAGAATAGTTTATGGTGAAAATTGAGTTATGAGTTATAATACTGGGTTTGTAATTTATGAGTGTTTTTGAGAAATTATGATACCAAACTCTATATATATATACACCCCATTTCAGCCTATAAATTATGATAATAATTTTTATCTGAATTTTATGCTATTTTTAATGTAATTTTTATATCACACATGTATATATATATATATATATATATATATCGATATCGATTGTACAGTGCTTTATCACACTATATATGTATATGTCACAACACTATTTTAACGACGAAAACGGTTTGTATGTCATATCGTGTATATATATAGAGTAGATAGATCATTTATTCTAAGAAATTCAAACCCCCAAAAACTAAATAAATTTTGACTATATCGCGCGCACATATGTCTCAGTTAACCTAGTTTTATACCACTATGTCGTATTTAATGGGGATGTTTGTTTATGTGACCATATAAGCATTTCAACAGACATTCATATTTAATGGTTTATACTTTTTTAGGTTATAGTTCGCAATTTGTAAACTTGTATTAATTATTGTGCCAGTTTTGATTCTGCATTTTTGAACTCGTTATATGACTATTGTGTCTGCTTATTGGAAACGTTTTACATTGATTACCAGTTTAAGTAATATCCGAGCATTGATTGATTGGATTGCTGAAGATTTGTTGTAAAATTTCTAATTTGCTGTATTTTGATAATGTCAGGAAATTAAAGCTTCACTATACTAATACTATAAAGTTTTTGCAACTTTCATGTTAACCAAAGCGGGAACATTTCATTCAAATTACTTTTCATGCAATCCTTCTGTAACTTTATCCATGAAACGTTGAAAGGTCTGTGCGGCGTTTCGCAGACCATATGGCATTCTCATGAACTCGTATAACCCAAAAGAAGTTGCTATTGCTGTTTTATATATATCTTCTGCCGCCACTGGTATTTGATGGTAGGCTCGAATCAGGTCTATCTTTGAAAATATCGTTCTACCAAGCAAGTTAAGCGAAAAATTATGGATATGAGGATGAGGATACCTATCTGGTACTGTCACATTGTTAAGTCGATAATCGCCACCAGGTCGCCAATCGTTGCTACATCGTTTCAGGACCAGATGTAAAGGTGAAGAAACGGATGATGTTGATCGTCTACACAAACCAAGAGAATTCATATATTCAAATTCTCTTTTCGTTATTTTGTGTTTTTCCGCATCCAAACGTCGTGGACGTGAAAATGGTAGTTGTTCCTTTGTTACAATCCTATGGACTATATTATGTTTTATTTCCAGATCGTATTTAGGCACTCGCGTTAGGTTTGGAAACCGTCGCAGAAGATCTCCAAATGCCCCATTGACCACGAACATTTTAACTGTAGGGTATGGATCATGTAAAGCCATAGTGTGTACAGATAATGATGTAACAGAGTCAATTAGTCGTTTATTTGCCAAATCGACTACAATACCAAATTTAATCAAAAAATCAGCACCTATTATAGGTTTGGTTACTGATGCTATTATTAAATGGTGATTGAACTCGCGTCGAAAACCTAAGTCAATGTTTAGAAGTCTCGTTCCATAAGATATAATAGGTGAGCCATTTGCAGCGAAAATCTTGCTCTCTAAATCTTGGATAATATTTTTGAAGTAATTTGAAGGAACAACCGACACGTCAGCTGCAGTATCAACGAGAAAACTAAATTTTGTTTTTAATCATTTTATGTATAAGCGACGTGTATGCTCTGTTCCATCGTTTGTCGCTAGAACTTTGGAACAGTTTAGTTTTCCGAAGTTTCTTTGTTGGAATATTTAGGAAACTGACTTACAAACTGGCATGAACCACCTGAACATTTCCTTGCTGCAGCTCCAAATCGATAATGGTAAAAGCATAATTTTCGTTCGCTAGAGAGGGAACGATCGCTTGACTTAGAACGATAATTGTTGCGTGAACTGTTTCGAGAAAAACTTGCTAAACTTTTTAGGGTTATTTTTCCTGCTTCCGAATCATTTATTTTTACAACACTACAAATCGCAGATGATGTCGTGGCTATGAAAGGACTCTCATATTCCCATATTTTATCTGCTAATTGTGTCAGTTTATCAATTGGCTCTGCTTCCTGTACAATGATCGAACGTAATTTATCGGGTAATCTTTTCAACCATAATGTTTTCAATAATTCTTCCGTAATTATCGTAGATGAACCTGCTAGTTGGAGTAATCGACGATAAAACGCTGAAGGTGATAAATCGCCCATTGTGGTACTTCCAACTAATTTTTCGATTGATTGAGATTCTAATAAGCTCAATTTTTTTATTACTTCGGTTTTTAGCAATGTAAATTTTCCGGTCTCCGGTGGAGCAAAAAACAAATGCATTAAATATGGCTTCAACTTGCATGAACCATAAACCTGGCATCTCATGCCAAAGAGGGGAAACTGGATCGGAGAAATGGAACCAACAGTAACAGGTTTATTCTCAACAATTCTTTTCACCATCGGATTTGGACATTTTATGACTAGCACAACGTCTATTTTCACTCCACGATTTTAATTATATTATAACTATTACGGATATAAAAGTATAACCGCAAAAAACGAGTTGAGTATAAATAAATGAGCGAAATCCACACACAACACGTGTATTAATTTTCAGATACTTATTGTTTTTGGGATGGGAATAAATACAGCAATACTAAAAGATTAAAAATGTTTGATGGTACATATATATACGTATGTAAATTAGAAAAAGCTTACCGTTTAATTGTATTATGCACCACGTGAAGAGTGATTCTGCAGACCTCAGTATTTCTTCGCACCATGTGTTAATTATTTATCAGCTGGTAACCGCGTGAGAAACCGGATTCAAATTGATGATTGCTCTTATCGCAAAATATTGTAGACTTTCGATGCAGCTTGGCAATGATGAATTGATACAGCTGTTGTTAGTTATCGTCACAAGATGATGGTTGAACACGTGGATAAATCTTGAAAAAGCTCACTATTTATGGCTGCAACACGTTTATTTTTCGACCAACCGGTATTTGTCTACGGTATTTTGTAAGGTATACGAAATATATGAATACCGTTATTGAACTGGTTTATTCAAACAACATTTGCGAGCACAACGCCGTGTTCTATAATAAATTGTTCGTATATATAACTGTTCACGTCGGGGTCACCAATATAGTTATCACGTTGAATTTACCGACTCCTGATTATGATAAGTGTCTTAACACTTTATAAGAAATTCAAACACAATAACTACTTTGTTTTATATTTTATTTTATTTATATGCACCAGACTAATAATTATGTGTTTGCACGATGAAGTGGTAATTCTTTCTGATTCTCGATTTTATATCTATTACATGATACAGTTTTAATATCAAAATCAATTACCAAGTGTTAAATAATAAAAAGAGATAAACATAAATTACTAATTATAATTACGTTGTCAAAAGAAGATGATGACAAAAAGGTAATCGACTTGTCTATATACATACATAATATATATTGTATATTGTAATTAATACACAAGAACATCTCAATAATAATATTGCGTATTTAGAATTAATATTATAACAGATATATTTGTGTGTTATGGACAAAGAACAAATAAAAAATAGGGTGCAGGTAGGTACCAAACGATATACCTAATAAACCTACCTTAATTGTGTGTATCAAAATAAAATGCGAATTTCGTTTTGGTTGCTACATATTTCTATCATAGAAACTTTGAAGTTTTTTTTTTAATTTTTTAATTTTTTATTTATTATTTATTTATTATTTATTATTTAATATATAAATAAATAATGTTGGATGCAGTTCGAGTAAATTCAGAATACCTTAAAGAGAACTGCATACAACAAAACTTCATTCTATAGTTTACAAATAATAAAATATTTTTAAGATAAATGATAAATAGAGGCAACTCTCTTAGTATCAACACATATTTAAATAATATATTTATTTACAAGTGCTTTAAAATAATTAATTATTCCTTTTTTTAAATTAACGTTATTTTGCTGTTTAATCTCAGAAGCTGTTTAATCTATTTAGGGCTTATGAAACATTAGTATATAGATGGTTTCAGATTATTTTCATTACGTATCATACACGTATTGGTGATTATATGAATTTAAATTAACATTACACACGCTTAAAGTGGCATATGTTATCCTATAAATATATTTGACGGTCTGCATGAAATGTAATGCTTTAATCGGTAAAATGTTTTCGGACTTTACATATGAATCTCTCGAAGTATTTTCGTAGGTAAATAATGAGGGGCCTTACTAGTTAAACCAATTATTGGAGAAACTTTTGAGCAAAGTAATTCCTAAATACCTAAAAGTTTCAACAAGTTCTAGGTTCACGTTTGAATATTTATTGAAAATTTCTTGGTTTACTTTGAAAGCTTTAAGGTTCATTCAAGTAGATTAATTTATCTGGTTACATTAAGGCATTGCTTAAAGTTTATTGATAAAGACTTAAGTCTGATTTTCATTATGAAAAAAATGTCAGTATTTTTTACTGAAAATTAAAAATGCCATTAGAGTGACAGAGATCGTTTTTATTACTTTTTTTATAGTGGATATATTTTGACAGATGCGTGTTACATAACCAATAAATTTCAAATTTTTCAATGTTTGTGAAAAAAAAGACAAAATACACTTTAAATCTACAACAAAAAATTTAAAAAAAATAAACTTAACATAAATTTTCATTATTTTAACTATTTTCACAATGAATTAAGATGGATGGCAAAAAACGAAATGTAAAATTATGAATTGACCATAAAAAATCATCCATCTTTATTTTTCCTATAAAATATTTCTCCAGTACTGAGTAAAAATACTTCTCTTGATATATTTTGTCAGCACTGCTATAAAAATTATCTCAGTAACCAGAAAAATTTATTCCGTTATTTTTTATACTGGAAATACTTTTTATTTCTCTCGCACTTTAAGAAAAATTATATTTTTTATCCCGTCTTGACTGTTTTGTCAGTACTTTTTCATAATGGAAATCAGGCTTTTACCTTTAAGATCAACAGTATTTTAAAAAAAATCCCACTATTATGTTAACAGTAATTCAAACCTTTTTTTCGAAATTAATTCAATTTTTGACAGAATACTCGTATTACTAATGTTTCATATTTGTTTCTTTAAGATGTGGGTTGGAGTCCTTAAAAGTTAAGATTTTGGATTAGAACAATTAGGGTTTAATTGAAAATCCACCTTAATCAAACATTTTTATCATATTACCATGATTAAATTGTGGATAAGATACACTCCTGGACAAAACGCATATTTTTTTTGTAATAAAAAAGAACCCCGCTGAACAATTTCAGTGGAACTGGTATCTTATGATCCCAAATTTATAATTTTCTCGAAAGAGGCACAAATGTGGCCGGCGTTATGGAATTATTGCGGCTATTTTTCATTGCAAATTGTTAAAATGTGTCGAACTATTTTTTTTTTAATTTTTAAAAGCGTGAAACGTGTAGCTTGCTGTAAATTTGAATATGTTGTTCTTCCGAGTTGTTGCTTGTACTTGTAATCCACTGGGCCGGGGTTTCGATCTGATGATGACGTCAATGAATGAAATTGCGACCGAAAAGATCAAAGTCCATCTTATCAGGCATATGCTACTGGACTTGATGTTCTTACTGTGCGATTCGTATATATACGTTCAGTTGTGACGCGACAGTACTAGTGAATTACAAGAACTTAACTCGAAATATCGATTTTATGAATTGCGTGTGGCGTGAACTAATTTGCGATTTGTTTGAGGTACTCTGAACGCCACAAGCGGCTTATAAACATTAAAACTAGCTTTATTACAATTTTATTTGATTAATTTAATAATGAGTATTTCCCCTCTGTGCCCATTATTAAGGCTTCCATCCTTCTGGGCATACTAAGTAGAATGTTTTGTATCATTTCTTGCGGAATGAGATTTCACTCTTCTTGCGCTGCAGCTCTCAGCTCTGCTGTCGAATCTGGTGCAGGTTTTTTAGCTCTAATACGACGTTTTAAAATGTCCCGCACGTGTTCAATCGGATTAAGATCAGGACTCATTGGTCGCCACTTAAGTGCACAAATGCCAATATCTTGGAGATATTGTCGTACCGTTGCAGCAACGTGGACTGGAGCGTTATCATGCATTAACACAAAACTTTCATAACCTATGAAGCCCACATATGGCAAAACGTGATCGCCAAAAATGTACCGAGCATACCAGTCTGCATATTCATCCTCAAACCAATCTCCACCAGCTCCGTACGGCCCTCCCAACTGATTCCACCCCAAAACATTATTGAACCTCCACCAAAGCTTACAGTTTGCACCATGTTACACGGTGCGTAGCGTTCTCCAACTCTTCTGTATACAAGATTGCGTCCTTCTGGTTTCCATTATTGGATTCTAGTCTCATCTGAAAAGAGAACATTGGCCCATTGATCAGTTCCCCAATTTGCATAAGTATGATCAAATTCTAAACGGCTGGATTTGTGACGGAGAAGAAGCCGTGGAACTTTTACGGGCCGTTTTGCAGTTAGGTTCACTTCTTTTAATCTTCGTCTACTGTTCTGACACTAATTTTCACTTGACGTAACTCATTTGAGTTGAGTAGAAGTTCGCTTTCGATCTCGTAACGAATTCATTTTTAAAAATTGATCGTCATGCTCGGTTGTGCACCTTTTACGTCCTTGTCCGGGCTTTCTTTTATACTCTAAGGTCTCACGATACCGCTTAAGTATTCGTGAAACCGAAGACTGATTAATTTTTAATTTTCGTGCGAATTGTACTTAATCTTCCTGATACAAGGTAACCACTTTAACCGCCTCCACATCTTGAACGGGTGCCATATTACAACGGATTTTATATTAGGTGTTTGCTTTAGAACACATTTACAAGAACTAGTGGTACTACATTTAAAAATAATTGATATGCAATGGAACAAAAGCCGATCGTTGCGTTGGATTTATTTTTGAAGATTATAGATTAAGCATTTTTGAAAAATATAATTTATTGGCTTGTAGTAATCTTTATTCAAGGTGGTTTCTGATAAAAATATAAATGTGGTATCATTTCACACTAGTAGTATTAAAATGGACCAGCGGGATTTTTTTTTATTACAAAAGAAAATATGCGTTAATTTTGTCCGCGAGTGTAGTGTATACGAACACGTAAAATTTGTTTTGAATAACTCGATTTACTAATAACGTTTGTATGATTATAAAAAATTCAAGGTAACTTTATAAAGCACAACAACTGCTTCATTCTGTCAATCCCAAATATGTTATACCTTTCTGATTTAAAATCTTAAATATTTGAATCTCTCTCTAGTTGTAAAGTTGACTGTGTAAGAAAGATCCCTATCCTCCCACGGTTCAATTAGAAAGATATCAGTTGTGTAACATTTATACCCATTTATGGCTTTTATCGCAAAGTTTATTTTTAATTCCAAACAACTTCATTGATAAAAGTGACACAAGATTCGCAATGCCTTCAAACCGAGTTTGACAACACTTAGGCTTTTCCTTTAGGAATTAAATTAAAAAAACAGTTTTCTTTTTTTATTTTAGTTTTTTCTTGTTTATTATTTTATTTATTTGATTTAATTAACTTGTTTTTAGTTAGATCTTACTCGTTTTACAATTACTTAATAACTTACTACAAAAAAGTTTCTTGTACCTAATGTTGACACTTGATACCTATTGCACAAAAGTGCAATTATGTATTTCGTTTGGAAGAACGTGTGCTGTTTATGCTAACGCAGCAATTTACCTTGCGAGTGGTTTGTATGATATTCATCCGCGTTCAACACAATAATTATCTTTACATGGCCGAACCCAATACTCTCATATTTCGATAATGGGATCCATTAGCATGCAAACCATTAACCTGTTGGATTAAAGAATTTAATAAAACATAAGAACAAGAAATCGGTGTGTCATAAAACACAAACTTCTACTTTATTGATTTCTGTGCAAGTATTTCATCAAACACATAGTTAAGCGTATCTTGCAAGTAAATTGACAATGTCTTATGTTTTTCATATATAATTGACAATGTCTTATGATTTTCATATATACTAACTAAGGTTACTGAAAATGGCACGTACTGATATAAATGATTTTTACCATAAAATTTTCAAGAAAAGTTTTAATTATTTTTTTCTCAATAAAAATTGCAAATATTTCTTAAGAAATTAAATTAAATTAATTAATTGTATTGAATTAATCCCATTCGTAAAGATAACATACTTTTCTTGGTTAACAATAAATATTTGATAATAAAACAACAATTCAGAAAGGCAAGCAATATTTTTATTGTTCTTACCACCAACATGAAATCTACTGCAAGCGTCCCAATATCATTTTTAAAATGGCAGGTCACATCATTTCCGACCAGCCGGCTTGAATTTAATTTAAATGTAAGTGGTTGCCTAAAAAACTTATAGTTCGTTAAATCTAGGAATGAACCGTACAGGTTGTATCCGCCTAATTGCAACCAGTAGAAACAGTCTTACAAAAGCGATCACCTCAAAACGGACAAAATGATTGAAAGCATCAAGAGAAACCTAGAAGAAGGATTATAATTTAGCAATATTGTTGATGGGTACAGCATTGCACGATTTTTTATGTAAATAATGTAAAAAAAAGCTCTCAATCTAAAGCTCAAACCGTAAATTATGTGTTAAAAACGAAGAAACCAATAATATAGAGTTCCAACCAACATACTACTTTTGTTCTGTTTCCCAAAACTAAAAGGACTGTATTATGATGTTCTGTATAGATTTCTGTTGATGAGAGAACTATACACCAATAGACATTTTTATTAGAATGTTGATTTTTGGTCCAATGGTATGGCATACGTATAGTAATTGTAAGTGAGCTTACCGACTACTTCCGAAGAAATAGAAATAAAAATGCAGCCTGATCCGCAACCTTAGGAAATACGAAGACAAGAATTATCCGCAATTCACAAGGACTTACGAAACTGTTTAATTTTATTTCAACGCAGACTCAGTTTAATTCTTAGGCTATCATTTGTTATTTTTGAAAGAGTTAAACCGTTTTTTGATGAGGGTGGTTAGCTTTCGTGGAGTTGACTGTATGAATTACTTTAGTTCGTATAGCTGACACTATAAATGTGTATGTAAGTTCTCAGCATAATTTGCTCAGCATTATAAATGTAAATGGATGAATATATATGAGCAGGGTGGGATCTTAAATTGAGTATAGTAGAGACTGGAATAATTCAAATGGTCTAAGACCTGATAAATATCGTATATCTAGTGAAATTGGAACACTATACTCACTTAATCATTTTCTCGATGCAAAATATATGACGGTCTATTATTTAATGGATTGAAGTTAACTAACTTTTGTTTGGATAAAATTCAAATTCCTTAATATCAGTTTCATAAAGTACAGACGAGTGTTTTGAAAACAACAGTAAGGGTTTTATTCGAGAAAGAAGAATCTTTTCATGAACAAGGTTGTTGGAGTTCTGGCGCTGAATTATATTGTTTATCCAAAATATTATACTGCAAGCAATTCCCAATCAACTATACACTGGTCATTGGTGTAATAGAGCCTTTCTCGATGTAAAGGGTTCATTTCAAACTGTTTTAAATATGTTACATATTGAACTTAAACGAAGCCAGGTGATGATTACATGATTACAGTAGTAATAGTAGCGTTAAACAGTTGTTCTCCAAAACATAATTTCTCAGGATCAGTTAAAAGTAAAAACATTTTTCAGTGTGAATTGTTATGGTATATTATTTGTTTGTATCTCTCCTTGCAATATTTTTTGGGTATCAGGACACTCCTAACTCTACCGTGGTTCACTAACATAAAATGTGAGTCAGCCCATATTCTGCACACCACTAGGGGTTCACAAATGTGTTCATTAAAACAACCGCTCGTAGTCAGATTTTGAAAAGTTCCTTTTGCATCTTGCCTCTATTGAGATTCGAGGCCCAGTACGTTCCACTCCAACCGCCGCAACTTAAACTACTGAGCTATTTGTTTGATATTGCTAGGGTATCGACATAGCAACGATTACAAAAGAAGGCGTTCTTCTTTATGTCCTGCTTTCACTATGACACGCATCTTGTACGTCATGTAATCATTCAAGAATTCTGCTGAAATCGTTAAATCAGGCATCTAAACGTAAACGTGATAGAACTCTGCTATACAACAAAAGTCGACTTACTAAATATTTAATAAAATTAAATAGAAACATTGAAATTTTCAGTTCATATTAAATACTTTCCAAGGCTTTCCATTTGAAATATAGAAGGTCCGATACATGCAGTTGAAGAGATTTGCTTCAAATCAAAATTGATTCATCACAGAAAGAAGCATCGAAAACATCAAAAAAATAACAACAAATGCATCACAAATTGGCCAACAGTGGAATTTTAAAATTTATTTCCCGATTTCCCGGGAGTTTCCGGGAACTGAAAAATTTAAACATTATTTTATTTCAAAAAATTGTTTGTTCAGGAAGTAATTTTTTAAAAATGTGAGGCAGTCTATAGAGATGTGTCACTAAGTGATGATCTTCGTTTGGTGCAGAAATTAGATAACAATGAAAATACTCTCTCACTTTCTATTAAGGTTGGTTGTATGGAAGTTAAGGCATCTAGCAGATTTTGTAAATTGTTCGTATAATATTTCCCGTATTTTCATACATTTGAACTTCTTTTTTGAGATATTTTTAGGATCTCTGGTTGTAACACACTTCTTAGGTTTATATGCCGCATTTATAGCTATTGCCAGTCTGTCTTTTATATTTGAAACTGTTAAACTCTCCTCAGACGATTCACTTCTTTCAATTTCGGTATCCACATCTTCACTGAATATTCGATTTAATAATTCATTCGCATAACGAATAATTGCAGCTTTTGATGATAAAGGTAGTTCAGGAGTATTAGTTGAATGCATATCGAGTGCTTAGAGTATTTAACCAAAGTCACAAGATCTTGATTTCTTTGTTCTTAAGCGCGAAGAGACCGAGCTAGCAACAACTCCGTTGAAATTGGATCAATATTGTAGCACAGGGAATCAAATAAAAATGTTCAAATTGCATCAGCTGTAATCAAATTTCCATCACTGAGTCCGTTACTTTTAAAAACCGTTCAACCATTGTCACAATACTGCGCCATCAGTTTCAGATTCGTTAGAGTTGTCACTGGAAAAAACTAGGTTCATTTTTTAAAGAATCACTGTGACGAATTATTAATTTAAATTACGATTTTCATTTTTTTTTTTATAAACAACTTCTACTACAGCCAAGTGTATGCCGTGCTTAAAACATAATTGGTGTATAAAATCAGACAATGTCCCAAATTTAATCATTACTGCAACAGCGTCAGTGATTTATGCAACAACATCTGAAGAAATAATTTCAAACTCTGAAATTTTCTCATTAACCACACAGTAAAAAATAAATTGAATTTTCAATAGAAATTTTGGTAACTTTATGGCGTAAATTTACACTGAAAAAAATATATTATGTATCGCAAATAATTTTACCAGCTAATACATTAGTCGTGCTTATGTTATTTGGTGGAAATTTTTAAACTTATTTGCTTTGAATAGTTTAATATTTCATATCAAACATTAATTAATTGTGAGGAAAGGAGAAACTATTTAGGAAAATTATTTTAATTATTTAAGACAAATACTTTTCGTTCAATTTAAGTAATAATAACTATCAATACTAGCATCAATCGTTCGTTGTAAATTATTTAAATACTTACCGCAAATTACTATGTTTTTACTAAGAAATAAGAAAATTATCTGCTTTAAATAATGTTAAGGGTAGTTTTGAAATATAAAAGAAATTTTTTTTATATAATTCAGTTTATTTTTCATATTATTTACAAATAGCGTTGTACACCTTTTTATATTAAAATTTTTGAAAATAAGACTGAAATGTGTCGGTTTTTTTAAAAAATCTTAATTGCAAATGTGGATCAAGTGCCTGACAACACAAAATAAATTCATCCTCATAATATTGGTTTGTTACCAGTAAATCTTGTCTATAAGATATTCCTTTAATCTCCATACATGTAATTATTGTAAAATAATCTTCTAAATTTTCCACATTATTTGAGTCTTAAATCTTCTGCAAACAGCGTGATAAATTGATCATGGTGATCCTCAGTTAAATTTTCCAGAAATCGATTTGTATTCTTATTTGACTTTCTTGTAATCAAGATTTATAAAATGTCTCTTAAGTCAAATATATAAATTCCAATGTCGTTTATTTGGTGGTACCATATCTCCAACTAAGCAGTTAAGATGAAATACATTTCAGAAGCTGAATATCGTAACTTTGTGCCAAGCGGATTTATACAGAAGCTCCCGAATACTCTATAAATGATATAAAAACTCATTAAAAACATAATATTGAAACATTTTTATGCTAAAAGTATACATTTTTGATAACCTTAAGTTTTGTTATTTATTATAAAACAACTCTACGCTAAAAATTATAATAAACTAAAACTGAGACTAAAATTATACTATTGTATATTTATATAAAATTTTAAACTTACCAACAATAACATTTATCACTTTAAATAGTAAACACTAAAAAATTTAACCACTTTTGGACTAGTTTTTATTTTTACTTAATATATCACATTAACCAAGCGACGCGTCTTAAACACGAATGAAGCTAAATCATGTGGTTTTACCGTAATATTTTTTCAAATATATATATTAATTCGGGTAAATATTAATTTTGTTTCACCAATTCTAAATGTTGGCGGTCAACACTTAATATGTTTTGTATTTTTCATAAATATTACTCTTATTTCTGAGAAACAATTATATCATTTACGTTTATTATTAAAATACGAAATCATAAGTGTTTCATATAAACGCTTTTAATGTTTTTAAAAAATATTTAAACACTTCTCCATAATATTAAAATTTTAAACTATCTATTTTAAAGAATTTTTTAAGGGTAATGTTTCCGGGTAACTATTAACTGTTGATTTTAACACTAAATATTTCATACAAACTTTATTTATTTTTTCTAAACAGTGGAATAGTTATAGTAAATATTCATCATAAATTCATTTTTTTCAGTGTAAAAATTGTCTATAATAAAGCAAGATAATATTATTTTTACACACATTCTTATGTATAATATATTATTCTTGTAATATTCAACAGGACTTTAAAATTGGAAGATATTTATAGTAAAATTATAAACCGTTTCTATTATTATTCCTTTTTTTTTTAAATTTGAGAGAAATTAATGTAACCAAGAACTATTGCATGTAAAATTTTGTGAATTCCGTAAATTTACAAACCAAAACCACAATAAATTGATTTTATTCGTCGCGATATACTTTGCTAGTCTATTACAACGTTATTATATATAAATTATTATTATCTAAGCCATCGTCTGACTTTTCTGATATCTCAAGGGCCTAGAATAATAATCGTGGTCGGAGTGAAATGTCTGAATCACTGTTTTCTAGGTTTAGCTGGGCATTGTGGAAGCCTTATGCCTACCATATGCACATTAGTATTTTCATGCAAAATCTCTTTTTAGGTTTTGATTTATTAAAATTACGCAATAGTTCAGGTAAAATTGTACATTTTGTTATGTTCAAATTTTAGAAATTTATAATATTACAGGGGTTTTATGCTAAATTACATTCTTTTAACCATTAATCTGCAAACTTCCTGCAAAATTATAAGTTTTGTTATTTAAACATTACATGATTTTGCTAGCAAATTTATGACTTATACTATTTATATTTAATAATTATTTTTTATTTGTATGCGAATGTAATTTTACGTGATAAAGCTTGGCAATTTTGCCCACAAGTAAATTCACGTAATTTTCAACCGAAATTTTTTACTGTGCAGGTCAATTGTTACTTCAGCTGTACAGCTTCCATGAATTTTAACCAGTCCAAGATTTATAAATATCTTATTGAAAAGACATTCAAATATCTTCGATTGCGTAGACTTGTCCATTCATCAAATGTAAGACTGAATTTTCCACTCTTTTCCTTATGTGATTTTATTTTGGCAATTACTTTATTTTTTGCCACAACACAATTTTTTCGGGAAATAATTTTAATCTTCTCGGGAAACGGGAAATCTAAAACATCGAAAGTTCCCGGGAATTCTCGGGTGGGAAATCTCGGGAAGAACCCTTTATTTGTACAAGACTGCGAAACGGACACTTCTTACTGCTTTATGTAGGATGATACAACACTACAACAGCAAACCAGAAAGGAATTGTAATTGAGTTTTTAAACAACTGTTGCATTTGTCCAGTGTACATTTCGCTTATTCCTATTTGTGGGAATGCCTATATGGTTTGTAATATCAATCAATAAAATTAATTAAGTATTTTACAATTTTTAAAAAGCCATTTCAATGGAAAAGGGTGAACTTTTGACGTAAATCCATTTCCCTGGAAAACTGTATGCTGGCTATGGTAGGAATAAAATGAAAAATGGCAAATAAACGAAAATGTCATGAAATTTGGTGAAGCCTCTAGTCTTTTAAGGGTTAGGAAAAAAAAAATAATCAGAGTCTCTAAGCTCGAATCGGAATTCAGACTTTCATAAATTAATGTGTACAATGAACTAATATAAAAAAATCGTTTAAGCTAGAATCTGTAAATTTCAAACCATCATGACGACAATACTCACATTCCAATTATATTCTCACGTTCTCGAATATATTCGCACGAATTGCGATACAAAAACCAATTTAATTAAATTTTTTATTAAATTTTTTCTTACAATTGATTTTTTTCTTTTCTCTTTTTATTATGAAATATATCAACACTATAATATCTGTACAGGTAATTTGATTTTTTATTTTAATTATAATATTTAAATATTCTAAATTAAAAAAAAAAAAAATAAAAATATTTCTTATTGAAAATTATAATTCACAAAATTAAAAAAAACATTCTGATTTTATTAAATAATTAATTAATTAATGTTATTTAATCTTATTATATATTACTTAATTATAATTATTTACTTTATTAAATTCATAAAAATATTTTTTTTAGTTTTTTTATTTATTTTTATATATTTAATATTTATTGTTAATTAAATAGTTTTTATATTGTATTTATATATCCTATTTAAATATTTGTTTAATTTATTTATTTTTAGTTTTAATTAAATTAGATTCTTTAAAATTAATCAATTATATTCAATATTTTATCAATAATTAGTTAATTCATTTTTGTGTTTACAATATATAAGTAATTTTATTTAGGTATTGTTGTGTTTTATATAATAAATAATAAATATTGAATTAAATAAAACATTTAATAATTCACATTGATTGCTTTATACAAAACATTAAAAAATTATGTGTCGAAATTTATTAAAATTATAAACGAAATATTTTTAAGGCGATTATATATTATGTATTATGTGTCTGTTTGGTACACAAAAGCTCCGGTGAAATCATATATTATATTATTACGATGGATAGTGTGCTTTTTGGTGTATAAAAAGCTCATGAATATTTTTGAAACATAAAACAGAAATTTTTAATTTATATTAAACTATATCGGTATGTAGTACAATTTATACGTTGTGTTAATTTATTTATTATAATTTATATTTTATATTCAGTCTTTAATTTTGGGTTGTATTTAAATTAAATAAAAAAAATTCTTAAGCAAAAGTTGAATGACAAATAAAATATCAAATCAAAAGTTAAATTGGCGCCCGCACCAATCTATTTTATGTACGATATCGAACTTCACATATACTTGTCACAAAAGCTCTTGTTACGGAAATGTATTTGTTTTTCATTAAACTTCAATTAAGATTTTGTCTATTGAATTAATTTTTTTTTATTATATTCGTTTATAATTATTATTCATGAGTTATTTTAATAATACATTTTTGTTATTATTTTTTTGTTTGTTTATTGTTGTTATTGTGAAAATGAAAATGGTTTGAATAAAATTGAAACAGAAATTTACATTTTATTATCATTTTCTATTTTACTGTGCATGGGCTTATAGTGACCAGATTTTCAGAATAACCGCCTAACCTTTTATTTGTCAACATCATACCTAGATGCGGGTGTTCTAGACGACGTGGTTATTAATTTAAGCAATATAACAAGTTATAATTTAAGTTACGGTTCGCACCGAGACTTCACCGAAATCTGGTCACCTGTCTATACACAATAATATATTTATTTATTATTGTTGATTTTTCATTTGTTTTATTTATTTTCCATCAAATAAAGTGATGAAAATATTTTATTTATAGATTGTTAATTGCTTAATTAATTTATACAATTTAATGTTTTTATTTAATTTCAAATCTTACAAACTATTTACAACTTTAAAAAAATATTTTATTTATTTATTTATAAATTAATGATTAATTTTTTTTTAAACTTAAAGCTTACATACAAGAAATTAAAAATTTTCTTTTTTTAATAATTTCTATATTTCAAACACTTTGTTCATTACAATGCGACACCGTCCTCTATATTTTGTAACAGTTCATACGGTTTTAATACATAATTACTATTATTATTATTACTATTACTATTGTTTTTCATTTCACTATTCACAAGCTTATTTTTATTATTACTATGATTATCACTATCCGAGGGTTTATGTCACATATCGGACCCTTCTTGACTATCGCCCACATAGCCCTCGTCCGGACTATCGGCTAGTGGGCCAGATAAATGCCTCGTCTTGATCTCATCGTCATTTTCGTCTTCCTGCTGTTCGAGAATTGTGTCCTTATCCGGATCGGATGTCTGAGCGCCAACACAACGTTTCGTTATCGTATTTGTACTTGTGTTGGCCGAACTTGTAATCGGCGACATCATTGAAGGCGATGGTGCAGCATATCGTATTGGTATTAGTTGGGGATGGTAGCCGGGTAAAAATTGTGGCCACTGCTGTTGCCCCGATGGGCTAGTACAACATTGTGATGTTGGTATTGCGTGTAATATATGGCCTTCGGCTTTGTAGCCCTCGGGTGGCGATGGAAAAGTTGATATATCACTGATCGGATATCCTTCAGCAGTATATCGAAGATCTTGCTGATTATAGTTATCATAAGGCTGGGGTCTCGTCAAAAATTCTGCTTCGCGCGAATATCGGATACCAGGATTCGCCGCCGATAGTATTTTTTTGTGTGGCAGTGTTCGATAAAAATTAACGGGTGCACTCTGCGTGGCCGGCGTATACATGGCTGGCATCATTGGCATTTTTGGCAGTCCATAGTCGACTGGATAACCATCTGCACCTAAAAAGCATCCCGGATTTAAATGCACATCGACTTGATGCTGATACATATCACGTGTCATGCCGCGAGGTAACGAAGTCATTGTTGAAAATCGTGGCATTTGCCTAATCATCGGTGCTTTTGGATCATAATTCGATTCACTTGCCGCATGTACACTTTCCTGTAAACTACTCGGTCCACTGGACCCTTTGTCTGTACCATCGTCCGTATCGTTACGCAATCGACTCTTATTTACACTTTCTGCATCATTTATTAAATCCGGATTCTGTTCTTGATAATTTCGCGCCGAATTCGGACTTATATATTGATCCGAACTAATCACATTCCCATTCTCGTTGAGATTAACATTGACCGATGTACTTGTCACGTACATCATCATATCCTGTCCATTATTTCGATCCCCTATTGTTATACTACCATTATTTTTGTGTATTGTTATCGGTTCGGTTGCATCTGTTCCAAGGCTCGAACATTTGATTTGACTATTTTGGTATTGTAGTGCAACATCTTTACTACTATCTTTCTTCTTTTTTCGTTTCGTACGCTTGCGGCATTTAATAATCAGTATACAGCACACAATTGTAAATAGCAGGCCAACGCATCCGGCGCACGCCGATACGATTATGAAAAATTCGTATGGGAATTTTACCTGTTCGACGACAGGTTCTTCTTTTACAATCACCCGTATGGTGTAGTTGGCTTGAGTGCGCCCAGCTGGATTTTCAGCTACACAAGCAAATGTGCCGTTATCTTCGGCATTCGAATTAAATATAAATAATTCGCTGCGTTTATCTTCCATGCCCTCTTCTACATAGTACCACAAGTGTAGATTTGGTGTTAGCATCGAGTCGTTTTGAAGTATATGTCCTTGAAACCACCATGATATTGTGGCCTCAGGAATCGCTGTTATCTTACATAATAATGATATATTACGACCTTCTGCGACTTCTAGATATAAAGTAGTCGGTGTGATTATCGGAAGGCATGCTAAATCATCGACGGGTATCGATTTAATTGACTGCCCATGAAATTTTTCGGGTGTAAAACATTTCGGTTCTTGTATCTGTGGTATATTGTAGGTATTTAACCAAGCGTTAACGTCCAGCAGTTTACAATCACAAGCCCATCGATTGCCTTGTAAATTTATACCATGTAAATTTTCTGGCAGTACATGATTTCCTTTTATCGTTGATATTCGATTACCATCAAGTCGTAACCATTCAAGATTGTCCATACCTATAAACGCTTCATCTTCTATTCGTTCGATTTGACAATTGCTTAATTCAAGTGTCGTTAAAAATGATAAATGTTTAAAAGCTGACGTTTTTATATCCCGAATTGGATTACCGTTTAGCGAAAGTCGCATTAGTGACGAATAATCCTGAAACGATTCGGTCGGTATCGTTGTCAGCATATTATCCGATAAGTCGAGTTCGACTAAATTTGTTAGGCCCTTAAACGCACGATCGTGAATTCGCATAATTTGATTGCGCGAAAAATAGATTTTTTGTAAATTAATTAAATCCATCTTCAAAAATCGCTCGTTCGATATAATTTGTAAACTATTCCCGCTAAAATTTAACACTTGTGTACCCGGATCCATACCAATCGGCAACGAATTAAGTTGTTTACCACCACACTCGACCGTCTGTTTGCCACCCTTCCATTTGCATATGCACACGTCGGAGGGACATCCAAATACGAACGTCGTCAACATTTTTAAGACTATCGTTAAAACAGGAATCCACTTCATCTTTTACAAATTTACTATCTTACTATCAAATATAATTAATATTAATAAAATGTTTTTGTATTATGGATTTTTTCTAACACAGGTTATGTCGTCACATTTATCAATTTAAATACAGTGAGATATGTAAGAAATTATTAATTTTCTAATTAATTCCGTTAATATTGTTTTAGTTAATGTTAATTCATTTTCTTCCATTATTCTAGGTTTGTAATTTATAATTTAATTATTTGTAAAAAATTAAATATATTTTGTTTAGTTACTGGTGTACCGCGCTATCGTTGAAAATATTTCAAAGATTTTCCTATTCATCGTTGTTACTGTATAGTGGTGGTGCTTGTGGGCGCGGGTATTATACTTATTATTATTACAGTAGTTCCGTCGTCTTAAGAATTGCAGATGTTTTATTTTATTTAGAGCAAAAAAGAACAAAAAAATTAATTTTCTTTATTAAATTTAAAATGGAATAAAAATAATTTTATTTCCAACCATTGCACTTTATGTATACGAAAGCAAGCAAGTGCAAGCAAAAAATAAAATATTTTTTTTTATGTTATGGCTCTTGTTGTTGTTTATGTAATTCTTAATTCATTTGAGTTGTTGTTGATGTTGCTGTGGATCACTTCCTAGATATGCTGCCGCTGCACTTTATTACATTCGCTTGTTTAAAACCAAACAGAAATACAAGGAAATAAATTCCCAGGTGTTTACTTTTCCGAAAACAAGTTTTTTTTTATAAAAGTTTGCGTTGTTCGGGAAATTCAACCTGAAATGAAGAGAAAATAAGAAAATTTATTAAATGATTTTTCCTTGTTCGTTTGATTCGTAAAAATATTTTTTTATATAAGATTACATTTTTTTTTAAATTTATATTTATTGAGTTCAAAGATTAAATCGGTTGATGTTTCAGCAAACAATAGTGTGGGAAAAAGCTTATGGTGGAAATATTTATAATACTGCATTTTTACAATGGAAGCTTATACAATATTGCAACCAAACAAAGTTTTTCATTTCAGCAATCAAAATGCAGTACTATGATATCCCCATCTCGAAAGCGCAGTTTAAAATATTTTGAAAGCTTTTATTAATTTTACGGTTCTTAAGTTTGGTCTCGGATGTCTAGAATATATTAGAAAACTTTAAGTTCCGATTGCAAGTTTTCCAAAAGTTATTCAAGCAATACGATAGATTGCGATGTTTAGGTCCCAGCGTTGAATGATTCAATCATGATGCGCCATGATGCTGTTTTGGGGACCTGAGTTAAATTTCCATAGTTTCTCTTTTTTTTTGAATAAATTTTGTATATTGCCAAAATGTATGAACAATTTTGAATTGCCTAGTTAACACATATAATGAAGATCAAGGTGTAGCTGCCAACAATGAACAATGTGCACGAAAAGTGAGATGAAGGTGAACAAAATACTTGAAAGGTATAAGAGCGATTCATAGGAATTGTTATGTTATGTTATTACGGCTGCTAACGCACACTTAGACCGGCGTTTGGTCTGTTGTGATACCACTTTTTATGTGCGGCTATGGGTCCGAAAGGCTATATGTCAGCCTATAGTACTGACATGAACGATGGGACTGCCCATGGATTCTTAATTCTTCTGGGGATCTAGATGTGTTCATTCACACCACCGGTCGCACTGCCCCAACGATCGATGGTGAAAAATCCTTTTTTGCATCTGGCCCCAAATCGAGATTTGAACCCGGTACCTGCCGCTCCAACTGCTGCAGCTTTAACCACTGCACCATCTGGGCGGTTGGTTCATAGGAAAGATAAACTCAAACTAAAAATATGTATTTCAGTCGAGAAATATAGTGGGTTAATACGCCTAAAATTACATCCAACGTATGCCATTGGAATATATTTAAACATCATTCGTCATTAGACAGTTTGGAAATTTTTTATTAAAAACTCAAATGCGACGTGAATTCTGATAGTTAATTAATTTGATACCATCGATTCCAATCGCAACAACAAATTCTTTTTGATGAACCGGCAGAAAAGAGTTTTTGGTTTGAGCATAAAAAAACAACGAGCTTTCAACTCACTTTTATTTCATCAACTCACTTATTATTTTACCTATATTTCCAATGAAACCCTATATATTCAACAAGAGATCACTGTATAGAGCTGGTAATTGCGTAACCCTGACCTGCAATGATTTAATTTACAATACCAGTATGAAGGTGACATGTCTCCAACTAACACTAATTTATAAGGTAGAATGCCAAACGAAAATTGCAAAGAAAATATTTGTTCTCAACTTCATGACAGATGTAGTGTATAATTTAATCGAAAACTTTTATACACATGTTGAGCAGCCCTGTGGGATATGAACTATTTGTGAAAAATAAAAACTGTAACGAATACATTGATTCACAAAATGCTAAGAAATCAGATAGTCAAAATTTGACCACTAGAAGAGTAGGTATTACCTCACAATCGGATGACCTCATAAACGACAGAAGGAAACCAAAAATAAGTGAAATCATCGAACAGATCGTACTCGAAGAGCAACAAAACAGGGTCTAGAGAATGAAAAATTGTTTAAGACTAGCATCGTACTGGGAATTTTACTCTAATGTTTTAATCGGCAATACCTACAATAGAGTTTATGCTGACCAAAACGAAAATACTGATAATTAATTGGTTACTAAAAGCTTATGAAAGGAACAACAAGGCGGCAGAGGAAATATTTTAAGTTAAGCTGCCCAGTAGATATTATTATATACAGAATTTAGATCATATAGAATAATTGAAATGTTGGGCTGAAATTTATACCAGGTGCGTTACACATGTCACTTCAACTATGGAACTCAATCTCATTCATATGACTACCGTTGTTGGAATGTTGGTGTAAACTTACCATAAATCTATAAAACCGAGTCGGCCATTCGACCGGAGTATTTCTCGGTTCCCGAACTTCCTATTTAATAGATCAACTATTTGACGAGCTTTGTAACATGTGGCACCATTTTGTTGGAATCGTATATCACTGATGTCCATCTCACTTTGGCAAAAATAGTCTTCCAACATTAAAAGAAAACGAGCTACATTGGCCGTAAACGGAAATAATATGATCTAATAACACTTTCAGCATGAAATCAACATCACACAGTCAGTTTTTGTGGTTCTAATGGATTCTTTGAAGCACATTAAGGTTTTTGGTGTCTAAAAACGGATATACATATTTTGCTTACTGGAAAAGCCAAATTTTCATATTATGCTTACTGCAGAAGCCAAAACTAATTTGAGCGCCGAAGACGATTTTTCCAAGAAATTGAGGGTTTTCATTTATCTCAAGCAGAGCGTAATCGAAGAGAAATGATTCTCCAAACGGTGTGGCACTAGCACAGGAACATTCAATAGTGTATATTTTGACTCGAATTCATTGACAATAGTAGGCTTGTTTGATGGGGTGACACCGAATCAGAATTGCGATAGTATTTAAAAAATTGTTCATACTCTACTTGTTTGTGAACTTTAAATGAAGTTGTGAGGTTGATATATCACGACAATGTTTAAAAATGGAGCTTAGAAGTGCGAAATTTTGAGAGGCCAAACAGTTTTAGCACTATCAACTTTACCATTTCTCTTCCAGTTTTAACAAAGAGTGACCGTACAAACATACACGAGCAATATCATTTCCAACATTTAATCTCACAAACGAAATCACTTGTATCCATATTAATCTTATATCTATACTTCACATATAATATGCGGTACATAATAATATATCTTAGAATAAAAATTATACCTTAGAATAATACCAACATTCTTTACATTTTTTACATGCTGATATTCATATTTCAAATCATAAACGGTTGCATATCTAACGTTTTCAGTGTGCTTTCAATTCAAGGATGAATGAATTTTGCTTCAAGTAACTCATTCTGTCAACCCAATGGTCTAGAACATTTTCAACTGAATGGGATCCTATCTCATCAATTACTACTTTGATTTTATCTTTCAACTCTAGGATAGACTCTGTTAGGTGAGCGTAAAATTTTTAATCCTTAACAACCATCCATAAGAAAATGTACAACAGATTTTCCGGTATAAATACCACCAATATTCGAATACGTTACAAATGATTATATTGCTTTAGCTCCTGTTTTAATTGAACTTATTTATGGGATCTTTATGCAAAATTCTCATGAACTGAGTAAAATATTTAATCCTTGAGCACGATGTTGATGCATGTTCAGACAAATTCTGGGCAACAGGTGCAATGTTCTTGATTATATGCAATGTAAACTCACATGGACCTGTTGGTTCGTTCGATATCAATCCAATTTCAAGAACTCACTCATTGTACACCAACTATTTCGACCCTTAGATGAATCATTATAGTACGTCACAGATTTAGGTCACTTTTTAAATTTGTTTTTCATCTGTCGCGATATGATCGGACAGTTTTCAGTTCGATGTACAGATGGCTGCTATGAAGCATATATCACCCTATACCAGGCTTTTTCTTGGTTGTACGTAACTAGATTTTAGAATTTTCGAATTTACTCTTTAATTAGGAGGCTTTTTAAAATCTAAAGGACCAAATTTTCTATTGAAAGAGTTATAATTTAGCAAGTCTCATTACGCCAATCTTATATTGCTGCCTACTCGAAATTCTTCTAGGTCTTTAAAAGCGTAATTTTTTGTTCGGGGTATTTCACTCTGGATTTTTCTTTGTTTCAGAATTAAGAGTTTGAGAACTACCGAGACGTTTAAATAACAATTTCTTGAATGGTTTGCTAAAATATGACAGCATAATTCGTTTAAAGTTACTTGTAAAGATTTTTCTAATATTGTCCGCTTCCTGTTGCTCATACTATTGTAAATAAGCAAGTTGGGATGTGTGTGCATGGTATTTTGTTTTTGCAGTAATTTAAGAGGATTTATGCATAATGGAAACAATAATTTTTTACACGGTGCTTCCATATGCGTTTTTCCTTCTTAATTCAAATTATAAGCATCAATTAAATAAATAAACAATAACGCACATTTTATTTACTTAAAAAGTCAAAAATTAAGGTTCATTGCTATGTAGATGATTTTTTGAAGTAATTCAGAGTTTTCTCCTAACCTCAGCACAGCTGCTTATCCGAAGAGGTTTCGGTGCATTAAATATTTTTAAGTTAATTTGATCTACTAATGAGCCCAGATTTTTACGCCAGATAAGTTACAATGCTTAAGAGTTTCCCAATTCCTCTTTTGAACATTCAATACTCGTCTGATAAGATAATCAATACGAAAATAAGAATAAACACTGTTAAAATTGCGATCACTGAATCTATAAAAAAGGTCCAAACTTTACTCTTTAAAATGGAGCCTTTTAGTATTTAATACCAAATTACCTTAATACCAACAAGAAGAGGGCTGTGAAGTTTATAACAAAAATAATAACATATAAGTATACTAATCCAATTGGAATGTTTTGAATATTTTATATGTTTAGTAATTACACTGTTAAAATTTATATTAAAGATAGAAATATATACAAAAATGAAAGAGATAGAAAAAAAATGGATTTCATTCTAAATAAAAAATGAAATAGTTAGGCTTAGACAATGAATTAAATTACTAAATAAATTTAAATTACAAAATTTAAATAAATTATGGTCAAATAAACCTTAAAAAAATAAAAATTATTAATTCTGGTCATTATATCTTTTTCCTACTTAACAAACATAAGTACTCGAACTTCATATATATATATATCTGATTTTTCTAAATAGAGAAGAATATACATTTAAAGTCAAGAAGGTATGATAAATTATTAGGTTCGATGAGTGTTTTCTTAATCGGACATTAACAAGACATCCAAGAGATTTTACCAGAACCAGTGTTGTGCACGTAAATTACAATATATTATTTACACCATTATTTACATGTAAATAGTTGTAATTTGTACACAAAAATGTTTACAAAATGAAAAGTAAAAAATGTAAAATATGTAAATATTAGTGACAGCTATGTATTTTATGTTAGTCTATGATACAACCATTGAAATGGCCATCTATTGACAAATTTATTTATTGTATTCTGAAATTTCAATCAATACAAATATTTAAGGTTTGGAGTCTATATTTGCGTTCGAATACATATTTGGATACCTGGTTTATATCGATTGTGAATTGACTAATCCGATCAAGAATTGTCGCTGGGTTGCGAAGTGTTGACTTGGCCCTTAATGGATAAATACGAGATATGGAAAAGTATGGCATGTATGTATTATATAACTCAAAACGATACGTTCATGGTGATGAGTGATAGTTCTCATTATAAATTTATTGATAATCTAGATTATTGTACAAGTACCCTAGCTCAATCACATAGTGTATATGTTAATCCGGACCAAATAATGCAGCGATCTCTCAGATGAGTTTGACAATAGTTATCTAGCATACTCAGTACCTAGCATACCAACGTTTTTATTGTTATTCTTGCAACCTAGAGATGGCTTGGATTGATCTATTGACTTTGGCTACAATTTGTTTTATAATCTATTTATTTATTTATTTATTTATTTATAAATAAGTCTACAAATACGACTTGACATTAAAAATGACGTTATAGTCAGACATATAAAATAATAATAAAAATCAGGAAGAAGCAAAGTGTTGCTTCAATCTTCGTTTAAAGGTTTCCTTGCTAGAAGTAAAATCGAACAGGTGATTTATGTGATTAAAGCTTTTGCACATCATGTTAATCGGTTCATTAGAACCATAGTTGGTTCTATGGACATCAACTTGCAAGAACTCATTTCTTCTTAGATGTCTACTGGGTACTTTAATTTGTAAATTTTCCAGTATTGATTGTGCGTCAATGTGGCCTAATAAAATATTACCAACAAACGAACACTTTAAAAGCTCACGTCTATTTTCCAGAGTTGCTATGTTGTTTGTTTTGCAGCCATCCAGATATGGTGGTAAACGTTGCAGGTTTTCATGGTATGGTAATTCGTAATCATACTCCCAACCGCTTTTCCAAGTTAAGTGACGGATAAACTTTTTCTGAATACCCTCAAGTTTACTGATGTTTGTATCATAAAATGGAGACCAAACAGTAACAGCATATTCCAGTTGCGAACGTACGTATGCGAAATACAGAATCTTAATTGTCTCCAGGTCATAAATGTCTCCCGTCCATCGTTTAATAAAACCCCACATAGAATTAGATTTAGCAACACTTTGTTCTATATGTTTGTTACTGCTCATATTTTCCACGAAAATAACACCGAGGTCTTTGATCTCTGATACTCGCTTTAGTGGCATATTGTTTACTTCGTAATGTTTTAAAACTGGATTTAATTTCCGGTGGAATGATAAAGTCTTACACTTATTGATGTTCAGACTAAGAAGATTTGACTCACACCATATCGCTAAATTGTCAATGTCCTGTTGAAGTTTCTCGGCATCGCTTAAGTTCTCGACAGTTCTATATATTTTGAGGTCATCAGCAAACATTAAAATTTTAGAGTGTAGAATGACTTCAGTTATTGCGTCGATGAAAATGGTAAAAATCCAAGGACCAAGATGAGAACCTTGTGGAAAACCCGATGTAGCTTGAATTGGCTTGGACCTGCTGTTACCAATGTCGATGTATTGGATGCGGTTGCTTAAGTAAGATTTAAACCAAGCCACATAGTTGTTTGAGAATCCAAATGAGTATAAACGTTCTAGTGCTTTACAATGGCTAATGGAGTCAAACGCCTTGGCAAAGTCTGTGTACACCACGTCAACTTGCTTGTGGCTTTCAATAACTTTGATTGTGCTGCTGGTAAATTCAATAAGGTTTGTAGATGTTGATCTCTTAGGCATGAACCCATGTTGGTACGGTGAAACATGTCGAGGCACCACTTCTTTGAAGGAATTATCCTTTTTGATCGCCTTAAAGTGGGGACTTCAACATTGTCCGCAGTTTTCTGTCCAATTGATTTACTATCAGAACATTGGCAACTACACAGTGAGGGTTTCTTTTTTAGTTCCCCGATCTCGTTATTCAGTTCTTCTATTCTGGAACTGGCCAGTTCCATTTTTTGAGAGAATGTTGCCATTTGGTTAGACAATAAGTCCAGCCTCCCTGCCACAGCAATAATGTTTAAGTTGCAGCAGTTATCACAGTACCAACGAAGACATTTATGCGATATTATCGCCTGTGACACTGTCTGTGTTATCGATAAACATTTGGCGTGATACATTTTGGAGCAAATTCCACTGCAACTGACGACCTCATCTCGGTAATCACACACAATATTACACACTTTACAGATATTCATTTTAAGTTATTGTCACTTGATTTAAATAGGTCACTAGGCAAACTAATTGCAGTACAAGGTCACAAACCGCGTTTCTACTTCCGTACACACGATGTCACTTTATAATTAGGTCACTATGCACACTAATTGTATTTAATAATAATTGCGATTTTACTTCCGAATTTCGATAATATACGAAATACATACGTTAACACTTTCAAATATAATATTTATTATTTTACAAAAAACAAGATTGACAAAAAAATTATTTAGTCAGACAGTTAAAATTATAATTAAAATTAAAGAAAACACGTTCGACTTGAACGACTGTTGAAACAAGAATACCAATTAATCGATGTTAATTGGAAATCCGAATGTACGTTAAACTAACTATGGATGGAATATGTTCCTATTTCATGGTTTCTATCTTTCCAATTTGATGAAGGGCTCAAAGCCCTCCCAAATCTTTCGCGCTTCTATTATGGCTGTAGGTCCGAAATACGTAGAGCCATCTACTAATATGGCAAAGCTCCATGCCAGTCTTTAGACCTGATGCGGAATTCTACAGTCTAATAGAGCGTCATAGATGTGTTTAATACAGCTCTGATCATATCAGATGGAATAAAATTCCTTTAGACGCTGCTTTAACAATTGCGCCATTTGGTCATTTTTTACATGTTACAATTGTTTACCTTTTTTTATGTTTATTTACGTATAGTATGTACAATATATATGTTTACGCGTAATTGCACAACTCTGACCAGAACGCCACTATATGCAATTGATTTATACATGTAATGTACCCAATGTGCCACTCCATATTTCCCAACGAAGGGGAACACTAACATTTATTTTGACTTGAATATATCACAAAATGTTAGGTACGATGAGTACCTAACATATACGTAATGTACCCAATATGGAGTGGCACATTAGGTACATTAAGCATGTATAAATCAATTGCATATAGTGGCGTTCTGGGAAAATCTCTTGGATATCTTGTTAATGGCCGATTAAGAAAACACTCATCGAACCCAACATTTTGTCATATGTTCATGTCTTGACGTTTTTTTTCATACAATATTTAGGTTATTAATTTTTTATTTGTTATTTTAATATGGGTTTATAAATTATTTTGTTTTAAATATTTTTGCTTATTATTAGATATAAGTTTTGGTGAATTGTAATATTTTCACTCAAAATTCTTATTAGAAAATATTTACAGTGTATTTACTAACACAAACAAATTTTTTGTTTTTTGGTAAAAACTTCACACCCGTACAAGAAGTGAATATGAGCTTCGTAGGAAAATATGATTTTCTGGTAAAAATTTTATTCAAACTTTTCAGTATTCTAGCTTAATGCATTTTATGGTGATCGAGTGAAAGCTTTTTATTGTGCATCTATATAAAACCACATTAAATGATTGAAAGCACAAAGCTTTTTAACTTTATAGCATTACAGAAAGCTAGTTGTCATATATAAATCAATCACTTTAACAAAAACAGGAATACGTCAATAATTTAAAAAGTAAAATCGCGAAAGAAAACTGCTTGTTTGTTTTAAAGCTCGTTCGGTCAATACAAAAAGTTGTGCTTTTCTATCAATAAAATTTATGGCTCTGGATTAATAAAGTACGATAAAGTTAAAGTGTCATCTATACCTAACATTTATTGGAAAAATGCAGATTCGGAAAATTTTTTGAAAAGCTATAAAGAATATCTGTCCCCAATTTGGTTTTTATCGTCAATTTTTATTATTCCAACTATTAATTAGTTTCATATAAAACCAAAATTGATAGTGATGGTAATAAACTATGTATATGTGTATACAAACTGTAATCGATATTAGATTAGAGATTTAATGTTACCTTTAAATAATAAAAATTTTATAAATCTGGATCTATGTATATACACCGACTATACATATATACATAGGATGTTCTACAGTAAAATATGTTTTTATAAAATGGCTTCTTTGTAAATAGATTGATTTATTACCTAAGGTGTTTTTTTGGTATTGTTCGGTATATAGGTTTATGGTTGGCATAGTGTATTTAACCTACCTATCCAATTCTTTTTTCCGATTTATTGATCATAAATTAATAAATTGCCTACATTTGTTATAGCTATTAAAATCGTTTTTTTTGCCTGGGCCAGATTATAAAAACATGATAAATTGGAGTTGAATACATAGACGACAATCTGAATGTAATATCTTCTTTATATTATACAGTAAATATTCTACTTTTTTTGTGATGCTGGTTTGTGTGGAGAATGAAATGAGCTGAGTGTCAACGTGGGAGTGATGAGTTGTACACATTGTAAATATACTTATATACCTTGGGTATGGCATTAAGGAAGTGGAGTATTATTATCCTCACAATAATTTTTTTTTTGGTTTATTTATAACACAATAAATCCATTCAAATTGGAGCAACATTTTGTGAGTTCAGTGTTAGTCGTCACACTGAGTGGACGTGTTTTTTTTCCGCTCGGTGTTTAATTAAATAAAATAAATTCGTTTGTGTATGTGTGTGTTTGTGGTTTAAATTCGGGAATCTCAGATGAGTATCGTTATTATATTATATTATATTTTATTATATTTAATATTAAATTATATTTTATTATATTATATATTGCATTATATATTTAGGATTTTGTGTTTTGTGTTTATATTATAGTGGATTTGCATATACCGTATTTGTGTGTGTCAGTTTACATCGTGTATATATTGCCAGTAACGGTATTCGTATATACATCAATTTCAATATCACACACACACACACAATTTTTCCGTTGCAAACGATTGAATGCGACGCGTGTGTTTTTGTTTTGTTTCGTTTGACGAGCCAATCCCATAATTCGATCCTAATATATTTCCCTTTCCTCTGGATGATTTTTATATTTTGTTTTATGTATCAAAATTTACATATCAAGGCATACAGTGAGGGGAATTTTTGGAGATTTCGAATTGTAACGCGTTCACTGCATGTGTATGTGTGTATTTTATATAGCACGCTATTTTGTTTTGTTTTCTTCTCTATTCAAATTTCTATTATGTATTAACATTCTGCAACGGTTGCATTAGTCAAATAAATTCTAAATATTTGACTATGTATTTATCCCTTTTGTTTTATATATTTAGCTTATATATAGAACAATACCATTGCAATGCGTATACGGGCAATCAATGCATGTATAGAATAGATCAAAATCTCCTATATAACAAGTCGTCAGAGATTAATACATTAAAAGGTTTCTGCCAGACACGAGGTAGTATTGGCGTATATATATACGCCAAAATAAAATGACGTAATTTTGTATAATATAAAAACTGTGTAAAAACTAACCAACACAAATAACAGTTTGACAGGGGAAATAATGTAAAAAGTACAAAAACTAACGAACACAAATAAAAGTATGGCAGGAGAAATGTATAAAATGTACGATGCAAATCCGAATACGTAAATTTTTTGTCTGATTATCGTGCAAATCGTGCAATGAAAAAAAAAACAAAAAAAAACAACAACAACAATCGAAGAGGAATGAAATTACAATTTACAATAACAAAAATATAAAATATTCAACGGTTTTGACTTGTGCGGTTTAGGTTTGGTGTTATGTCCGCAAAATAATAAATAAAATATTTTTTATACACACATTATTAAGTATTTGTGTTATAATTATTGTTTAATTATATTCAGATAAATACAAATTTCGTTACCTAAAATAAAATATTGCATAATCAAATAACGTGCTTCTGCCTTTACCTACTCTAAATAACTAAATGCAAATAAACAAAACAAAGTTTGTAGAACAACCATTTATTAGTGTGTGTTTCGTGATTTGAAATTGATTTTGACGAAAGCAAACGAGCAAAATTATTTTTTATTTTATTTTCTTAAATTTACATTGGATTGTTGTTGTAACTAACATTATGAAATGTCTGGCAAATCTATTATGGTATTTGTGATTTAAAAAGTTTGGGCGGCTTTTAGTGAAGGGGGTTTTGAATAGATACATACAGGTTTGATCTTGTTTAAATTTGTGTACATATAATCAATGCGTTAATATAAAATATCAATGCATACAGTGTTGGTTAGATGATTTTGTTTGTTTTGTTTTATATTTTGTGCAGGTGTTCACTTGCACGTGAAAAAGAACAAAACATTTTAAAAATATATATTTATACATAAATATCGGTACATACAGCAAACCTTTTATATCGATGGATTTACTATTCAAAAGTTTTGAAAATGATGTTTTCGTATCCTATATCAAATTAAGACTATATCTATAAGAGTATTGAGGTTTTAATGTAATGCCATGTATATTAATGGTAGAATTGACTGAAGATTGTTTTAATACGATCACTACCACTATATGATCATTATATTGACGATAATATATACGATCAGTAAATATCCTATTTGTTGGCGAGATTTGAATTGGCTAAAATGTTGAAGTTCGATTTAGCAGATGCTTATTCATATATTAGGAAAGTGGTGTTTTAAAGGAACGGTTAATATTCCTCTTGATTTGATTTTGTCAATAAAGTCCACAATTTTGCTCTTGCGTAAGTACTTGACATACCTTCATATACTATGGTATGTTGTACTCTTAAATAACTTTTGTCTTTATTTCTATGGAAAACACTAATTTATTTAAATAATTTTGTTTTCTTTATTCATATAAGTGTAAATGAATAAGATTTCTTGAGTGACATTCTTAACATTGGATGGGGATCACTTGACCGGTGGTATTGACCAGAAAGTTTATTTTACTTTAATAAGCAGCTTCTTTGTGCTGTATAATAATTCTATTACAAACTATTAAACTTTCTGAATCGGACGGCCGCTTTGATGATTTCTTTCATTGAACTGTAGTGTGTTATACAAGAATTCTACTTTTGTGTATTGTGTGATTGTTTGTTGTAAAATCTTAAAACGGACATAAAGATAAAATGTGTGGAACGGAATGATCGATTAGGTTAGCTAATTATGACCGCACTAAACTATTTATTTATTTAAATAGTTTCCCTTACAAACGAATTGACAATGTATTAGATCATCATATTGTATATAGAAATGCTGTCGGGTCATTACGAAAATTTATATTCCCCACGCGTTAGATGGTGATGGATTGGGAATTATAGGGACACATCTTTAAATACAGCATATGATGAGATGACCCAAAGATGTTTTTTAAAATACTCCAGTTTAACTGTTGAGGCGATACGAATACATATGATGAATTTAGAATGGTCCTTACCTATCCAACTAACAATAATAACAAACTCAAATCCAAATGTGAAAATGATTATACTAACAATATATAATAATTTACTAATATGTAGTTAGCAATGACTCTGCTGTGGATTATCACCTTAGTCGTTTCTGTGATTGTTTCCTTTTCCTAAACCTTATATGTTGAGATGCAAGCAGGGACTGGGCCCGCATAATTTTGGAGTAAAAATTCTCAGATATCTATTTGGAGCTCTGCTGAATATACTCCAGGATTATGGTAACAATCTCAGATTCACCGTAACTGGTTGGCTTGTACTCTCCTATCATATCATATCATATCATATCATATCAAATTGGAGCAACATTTTGTTAAGTATGTGCTGTCATCATTTTTTAAATATAAGGGTGGGGTAGGTTGGCGACAATCTATTTAGATACTAACGAACAGTTAATTTAATGTGGCTCAATCCAACAAGACTTTTAATTAATGTGGAAATTAGTAATCTCGATTCACTTGTTACATTCTTAGAAATCAAAATTTTCCTCATTTTGAATGTGGGTTGTTTCTATATTGTTAAAATTTTTTGAGTCAAAAACTACTAGGTTTTCATAACTTATAGGTTAAACTCAAATTCTATTTTTAAGTTCTAGATTTGACAGATAAGATCAGAATTCAAACCAATATGATTATTTGTTTTCTATCGTTGATCTTATAAATAAAAAAAAGTCAATAGGATGTCAATAAATGAAACAGATATCACGAAGCTGTTTCAACAATGTTGCATAAGCGGATAATCGAGCTGATTCTGCATCCAGGGGAATTGCGCCTTCCAAACATTTGAAAATCATGGTTTGGTGGTACGAGCAACTATAGTACTAAGACGTTCCGCACAACTTCTGGTTTTCCACCTCTAATAGTAATTTTCGTTTCAGTGAAACTTTTCTGAATGATCAATTTTTGAAAATGTCTTCGAATTATAAATAACCCGCATTTAAGGGTTATTTTCAGATAACTTGGAAAACTGAAAAGGCAGTTTAGTATAGCAGCGAAATATTGGGATCATATGGCGATCTACTTGAACCTCCTACACTAAAGAAAATGAAAGCAGCAGAGGAGATCTGTATTAAATGGTTACAATATACTGAAAAGAAATTACAGCGGTGTCTCTGGTAAACAGTTGTAAAATTGCGTATTTCTTTTATCATCTCCAACAATAGATTAACACGATTTTTTCGTGTCGAAGGACGTCTAGAGCAACCATCATGCTCGTTTAATAGCAAACACCACATAATTCTACCGAAAAATCATATTTTCACTCATATTTTTCACCTCACAAAGTACCACCATTCAAGCAATCCTTGCTGCTGAGCTTACTACGCCAAAGGCTTTGGATATATATATATATATATATATAGATATATATATATATATATATAATATACATATATATATATAAATAGTATATATATAATAGATATATAATATATATATATATATATATATATAATATATATATATATATATATATATATATATTAATATATATATATATATATATATATATATATATTATATATATATAAATATATAAATAATATACATATATTTATATATTAATATATAGATATATATATATATATATATATATATATATATATATATATATATATATATATATATATATATATATATACATTTATATATATATATATATATATATATATATATATATATATTTATATATATATATATATATATATATATATATATATATATAGTATATATATATATATATATTTATATATATATATATATATATATATATATATATATATATATATACATATATATATATATATATATATTATATATATATATATATATATATATAAATATATATATATATATATAATATATATATATAAATAATATATATATATACGTTGGCCTCACATATTAATTTGATCACTGATAATATGAGTACGCTTTAGTGTATCAAACCCACTGCACCAGCATTTTTTTAATTGGTTAAGCTCTAAATGTAATTCTGGACCTGACCTGAGGCAATAAATTCAGCAGTGCGTCCCAAGGCTTATAGAAGTCTTGGACCATTGGACTAAATGAAATAATTACAACAACGTCCAAAATGGCAAGACATACAAGAAGAACTAGAAATCATTCAACTCGTCATATTTAAATAGATGGTGGTTAGTAGCCTATTTATGGAGCTTTCGGTCAAATTATTCAACTTCATTCGGTAAATGACGGCCCGAACTAGAGTTGTAACCATCAAAACCATAAAAGTAGAACTGATCATGAAGGCCAATTATCAAAATTGCCGTTCATGTTGAAGTTGAAGTTCCTTCATTCTAACTCATCTGTTTGAAATATTTAACAGTCGGTACAATCTACCACACTCTCATAGTGATCAGCTATCAGGTTCAAATCCTGACAAAGACTGGAAACAAAGGAGATTTTTTCAAAACAAAGGGGACGATGGCATCTTATAACGATCGTTGGTGTAAATGAAAACATATACACTGCTTGTTGAAGTGGAGAATTCATGGGTGACGGGTCGGCCCATAAATTCTCCACTTCTACAAATACTAGAGGATGGCATGGAGCTATGGAACGTACAGATGATACCACATAATTCAGACTATGTCCTCGTATAATCTCGTAACGTAGGACATAAATAAGTGAACCGCAAATTAATGTCAAAGGTTATTACTTATTAACCATCAGTACTACTTTGCGTTTACAGCAGTTCGCAAAAAGTTCAAAATATTAAACTAATTTCTCTACATTAAACAATAATATAATCACATTGTTGGGTATCAAGTTCCCAGGAATGGGCTCAAAATTTCTGCCACTCTTCTTGTCAATATAGATGATAGTTCTTTCGGTTAATTTATCCTTCGTACGCCAAATTTTCATTTTCCAACCACATATTGTGAGATGCAAAGTTTCGGAATCATTGAGTTTGTAAATTTTTTTATCATTTTAAAATGGTTTGAATATATCAATCTTGGTCTCACATATCACCCATACAATATCGACTTCACTATTGTCTTTTCATACTGTTTGCCTTTGTACAATGATTCCAACCGTCCGTACAATCTACCATAATCCAATTATATGTATTTCATTCTATTTTGATTTCAGAATACGCTTGAATATAACTAGCGTAGTTGAGTATCCTTAAATTATCTAGGTTTTACTGTACGCTGATGAGAATTTTTTAAACCAAATTTTTGTGATCCATGGTATACTACTTATTTAACTCGTCATGAGAATGATACAGACAGCAGTAATATTCGCACCGACCTGATTGTTCAATGGTTAATGCAGATTGATTCAATGGGAGGTACGGGGTTCGAATCTCGATAAGGACTGGATACCAAAAACCATCCTGCAAATTAAACTAAAAACGGTTTGTTAATTTTCAATACAAACAAAGGTGGCGGATTTCCAGCTCCCCTCAATTAATTTGTGAACCATCTTATAGGTCAAATTACGAATCAATTTGTCTTTCGTTCGCCAAATTTTCATATTCACACGTATCGTAAGATCAGAAACTATGGCCAAAGTTAAACTTTCTACCATCTCAAAACGATTTGAATTTATTATGTATCGAGGTTGGACTTTACCCGTCTCAGTATAGTTTCGCACTGTTCATTATCACTGCTGTACGATGATGCTTAAGCCAGTTGGACGTTATCTATTGGTTTTGCAACTGCAATAACATGACGTAGAGAGGTTGTGTTACATGAAATGTGTTATTTTGACTTGTCATTAACAATGGCATGAAAATTATCTCTATAGATGACTTATGAATTTATGTTACCTGACCAATAGTTCATAATGAATTCTGACATCTTAAACATCTTTCAAGCGTGATAACAATAATTTATGACCGCCCAGGTGACTCAGTGGTTAAAGCTGTGGCAGTTGAAACACAAAGTACCTGGTTCGAATCCTGATGCAAAAGGATTTTTCACCATCTGATTTCAATCGGTGGTGTTAATGAACACATCTATGACCTCCTATTGGAGTCAAGAACTCATGGGCCGACCCCTTCTCCATGTCAGTACTATAGACTAGCATGGAGCTATGCAATGCGAAGATGGTTCTACGAAAATTGGACCTATAGCCGTACGTCCTCGATTTGGTCATTAAGGCGTAAAGTTGGACGTAAATAAGCGAACCGTGAAAGAGCTGGAAGAGCCTTAAGCCCCAGAACAGATTGCAAAGTATAAAATATAAAGAAAAATTAGACCAAAATTTAGCATGTCTGACTGCCTTGTATTGATGAGGTATTGAACACCAGAGTTGTTATTCTATTGCACTGATATCACACCTAAACAGACCAAGTGCAATCATAGACTACCTGTGGTTTTCGAAAGAACATCAAAAAAGTAACGGATGGAACCGATGGTTAAATCAACCAAAAAAATAATATGGTGTATCTAACCTCCATAAAGGT
This sequence comes from Tipula lateralis, assembly GCA_963932295.1. Taxonomy (NCBI): domain Eukaryota; kingdom Metazoa; phylum Arthropoda; class Insecta; order Diptera; family Tipulidae; genus Tipula; species Tipula lateralis. The sequence continues at coordinate 186,706,239 of OZ010736.1, read as the reverse complement.
CACCATTATTTTATTGACATCAGTTATGGACAAAAAATTTGATTTTGAACCATAAAAAATGGATAATAAAAGCTTCTTTGTCTAGCCAGTACAAATATAAGCTTTTGTTCGAAAACAGTTTACCATCAGTAGAAGTAATTGTATATATATTTATGTACAAAGACAAGCTAGTCAAAATACACAATCTCACTGGTGTGCACAGATTGGACCAGCACACATCCAGGTTATCTGCTCCACTTTAAGTCTCATCTGTGATGTGAAAATTCAAGCATTACGTTTGATTTTTTTTTATTAATCCCACATCAAAAATGTCCACCCAACATTTTGTGTCCTTATCAAATTCTGTATACATGTGTACGTAAATAAAATCAAAATGAACAATTTTCTACATACATATACATATATGTACATTATCGACGAAACTAAAACCTAAAAATGTATTATTATTGAACATAAACTACATCTGCAGGGTGAATTGATATTATTTCATTCAGATAAACAAACCACAACTGAAAATGTTTAAAATAAACCGAGATTAGAGAGTGTATATATATATATATATATATATATATATATATATATATATATATATATATATATATATATCAAGTGCCCCGCTCCTCATCCATGTTAAATTAAAAAGGAACGAGCAGCAGCAAGCAAAAAAAAATCAAATTTTCCCGGGCTTAAATTATGTGGTTTTCAGCTCAGTTCAATATCTCTAAATGACATGTCGATTAAATAAAATGCCGTTGAAGTTGATATCAACATAACATAACCACAGTGTATATACCAACAATTTTTTTATTTCTTCCTACAATCTCTCTTATCCCGAAACACAACTTTTCTTTTTCTTTTTCCTTTTCTTTTTTTTTTTTTTTTGATAAAATTATATCAATTTTTCCTTTTACATTTTTTATGCTGCTACTGCTGCCGTAATCTAGATTGTAGAAATAGCTTTGGTGTGCTGCTTGTTACTATACTTATACCGTATACACTCACACATTCACATATTTATATATAGGAAGAAAATACAAAAAATAATGATTGATGTGTTAGATGTTTGGGATTAAGATTTTCCTCATTTCGATTTTTATTTTTCCTCTAGTTTTGCTAAATGAAAATCGATTTGAAAATATTGGAAAAGCGAACAAAATAAAAAAATTCAATTCAATTTTCTAATATGGCAAAATAATGAACTTTTACCATTTTATAAAGCGCGAAGAGTAATAAAGGCGTCGTAGTATATACTCATACTCACACACGTGAAAAATTTTGAACGCGAGAAAATTTTTAAATCAAATTTAATTGTTTAGATAATTTGTTCATGATGATGATGATGATGACGATGTTTGGAAAAATGGAAAATAAAGCTCGTAGATTTTTATAATATATTTGATATACCACAAAGAAAAGTTAATTTCATGCTTAACTTACGAATTTACACAAATAGTGGTTTTGTGTGCTCACGTTAAGATTTTATAATTTTATGTCTAGACCTTTGCCAAATAATGAATTTGTGAATCGCAAACGTAATCGATTCAGATACGAGTATTCAAAAACTGCTCAAGAGTATTTGAGACGTGCTATACGAAAGACGAATTGATGATGTATAAATTTAACTTCACTATGGGTTTGGTTTCGACGTGAATAAAATACATGTTTCATGTACTTTATAAATAGGATCTATCTATTTAGTTACGGATGTTAGTTGAATTTTAAATTTGGCTTGATTCGCATGTTTGCGATTAGTGTAGACATTACAGTATTAGCGAAACACTCAACCAAATTATTTTTTGATACATGTTAGGCGGTTTTCTGATTTTTCGACATTTTTACAATTCGACTTCATCTGTATTAATCTGTTTAAATCACACAGTTAACGAACCGTTATCAAAAGCTAGTATAAAAGCTCTTTTTAGTAAAGCTTATTATACTACCTCTTAGAGCTTTAAGGTTAACTGATTCTTTGTTCATTGAGGAGAGTTGATCACACTTTAATATCCTGGTTCGACTAGCTTGGTTAAACGCTTTTTTTTACATTAAATATAAGAATGATGCTTCAAGCCATGGTTGAATTTCTTATCGTCACAACATATTAGTACATATATTACTGCAGTGTCCGATGAGGTTGTTGGTATTTTGTGACTGACCTGAGCTATTTTCCAAAACACATTGTCTACATAATTCAAACAATTGTTAGCAGTAGAAGAGTTTGCTTGTGTTATATAAACTATATACTGCCACCACACCATCTTCACTCACATTAGTACTAGCTTTTTCGTTGTACTTTATGAAATGACTTCTTTTTCACATTATTGATTTGATCTCCATTACACATCCTCGGTTTCATTTTTATAATCCCCAATATGAATCGTTTTTGCCCTATAACATCTACACACAATAAAATCAATATTATATGTTTTGCCTTAATATAGGAAATAACTAAAATGTCCATTAGAGAGTTTACGGAAACCACCTATCATAAACATTACATAACACACACACACGAGCGTATATAAATTTCGAATGTATATATGTACATATAATGTATTGGAAAAAAATATATCCCTCGTATACCTATATATATATATATATATATATATATATATATATATATATATATATATATATATATATATATATATATATATATATATATATATATATATATATATATATATAGATGTTTCCAATAAATCAGATGCCATAAAGCATTTTTTTCCATTCGTTCTTGGGAAAATGTATAAGGAAAATTTGAAAATGAACGATAAATTTATAGGATAACTTTTAAGAATTGCTCTGTGTGTGTATATATATAAATATAAAGACGGTCCCAAAATGATTTGTTTGTATATAAGTTGGATTTCTTTTTCAGGTGGTTCGGTTAGATTAGAGATTAAAGTGGCTGATTACACACACTCGACCACAAAGTCATCGTGAACCCTCCAAAGAAAATAATTTAAATCACAGCTTTGATAACTTAGGGAAAACATAGTGGGGTACCCTTTATACGAAAGTTCAATATTTGTAAAAAGCAAAGTTTTCAAAACTATGTTAGCCGTAGTTAGATGGAAAATAAATAAAAATTATTATTTCCAGTAGACATATATGTTTGTTTAAATGTAATGCCAAAAAAAATATTTGCCTTAAATTCGTGACGGTTTATGGAATATATGGAAAAATCGATCGTTTGAGGCGCCAAATATCTTAAAATAAAATTATGAGATTTTTGTTGTTTTGTCAAATATTAAGTATATATTCGTTTCAAGATTTTGCCTATTTCTACGCAAAAATATATATGTGATAAGAATATAAATATTGAAATTTGGGACGGTATAAACAAATTTTAGGATTATCGTGTAATCAATATATAGGCGCAAGCCTAAGTGGCTCGCTGCTATTAGTGTTATACACATACGAGTGCGGATACACAAAACTCTTACAATATAATAAGCGTAACATAAAAGCCCAACTTAATTAAATTTTACCCCACTGTACAAACATATTGTAAATATCTCATGAACTCGGCTCGTTGTGATCAAACAAAAAAATTTAAGTAAAAAGTTTATTATTTTCGTTGGTTTAAAATTTATTTAATTTTTCCATTTTCCACGAAATCATCGTGTTTTCCTTCCCATAAATAAATAACGAAATTAATTTTTATTTAGTTTTTCAATTTAATTTAATTTTCCTGTTATGCTTTTCTAATTTTTAGCAAAACACAAATACAGGGCGAAACAAAAAAAGTTTTCCGATTTTCCAAAAAAATACAAAATTTGATCGGAATCCGTGTAGAATAAAACAAAAAATCTTGATTTAATTTTTTATATTTGTTTCGTTATTTTTTATTGTATTTATTTATTGCTATTTGGAATGTATATAATAAATTTATTTATTTATAGAATAAAGTTAAAACATTTATTCAATAAAAATTCATTGAAAGTTGTGCCTCATCTCAAATTTTAAATTTGAAAGTTGGTGATAAAAAGCCACCATATTTGGTCTGTTCGCAGTCAACAAACTTTTCAACGCTCCATAAATAAGGCACGCAATGGTCTTGAGATAATAAACTTGTGGCCATTAGGGTTCAAGCTCTAGAACTACCAAATGACTGCTGATTGAATCAAACCTTCGATATAGTGGTTATAAGACATCATAAGAATTATCGTTCCCGACATCGACTACCATAGGTGTGACCAACTATTATAGGAGTTTTTCTTTTATGTGAAAAAGAAGTGAAGCAAAGTCTTTTTTGGTAAAGAAGTTTTGTGAGTTTACCTCGCTAATAAACATTTCTGGTATTTTGTGCAGGGTTAAGACAATTTACTGCTTAAATTAATTATAGCAGTAGGCTTTCAAAGCTATACAAATCCAGTCAAGTAAAATAACTATACTTAGTTCATTAGTTTACGACAAACATACGACATATTAGACTACATCCATCAGTGAACGACTAACATCAGGACCGTCTAAATCTAGATAGCTCTACTATCTCTATTTAGACGGTTTCTAACTAGCCACAATTTAGATTTGAAGGGTCTAGTTCGAAACCAAAAGCCTAATGAAAAGTTAATACACTTACTAAGGTTCCAGCAGCTCTAATAGGATTAATTTCCAATGCATTGTATTGCCTGATGTGTGACTATAAGATAACCACGAAAATTAGTTTCAAAAAGTTATTTATTGACATACATAAATTCTGATTTTACACAATGGGCAAAGGAATGCATGCAAATATACCATCCGGTATATCCTAATATGGACACTGTATAATTTTTCAGCAGCCGAATGAAATTATAATATCCATTTAAGTCATTTAAGATTTACCAGCTCCTTAAAATTAAAACATTTTCCGCGCTATAACGTAAACAGGCGCACATAGGATGCCTACCATATCTTACTATGGATGATAAGGTAAAATTGATCAGAAGCAAATAGTATAATAAATGTTGATGATAAGCAAATGGTAAAACGATTCCAAAGGCAACTGAAAGCAACACTCCAAGCTCGCATAGCAATATTATTATAATTCCAGAACACAGTTACCAATTTTCATACTGAGCATTTGTAAAAGAAGTTTTATACTGTTCCTCACGCGAAATGGTATGTAAGGCAAGTTGCACGGCTTCTAATAAATTTTTTCTTACCAATACTGGAAACTAACTTAATCTCTCCGATTTTGAAGACAAATATCATGCAAATATCTGCAATTCGATACCAGTCCAAACAAGCAAGCCGAGTTATCCATGTGAATTTTTCCCAAAAATTTGGAGCATTCGAGAAAAGGGCCTCTTGCTTACGTACGAATGATTTTGAAATAAGAAATTACTCTCTTTCAGAAGCATTGTACTCTTAACATGAACGTTACGAATAATAATGTTTCTGGGAGAGATTAAATCCAGCTTACGGTAACAAAACTGAACGAATGCAAATTTGAATAGCATAAAGCCTTCCGTCTGTTTCCAACCGAATGTTCTTTATTTTTAAGGGGTCATATATAGATTCAAAAAATCCAATGACGATTTGTTCAATTAATTTCAATACCGACACAAATGTTTTGAGATTTTGGCAAGTGTCTTAATAGATCGGTTAGTTATTCCAATTTCCTCCTAACCTTCAACACAACAAGTAATATCTCCAGAAAACAGAGACCAAGAGGAAGTTAATTTATTTCTATTATGTATAATTCAGATTTGTTTAAACAAGCCTAGATTCAATAATTGCAAAGTAAGTACGTTTCAAATATATGATAATGGACATTCTTAACGAAAAAAATATCGAATTTTCCAATATCCACAGTAAGGTATATCCAAATATCAAGAAATACCTTTTGTGGCCTCCACAGCATATAAAAATTCTGAGTCAGTAAGATATTAGTTTGAATGTTTTCAATCACTATATGAAATAAATAAGGAAGAATAAAGGACCCAAGAAAGGCACACAAAGCAATATCAATATAGAAACGCCTTCACTATCTTTATTTTCAAGTTGAACAACCTGCTAAGTAAAACAGAAACTGTCGGACGACTAACCCAAAAAACTCGAATGAGACAGTTTCTAAATAGAACACTGTGATCAATCGCTTTTATTCAATCAATTAACAAAATGTATTTTATCAAAAGCTTTATAGAAAAATTTTTGAACTCCAGTAAATCTCCTTTAGTACTTGTAGAGTAATTCCAAAGCCTTGCTGAACTCAACTGAATGAAAATCAATAAATCAGAAATTTAAAAATGTACAACTTAGTGGTTTGAATATTAAGAATATTACCTTTAGACGTGACTGGCAGTTATAAATGAAAATAAGACAACAAATAATGTGAATATAGAATTAACATAAATATATTACAGTAAAGGACTCAACAAAGGCCCACGAAGAACCACAATATCTATAATTTTATCTCCACTTTAACCAGATTGCTTTTGATCAAGACCCTTACACAAATATTTATAACCTTAATTTGAACTTCTTATACAAAAAATTTCTTTCAGGAAAAATTTCGATTTCAGGCGCCGATATCCCTGATCGTTATGTGCCATCAACATTGGTTTTGGATGAAATCCACGTAAAACATTTTACTTATGTGTTAAGGTTCAATTTTCGTATTCATACGTTACGACAGGTCTGCTCAACACTCGCAGTACAACTTCGGCTTATCTGCGCTTTTGCAAGATATTTCGATTTGAAAACAGGATGAAACGGATATAAATTTTACCTAGCTGCAAGATATCCTGTACACTGTTATTATATAAGTATAGTGAGAGATACAAAATACTTGAATACGTGTGTTTACTATTTATCAATTGCACCTTGATCTCGAAAACCAGAGATCAGATATTGAGTTTTGGATTTGTTGATTCCGAGCCCAATGCTAGCTTTATCCTCTCACCTCTGTCATATTCTATGTAATTTTATATGAATAATTATTTCTCGAGATTATGCTACTATATCGAGCTTGGTAAAATTTATTTTATTTGCAGGAAAACCAAGGATTTTGAATTTTTTACTGAACCCAACTGACTATATGATACAAGAAAGATCCTGCATTGTTGAAATATATCACCTTAAATTCAAAAGCCTTGCTGAACTCAACTGAATGAAAATCAATAAATCAGATACACATACCAAGAGAACACCAAGAGAGGAATACCAAGATGAAGCTAATTTATTTCTATTGAGCATAATTCGAATTTGTTTTATCAAGCCTATAGATTCACCAATTACAAACTGAGTTCGTTTCAAATCTGAAAGAATAACCGCAATCATTATAAGTACCATGAATTACAATATGTGCTTTCCACAGCACATTACTATTTACAGTCAGTCCAACTTATTTACAAGTTTACTACTTAGTAGTCTAAGATCCGTTAGTCAACATTGGTTTAGGATCCACGTACAATTTTTGACTTATGCGTTTAGGTTCAATTTTCGTATCCATACGTTACAACGGATCTGCTCAACACTCAGATATTTCGATATTTCGATTTGAAAAGTAGACAAAGAGGATATAAATTTAAACTAGCTGCAAGATATCCTGTGCCACACTTTTATCATATGAGTAGTGGGAGCCACAAAATACTTGAACTACATTCACTCCTTGAAACATGTGTTTACTATCTATCAATTGTAACTTGATCTCGAACACCAGAGATCAGATATTGAGTTTTGGATTTGATGATTCCGAGCCCAATGCAAGCTATATCCTGTGCCATATTCTAAGTGGCAGGAAATCCTAGGGTTTAGAAGTTTTACTCAACCAACTGACAATGATATAAGAAAGCTCCCACACATTTAAATTATCTCACTTTAATTTCGAAAGTGGTATTCAACTGAACTAAACTGGCAAATGATGTTGACAACTATTTTCCTAATACTCAACAAAAACTAGTAAAGAAAATTTCGCTGCTATGTTTATGGTGCAAGATTACAATAAATTAAAAGAAATTTGGAAATATATAACTATTATGCTAACAAATAAATATATTACAACTTCTGTGCGTAAAGCAATGGAAAGTATTTCAACTGTAATTCTAGAAGCAGATGATAATATTAATTTATGGACGAACGATGGCGGAGATACTAATTTAGATCGAACAAAGCATAACTCATTTCCCATATATTTACAAAGCCCTTTCTATAAAGATTTCTTAAAAATTAGTGACGAAAATTCTTCTGAACAAGAATTATCAGGTGATAGTGTGGCTGGTGCAAATAGTTTATATCAACCAAAATTTTTAAGGTTAGCATTAAAAAAGTATATGACAATTGCCCCTTTATGGACGGGGTTAATAAATCAAGGTAATCGGCACAGTAATAGTCACGTAGAGAATTATTTTGCCACAATAAAACGTCGAATTAAAACTTCTTACAGTTTAGGAAAAATACCAGTGAAAGCTGGCAGATTTCTGAAGGAAATTCATTTGAGGAACAAATCTATCTATAAACAAGTATCCTGTAATGTCTCAAAAAATTCAATTAAAGCAAAATTAAGCTTAAGCACCACACAATCGTCTGAATCCTCGATTCTCGATTTACACAACAGTGCATCTACTTGGAAGAGAAAAGGAGTTAATTTAAATCAGACAACTCCGAAACAAAACTCAAGCTTTAATTTAGCTAAACTATCAGAGTTAAACCAGATGTCAGAATTGGATCGAGCTGTTACAAGCATGGAAATTCTGAGCCAAAGATCAAAGGAACATGATAATGAAACGATTACGCCAGTACGTAAAACTAAATCTCTATTACGTAAAAGAATTACTTTTAAGGCGAATAGTTTACCAGTTCTCTTAAACGTTACGAATAGTTGCGATTATTTTATTAATACATGTGCTTTTGATGCATTAGCTCAATCTTTAGCTGCAGCTTTAAGTAGAATAGGGCAGCTTAATATTAAAACCGAAAAACGGCCAGAACAACTACTTCATTATATTCTAGAAAATGAATTACAAATGGTATATAAAATACGAAAAAAAATCTTGATTGATATATTTGGTGAACAGAAAGATTGTACCTGTAACATATTAGATATTGCAAATAAACTACTCGAAAGTTTCTTAAGCCTTACTGTGAAATTAGAATGCACGGAATGCTTGACAGTGTGCATTGAAACTCGAAAGTATCTTTTAGTTGATATGCTTAAGCTAATAGAGTTTGGTTTTACACATTTAAATGATTGTTTGCATAATAGTTATTTAAATTTTAAATGCACGACTTGTGCAAATACAATGACCAACACAATATTAACTTATCATGATATAATAACTATTTACACCGAAAGCGCATATCTCAACCAAAAAAAAAACTAATCTTGCGGATATTCAAGATTCCTTACAATTGAATGAACAAGAATACAAATTGGTCTCTATTGTTAGTTATGTTCCTGGACACTATATCAGCTAAATTACTGTCAATCAAAAGTGGCACAAATATGATGACCTTACTTCATACGTAACTACAATTCGTAATGCACAAATGCATTCAATTGAACCTCATACAATAATTTACGTTCGCCAGACATAAATATAATCAAAAATAATATTCATCAAAACAAAATCATAATTAAATGATAATCAAGTATCTAAACTACCGTCTATGGCTTAAAGGCCGTAAACAGCCCTTACGTGAGACCTTAAGAATCATGTATGCATATTGGTGCACATTGTTGGTGGTCATCCCCACGAATGCTTTCACACAATCGCTTTCATGTCATCCGAAGCATTTAAATTGACCGCGGCGTGATAAGAAACACTCTTAACCTTTAGGCTATAACCGAAGACGATTCGAAGTAAAATGAAGTGAGTCATAACCATATACCGTTTGAGGGAGATATCTCTCAGATCCCTTCATTAAAATTCATAAAATAATGATATTTACATTCGAATATATATGAGAAAATTGTTTTACGGGATGGTAATTTTTTATCATAGATCGCAATGATTTCTTCATAAGCTTCAGAGCTTAGATTTATAGTGAATAATTAGCTGATGTTACATATATGTCGATTGAGAAAAACTGTTTTGACTTCTTTAAAATTTATTTGATATGATATGACATACATTTTTGTATATTTTTTATAATGAGTTTTCTATAAGGTAAATGATAAAACGTGATACTGTAACTGTAAGGACACCTCATAGAGACGGCTTAACATTTTCTTCGTGATAATTTTTTTCCTCCTTTTAGAAATCCAAAAAATTTCGGGATGGATTGAAAATGAATATATAATGTATATTTAGCAAAGAGGGATGAAAGCGGGATGAAAGGTTTTTTCGGGCTAACTTCTTATACATCAAGAAACCTAGGGTTTAGAATTTTTTACTCAACCAATTGACAATGATATAAGAAAGCTCCCACACATTTAAATTATCTCACTTTAATTTCGAAAGTTGTATTCAACTGAACAAAAATCAATAAATCAGACAAACATTATTCTGATTTTAACCGTAACTCGTAATTTATGCTTCGTTCACATTTTTATGTTGAAAACGTATAATTAATGAGTCAATTAAGTATTCAGTTCAGGCTTGAGTAATAATTTTTTAATTTATTAATTATAACATTTGGTGAAAAATACATAATAGTGTTGTATGAATATATGAGAGTATATAATCTAGCAAAATTCAAATAAAATTAAAGTGAAACTGCACACGGGTGTCTTCTATATAAACATGCATTATACATAATATATGTATATTCCGAGAAGGAAATGGAGAGCTTTAACTTGTCATAAAAGGTTTATACTTAATACTTATCTTTTATGAGTTGTTTTGTGGAATATATACACAGAATAAAATCAACAGAATTTTATATATTATACGAGTATATAATATGGATGGCATATATATAGATGTATATAGCTACCAGCTCTTTTACATAACAAATTCAAAATTATATTGCTAAAAGTTATGCAAATTTTGATGAAATTCGCTCGCTATACACCGTATAAAAGTTGTTTTGAATATTTTAAATATACATTTTGTTCTGTATATGCAGAGTACAGAGCTTGGTGTTCTTGTCGGTACCTAACAGAGATTTTTATCTGTCATATATCTTAAAATATCATTAAAAATATATCACACGATAAAAACAGACATATACAGTGACTTGATGTGAACATATATATATATATATATTTATGTGTGTGTATACACCAAGAATTTCCCATTTTTCAGAAAAACACGTTAATTAGGTCACTATATAACATACATCGTACATAAATTATTATTCTGCAAAAACGTTATAATTTTTAATTGCATATACGTACAGCAGCTATACACATATATTATATATGATCGTTTATATTCATGAACTATACACATCATATATGTTGTACGCAAATCCGACATTAACTGTATGATTAATATTTTCCGATTTTCTATATATACGAGTATAAAAATGCGAGAGATAATCTAATGCCGAAAAACTGTTATGTGCTTTCCGCATAAAGTGCTAATGTATACACACGCCACACATATTAAGCAGACATATTAAGCCGACTTGTCTTACGAGTATATACCATACCTTAAAGATATGTTGAGGTTCTTGGTATACGGTTTAGTTTGATCATATATTTATAATATTCGTCTCGTAATAACTTATAATTATTTGTTGTTTTCATAAAAGTTAATCAGTAAAATTATGGCCGGAGGATATTTATTTACGTTATTTTATTGTCCTCAGATCTTTCGTTTGTGTGTTTTTGCCTACTTCTAGCAATTTTGTTCGTATACCCTCGAAGACGTACAGATACATATAATAACATTTTTTTTTTGATTGGATCTTTATGCTCGTATATGTTAAACTGAAGAGATAGTTGGTTGTACTATATGCTGCCGGTACATTTACAACATAATAATGTTAAGTTTATACTCTTTATATGTCTGTGTGTTTCGTGTAAGACGATAACTTTTCGTTTTGTGGCAAAGTAATGATATCCTCAAGCATTTATTCAGCTTTATGATTATTTGTGGTACTTTCCTTCTCCTATATATGTACTCTTAATGGTATAGTTTATTTAATTTCATGATTTATTCTTGCTGAATGTTTTTTTTTTCCTGTGTGTGTACAGGCGCCGCAGAGAATAAGGGAGATGATGGGTAATATTCTGAATATTATGAAAAATTAAACTAACATTAGAGTGGAAAACACTATAAATTTATTTATTTAGTTTCTCATCTTTTATACATACATACCCGAGTAATGGCTATATACGTTACGGATATTTTTGTGTGCCGAAAAACTAAAATAATATAAATTAAATTTAATGGGCTATAATTTTGTTCAGGAAGGCATAATAGATAAATTTATCCAAATATTTTGTTTTTTTTATTATAATTCGGATTATAATTCATCTTGTCAATATTATATCCAAATTTTTTGATATAAGTCACTATAAATCACTGGCGGATGGATATTTAGTGATTTATTAAATTCAATAAAAGGACATAAACAAAATATATATGTACATGATTTTTGGCAAAACAAGCCCTATAATACACACATTGTTGGGATTTTAATACATCGAAAATCGATCGACGTATGTGTCAATATTTACAGGATATACGGTCAAATTTATTATATGCTTCATAAAAAATTACAGCTATACGTTCAACCATACGTAATGGTTTTTTATCGGATCAGTTTCGGTGTCTGCTATGTCAAAGTACATATGATTCAAAATTGAAGTGGTCATTAGGCTCTTAATTTATTAAAACCGTTTGAAAGCTCTTGAAAAATGTGTTAGTTATGAATTTCACAAGCAATACCAAATCTTGTTAATTAGATGAACTTTACTTGGTAAAATTGAGAAAGAATGTTTTACTTTTAACCAACAAAATATTTATAAATGTATAATGAAATAATGAAATAGCAAGTCTTCAAGTTATATATTGTTCAAATCAAAAATTTAAGAATTAAATCTTCAAGTTATTATAGCTGTCTTTCAAGAGGTTGAAATAAAAATGAATGCTTTGAAATGTAAACAATCAAAAAAATCGATCAAAAAAATCGATGGAAATTGTTGAGATATTTGTAGTGATATATGGTGAATCGAGATACCCATGAAGAACGTTACATATCTATGATCTATTTTATCTTGTTTTATAAGTAAGAAATTTAGACCGACCAAATGCCGCGGTGGTTAAAGGCTGATTTCCATTATGAAAAAAAACAGCCAGTGTTTCTTACTGAAAAAACCAAAGGTAGAAAAAAATCAAAAATACTATTAGAGTCGGTTTTTCCTTTTTTCTTTTTTATATAGTAAAACTAAATGGATATATTTTGACAGATGCTTATAACATAACCAATAAATTTAAAAATTGTTTTTGTTATTGAAAAAAAAACAAAACACACTTTGAATCTGAATAATAAATTAAAAAAATAAACTTAGCTTTATTTGAATTATTTCCATAATAAATTCAGAAGAATGACACAAAACGAAATGTTAAAACTATGAATTGGCCATTTTTTTTGTTGGGTTGCTGCTACCGCACGACGGTCCGTTGTGATACCACTCTATTGCGCATTGTATAACCCTATAGTACTGACATGGACAAGGAGATGGTATGGCCCATGGACTCCTAACTCAACAGGGGATCCAGATGTCTGTATTCCCATTACCGATCACACCACCCAAACGATCGATGGTGAAAAATCCCATTTTGCATCCTGCCCCTATCGGGATAACCCGCTATACCTTCCCCAACTACCGTAGCTTTAACCACTACGCCACCTGGGCGGTCAAATGACAGTAAAAAACTACTTTAAAATGCTTCATATTTGAGAATGACTTCACTTTTTAAATATTTCTTCACTGCATACAAACGATTTCTCATCCATATATATTTTTCCTATAAAAACATTTTCAAGTACTGAAAAAAAATACTTCTCTTGAGTAATTTTGTCAGTACTGTTATAATAATTTTTTTCGTAACCATAAAAATTAATTCAGGTCTGAATAAATTTTTTGGACTGGAAATGTTTTTGTCTCTCTCGCACTTTAAGAAAAATTGTATTTTTATCCTACTTTGTTTGGCTATTTTGTCAGTATATTTTTCATAATGGAAGTCAGGCTTAAGGCTGTAGCTTATATCTGTAGGTCCTGGATTTGGGTATGTAAAAGCGTAAAGTAGGATGTTAATAAACGAATCGCGAAGGTGTCGGGAGTGCCTTTAGTCCCACAAAAGAAAATAAATTTAGAAACAGACAGACAGACTAAACTTGGGAGCTTTTTTTATAGACACAATGCAGCGTCAGTAATGAGACTATCTCTTGAAATTAGGCGATTCATCGTTTTATTAACCGAAACATTGACCATGCTTTGGTTATGACGTTAACTGTTGTTGAATGTTATGTTTTCAATGAATGTTACCCGCAGATCTATAACTTCACAAACACGCTGCCGATCGATGCTATTGGTTTTGTAAGTTTGATATTGACATATGTTGCATTTGACATATATTTGCATTTTTGAAATTCTTGTGGAAGGAATAACACCACTTAGTAAGGTTACTTATGTATATTTGAAGTTAGTGTCGAACATTTTGTAATACAATCTACAAATATAAGTACGTTATAATTGTTAAAACCTACTATAACTCAGTTGATGAGAACAGATGTGTGTTAACTGAAACTGCGACCATTACTTATTTCCGACAAAAACATATAAAGAATCGATACCATACGATACGATGGCACGTTTAGAATCAAATGTCTAACTGAAGTCTATGTATGGTATATTGTGAATGTTGATAGTAGTATTGTGGTTTAAAACTATGTTTTTGGACAGATATGTGTCGTGTTTATATAACTTTGGATGTGGAGCATATAATCAGCTCAAAAAATTTAGTATTGGATCCTCTCATTGCATAATCCCGCTGTAACAAGTACTGCCATCTATATTAACCGATTTAGAAATTAGTTGTAACTTTTTGGTACATTCAAATTTTTGTCGTGTACCCCTCAATTTCTAGTTTGCATTAAAAAAAATTCTAAATGTTATTACTGTTGATTTTTTGTCGGATTCATGCCCGCTTTTTATCATTCTACAATATAAGATTCGCGGTTTGCAAACTTAAGAAATACTGTAGGATGACTAATAACAGTAGGATGAATTAAACAATTAGTTTAATTTTAATTGCAACCTGAAATATTTGACTCTTTAATCAAAGTGATATATGGTATATCTATAACCATTCAATATTCAAAATTCATAAAACATTCGAAATACTAGAACCACTTACTAGTTCTAGTCGTTATCAATGAAATTCACTGGAGTGTGTGTGTTGAAAAGTGTTTTTGTCCTGATATACTATTAAAAAGATTATCATATATAGATGTGACGTCAATAAAACTTTTAAGTCACATAAAATTTTGAGTTTTCAATACTAAAAATGAGAAAAGCAATTAGTGCCCGTAAGATTACGAAATGTAGAACAATAAGAAGAAAAAAACTCTAACACCTAGAGTACCACTAGCAAAACTGATCCAAAATGTTAAATATATAACAATAACACAAACATTGCAACAATTTCAAACATTCCATAATATGAATGTGATTAGGATATACCCCAATTTAATATAATAATCGTTTAGTTATCAGAGCTAGATAAGGTTATTACAGTGCGGATAAGGTAATACAATATCATAGTTCTATCGTTGACATCCTCGTATCAATTTCAAAAAAGAAGAAATGATAACCGACGAAGCAAATAACTCTTATTTTAGCCACCGGTTTGGTTTCCACCTCACATTTAAAGATATTGCTTACGTGTTAGATAGAACCATCCACAAAAAGCAAAACCAATTTAATCTAACATTATCTCGCAATGGTATCATAATTTGTTAATCCATTAATATATGGTATTATGGGACAACCATAACCCCAGAAACTATATAACCAAACTTTCTTTGACATCACAAATAGTTACTAAAGTGTTGGTATAAAGGTTTCGATCAGGACACGAGTAAGTTTGATATACTTTTATAATAAACAAAGATCAATGGAGTTTAAGCAAATTTTATTGTCATATTTGGAAGCTAAGCTATCAATATTGTAACCAAGTTGTATAAGATTTAGAAACACAGACAATTTAAATCCAAGATACTGGTATCTGGAACAAATTGTTGTTAAGATATGGGTTACTGATGCAAAATACTGAAAAATGCAGGAAGTGATCTTTTTTTATTTATTTGGTACTAACTCCATGATATAGGGGCCATATGGCCCAGGAAGTGATCTTTGTTGTCAATAAATTTTAATTAACAAAAACTGTATTAAAGTTATACAGTTTTAATATATGTTAGGTCCCATCATAGCCGCATATTACATGTTTTTAATTAGTCCTCTAAACGTTCGATCTAAATGATACTTAAACAAACAATTTAGTTTTCAAATAATGACAATGCTCTTTGCTTATTGAAACGGTTAAGAATCAAACAAAAGAGATATTTACAGGTTTGTATTATTTAATCAGTTATGCATCATGTTTTTTAAGTTCTATTTATTTATTAAGTATATTGAAAACTACACAAACGCTTTAGATGTCAAAATCGACATTGCATAGGTCAGCGAATTCAGCGAGGCAGCGAATTCAAAAGTACTTAGTGTTTTTAAATTTTTAGTTACTACTTTGTTGTTGGATATTGGCAACGCAGTAAATTTATAATCTGACTATATAATAAGTAAAATTGGTCTGTTCCAATTTTTCCAAAATATGTATCTACCAGTCTAGAAGATTTGGTTCTATTTGTAGCACAAATGAATTTCATTTAACAAGCGGAGCTCATCTTACTGATAAATGTGGTCTTGATGATTTATGTATATAGTTTTCTTCTTGTGGGCTATGTTACAGCTATTTCATGTCTATGTTACAACTATTTCATGTTGTCAATCTCAACCTTTATCTAATGGTAATGGTTTTAGAACTGGTACGATTTCACACCTCATACGAGAATATACGAAAATATCTGTGTTTAAAATGACTTAAACGATATTCTTTTAAGTCGTCTCTTAAAATTTATCGTATATATATATATATATATATATATATATATATATATATATATATATATATATATATATATATATATATATATATATATATATATATATATATATATATATATATATACTGTAAAACCGCGATATAACGGATCCCTATGTATCAGACTTTGGATAAAACGGACACATTTTGGGCATATCGGTACAAGAACACTGTGGCATTCAAAGAATCTTGACCGCGGGCTTTTTTGGCCAAAGCAGCTCCAGCATTTAAAAGTGTTAAAAGAAGATATTAAAAACTTCGTTCATTACAAACGTCCAGCAAGTCTCTTCTATCTGTCGAAAGATGAATTTTGTTTTTAGTGACTTAATCTGACGTACGCTCAGGACTTGGAGAGAGAATAATGATCGGTATTCTTATACGAGTCATGGTCTTAAAACACTTAAATCTTTAGTTTAGAGGCCGTAAACGGCCCTTACCGCGTCTCAACTGAGACCTTTACGAATTAATTTTAACGTTTGGTGAACATTGTAGGTGGTCAGCCCAACGAATGTTTTTACACACAAACACGTTTTTTGTCATCCGGTTGCATGTTAATTTTTTGGTTAACGACGGAAATCGAACTCGAGACAACCGCGTGATGAGAAACTTTCTTAACCATTAAGCTATAACTGCCGATATATATATATATATATATATATATATATATATATATATATACATATATATATATATATATATATATATATATATATATATATATATATATATATATATATATATATATATATATGTATATATATATATATATATATATATATATATATATATATATATATATATAATATATATATATATATATATATATATATATATATATATATATATATATATATATATATATATATATATATATATATATATATATATGTATATATATTAAATATATATTTTAAATTGATATAAACTAATAATTTACTCATAATTTTCACATTTTAAACTGGGATGCTGTATCCAACAAATGTTCGATTTGTGTGAAAATGCATATAATACCAACATATTTTTACTAATACAGGGTGGCTGAGACGAGATGTTACTAACTTCATTCTGCTGTCATTTGTGTAGTTGTCATTTTTAGCGCGTCAATTTTTTGACAGATTGAAGTTTGGTTAGTTGTTTATATGTGTTCAATAAATAATTGTTCTTAACTTATATCTTGATAAAAAAATCGTAATGGAATTCACACGTTATAGTGTAACTGCACTGTATTTGGGTGGAAATTCACAAACAGCAATAGTTCGTCAGCTCCAGCATTTGAATGTGAATAAAATGTTTGTGTATCGAACCATAACTCGGTACAACGAAACTGGTAGCATCGCTAAACGCAACAGAGGCGGTCCTAAAAAGACAGCAACACCAAAAGAAATGATACGAAAGGTGAAGAAACGAATCCAACGAAATCCTCGTCAAAGTGCCAATCAATTAGCCGCACGTCTACATGTTTCACGATACAGCATTCAAACCATTTTGAAAAATGAACTACACTTAAAGCCCTACAAGATACAAAAAGTTCAAGATCTTACGGAGGCACAAAAAAAGTTAGGCTTGAAAGAACCCGAGTATTGAAGGTCTTGGCCGAACGTGATGAGATTCCATAAATTGTCTTTTCTGATGAGAAAATTTTCACCATTCAACAGTATGTGAATAAACAAAATGATCGTGTTTGGTTAGAGCACAAGTCCAACGATAATTTGGACACAAGAGTTGCCATGCGCAAGCAATCAACAGCTTATGTTATGGTTTGGGCTGCAGTTACTGCAGATGGACGCACTCCTCTGGTTTTTATCGAACATGAAGTCAAGGTAAACCAAGAGATGTACCGCCAAAAGATCCTAAACGATGCTCTGCTACCTTGGGCACGTAAGCACTTTGGTACGAACCGTTGGACCGTCCAACAGGACTCGGCACCGTCACACAAAGCTCGAGCGACACAGCAATTAATACAAAATTGCATTCCGCGGCTGATTTCATCGAAAGAATGGCCACCATATTCACCAAACTTGAATCCCATAAATTTCTCCATATGGTCCATTTTGGAAAGTAAGGTGTCCACTAAAAAATACGAAAGTGTTGATGCATTGAAGTCAGCTCTTGTTCGAGAATGGAATAAAATTTTCGCAAGCCTACGTACGGTCAGCATGCAATGCTTTCTATGGAAGACTGAATCAAATAATCAGAGCCAAAGGAGGTTATATCGAGCAGTAACATGTTTTTCATAAAATGTAATATGTTTTCAACATATTCCACTAAATTTCAATAAAAAATAATCAAAATTAAAAAAATTACAGCGTTTTCATTTGGTAACACTTGATCTCAGCCACCCTGTATAATCTTGCTGGTAAAAATGTCTTTATAAACATACGGAATCAGATGTTTAATTTGTAAGTTGAGTTAAGATTTCAGTGTATATGAACTTTAATTCATGATTGTGGTCATGGTTTCATAAAATCAACTGCTACGATAATACATGATCAGCATGTATTACCCAGAATATCATATTTAAACGTAAATAGCTAAGAGAAACACATTTTGATCACTTCATTAGGAATTTCAAACTCATTACGGATTATGTGCTATATCTGTACAAATATTCAACACGTTTCTATATTTATAAAGTGAAAATGCAAATTTTCTTTCCCGAATACCTATTTTAAGAATACTCATTTCATTCAGTATATACACATAAGACTATGTATTGTACATACAAATAAAGAAGAACATGGTATTTTTTAACGTTGGAAAAATGAAATTTTAATTTCGTGTTAACACGCATTACAATTATACACATCTCGTCGCTATATATATATCTCCTATTACAACGAGTTCCGGAGTATATCCAAAAGCTCATATACATTTCGTTATGTACGAGTATATATAGTGTATGTGTGTACAAACAAAACCTTGTTGAAAGTCATTAAAATATGTTGGGTGTACGTATGTACATAAGCTAGAGCTCTACCTGAGAAAGACGTGTATATAGAGAAGGGCAGGCAACGTATAAAATTTAATTAAGTGACTTCGAAGTGAGTATCATAATAGACCGTAAATTTCCTACATACTCGTATGTATAAGAAATTATCCCCGTTCGCCATATATATCATCACTAAGGCATGACATAAGTAACATAAAAATTGTATATCGGATCTATAGGGGATGAGAAAGTATAACCGAATATAAATTATGTCTCAAGGGGCCAAAGGGATACACACACACTCCATCCAGGAATAAACAAAAAACAGAGATATAAAATTAAAAATCCAATTTCAATACGAAACGTAAAAAGGATTTCACTCATTTTCCAACCAAATTTTGGAATAAATGTGTGTATTATTATTTAATATATAGAATAAACCCACACACACATACATAAGAAATGACATCTTTGAATGATAAAAATGAAAATTCCGTTTACATTTTATAAAAGAAAGAACACAGGAGCGACGAAAAAAGGTTTTCGGTATATACATACTCGTATATCGCATATACTCGTACAGCACCCACAAAATTGTTAACTCTTAAATAGAAGTTATATTGTTCGGTTGCTGTTTCGCACTGTTATCATCCGAACCGAAATCTTAGATTATTATGTATTATGTTTCTTTAGAAAATTTATATTGGGCGGTTATTTTTAAAACTTAGGTTTATGTATGTGTACGTTGTATAGAGGCAAAAGATAAAAGATTATTTTCGGTGGAATAGAGAACGCCAAAACTGTATAAGATAAAAAGGCGTAATTTTGAGGTTTTTGTTGTTAAATTTTATTTTCGAAAAGATAACACAAAATAACAAAAACAAAAATATGAAAATGTCAAAAATATTTGATGGACCGAAAAGTTTTATTTTCCAAGTTTGGATTTTTTTTGAGGATTGGTGTTGCTAAGCCTAATCTCATTTTGGTATAAAAATAGTAGAAAAAAAATTGGAATGGTTTGTAGAACGTGTTTGGTTCATTTGTAACAATCAAATAAATTTTATTTTATCAAACGGAATAAATTAGGCCTATTAATGTCGGGTACTTCCAAGAATTTTATAGAAAATATTTTCTACTCTTATTGTTGTAGTTTGTACTAACGAAACTGTTTTGTTAATTATAATTATCTTGTTTTTGATCTTTAATTTCTGTTAGTACCAACCAAATGTCATAGTCACCACGCCACAAAGCTTCGATAGTGTGGGTTGCAAAATCGATGTTACAGTTATGGCCTCTCTCTTCTATGTCGCAATACGAGTATTATAGCAAACTGTCATGAGAGATATGATAATTGGATAAAATACAGCGCGAATTAGTTCGAGTGACAAAATTTGTTTTTACAGAAATGACATTTTAAATTACATTTGTTGTGAATAATTAAAATTAGTCAGGGAAATATAATTTTATTTTTAAATTAACAACCACAACTCTTGCCGTCGGTAGTGTGTGCTCTTAATGCCATAATCATGCTCATCTCAGAAATTAAACTTGATTTGTGTATTGGATGATATTTCTATCAGCTACAAGAACAGTACCATACATTTTCTTTAAATTTTATTTCATTTATTCATTTTCATTCAATGTTATGTAATGCAGTAAGGCTATTTCTAGAAACTTCAGTAATTCCATTTTAATATATTGCAAATGGTGTAGATCCAGCATCGATCCAGGGTAGTTTAGAATACTTTTTTTACCAATTCAATTCCACTACAACTATACCATATTGAATTAGAGTCTGGACCAACAATTCCCTTTTCACTGTGTCGCAAGCCCTCTTGAAGTCTAGAAAACTAGTAATAATAACATCTCCATCATCTATTTGAGTTCTTTTACTTGAGTAACATTTGTTACTATCTAAAACATTTAGTAGGCAAAATTGACTGATAATTGACCACACGCACTCAATTTTTTAGTAACAATGTCGAGATTTATTTATTTATCAATCATGTTCATTTGGGAGAGTCACATGAGGAAAACTTCCATTACTAATAACTAAACTTTCAACAAAAGCTCAATATATTTTTCAGTTGACTTTTGTTTACCATCGTTCCATGTATTGATATATTGAAAATCAATTTAAGTATTATCCAGAAGTCTTTCTTATTATGTTTATGATTGAAGATTCAATTTTGGACATATAAAGGATTTGAATCTCGAAGCGATTGTTTATATTTGATTCTCAATATATGATTTTTTCAACTCAGTATAATCTTGCTTCCCATTCTTGACATACATTCACGATGTATTTTATCTATTTCAACTCCTTATATATGATGGCCCTTGGTTTAATCCTCTATCAGTCAATAATTCGTTTAACGATAAAAAATACAAGTCTCAAAAATTTTGCAATTGGCTTCAGATACTAGTGAGTAGTACCTAAGATAATGGATTCTTTTACCTGATTTGATCTAAATTCCCATTACTTGTCTTTTAAACATTACATAGTGGGTTCTAAATACAATGATTAATTTCGAGAGTAAGATGAACCCACTACTCTGTGAAGTTTACACATCCTCATTATTTTTGCCCTCACTATACTTATGGTCCCTATATGATTATCGATAAGTTTAGGCCTAACTCTATTCTTCAGCACATATTGCATTTTTAGCACCTTCGAATATTAACTGATTCTTCAACTCTACTTCTTTCAAATCGTAAGTTAACTTTTACAGTTTTCATCATTTTACGAAAATTCTAAGATCTCTCTCTTAAGATTAACGATCACTTTACTTTTCATTTTCTGTAAGCTCTGTTTTATTGGAAGCTTATATAACATACTTTATTCGTGGCTCAAACTAAAATTTCAGTCGGATCATGTTTATACGATATCTTCCTTTATTTTTTTAAAGTTTTGTGTCTACTTTGATTCTATATTGGAATTGCAACGTTTGGATATCATCTAAGTGTTTCCGCATAATAAAGTGTTATAATATTGCGGATAATTGGTCAATGTGGTTAGTTATTTCAATTACTTACATTACTTACAGTCCCCATATTATTTTGTGCTTTGTTTACCAATTTTGAAATTTAAGTTAAGTATATCCTCACATCATGATTCACTTTTTGTGTGTAGTAATTAAGTAACTTTTTCCCCGTCACTCAAGATTGGTTAGCTCATCGTGACATTCTCTTCCATTCGTACAGTTTCAGACCTAAAAGCAGCCTTGTTGTGAGAAAGTATACAGTTACGATGATCTCTACAGCTCAACCTTTTAACATAAAGTGTCATTTGCCAGATCAGCGTCAACGGAGAGGTAAGATGGGCTGCTTTTCTTCCATATGTGCCATTTGATAATAATCACACGAAATAATTTTCCGAAAACATGCTTCGACACCATATTGTCCTAAGGCATGCGAACAGTTATGTGTTGGCTCACCTCTCTGCATATTTGACTATGCACAGATAGGATTAATTGGTTGTCTCTGTCGCGTAAACGAGCTGATGTTTACGCTGAACATCTGTTCAGTGGTGTGGATTTGCTGCCACTTATTCCAAACATCAGGCAGATCCACATCCACCTTAATATGTAGTTATATTGAGTGTGGTGTGAATAGTTCCTCTCAATATTTTTAACCAGTCTTTGCAGTCTAAAGAGGTTTCACTACGACCCACGGAATGTTTTATGCTACCAAATAAGTGCTACAAACAAGATTATGAGTCTGACAACCAACATGTATATAGAAACCACATGCGTCTGTGTTTAAGTCCTTATGATTTATCAAATGTCTATTTGCACAGAAGTATTATCAAACGTACCTTGGAACGTATTCGTAGGCCAAACTGCCTCTGAATACGTCCAAGGTAGTCTGGATTATTTTCAGTCCTTACCCGAAAATATCCCATCTGGACCAGTAGTTTTAAATTTCAAGAAAGAACCGATGCTCCATCGAATTCTATCTTTTGTCACCAGCTTTTCCACCCTTTTACAATTCTAGAATTCTCAGTTTCGAAAAAATTTATTTTCATCTGAAAATTTAGGACTTTTTCATCTGTACTCGTATGAGGTGAGTTCCATCAAAATACTCTAAAGTTCTGAAAGTGACCTTCATATTACAACAGAAAACTCTCTTGAGGTTAGCGATTGCCGTACGGTAGTCTAGTTCCTCACAGACACTTTTCCATTCCTATGTTTGTTTACTGGATACATTCCTTGTATTATCTTTGCGAAGATTTGTACTAGTCACGGAAGATCCGTTATATCGGTTCTCATGTCTTTGTTGGTAATTTTTTGTGTCTGTTTCTCTGGTCCACCACGCTTTCTCAGTTGTTTTAGGCTTACTTAAATTGGTTTCAGATGCTAGTGAGTAGTAACTAAGATGATGGCTTCTTATACCTGATTTGATATAAATTCCCATAAATTGTCTTTTATGTATTACGTAGTGCAGGTTCCAAATACAATGATTGATTAAGAGAGTAAGATTAACCCACTCCCATTAAAAGCTTACACATCCTCATTATTTTTGCTCTCACTATACTTATGGTCCCTATATGATTATCGATAAGTTTAGGCCTAATTCCAATCTTCAGTACATATTGCATTTTTAGCAACTTCGAATATTAACTCATTCTTCAACTCTATATTTCTTTCAAATAAAATTTTCACTTAGCTTCGCCTCTTCTTAAACTCTTTCTAAGTCACATTGCATTATATGGCATACTTTAATCGTGGCAAACCAAATGAATCTCGGATGAAGACAGTAATTAAGTAACTTTTTCCCCCGTCACTCAAGATTGATTAACCCATTGTAACATTCTCTTTCAGCCGTACAGTTTCAGACCTAAAAGCAGCCTGATTGTGAGAAAGGATGCAGATACGATGATCTCTACAACTCATCCTCTTAGCATAGAGTATCATTAGCCAGATCAGCCGTATTACAGCAGATTGATCCGTAGAGGCAAGATGAGCTATAATTATCGATTATAATATTTCGATAATAATTATCCGAAAACATGCTTGGGCATCGTGTCCGAAGCATTTGGGCAGTTATGTGTCGGCTCACCTCTTTGCATATTTGGCTGTGCCCAGATATGATAAATTGAGTGGCTGGTTACGCTTCACTCCTTCTGATCAAGCTGCAGTAAACTCACAGCCACCGTAAGTGTTGCAGTGGTTGTGTTGTATATAGTTCCCCCCAATACCCAGCGAATCAAGTCTTTGTAGTCTGTTTAGAGATTTTAGTCCAACCCTACACAATGTTCAGGGCATCAAATAAGATTATGAGTCTGATAATCGAAACGTATAACCAGCATCAAAAAATGTTACATCTTTTGTTACATTTCTCTTGTATATGTTTTGACAGGTAATCTTCAGATTAATTCCGATCCACAGAATCTTAGCTACTAAAGAGAGCGGTATCCTAGGACTAGAGTCCTGCCTCTTCTTAAAATAATCATCTCAGATTTTTAGGGTTGAGTGATAGACGCTGATCACTATTCCAGACTAGCAGTAACTTGACTACAAGACACCACAAGAGCGGACAGAACTCGCTTCCTGAGGGCAATTCGTTCTGGCGGTCATCGTAGTTGTATCACTCATACAATAGAAAGCATTATCAAATACACGTTTGATATCCAGAAACGCTCCTAAGGCAAATTTCTTTTTGTTCATCGATTTTTCAATCCGTCCAATGACTTCATGTAATGATATTGGAATTTATTCCAGAGCCACGCTTGCTCTGAAGGTATGTCCAAGATGGTCTAGAATTATTTGAAATCCTGCTCCGGTAATTTCCGTCTGGACCTGGAGCTTTAACTTTCGAGAAAGAACCAATGCCCCATTGGATTCTGTATTTTAATACTATTTTTGCCACCAAGTCTCATTAACCTGGTTTACTCACTATCGAGCAAATTAATTTTTTTTAGACCTACTAGAACTTCCTGGTATGTACTCGTATGAGGTCCATCAAATTTCTCCAGAGTTCCGATTCTTTTTCGAGACAAAACTTTATATTGGCACAAAAAACTCTATTGATATATCTTATACTCGCTTTGTGAAGATTTGTATTATTTACCTGGTTAAGGTCTAGTCTCTAGAGTTCCAAATTTATCGCTGGTTAGAGAGAAGGATGTAGTCAAAGAGAGAGTAACGTTATCTAAGGCTATCCAATATAAAACTTTCCCACTTAGACTCCATGAAGCACGAGTAATATTAATCACTACGTTACTTGAGGATGTCCAAAAGGTAAGTCTATTGCCAACATTTAAGATAACTAGGCTAGATGCAGATAGGTATTCCAGAAATTAAATACCTCCCACCTACGTGGGAGGATGGAGTTCTGAACCATGGAAAGTGAGAGATCACTATAGAACCTCACGTCTAACACTCTGTTCATTTACTTCAACGATGACTGCTGTAAGGTCAAGTTCCTCCCGGTTCTAATTTTAATGATTAATACTTGTTGGTAAATCCGTATTGAGTTGAAAGCCAGAACACCCAGAAGGAATTCATCGATGAAATCCAGGTCGTTTATACAATACGCTCAAATTAAGCCATCACATATTTATTTTTATTATATTATTTTATCAAACCGCACAAAAAAACTGACACGACCATAAGATAACGAGCACAAAATGTTAAATGAACCGCACAAATAATTATGTTCCATGTTGTCTTCCGCTTTTTGTTGGTTTTCCTATATATTGTTGTTATAATTCGTCTGGGAAATTGAACATTAAGATGAAATTTTTTGTTGTGTTGATTTTCAAATTTAAACAATCGTTACTGTGCCTCATGTCATCATGTATGGTATATCGTCTTAAAGCTTATATACGATCATAAGTTGTGTAATAACGGGCATGAATATAAGTATATAAGCAGAACATTTTTTAAATTCGATTTTCTAAAATAAAATTAATAATCCTAAAAGTGTTATGTGGAAAATGGGAAAATAAATTTTCCAAAAAATAAATTTCAAGAAAAGAATAATTGGTTACATTAAAATAAGGGATGAAGAAGGAAACTGTTTACTTAAATAATAAATTGATGTTGTCCCCAAAATAAAAAAAAAAAAAATTATTCTGTGACACAGGGAACAATTGATTTATGTACCGAATTCTGTAGATAGGAGTACAAATAAGAGTAGAAAGTTGTGTGTATACTTTAATCTTTTGAAAAGCTTGAGTGGTGTGCGGATTCTTATTATAGGAATGCTGTTGACGTATATATATATATATATATATATATATATATATATATATATATATATATATATATATATATATATATATATATATATATATATATATGTATATATATATATATATATATATATATATATATATATATATATATATATATATATATATATATATATATATATAATATATATTTGTGGTCTATTTATAAAAAGGCAAAAGTATAAATTAACAATTTTAGAGGAGAGCCAACATTTATTTTGAATTGAATTTTAAAATAGACGATCTTATTTCTTTTTGACGGTTAATGCAATTTTAAATTAGAAATCTTCAAATATTTACGTTATCGTTGAAAAAATAGAACAATTCTCTAAAGTGGCTAGAAAATTTTAGGAAAAACTCTATTACTAATATTTAGTTTTTTGCAACAGAAGGCATTAGTAACTTTTGTTTTTCTAAAACATTTTGTTTTATAATTTTGTACTATTTAACTATCTTACAACTTTCTAGTGTTATTAAAAAACATTCAATCAATTTATTTAAACAAATATAAAAGAAATTTAATTCAATGCAATTACATAGAACAATACAACTAAGTATAGAAGTATAAAAAACTTTAAATAATTTCTTAAATTTAAGTTTCGGGTTCTTCATCGGTCGCACCCCGACCTCTGTTCAATCCCATCCTCTGTTCGTAGATTTAAGTAAAAATCTCTGTATTCTTGAGCTACCATTGCTAATAAATCGATAATATCCTTTCCAATGAACATTTATACAATTTTCCAGAATCCTGAGTATATCGTGACCATTTAACACTCAGCCACTTGAACTTGTTGGCGTCCTAGTCAACGTTTTGCCACATCAATTTTGTTTTGGATGCTTCTGCAAAGTTAAAAAATGATCTTGGTCCATTTCAAAAACTAGAAATGACTTTTTTAGATCTAATAGATCTTAAAAATTGCATCCCATCTCTAAGATGGTGAATGTCAACAGAAGTTTTCTTTTTCTGATTTTCAACTATGGCATGGTCGGTATCACACTCCATATGAGTGTGGCCTACCTGTAAAAATTGGGGTCAATTTGTTCCATATGTGTGTTTTCTTGCATGTATGTTAAAAACATTGTGGTAACAAAACTTTTTATATTTTGGCCACTGCAAAAGTCGCTGTAAAAAACGATTTTATTAACCGAATGTGGCAATGATTTCAAGTGGAAGAATATACAAGAGTCTACTTCATTTTCTCCTCTATTTGCGAAAACTTCATGCCACATGAAATTAAATGTTTGATTGGAAGAACAGTCATGAATCGTTAAATTATATGTCCACATTAGTATTCAAATTCGGTGTAGGTAAACATTTTTGTATGTCAAATGTATATACCTTTAATGAGCTATTTTCGGCTGCTAAGGCTTTATCATTTCGTTTTTCTTGATATGCTGCTTCAGCTGCCTAATGATGAGAACGTTGCTCAGCTTGTAATTAATTTTTCTCGAATCCTTCAGCCACTTTTATTTTCAAATGAAATATTTCACAAATATTACATGTGTCGACACTCGGTTTCTTGAATTTAATATCCATCGATTTGAATACCTCTGTATATTTCCATATTGAAGCAGGACGATCGCACTGTTTTGCGTATAAATCATACATTAATTGTAGATTGAGATCTGCATGAAGATACCGTTTATTAGTATCGCGTGTTGAATAGTGTGACTCGTAAATTGGAAAGCTGTTAATATGATCCTTAATTTCATTTATCACACTCTCCAGAAATTTTATTTTTACAGTTTCGACGGCACGGCTGTAGAGGTTGACATACTCTTGTTGGTTTTGTTACACCTTTTAATGTTACATAGCATTGTCCACTATTTTTTTTGCATTTCTTTTATAGGCGATACTTTTTCGAGTTGTCTGTGAATCTCTTCAGCCATTTCCGCAAGGGAAAAATCGCTATCATCGGGTATGTAATTTGGATCGACGTCATTGTCATCAAAGTTGCCGTCGTCTATACTATTGGAAGAATCAGGCTCCCTAACATTCATCGCTTTACGAGATTCAATGACAATTGGCTGAAGTTGCAATGTATGCGAAGTTGACGGTTCCGTATTTACATTAAATAGTTGAGGAACAAACTGGCATATCTAAAGTACTAGTTGTTGGTTCCGAATTGCTATTCTGCGATGATTGTGAGTCTAAATTCCCATTGAAATGAGCTGTAACTGATTCAAAAGCTGTGGTGGCTGGTAAAGGTAAATCTATTTTATACTCTGTTGCAGCAACCGGAAATGACAATGATGTGCTATGTTCTTTTTGAGTTTAACAATGTGGTATGATTTTACTATTTTTAGAAATGTCATCAGCAATAACAGTTACTCCACTAGGTGGTGCAATATTCGTTTCAGCAATTGCTTCTATGTTGGGAAATACAAAAATAAATAAAACATTTTGTTGTAACAAAGTCAAAATTAGTACCTGTTTCTGAAAATTGACTGCAATTTTGAATCGTCTTTTTTAATATTGCAGAAGCTGTAGAAAACTGTTGGGTCATATGCGTTGAAACCACATTTTGAGCAAGCTCAACCATTTTAAGTCCTCTACTTTTAATTTTTGGCATTTTCGATCACCTTTCCAAAACCACGCATGAATGAAATACAATAAGGTGGACGAAAAGTACAACTCCGGTCTAATAAAAGACGTTATTTCTCTCAGAACTACCAAACAATTATTTTAAATGAACGGGATAAAACGGCACATTTGCACATAAATAAATAACTCACTGACAAAACAAAGTTTTTTAAAGGCTTATTTAACATAAAACTCATTTAAAACAGAAACATAAAGTTTTATAACACCACAACTTGACATAAGACTATTTGTTTTTAATATTAATAATTTTAATAACGGTTTAATTACACTTATTACGTTTTTATGCCCTTTCAAGAATTTCAGTTACCATTTTTGTGGAGTTATGTCTATAGAAAAAAAAATGATTCCCTTTTGTAACACATAATTACAACAAAAAACGGATAACTATAGTAGTTTTTTGCAGAGATTTCATATCCACGGGAAAAAGGAATTGGTAATTACTCGACTTATGCCTTTTGATATATAGACCACAGATATATATATATATATATATATATATATATATATATATATATATATATATATATATATATATATATATATATATATATATATATATATATCTGTGGTCAAAAGGTAAAGTATCTTATCTCGATTTTATGAAATTTTCAGTACAGTCAAAAAACGCTTAAAAAATTCTGTGAAAAAAATACGAATATTTAAGATTATTTCACAAGGTTTTGAATTAGAAGATTTAATGCCTTGTAATAGAAGGGATCCTTACTTATTGATTGGTTTAATTAATGAAAAAATTAATAAAAATACAATTTGGTTACTTTACATTTTTATTTATTTCACAACATCTTATCTTATTTCACATAAGCTATTTTTCTAAATTATTATATAAAAATTTAAATGTAGCTAAATTCGATCTAAGATATATTGAATTATTTAATTGATTAAAATGAAAATAATTAAGATAATATTCCAACTAAAATTCAAACATTTCTTAAAATTATGTCCTTATACTATATTCTTATTTAATTCATTGTTAATTAATTTTTGTTATGATATAAATATTTTGATAATAAAAACAATTAGCTTTCATATTCAGACCCTTCTAATAAGTCCGGATGATCATCTGGTATAGCGTCCGTTTCCAAATGTTTGTAAAAGTTATGGAACTCTTGGCTAATTAATGGTAGCATGTCCAGCAAGTGTTGCTTCTTTTTCTCGCTTATTTTTTGACCGCGGAATCATAACACAATTTTAGGTCGTTGCGTGAAACAGAGCTAATGCTTCGCCGTTGTATATTTAATCTCTTAAAGTTTGATTCTCGGCACAACGTTGTTTTATACTGAATATCACCGAGTTTACGCGTGAATCGCATCCATTTCACTTCTTGCCAGAAAAAGCGCTCACCTATAATATTGCTATTCATAAAATATCTTTTAATTTTTTTAATTAAAAACCATAAACTAACCTTCCATTTTTTCTCCACGTAAACTTTTTTTTTACTAAGCCCGAAAAATTATAAAGATTATTCCTTGTAATTTCTGTTACGTGGTATTTGGATTTTACCGATCTAATAAAATTATACCAATCACGAGGATGGTGAATTGTGGCAGTTGTTTTTTTTTTCTTTCGATCAGTCCGTGAACCGTATCGCACTCCATGTGCGTGTGCCCCGGCACTAAAAATGTATGATCAATAAACTCTAAATTCGGCATCGCTTGAATTAAGATTTGAAACATCGCTGCCAAAAACGAGTTCTTGTTCAGTCCAGCACATGAAT
The DNA here is from genome assembly GCA_963932295.1 of Tipula lateralis. Taxonomy (NCBI): domain Eukaryota; kingdom Metazoa; phylum Arthropoda; class Insecta; order Diptera; family Tipulidae; genus Tipula; species Tipula lateralis. The sequence continues at coordinate 186,674,685 of OZ010736.1, read as the reverse complement.
CGCTATAGAGAACTACATGCGAAACTTCAGGTGGCAAGTTTAAAAGATGTGTAAATAAACAAGAGGCAATTTCATTGCCTCCCCTACGTCCTTCAGCTTCATGCCACATCATATTGTAGGCACTATTTTGTTGAGCATCATGGATCGTTAGGTAGAACGTCTAAAGTTGCCTTTTATAAAAACTAATTGACGTGCGGAAATATGACGTGGGCAAACATTGTTGCAAATCAAAAGTATAAGTTTTTAATTTTTGATTCTCCTTCGCATGTTGTTGGTCTTCTCGTTTGCTTACGTACGCATAGTCCGCTTGTTCCAAATGTTTCGTTTTTTCCATGGTTAAATTTAACTTGTCTTCCTCAATTTCAGAACACTTGATTTGCATTTCCAATAATTCGCATTTGTTGCAAATATCGAGTTGTGGCTTTTTAAATTTTAAATTAAGAGATTTAAGTATTTCTGTGTATTTGGTTATGGAAACAGGATTATCATATTTTTCTGAGTACAGTTTATACATAATGGACATATTTAAGTCAGACTGTAAATACTTTTTCTCGGTATGGCGACGAGTGTAATAACTTGAAAGTCATTACACTCGTCGCCATACTGCGGAAAGCTATTGATATGCTCCAACACCTTGCTTCGTTTATCTTCAGATATTTTATTTGGAGGGACTTTTTGTCCCCAAGAAAACTTTTTTGACATACCTGAATACGGGCAGATTTCACCTCGACAAAGTAATTATACGAATGAATTCGGTTTCTTTGTCCATGTAATTAAAACCTTTTTTGTTTCAGTTTTTTTTGGTAAAATTTGAATCATACCGGAGAGAAATGCTTGGCGAAGATTGTAGTTACTCAAATTCCAATATTCGTTAAATATTATCTGTTGGTCATTGCACGTTTCTTTTTCGGCACATTTTTTTTACATTTTGTAGCTAATGGCTTAACAGTTCTACGCAAAACAAGTTTTCCGGTTTGTGTGTAATATTCTTGTCCTAAATTACGCATTTTGTTTATAATTCGTCTATTGCTCTTTTGTGGTGAAGTTTCTTTCAAATTAGCCTCAAGTTGACTTGCGATTGCATTTAAGCCTACACTCGATTCTATTGACGTTTCGTTTTGAGGGGAAGTTTCTTCCAAATTTGCCTCTATTTGACTTGCTGCAGCATTTAAGCTAACACTCGATGCTATTGACATGTCACTCAGATTTTCTTCATCACTTGGCACATAATGAGGATCAACATCGCTATAGTCGTATGTATCATCTTCGTCGATGTCAAATCCAACGTCAGTAACAGTTACTAAATTTTGACTCGTGTTCTTTCAGTTGAGCTAATTCGTCGTTTTTAAAACCGTCAATATTAGATGGTTCTGCTTCTAAAGTTTCTAATTTCGATTTTAGGCTCTTTTCAGCTGCCTGTTTACTAGAACAAGGTAATAACCTGTCTTTAGGAGCGAAAAAATAGTTTATAGTTATTCTACAACCTTTACTTGACTATTAAATAGTTAAACTTACCAGATGAACTTGCTTCGTCTTTTCTAGAATCAACTTTCTTAGCCCACACCATGGCTACAAATTTCTGACCGCGATTTTTTAAAATATGTAATAGCTTATATTCACATAAAATATTTTATTTGCGTATTTTTCAAATAATAAATTTTAGGTTTGAAATAGGTTATTTTACCTTTTGAATTAATATTTATTTCTTAAATAAGTTATTTGAACTTAGTTAATAACTCTGAATTTATAATACATAAAAATACGGTGATTAGCCGAAAAAATAGCTTATTTTTTAGGGACACTAGTTTTATAAAAATAACAAAAATGTCTTAAGTCGAGATAAGATACTTTACCTTTTCACCACAGATATATATATATATATATATATATATATATATACATATATATATATATATATATATATATATATATATATATATATATATACATATATATATATATATATATATATATATATATATATATATATATATATATATATATATATTCTTTAGATCCTCATAAACTTCTTGAGTTTCTAAATATTATTTATATTTAGACAAAAACATATTTTGCTGTAATACAAGACGATTGTAATGGTTGTTTGTATACAAAAACACTCGATATTCTCGTTAAATTGATGTATAGGATACGTGATGATATTTTGAGCATGAGTCATTGAACACAATACGTAATCCAATCAAGTCAATTCATTTCATGTACATAGGGAGCTTTCTACACCACATATATAAATTATTCATGACTTAAACTAATACTTAAATTAGTTTCTCTGTCACACTCCCATATACATCGAAATCTGTATATAAATATGTATACATATCTATTTAATCAGAGCAATGAACGTTTGCTTTAAAACTATTTACTTAAGTTATATATAAAACATAAATTCATTTTGTTGCTGTCATAAAAACCATAAAAATGGAGAAAAGAAAATTCTGTACACAAGAAAATTCGTTCTTAGATACCATGCAGATAACTGTACATTCATTTTTTTTGTGTGCTCAGGGTGTTCATTTATGAGAGCTTAACGTAGTTTTGTATTATATTCCATCTTATTACTTATCACTTTGAATATATATAATACAATACCGAGTTATGTTGTCTTAATAATTTACTTCCAAAGGTGTACAAGAAGGTTTATCTACTCGTATATAATATATGTACGTAGATTGTCATGTCAGTTTAAATTTTTTTTCTTGTTAAAATTACATTTTTTTGTTATAACTCTTCTAGCTACTCTTCATAATTTTTTTTTGTTATATGATCAAAATCTATTTCAGCGATATGATATGTACTCGTATATATGTACCAACACAATTGTCTTCTTAAAATTTAAATATATGCTTGGGTGAATTTATTCATGTTGTTGTATATAATCCAATTTACTCGCATATATTTACAACTTGGACTTAATGTAATGGATTGAAATACTATTCGAATAGGGGGGTTGTCTTAACACGCTGTTTTTGTAGTAAATTTCTAAGTAGTGAAATAGTTTGTAGCAGAACTATACCATTCCATACAATAGATATAGTGAAATTTTGAAACGTTCTGATTTCCATGAATTGAAACCGATTTTAAGTCACAATTCATTTGAAGTATAAACACAACTATGATCTCCTGGTGGTGTTAATATCTCTCATGGAACGAACTGGATGATGGTCGAAATACATGTTACAACTATGGAATATGCGACTGGTAGAGTGTAGCTGTGTAGAGTGAGAAATTGTTAGTACTACTGTTTCCGGCTATGGCAGAGCAAACGTCAACCTTATTCACATGTATAATTATTATGCTCATTCGAGTGCATTGCTTAAGAGTTGAAAACGTAACTGGATGAAATAGTGAACGACGCACGTATAGCCAAAACCCTGTGCTGATCGATGGTGACTTTAATGTATGGACCATCGAATGGAGGTGCCGTGAGACAAACACCAGATTGCGCATTTTTAAAATCTTATGATGAAGAATGTTGTAATGGGCGAAACATCAAATAACAAACCAACTGAACTCATGAGAAGCGGCAATTCATAGAAAAATAGTTGGACAACCGTAGGAATTCTATTTCCTGGTAGGACTACTAGATTTCGGAAATAAGAAATAAGTGTCTTAAAACCCAAAGAAAATTCCAACGAGGCCGTTATTTGGAAAACGCTGCGATAAACGAATAATGACATTAGATCGGATTTGATGGTTGTCATCAAAATGTGCGAAGAAATCGATCGCGATGTCTAATGTAGACCATACAAATCAATTTAAACGAAACTAATAAGTTATCACGGTACTGTTTCGATGATGTGAAATATCTATTTCGCCACAACCTGAATATTTACTGGAAATATCGGGAAATGTGGGAAATGATGTTCCTCCAGTCACTAAACCTTAGGTCTTAAAGGCACGCTCGAGAGTCAGGACCAACAAAGTTACACGTCCAGATAATGTCCTGAATAAAGCGCTGAAGTTGGCCGTTTGTTTAAATCCAGTTATTTCCTTCGAGAATTGCGGGTGCTTGAAACAAAACAGTTCCCATTAATGATAGGAATTGAAGCTAGTTCACTAACTGAAAGCAGGCAAGCCACCGGGGAAACCATCCTTTTACCGTACAATATGTATGATAGATACGGCAGGAAGTGTACAAGAACTGTACTGACCTGGCAAAACACCAATATGGTTTCAGGTACTGTATCTCAAATTGTGAAGGAGGTCAGATGTTTCAAAAGAAACAGAAACGTAATGAGAATCTAGGTGTTGTCGAAGAGGTGGCTGCTTATAGCTAAGCCTACCTTGTCAAGTAATACCAAGCGGTAGCCCCATGGGGCCGAACAGTAAAGATACCAGAGGTTATAGGGTTTATTCGGCAAAAAACCGATACACTCTTATGATAGATCATTTGTGATGTCAATTGAAGATGCCTTATTCCTCCACGATAAGAGTGTTACTCTGTAGATGTTTGGGTGACTCATATGATAAAATAAGTGTTTCCCAAAGTAAATTGAAAATTGAAAATAAAAATGCTGCACATTTATCATTCAAGCATTCAACAGATTTGACGAACAAGATCTACTGACAATGATACGCAAGGATGTAGTGAGCAGTACGATTAATCCAAAATTTTTGGGAAAACTTTAAAAGTTCGTAAGAATAACTGGACCAATAAAAGAGGTTAGATCGAACTGATACTAACACTATTATATTGTGATATTGGTTCAACTTTACCAAGGACCTGTCAGAGCAGAGGAATTTAGAAGCTCTTTTATTGGTGAGGACCTTACTATATAGGCAACGAAAGACCACTATAAATGTCATCACAGCACTAACAAGAATGTGTTGATCAACTTTATATGAGACAATTTTCTATATCAGATTCCTCGTGTTGTTAGAATAGTTAAAGTAAGTAGATCCTCAACAATTCGCCTAACAAAGCATCAGTAAATGGGGATTATAATGTTCTCAAATCTAGAAATATCTAATTAGAGAGCTTTCACAATTACACACTCGAAACCGTATGGGTCTCTCATAAGAACAACTGTAACTATTGTTGCTGTAGCTCGTAGTGTTCAAAAAAACTCAGGCTTGTCGATTCCCTGTCGATCTTTGGAACTAGAAATTTCACAAACGACATTACACCGTATTTTGTTTAAAGATTTTGCTGAAAGAAAACTCAAGCTGATCGATTCAACTTCAGTGATAAGTCCTTTTTTTCACTTTGGAAGCTACGTAAGCAGAATTATCGTATATAAAGCTGCGTGTTTTAGGGTGACCAGTGCGATTGGACCTTACTTTTTTAAAACTGGGGCTGGTGCAACTGTTACGGTGAATGGATTGCTCATAGCTCGTGATTTATGATTATTTAGGGCCGGAATATATTAATAGGAGATATTGATGTGGGCACTGTTTATTTTTAGCAAGATTGCGCAACGTGCCACACAAGCAACGAATCACAATTTTGCAAGAAAATTTTCTGATCGCGTTATTTCTCGAAAAAGTGGCCACAATTGACCACCGAGATCTTGTGACTTGACATCTTTAGACTTTTCTTTGGAACCATGTGAAAAATAAAGTTTATGCCTATTCTTCACAATCGATTCAGGACACTTAAGATGGAGTTTGTGAAGTTACGATACAGCAACAAATGTGCGAATTGGTCATGGACAATTTCATGAAAAGGATATGGTTCTACCAGTGTAGCCGCCACAGTCATTCGGCTGATATCAATTTCAAATGTTAATAGCATTCGTCAATAACGAATAGAATTCGTTAAACCTCTTATTGAAAAACTTTTAAGTAAAGATTCAAAGCATTGAAAATAAATTCAGACTAAGCTTTCAATCACAAGACGTAAAGTAAGTGATGATAAATCCGAACTTATTTAAGATCGAGTTTAAATTCGGTAACAGAACTGAAAGTGATATAGATAATAGATGCGATAATTACTTTTTCCAATTTGAATCCTTCCTTAGAGCTTAAATTCACATTTATCTCTTAGTTTGCATTCAAAATGCGTTCAGTTAGGTTCAAAATGGATTCAAATCCATTGATTATCTTCTACAACTAATTGATTACATCGCCTTACACATACTTATCTTTTAAATGGCGATATCACTATCTGCCACATTAAGGATATTGGAAATGGTCCGTGCATTGAGATAATAACTATAATCGATATGCGTACCAATGAGAAATGTTTTCAATCTACGTAATAACCTAAACTAAAAATCTATAAATCAACCAAGAAAGTATAAGAAAAAAGCGTAGACCTACCTCAAATTAAATATCATGGAGCTTTTGTATTCTTACGTATACCGATTTGTCTGGGAAGGATGAATATCAAAAAGAATACAAAAAAAATCGAAATACCAAAACCAATAAATTAACTAGCATTAAGCTTCTTCGTTTTTGTATATACAGTTCATATAGCAGACAAATCAATTTCGAATTTATTCTTCCCTCCTTTTGTACATACGAGTATGTAGATATAAAATTTAAATATATTCGATTGCTCGAACATCCAAAACATACATTTAAGAATACTAATTCAGATTCAATGAAGCATAAATAATTAAAAACGAAAAGTCCATTTTATATATCGAAATGAAAAACATTTAATAGGCCACAAAAATACTTTGTGAAATCAATTCTGTTACCCCACCGCCAACCTTCGCTATTTTCGGTGATGTTGTGAAAAAAGCTTTACAAGCTTTGGTGTTTTTGGTATTCGGTTTGTTTGTATGTAATAAAAACTAAATCATGTTATTCTTTAAAATGATATTTTTTTCCGCGAATTTATGTTGGTATATATACGAGAGCATTACACACATAAATTTTATTTTGGTGTTGTGCCCCCGAAACGTTAAAATAAATTTGGTATTATGATTCGGGCGCATGTCATTTGGAAAAACAGGAAAAAACCAACAACAATAAAATGAACATCACTAACATAATAATATACAAGATGGGTATATGTACTCGTATGTGTTGTGGATAGAGAGCGGTTGAAATATAATTTTAACTTATTTTCTTATTTATGTTTTTTCAATTATAATTTTTAAATTAATTTTTGTACAAAATAAATATTATGTACCAAATATGTATATTACATACATATTCCCAATTCCCATATGAATGTATGACTGCATATGACGTAAAATTATTGTGACACAATTTCCCTTGTTTGCATGCATAAAAAACAGTTATTCTGTCTATACAGCAAACCAAAAGCTCGCAGGTATCAACAGTGTATGAAGGCGTATGATGGTTTGACAGGTAAAAACCATTTTTCCTCGAATTAAATGCCACTTTACGAAATTTTCGCAATACACCAAACTGAAATGCTTACATCGATGCTGATATCTTGCTAACTTATTGGCCTTAAAATAAATTTTTGGTTTACATAAGCTCAAATTTGGAAAGCTTTTCAAACGAAATAATCCACCACTAAAAAACGAATCAAGACAAATAAACCACCACGTTTAATTTGAGAAATAAAGTACGAGCTTTGAAAGTCGTTATATTACTAAATTTGAGTCTCGAGTTAATTTGCCGAAATGTGGATCGATATTATCGATATTAACAAAATAATTTGTAAAAGTCGAGAAATTCCCACTTACCATAATTTGGTACTTAATTAAAATTTTATAAAGTGCTGCCATTCCATTTTTTTTCCATTTCGAGGGAAGACGTCTTATCGATACTTACTTACGTGTGAACCAGTGCATGAGATTTTTTTTTCATAAATTTCATTTCTATAATTGGTGTCGAGGTAAGATTTTGAATCATAAAATCTGAATTTTCTCTTAGGTAAAATTTGTCTTTATCTATTAATTTAGCCGAGCCGTGGTAACCTTACAAAAAAAATCGTGAATATAAAGATTACCGCTGCATGGGTTGACCCTCGGATGGATATCTATCGACGTGGTTGATCACGTGGTCGGCTCGATAAAATACAAAAAAGCAAAATATTCATGAAGCATATCGGAATCCTATAAAATATATATACACATAATATACCAGATACCAGTATACAGCAAAATTGTATGTTATTGCAATTATCAATCGGGGGTACCCAACATTAATATGATTTTGCACCACGTTGACTTGTTTCTATAACAACATGCAAATTTACAATGGTAGATAAGTTTAGCCAGCCCGTAAAAAAGGGATCAATAAAACACGGTGACATCGGTCGGTAATAAACCACCATAGAAATCCTGTGTTCATAACGGCGGTGTATTGTGTATTGTATTACCGAGTATTGTGTTTGCTCTCGACTGGTTGGAACCAAAAAGATTGTTTATATATATATGTATATATATATATATATATATATATATATATATATATATATATATATGTATATATATATATATATATATATATATATATATATATATATATATATATATATATATATATATATATATATAAATATATATATATATATATATATATATATATATATATATATATATATATATATATAAAATAGTGAAGTGTTTATCAGTGAAATTTCTGCAGTGAGTTAGTTTTTTTGCTGGTTTCACTAGTTATAAGCACTTGAAGGATAAACTAATTCGTAGTTGCTAAATTGTTCGCAAGCGACCCGACCCACTGTAAGCACCCGGTTAAAAACAAGAAAAGGCAAGCATGTGCAATCGCGGAAAATGGTGGTTACAGTTTATCAGACATCATGTTCGAATATATGAGGCATATGGATGAAATAGACTAGGCAGTCTCTTTGCTCATACGTATCAGAAAATTATTTTATGTCTTTTAAAAGAATTCAGATCGGTGACAATATGTTTTCAGTCAATTAATTTAAGCTTTGAAATACAACAGGTCGACAAAAGTCCAAATTTTATTGAAGTAAGCGCGTTCTATGGAAGTAAGCGTGAAACTGGTTTTGTGACATAAAAAACCGATTGTGTCTAAAAAGCATTCGTTTAACTGACCACTTACAATGCCCACTAATACGTATTAATATAGTATGCAAGTAGTATCTAAGTTGAGAAGGGGATAGGGCTATTTACAGTTATTAAATCATACAAAAAGTTCGTTTTGATAACACTAGTACTTAGAGACTTACTTATAACTGTATTCATTTTAAATCAATTCATTTTGAATCAATTCATTTTGAATCAATTTGGTACTATCTACCTTAGAACCTTGTTATCAACTATCCAACTTTCTAAACGAATAATATTTGTGACTATTCAAAAATGACTCAAACTCTAATCGCCAAATCTTATTAGTAAATTAATTTTTGGCATTTAGGCCCGTTGCATATTTCAGCTAAGCTAAGCGAGAAAACTAGTTCTCGTTAGCTTAGCTTAGCTCGCCTAGCTTATGCCGCTACATACTTAAGCTATAACATCGCTCACACATACATTCAAATATTGTAAATAAAAAAAATATGTATATAAAAAAAATTACACAGTGTATTTGTGAGCGATAAAGCTGACATTTGCAATGCAGAGATAACTCGAGCTAAGTTAGTTTCCATCGCTCAAAACAGAAAAACATAGCTCTCATAGTTTAGCTCAAGTGTGCAACTTTCCATATAAAACTCCTTATATACAAATAAGAGCTACGACATAGCTCATATCGCTTAGCTTAGCTTAACTGAAATTTGCAACGGGCCTTATGACCTAGGAATGTAATGAAAACGTAGGATTACCGAAGCTCTCTTATTCGATTAACAACCAGGCAATAAAAGCAAAATAATACTGGTTTTGATCACAACCAGCATTTTCGGAGGGAAGGCTTCGATTTAATCATATGCAGTTTTGGTCATTTTACTTCAAAATCTTGACTGTTTGCAACAGTTGAGGATTATTTTAGAATTACAACTATACAAACGAAAATACGAGGTTAATTGAGATCTAACACCACCAACGCTGACTTCTATTGTTCTATATCTTTAACAGCAGGTTTGAAAATAATTAATGTTATAATGAAATCAGTTACTAAAACAGCTATCGACTAATTTGTTTAGTTTCGGATAATTGCTTGGTAGGGTATATGATGTGTAAGAGGACCAAAAGATGCAGTGATTAAAGCAGGGACAATTGAAGTAGAGGGTACTGGGTTTAAATTCCAAGAAGGAATGCAAAATAGATTTTATCATCTGATTACTATTGGTTCATTCCTGAACACATTTATAACCACCTATTGGAATGTAGAATTCAGGAGCCGAATCGTGTTCATCGTTTGGCTAAGTATGACTTAAACTATGACGTAAATAAGCGTACCGTGAAAAAATTGAGAGAGCCTTGAGCCCCAAAACAGATTGGCAAGATAAAAACAAACAAACAGATGGGAGTGAGTAATAGAAAAAACTTGACTTCCGATATGTCTATATATGTAAAGCTCGGATAGATTTTAGCTAAAGTTTGAACCAAATGAATGAATCTAAGCTTTTTGTAATCATTATATGTTTGTAATCTTTTTTAGAATTTAAGGTACACTCAACTCTACACCATTACAATCAAATCGAGGACGTTCGATTATACGTAGAAGAATATGCACATTGCAAAGCTCCCGGCCAGCCTATGAATTCTACAATCCAACGGAGGATGAATGATGTGTTCATTCACACAAGTAACAGTAATCAGATGATGGACAAAAAGGATTTTGCATCATGCTCCCATCGAGATTCGCCATTAAGCATTGTACTACATCCATAAGTGATTAGCTTCATACCAATATTAATCGGTGTTCATTCTCTTTGAGATACTGATGGAAAAATGGTGACATACTAGAATTTTTATTTAGTACTTCCTAATCCCCATATTATATAACAGATATTTTGTTCATTAATATTTTATGATTTTCCCATTTTATGATTTTGCGGATTATAATGATATAATAAAATCCGAAAGCTGCCTAACTGATTCCAACATACTTTAACATTTTGATCATAATTATGTAGCATTTCAAATGAGACACAGGATTTTAGAGGATTTTATGTATAATCTACAATATTCAAATGTGATAAGCTTTTCTTTTCTCTTATTGATGATAAAGCTTAAATGTCATCACATACTACACATTCCCTGATAAAAACAAGATTCGCGTTATATTTTCAATGCATGAGCTTTTATCATCAGTAATACAGCTTTTATGGTCAAACAACTATAACACTTTTGAAACCTAATTGATTAGGTGCATCCAATAAAATCTAGGGTCATTGCACTAAGGTGTTTTTTAAGAGCCCAGCATATTGTTAAAATCAATACTTCGAACATAATACAAAATCAATAATATTTTCAATCCACACATTCATGCAAAAATATATCCTTAAAAATTTATATTTGTTTTTCTAAGCATTCATGAGCTTTTTATATACATAAATATATGTATAGACAAATTCCTAATTCATTTCTTAAAAAGGAAGACAATTTTGTATTCATAAGCAAGTTTTATTTTGTGTATGTATACACATCTATCCAACCATATACATATACGAGTATGTGTACACCAAAACGAAGAACATTTTCGATAAGATATCAACGAATTCCCAATCGAATTAAGCTTAAAAAACCTTAATATGGCTAAAAATTTCTGATCACGTAAAATAAGAAAAAACTACGTGATTTATTCATCTTAGATATACGTACTCTAATACTCTGGATATACTTGTACATACTATAACCTAAACTATGTTGTGTTTGTGTTTATATATCACCAAAATAGAAATCTAATAGATAAAAATAACCGATAAAGCTAGACAATTTTTTTAAATAAAATGTCAAATATCATATATTCATTTGAATCCTTGTGTGTGTTGTTGTCGATCTGCCCAGGCCTGCAGTACGATGCTTGAATATTAAATGAGAAATAATCTAACTTTAACTCTTACAATCTATCAGTAACTATACATTAGCTAAATTGTATATACTGTGTACATACAGTTTTTCATTGTGTTAGGTTAGGCTATAGAAATGTATTTTATTTATTGAATTTCAAAGCCGTACATAAGAAAAATTGTTTTGAAATTGAGTGAGACTTGACCTTTGAGACATGCGCCATATTATATCTACGTCTTCCAATTATTTCCAAGGAAATTTGCCTTTGTACAAAACAACTAATGTACATTAGATGATCAGTCAAGTTTAAGATGCATGTAACAATGGAATAATTTAGTCGAAAAGATGTAGGTGAAATTTCTGATGTAGGAGTATTTTATTACGAACAAAAATTTGTCAAACGTAAGATGTATAAATTTATAGTGCCCACATTGAAAATAATTAGGTGACTACGGAATAAAATAAGGTTTTTGAGAAATAATATGTTTGAGGTCCTAATATGAGTATATTCACGGCAATGCTAAATCAGATATTGCAAGCATTTCTTTACCACTAACCCAAATACCTTTTAGTATAAAATCCAAATAATTACGATAGTAAAACAAATTTCAAGACTATTCGCATCATTACTAATAGGAAACAGTTGACACCCACAATTTTGCGGATTGATAAGACTAATGACCAAGCATTAACGACCAGTGAGTTTTGTTAAAAAAAAAAGATTAATCTTTGGCTTAGAGGCCGTAAACGGCTCTTACCGCGGCCCTTACACATTGTAGGTGGTCAGCCGAACGAATGTTCGATAGTTGCATTTCGGGATAGCTGCATTTCGGGAAAGAGAAGAAATAAGTAATGTAAAGTAATTCAGGTAGATATGTATAGGTAAAATATCAAGGTGGTAAATGTATTTGTTCGTTTCAATCTTTGCAATATTTTTTAGTGCAAAAAAAAGATGAGTAATAAAATACCTCCTGCAGACAACAAAAACTAGCTAGGTTTGTATAGATAATATATGATATGTAGGCACTCCTCACAAATAATGCGCTGATATTATGCTCGTTATTCTGGGAATTGTTGATTGCCTTCTCTTATCTATTCTATAATTTTGTTTAATGATTTTATCTTTTTTTGTTTGGTTTTTGCATTTAATGATGGCTTGATGCTAGTTCGCTTTCTACTACCAATTAATATTTTTTTTTAAAAATAGAACTGGTTCTAAGCCGCCCAGAATATTTTTGCGGTTTTTTGGAAGACATCTATGATAATAAATTATGACTATATATGACGTTTGTAATGACATCTATTATTGTGTATCTTAATTTATAATATGCGGTTTATATGCAAAAAATATTGAGCTACAGGTATATTTGAGCATTTGACAATGCCAATGAGTTGTCAATCATGCAAATGTAAACAACTTCTGATCGAAAAGGGAATTTAAGATAAGTTTTAATTATTGTACATAAAGAAAATTAATTAGTTCTATTTCACTCAGGTCATCTGGCATATTGACTCAACAAGCTATATATATTCCAATAAGCTAAATAGTCATTCAGGAAAAGGTAAAGTTTGCAAACTGTATTCTCGAAAATATTTAAGATGAACCATACAGTTACGGCTCCCACAGCAACTAAAAGATAAGACGAGGCGGCGAGTCCCGGATTCGAAACAGCTCATTACCCTGAAACATTAAAAGTGAGTACGTACTAGTTTGCAGGACATATCTAGTTAACGGACCAACCAGACTATCTGCTCCGTTGTAAAATGTTTCAAAACAAACAAAGCCCTTTCTTGGATATAACGTATCGGTTGGTTATATTCAAGTCAAACAAGAAAGCCCGATGGGGCAAACAAATTGTAAGAAAAATAATCTTACTCACACCAGGTCATCCTACCAACCTAAACATGCTTTCAGATCACATAAGAATTGAGCTTCTCCCAGACAATTCGACATCTCTGATTCATCCAATGATCCAGGGCCTAATATCGACAATTAAGGAGTGTTATTTGTGACGAACAAATCGGCAACTTATTGGCGGCACAATTAGCGATGAAATAGATTGGTTAAGTCAACCAAGGGACACAGTTACATATATTGATGTTTAAACTATGTAAATTACAGTTTATTTTTCGTTCAGGGAATATCTTGAGTCTCGGATAATCTCACAATTCTATGTTAGGTCCTAATTCTCTGTTAGGTCTTTTATTATTATAATTATACTTTGCATACATTCAACGTGGTTGATTTATCTCAATCCGATCTGGAGTGTAACCGTCACGTCATAACCAGATAAGTTAATTTTGAATTAGGCAAAAGTTTAAGCAAGATAACAAAGCAATAGAAAGTCATATTTTGTACAACTTACGAACACCACCTTGTCTATGTAATTTAAATCTATCAATGAAACTGGACCAATTGAGAAAGTTTTTATTTCGTAAAAAAAGAATAAAGTTGGTTTTCAATGGAATTAATTCCAACGTGTTTGTTTTTTGCATTCCAGAACTTTCAGATATAAACTAAATTAAAGATGATCACAAATATAATAATAACTGAGTCATAAATAAAGTTATCTCCAGATAACTCACCTTTTGACAGTGAAATATAGCGTGTCATCGATTTATTTGACCAACCATAAGTCGTGTTGTGTTTTTCTCCTGAACAGTCAAAATCTCGATTATCATGGCTTCTCATTCACGAAAAAATTAACAACTGTTGTCGTCCGTCCAAATTCTAAACTAAACTGTCATTCCTTTTTGGATTCATCGGACAGTTCTATACTCACCACTTTGAAATTAAGTTCTTCAAATTTTGCAATTTAGTTCAGGAGTAAACAAACACTATTCGTAAATGTCAAACGTTGAACTAATTTTTTGTCACTATACACGAAAGACGTAAATGTTCTAGAACTCGAATTAAGCGGTAGTTGAAATTGCAAAAACATACTAGATGGACCACCTATGCTACAATGTAAAATTCAAATAACAATAGTGCTTAAGGTTATACGACAGAAACTTTTACTTTATCATTCATTTACAGAAATATATCAGTCTAGCGATAAAACGAGCTTTCTAGTATTAGAGGTTTATATTGATTCTACGAAAAATTCAAGTAGTGCATTTTTTCTCGGCTCAATTGGCCCATTACTAAATCTCTTCCCAGAAGTACACTCTCATTCCGAAAAGCTACTTGATCTTCTATTGAAGTTCAAGATATCTGGTATCCGTTAACTCGTCAGCGGTTTCTTCTTCTCCTCACTGTGAGCGTATCAACGAGGTGGTCGGAAATATTTTCAAATATTATAATAATCAAATTTAAATTTCTCACTTCTTAGCTTATATATGAACAGATATTTTATCATTCGAATCATTACTATGTTAAAATATAGTCATAAGCTTGCACAAACGACTAAGGTTTAACTTAATTATTATCAGATCCTCACAAAAACATTTGATAGTAGAAGATATGACATTTGGAAGAATAGAGACACAATTCGTCATCGATACGTGGATGGATTATTAAATTCTCTGGCCTTATTTCGAAATCAAGTTTTTAAAAACAATCTTAGATTGTGTCTGACCCCGCTAAGCATAAACATTTTGTTAAAATATATCAAGTGTTAAGAATCGCTCTTTCTGGCACGCCTTTTACGATGTCTTTTCTAAAGCAAAAGTTAATTAGTGCTCCACGCATGATAGTGAAAAAATATTGCACATCTTTCATCAGCTACTCCAAAGAGACATAGATTTGGCCCAAGTTCACAATTCTTAAACCATTTAGGTTAGAATATTAGTTCCGTCAACCGAACAACTCAATATAGATTGAGCTTTTTTTACCGAATAGAAGGTCCTGCAGAACGGTAAAAAGTCTCACTAGTAAGAATGGTTATTGAATTAGGCTTTTTGCTTAAAAGAGAAGCTCTCGACTCGTATTGGCTATTTCTGGAACGTCATAAACTAGTTTCTTGAGCTCAGTTAGGGTCAGAACTAATTAGACGCTTTAAGAGTTACTTAACCCAATACGATTTATTGCTCGACAAACGAAAGCAACGGAAATCGTTGAATTTTTTTTTTCGTTTTCTACAATGCATTGCTTAAAGTAGAAGTGAAATCGCCCACTCTCATTTCAAACGATTCAAACGTCTGATGAAAAAGTTAATAATATCGAACAATAATTGTCAGGAACCGACATGGGCCCGAAAAGATACTGCCCGGAAAGTTTTCTTCAGTCAATAAGGAAACCACAACGTCAATTTTTTCACCGATGAATGTTCAATTTATAACCATAACATTTATCAGAAATATGAACTGTTCCTCACAAACAAGCCCAGTGTGAAATTTTTTTTAGAAGGATGAATGTTCAGATATCGAACTTAACCAATCGCCATTAGTACGAGTCAAGTGTTTCCGTTTAAATCCGGTTGCTTTGGTCTAGCTTACTCAGGGTGTGTTAATAACAACACAATACATTAAATGTTCTTAAACTAGCATATTCGTCGAACCAGATAACCAACCAATTACGACCGGAAATCGATTAATGTTAGAACGAGTTCTTCTACCATAACTTCACATTTTATGTACATAGATTTTTATTAGAAGCCATGTGCAGCATCATGTATAAAATTTTCATATCATCCAAATGTGATCCAATTGTCAGTATACATACGAGTATGTACACACATTTATATATACAGGCTTACGTATAATGAAAAATGCGAGTACATAAATTAAATTTTCACGCAAAAATACGAAGACGTTTCTTTAATGTCAACATCGGCGCTCGCTTCACATATAAGAATACAATAATTTAATTTATTGTACGTAAATAATGTTATTTAATTTTATTTTATAAAATATATTTCAACAACAACGTATTTGTAACTTTTGGAACAATTCAATTTTCTTGGATACACAGGATGTTGCATCCACTCTCCGGGAACAAAATTATTTTAATTTTGTTTTTTTTTTGTTGCTGTTATAAATTTTATCCATTCATTTAGATCTTATTCAATCTCAATACCCTTAATGTATTCAATTCATGATTAATTTAGTTATATTCTTTCAAAATGTTGGTTATGGGGTGAAATACTAAATTAGTCTAAGTCTTGTCAACTTATCGGTTCAAAAATCTTTTGTGTGCGTCTATCAATATATGAAGGTAACGTGTATGAGTGTGTAACGGATTTCCGATTTTCATTATTTTCCCAAAATAATTTCTTACATGTTTAGAGACAGACACAACGACATGTTCACGTTTGACATCTAACAACATAATCAAAAAAGGACCAGCCGTAAAAAAACGTTTTTATTTTTGTATCCAATTAATAAAATCAAATTTCCGCTGAATCCGGAAACAGATATCAAAATCACTCAAGCAAATTGATGGCAATTAAATTACAAGAGTATATATTGTATACATATACCTTGATCGTCCTGTTGTGTATATGGCTACTCGAATCCCCTCTACATAGCGTAATTTTTTATCATTATTTTCCAATCCAACAATATAAATTGTCAATTATTTGAGTGGAACAGAAAGCTCCTAAATATCACTCTAATTAAATTGATTAGAACTTAAGCTACATATATGCGATAGAGTGAGGTGTATGTAAACCATACCGTATATTTGTGTATGGTGGTGTAATTAAATTTTAATTACTAATTATTAATTTATAATTAGTATCTTTTCACACCTTCTCGTATGTAGGCATAAAATTTATAATTAAACCGTACAGTATACGTTATACGGCATAGAGTTGTGATATAAGATATATTTAGACGCAGGAAGAGAAACGAAAACAAATCTTTAATAATTGATGAATTCCCTAAAATTATCTTACTAAAATATTTTTATGGATTTTCATGTTTTTTTATGGATCATCAGGTGTAAATGATTTTTTATTAATGGAACGAAAGAAACAAGATTCTAAAATTAAAAAAAAATACGTAAACATATTTTATAATGATGAAAATTTATTTTTGGGAAATGGTAATGGTACGTACCCATATAACTATACTCGTATATAGGCGAGATGTGGAGCTCAAATAGAATAAAACACCAAATTGACTTTCTCGGCACCAAACACTAATTTCGCAAAGTCTAGAGTAAATTTGATATTAATTTTGTTTATATTTTATCGTCTTATCTCCAATTTCGTGGAAAAACGGGTATATATAGTATATAGATGTAGCAAGTACATATAAGCTCGCTCGTGCTAGCTTTGAAGAGATGTTATATTAATTTTAATTTTATACGGAACGATATTTGTGTATTTATATACATAAAAGGTACGTAAAATGTAATAAAATTTTATTGAAATTGTTAATATTCAACGCGAATAAATATGCTGGCTGCTGGTGCTGTCTTAAAGTGAAAATTAAATTGGATTTTATATTTTTTTATTGCTATTAATAATTTTTAAAAGGTTTTCCATGTTGTATGTGCGAGCAGATATAGATATATGTCTGTACCGCCAACATTTTTATTCATCCCAAATTGTTGTATATATAACTAAAGATTGTGGAAGCTGCCGACGATTTTTTTATTATTTATATTATAATTATACACGATAAGCTTAATTCGTTGATTTCCTCAGAAGACCACTAAGGTGTTCGTGTGAATAATATAATTTAGCTTAGATTGAATATAATTTGCATGCAAATCGCGAGCAGTAAAGCAATGTATTTTGTTTATAAGACTGCAAAGTGATTTTGTCGTAATTATATTGTTCATAAAAGTCATGTGTTTAACAGTTTTGAAATTATGTTTATATGATTTTCCAAACAAGTTATAATAGCCTCTCTAATACACACATATAGCTCAACCGTTTATATCAAGGCTATAAAGTGTTATAAAGAAGCTTTCATGATAAACTATTATTAACAGAAAGTAATCGCTATATCATTTACACCATATGCAAACCGTTAACATCAAATTAACACCTTGGAACTTTTTGTTCTCGACGACTACTGGGTCATACAATAAGTCCGGAGGCGCTAATAGATGGCGCTACTAGAATTTAATCCATATGATTGTTATTTAGTACGTGTATAAGTACGTGTATAAGTTTGACAGCAATCTGACTATTGATTCGTGATTTATCGCATTTTGTAGGAAGCAACATTTATGATAATAAATGTTGCTTCACACAAAAATTGGTAGAGAAGTAAAAAATGGGAGAAAAAAGGATTTCTAAATTCAAATAAGGTCGTACAAGTACAAATGATACAGAGCGCAATGGAAGCCCAAATGAGGCTGTTATTCTAGAAAACATCATAAAAAACACAAATTGGTTATGAAAGATAGCAAATTGAAGGTGCACGAGCTAGCTGACATTGAAAAGATTTTGCATGGTAGTGTATTCACCATTTTACACGAACACTTCTGTATGCGAAAGCTCTGTGCAAAGTGAGTGCCGCATGAGCTCACCGTCGACCAAAATATATAAATTATAATCAGTAATGGAACACTACAATTGGCTTGAGTTAAGTATTAACAACTTCAAGTGAGTGAGAGGAAAAAGAAAAAGAGTGAACGTCCGGCATGGCCAGAAAAGAAATCTATAATAGGAGATACCCACACGAGACGGGAAGGAGACTGGTCTGGTATTTTGGATGGAGATAAGTGGATAGAGTTTGTTGCGAGTTACGTGGAAGCAATAATTGCCTGGCCAGAGATGGACCATAGCAGTGAATAAAGTTTCCAGTGGATACAATTTTCAGTGGATAAAATTTATGGCCTGTTAAATCCATTTTACGCTGACGGATGGGCTAAGTGACTGCCGATACCATTGGCGTTACATGGATGATGAGGTGATACTTGAATGGTTCTATGGGTGCATGAGATAAGTGGTTTTTGGTTATTTCTTAAGACTAAGTTTAGTGCGTATTGGTGTTAATTTTTTGTTTCAGTTTTGTTGCTTTTAGAACTAACGCTGGAGTGGACTGCGGGTTGAGTTAAGTCGGGAACGCCTGCATATGCGGATATCTGGCACCCAATAAAGAAAAATAATCGATATCCGCGTGCTGAATTGAAACAGAATTTTCCATATGCTCATTATTGTGTTTCGTTAATAAAAAATGTTTGTTTTTGTTATAATTTTTTTTAGATAGTGGGAGTCCAAAATAAGTGAGCAGGAAACCAAAGCATCTACAAAACCTATATATATTTATAAAATGAAAATATATATTTCTGGATTCCATCAGTTAATTTTTGTTTACTTTATAAAGTTTGTCATATTTTGAATGGTTTTAAGACCCGTGTAAAGTGATCAATTTTTTTCCTCGCCATCACGGCTTTTCGGAATTGGATTTTATATTAATTGTCAAACATTTTCTCCCAGAAAGACAGTGGCCTGTGAGTATTCTTAAAAGCGTTCTCAAGGACCATCAATGAAGTAAAATTAGCGTTCCAAATCTAGTAATGGTTCGATATGCAATACATCACATGGTGGAGTGGTCTACCTGTAGTAGGTTAAGCTTTTAATCCTCTCCACCAAGCGCTAATTTTTGCGTCGATCCAATCTTGGCTACTTCATCTGCCTTCGAGTTTTCAACAATTTTCCAATGATCAGTGACCCAGATTAGCTGAATGTTGAAATGATTACCCATCCTGGTTAGAGATCAGATTCTAGTGACTTGATTGTCGCTCGAGTTTCAACGAATAGTGATATTTATTGTCGATACCGAATATTGACTTAACCAGTTCAAGTAATTTTCAGCTGCTAGCGCACTTCAACAGATGAATTCACTCTACAGAAAGACATTAACTGAAATGTTCACCTCGAGTTTGCAACAGAACTGTTGAAAGAAACTGATGCAGTAATTCGAGTGGAATCATACTGGACTCAACCTCTACAGAATTCTCCTGTAACTTAACTTATCAGTAGCCGGTCATTAGACGCTATATGTATAGAATTTCTATTGTGTAAAACCAATGAATCAGCTCCGGTTTAAAGCTCCACCTTTTCTCAATGGTGATCATACGCACGTGTAAGGCTATATAGTTATCATTTCTGTCATTGTCAGCATAAGGTATAGTGAGGTACATTTCGAAGTTGTAGTGTCAACTGATGCAACTTTATATTGATTAGTAAAAATAACCAGTTCTGTTTATATGGATATGTATCATTCCACATCTGCTAGCCCATTTTATGACAATTAATAACATAACTTCCTTAATCATTTCCAGATACTTTTCTGAGACTGGTTACTTAAGGTGTCCAACTCTATAAGAGTCAACCACTTCATTATTGGAAATATATCTTGGAGCGAAATTATTTCTCTTTCAAACTCACCAAGCGATAGAGAGTCGTATCCACTGACCTTCCTTTGCGCCCATGTTATAAAACTTCACTAATTTGTATGGATTCACTAGAGTTCGATTGTGCGTTTCTATCAACCTTTTAAACGTTTTAAAAGTTTGTTATTATATACTAAGAAGAAGGATAGTAGCGTTATTGGTCTTTATGTTTTTGGGGTAGCAATGTGAGCTCTTTTCTGCTTTTGAAAAACATTACATTGAACTCCGTCCATTGGCTAGAGTTACATAGCAGGTTTAGACATTCTATGGAGATAACCTGTTTAACAGTTCCGCTGGTATATTCCAGTTAACGATGGTTACAGTAACTAAAGACGAACAGTGATAGTGACTTATGCTTTATATTATCACAGGGGTACCTTTAGGTCTTTGCGCCCTTCTTAATTCCTTTGAGAATACTTTTCTGAATAGGAGTTCTGACTTTCATATAGGTTCCTAGTTCTGCGGATCACCTTCTTGATTGGAGCTTTTCATTAAATTAATCAGGTTAACCCTAAGAGATCGTTTGCAGATAGTGATTAACGTGCCCCCATATGCAAAAGAATAAACTTTCCTTACCTTGTCGCCGGATGTAGCTTAATGCTTAAGAAAGTTTCACATCACGACGCGGTCTCAAGTTCTATTCCTGCCGTTTACCAAAAATTAACATGTAACCGGATGACATAAAAACGAGTTTGTATGTAAAAACATTCGATGGGTTGACCACCTACAATGTGCACCAATCGTTAAAAACTGGTTCGTAAGGTCTCAGTTGAGACGCGGTAAGGGCCCCTAAGCCATAGATTATTTATTTTTATACCTAACTCAAAGAAACTTTTCGTAGAACTATTAAAGGAAGCTTCTGATACTCAAAGTTTATATAAAAACCAAACTCTGAATACAGTCTGGATTGTTAAATTACGAAATGCATACTATAGACCTAAGGATATTTACTTTGATATATTTGCTCAACACCAAAATAGTATGTACATGAACCCCAAAATGGAAAGAAGACTATTTGCAAATCATACCGCTTACACTGATCAATTACTCTTATGAGTTAAAATACATAATTTACAAAACATATTCATCAAGTGGTTAATGAGTTTGTTTTAACTGGAATATGTTGACTGGAAGAAGCTTAAACTTAGCATGTTAAGAATTGCTGCAGTGTCCCGATCAGAAACAAACATGCTGTTCTTGCAACTTCTACATTACTGTCCTGTATGTAATATTATCAGGAGCCAGCCACCACTTTCTAACTCTGTACATTAATATTGTATAAAGCCAATGAATTAGCACCAGTTTTAAGCTCCATCTTTTCCCAATAGTGATCTTACACAAGTAGAAGGTTAGAGTGGTCATTTCTCCCATTGTTAGTATAAGGTATTGGGATGTCATTCAAAGTTGTAGCAGCAACTGATGGAACTTTATATTGATTAGTAAGAATAACCAGTTCTGTTTTAGATGGATTTGTGTCAATCCACATCTACTAGCCCATTTTACGACAGCAAGGAGCGATACTTGTTTGATCGTTTCAAGATATTTTGGTAGGGGCAGTCAATTTGCAAAGATTCAATATCTATATATCTTCTTACTGGGCTGTCATTCAGATCTTTAAACTAAGTGCACCGAACTTCTTTAGCAGTACACAAGTTAAAACCTCACCAATATGTCGATTCGGTTAAGCTCAAATTTGTGATTTTTAGACAATTGCTGATATCGCATTGTCTAGGAATGTATAGCAGTCATTCTATAAAGTGCTATCCAGAGGATAATGATTTCTCAGCTGTTCAATATAGTTCTGCTGGTGTAATGCAATTAGCGTCGGTTGATGTAACTAAATAGCTTGGTGTGATTATAGCCTTAGCTTATATTTTATAGAAACGAAGAGTTTTCTTTTCGCATTTCTTTATTCCTTTTAGTATACTTTTGGGGTCTCCTTTAGCAGTCCTAATCTTTAACCATTCCAGTATTTTTGATTTAATTTAAGAGCTATACTTACTTTCTGTTAGGTCGTTAGTTCCAGGATCACCATTCTGGCTTAAGCTTTTCCTTTACTTTTATCATCGGAAACGCTACTATAAGAGATCGATTGCAAATTCCGATTAACTTGCCCACATCCTACATTCCAAACATCATAGCTACCAATCACCAGACATAATTAAAATAAAATTTTCATAGAAATAAACAAAGCTTTTGATGATCAAAGTTTATGAACAAAACAAGTTCCGAATACAGTCTCAATTATTTAGTCAGCGAATTTAAGCTATGGACCTCAGGATATTTAACAGCAAAAATAAAAAAAATAATAATCTATGGCTTAGAGGCCGAAAACGGCCCTTACCGCGTCTCAACTGAGACCTTACGAACCAGTGTTAACGATTGGTGCACATTGTAACAGCAAAATATTTAACAGCAAAATACTATTAATCTGAACCTCATAATTTCTTTTTACTCATTAGAATACTCTTAACGATTCTTTTCATAGTAAGCAATTGAATATCGTATTTAAGAAATAAAAAAATAAAGAAGCAATCAAATTAAGATTAAACTCCTGTTCTTAAACCTTTAAGTAATCAAAACTATTATAATTACAACCAAAGTGGTTTGACAAAATTTGTATCACTCTTTACTGTCTGTCATGGTAAAAAAAAAGAGTCGAACCTAAAGCAGAAAAACAAATGTGTCAAAGCTTATACCACTTTAAACTTTGGGTAGGCTTATTTATATGTATAAGTCAATAAGAAAACTTTTTGTAACATTTCTTCGATATCAATTCCTACATAACCAAATACATATACAAAAAAAACCGTTGTAAAGGAAAAGTTTGACAACATCAATTTTATTTTGTTTTTATGAAAAACTTTTTATAAAAATACTTTCGAAAATAAAACTTTCAAGTATCATTTATGTGAATAACTTAAGAAGAACTTAATTTTTTTTTGTTTTATCTTTGATAAAATATGGAAACATAATTGAGATTCGGTAATATGTTCGATATACAAATACCATATTACGAAACGAGAGAGAAATTTCAACAATTCCAAGAGTTTATAAATACTGAGCTTCTTAACGATACACATTGTCGATAAGTTCACACACGTGGTGATTTTTATGTAAATACCCGCTTTTATTTCACTAAGATACTTTTACAAAACTTTAGATTTTAAAGAGAGGGAGAGATTATATTATAACTTTGAGGTTACATAACACATCTGATGTACGAGAAAATAAATGGCACGTGTGTGCGGACTACAGTGTTAAGTCTATGAAATATTCAAAAAGATAAATTGAAAACGTATGTCCTGTTCAATATACAACAAAATTTTCTTTAAGACCAGTCATTCATTGGTATGCGAATGAACGCATTTTCCTTTATTTTCCCCCCACATCTTCTAACATAAAAAAAATCGTTTTGGTTCAACAAACATAATCAACAAAAATAAAATTCAACTGTGGTACCAAGTAAAGCGAAAAGTTTGTATGTACATATTAAAGCTTTTAAAATTTATTATTTATAAATTTATTAAAGTAAATTATGCGTTGTATATACGTACAAAAAAGGATTGTGTTGATGGCTATTCTTTTAAAGGATTTTTATCGGTTTAAAGCCACAAAAAGGATTTTTTTTGTTAATTTAAATTGCGTAACATAAAATGGGAGCTTTTTATTATTGGATCGCAACCCTTAATAATTAATTAGTGCGGTGAATAATAATATTCGTAATTCCTACCGAATATATAATGTAAAAGGACGATCGTCCAATTAATAAAGCTTTTAGATATTTGTTTTATAATTGTCATAGTTCAATGTGATATGGTCCTCCGACATGTATTGCAATTTGATATGATATATATCGTACATGTTCTTGGAATTTACATTTTTGACAAAATATTTTATTATTTTTTTCCACGAACGATAGCATTTTTATGATGAATATTATTGTGTCGGTGGCGTATAAAAGCACAATCACCGACAATCAAATTGCAAATTAAGCTTTTTAAAAATTATGTATATGCTGTCGTGTTTGTAACATATACAATGGGTAAATAATTTACATATTTTAACAATTAAATTATAATTGTTTATTGTGGTGATTTATAAACAGGACACATTTTACCACTATTAAATATAACAGGGCGCTGTAATAAAGCTTTATTTGGTGGTATTGATTTTTCAAAATTTTAAAGCATTCCTAGAATAAATTTTTAATGTTTTAATTTAAACATCGTCAACATCAACCGATCGGGGGGTGATTTTACCACTGTGCTTACTAGACGATATCACTAATAGTTTACTTACTTGTTAAGAACAGTGATAATCTGAAAATAGAAATTATAAATTTTGGTTAGTAATTTATTTGAAACAAACACAATTATGTTATCTAATTAGCTAATGTATATCTATAACAAACAATAGACTATATACAAACAAAAAGCTCATTTAAAATATTTGAAACGTCAAAATCTTGGTTTTCATCAATCAAATGGATTTTTACTGTTGCTGTTATCTTTCGGATAACATAAAGTTGACACCAAACAGACTATTTATATCGATTGTTCTAAGAAAATCAGCAACATTCCATGCCCCTATATATAAGCTTTCACATTCATTGTATATACATATATTTACATTTATTATGTATATGGTGTGAGGTGAATTTCGGTATATTATTTATTAGCAAAACATGTGTAAATACAACGTTGGAATTGTTTAAAGATAATTTTCTTGAGAAGTTTGGTATAAAAATGGGAATAACTTAGTACATTGTCAAAGTGCTTTTTAGCCCACTGTATAACAATGTATAAACCAAAAAGCTATTTAGTGCAAATAGACAACAACCAACTTCTTGTTTATATAACATAACAACAAATTCGTGGATTAATGATTCGATATCAAAGTCGTTATATATGTATGTGCTTTTGTATCAGGGTTCCGAAAACACCCTCACTCAAATATCCAGTATAAAACTTTAACGATATTTTTCTTATTTTTTGTGAGTATATTTTATACCATGGATGTAGCATGTTAAGAGAAGAAAAATTAAGGAATTGAAGTGTAGAATGAATGGTTTTGTTTTATTTTTAACGAAAATAAAGTAAAACAAAACTCGAGAACGTGAGATAACTTTGAATTTTCATTTTTTAAAAGTACTTTTCTCATTTGAACTGAATAGTAATATCTCGGATAAAATATAAAACGAATACCGAAAGCTTTAGTTTTTGGATAGCAATTTTCAATGATATATTAGGAGCTTTTTTATGAACAAATATGTGTATGTATATCGAAGATGAGGATGAAAAATAAAATGAAAAGCTTTAAAGGAAATTTTCTTTTCATCTTTTAAATGATTCTGCTGGTTTGATGGAATCAATTTCCTATATATAACCGAATACAAAAATAAAATAACAACCAAAATCTCATTTTTTATACATTTCTAGTGTTTGTGGATGTACATATATATGTGTGGCTGCAAAAAAAATCAATAACGTATTTTCATCCATCCAACCTCCTCCCATATACGAGACACAGGTATTCAATATTTAACTTTGCAACGGTAGCACAAAATTTAATTAAATTTCATTTCCGTTTCTGCTATACGAAAATAATATTTTTTTTTGCAGTATTCCTGGAAAATATTGACAAATTGAATATAATTTCATTATAGGAATTGGCAAAAACTCGGAGTAGCTATGCCATGAATACAATATAAAATAAATAATTTCAAAATTTTGTAATGTATGCTCACGTCAACATATGAGTACACATATCAATCAATATTTAAGTAGAAAAATTTTTAATTGGAAATTCGATCAAATTAACAATTTGTTTACAGGAACATATGCGTCGCCTGAATACTTTAGAGATATGTCAACTAAAAATTACTTTATTAATGCTCTGGTCAATTCGTGGGCTGTGAGATGCATATAGGTATACGTGCTTCATGTCATTTAGTCACTTTAGGGTTAATTCAGTTCTAGATCACAGTTTTAGATTCAAGAACTAGGTCAAGGCCACTTTCGATGCCATTATGATCGATTTAGTTGTATGCAATAAGTTTTGGAAATATTTAATCTACTAAATAGGTTGACTGCCTATTAATAAGGATAGTAGTCTCTGACTAATCTAAAGCATAGGGAGTAAGAGTGTGATTAGATAACACCGAAACTTTAGTCATAGCCAGATGTTTATGAATAAAGAAGCCATGCTACCTCTAATATCAAGAGTCTGAATAAATGAAGTCAAAACTTAAGTTATGATGGGTGATGCCATCAGAAAAGCAGCTTTTTTAGTAGGTGGCCCAAGTACAAACTCATAATCAAGACTATATCATTATTATCTTACATATCATCTTGAGATTCTCAGCTTTTTTATAATATACTCAATTCAAACGACACCGTATACAGAGTAAATCAAGATAAATACAATGACAACATATATAATGGTATAAAGACGTGTTATAAAACGAACCGCGAAACTTAAATATTACGTGACCTGATTGTTCAAAAAACGAGAAAGTTATAGAAGAGCGGAATAAAAATTACTTCGATAATTGTCGTCCTCATTGGTATAAAGAAGTGATGTCTTTACTTACAAAATTAAATGACTTAGATCTTTAAAACACCATATTAGTATAAGCCGTGTGGTTGGGGGCATCCATGTTTCATAATTATTTCGAACGAAATATAAGTCATGACCCTTCACTTAAGAACCCAGAAACAAGATTGAGCTGAACTGTGTGAAAGGCTGTACTGGACTTCCAAGTAGTAGATAGACTTCCAAGCAGTAGATGGTCCCTCTGATGTAAGTCAACTCCAAGATAAAGACTTGTTTTACAATAATTTCGATAATCTGATAGGCTCTATAACTGAGCACGATGCCAAATTGGTGATTGGTATCTTTAATCCTCATGATCTCAAAGTGGCAAGTAAATTCTTTCCTCATAACATCCATTTTGAAACATGGACACATCCACGTAAAACATTCCGATGCCAGATTGACAATGTGTCGACTTCTAAAGGGTGGGTGTGGTATGTCCAAGATGTGAAATCGTATCGGTCGGACAGGAGAATATAAAACGCGTGTCTCCTGTGGAGGTCTGATTATTGAAAAAACGTAACAAAAATATCAAGCTCTTGTCAGAAATAGCATTTTCCGATCAAATGAAAAAAAAAATAAAGCAGTTCTTTTTAGGAGGACAGCTTAACGCATTTGTAGACAGAGGAAGATGTGAATGGTGGAAGACTAAGGTCTTAAGAGTACAACAACTCAGCAATGAGCGCAATTCGCGTGGTTTCTCTTCGAGAAAAATCAACTACAAGAGTTGATTGCATTACTTCAGAGATCGTGATATTCGGAAAGCTGACTTTGTGGAACTGCCTTTTCAACCTTGTTCGATTAGTATGGTGAAATGAAATTATGCCTGATGATTGGAAAGTTACCGCGTTTTGCTCAATATTCAAGAAGGGTGATCGGTGTAACTTTGATAGTGTTGGAGAGGGTTAAGATTCGCCTTGCCACTGGTAATCGAGTTTTATATCCTCTTCGTACACTTCTGAAATCAAATTAACTTGCTAAAACGGATAATGACAAACTGTACAGAGTGTTGATCAGACCCGCTGTCATGTATGGATGTGAGAGTTGGGCCTTGACGGATGAGTACTGAACATGAATTCTAACATTCGAGAGAAGAATGATGCGTGTGATATAGGCCCAAAACAGGACGTTGATGGCACATACCGAGTTCTGTTCAATAACGAGATCAGGAATTTAATTCCCGGATAACGTACATGAAATCAAAGGACATCTAGTACACTGGCTCGGTCACGTTCTGCGTGCTGATCCGAACCGAATGATACAGCGATCTTTGAAGAAAGAGGCGCGTTTTGATAGACGAAGCGATCGGCGTCGACGACGATGGCTCCACAGCGTAGAGGATGATTGGAGTCAGGTGGTTGACACGGTACGGGACAATACTGGCCCATATTACCTGAAACTATGAGTTTCTAGGAACCAACTCAACCAATTTTCGTTTTTTTACATTTGATCCAACAAATATCCCACACATAAACGAAAAGTTAAATATTTTACAGCCACCGCATATAATATAATACCACATGTTCTTATCTCTTTGAGCTCACATGCATATCATTTTAACCACGCACTAATTAAAAAATATAAATAATTCTTTTGATCCAGAACATTGGTAACGATCTGAACCTCGGTTCTTTTATGATACAGAATAATAAAAAAAAACTCTCGAGTCGTACAACGATTGATGTTCCATTTACATATATAAGACATAATCGTATATAAAGAAATTTCACACATTTCTGAGTTCTTTAAAGACTCCCTAATTAAATGCAAACTTTATTATTCATGGATCATTATAAAATTGTCAATTATATTGAGAGAATATGTGGAATAAATTCCATCTGCTTCTAATCAAAATGTCGGCAAAGAAATGTGTTTTCTTATAATCATTTTTAGAATTTTTTTTTACTCTTCAAAAGATCATGCGTCAAATAAGAATATGTACTGTGTCGTTTCGAAGATGGTACTCAGCAAAATTATGTTATGAGACGATGGAATTAACATGTGGAATTTTAATGATGTGGAACGTGTCAAATTGATACAATAAATATTTTGTTCTCGTTTTTGTGTGCGGTAATGACACGAACGCGGATCTTTCTTTATAATAAACACACGCAACACAATATGTGATACAAGATACAAACATTTCAAAGTATTTAAAATTAGATTTTATTACTGTAAGGGGATTTACAAGATTTGCGAAGAACGTATGCATAAAATATGTTATATGTGTCTAATTCTTTTGAATTTGAAATAGACAACATTACATATGGTGAATATTTTGAATCCCTCCCAAATAACATTTTTGCTATATAAGTATCCTAAAAATAAATCCATCTTATATTGACATTGAAATTAATTATTTTATAAAATTTAATTTTATTTATACATAAATTAAATTTCGAACATACATATCGTACGAGTCTCGAGAAATTAAATCAATGTCGTATCCGAAATACATAATCGGAGATTATCCAATCCACTATACGTACATATATATACCATATGTCGAGCTGTAATGCGTATACGCACTCAGAGTGATTTAGGTTAAACCATAAATTACTGACCCCATCACTGTGAAGGTCAATGTATATACATATTATATTGGTGTCGAGATTTTCACAACCACCCCAATAAAGTATTTTAATTTATTGGATTTTCGATAACATGAATTAACACTTGTTACGGATAATTAACTATGTCAATATTTATCGAACTAATCACAGTATATGACACATTTCTGTATATTTATGTAAAACTGTGAACAGTACCTGACGTTAATACGACATTTTGTTCAATGAATTTGAAAATTATTGGCTCACTATAATTGGAAATTAATTAGTTAATTATGGTGGAAAATAGAAAATGGTAAATATACTATATGATACAGCTGATTTAACTTGCGCTTGATTTACTTGAAGGCTAAAATTTAATAAACATGAAGGGTCTATTAGAATTTACTCTTATCCATCCGGAAATTATCCTTCAAACCAAATTTTTTTGATGGAGCGGTTCGACACATAAATTACAATGATATCGATATTAGGTTCAATCAATCACGCAACGTTAATTATTTATAAGGACTACATGTACTTTGGGATATGATTGCATCTCCACCCATTGGATTTTAAAGTAACTTAACTATTGTTTTATGATTTCAGCAGTTCGTAACAGAATCGGGTAGAGGGGAGATTGTTCAATAGACTCACCGATAAGACATTCTCTCCTGTACCCAATCAAGACCGAAGTTTACTTCAGGATAGCTGGAGCAATAAATATTTGGAATTAGAGGAATTATGCCGAAACCACCACTACGTATTCTCAAACTTTAAATGTTTTAAATTTTTGATTTAAGACTTTCTTGATCAGACGTTATTTAATGATACACTGTGCCTAGTGGGTGACTTTTGGTAAGCTTAACTGGCGCTGTGAGATGGACCAAACTTATTTGATGAAACCAAAATATTTAACTCATTAAAATATCATGTTAAATGTTGCTTGCTTAAAACTGGAAGGATGGTGGACTTGTAACCAGCCACCTGCTCAAGCAACTAGTCTGTACATAACCGATTTAATAAAGTTAAATCATCTATTAAAATCAAGCCATAACGAATAGGAAGTTACAATGATATCCTTGAAACAGATCTAGGTACACTGAACCAAATGTACCACTCAATATAACAAATTTGAGGGACAAAAATATTGATAAATATTTGTCTGTATTTTTATTGTTATTTTGAACAAATTATTTCATTCTGATAATTTATTTTCATTTCAAATTAGAATATCACATTAATACCCTCATTTATATTTTTCAATAAAAATAAATTTTTTTATTATTCTTAATGAAAATTGTCCTTAACCATATTTTATCACTATGATAAAAATGTATTCTTTATGATAAATTTATCAGTTTTTTAAATGGTCTAACTGATCAGTTTGCTATCAAAGTGAACATCAATCTAGATCGATAAAAAAATAGAAATATGCGAAAATGGAAGAAATTTCGCGTACATTCTTGTAATTCGCTAGCACTGAACGTACTCGACTGATTGTAGAGCGGAAGTTCAAAATGAATGTTTCCTTCCCAGAAGAATGTTCCAAATTAAGAAAGCTTTTTCTTTTATAATATATTTTTAAGCGTGTATTTTTATGTATTTAAATTAAATTCATAAATTGCTATAACATACTTATGTACATATACTGAAACATATCAAATAAAATCAAAATATAAAATATTCCAGTCGATAAATTCAGTTTTCTTATTGATAATATATTTGTTGTTCTTTTAAACTAGTTATAAATTCGTAAATCTCATTGTAGGAATCTTTGTCGGTTGTAAATTGATAAGGAATTTTTCAATGTGAATGTAATTTTGGTCAGTTTAAACAATTATTTTTTTTTGTGTAGTAGTAGCAAATAATCGAATGAGATCTTGGATGAATGAGTTGAGAAGTCTAGGCGAAACGATTTAGTAGCCTTTTGTGAAGGAGCTTGATCGATTGTCAGATAATAATGGAGCATTCTTTACTTATCGATAAAGGTATTTTCAAAACAGTTTCTCTCACGACAGTATATATGTATTTCAAAAATTTTCAGCGGTTGTGATTTATTGGTTAGTTGCAGATAATTGTGGCGAGAAATAAACTCATATATGATTATATTTGTTTTTCTGTGATGGGTTGCTATTTTGTGTGCGAAACATTTAATTGGGGTTTCTAGTATAGAAAGTTCATTTAAATCCTAGAGGATGTTTTTTAACAAAACGTTGATCTTAACCGGCAAGACGTGTCATTTGAAACAGTGAAACATGTTTATTGTATCAGAGATTTGAAAACATCATAATATAAGAGCTCCGCTAAAATGTTTAAAAATACTTGAGTTTCTTCGATTTTGAATAACCTTTTGATCAGAATAAAGCCTCCAAAGTATGCCAATGTAAAATTTTAAACATTTAAATGGAGTTTCTGAATTGGACAGTTATAGGATCTCCGAATAAAACAGCATCCTTTGAAAAAGATCATACCATATTGCAAAATGCAATCACATGGTCTAGAGAAAGAGCGCCAATAACAAGTTTCTGTCATGTATTATAGTAAACGGTCGGCTTAATAATTGTTTGGGGCTCAGATATACGATTTTATTGTCAGTTCTTGAAGAGCACAGTTATAAAGAAGGTTAAACAGGATTATTAGCCCAGTATAGAATGAAATCGTCGAAAATATTGTACGACTGCCACACAATAAACTATTACAAAAATGAAGTACAAGGGAGTTTAAACGTTTTTCAATGAACTGTAACAATATGGACTTCCACTTCAATATGGAACGTTGTAGCCTGAAAACTAATGGAAACATTACAGAATGCATAGAGAAAAGCTAAAAAAATTTTTTGGTGACATTAGAGAGTAAAGCATGTCACCAACTAACTACATTCTGATAATCATACAGTATTCTAATCATACTAAACGTCACAACCAGATATGTATAATAGATTAATATTTTGATCATCAGCTAATAATTGTTCAATTCAGATTGAACCTAGGTCTCTTACATTCAGAACAGAATCGCATATAAAAGTACAATAGCACCACATGAGTATTAGAGTTATGATTGCTTAGCCATGCAAAACCATTAAAATAAACAGAAAAAGTAAGAACAGTAAATATTTGATGAAAAAGCTTAATTTTAAAGAAAACTACTTTGCCAGGACATGGACACACTTCATTTCTCATTGCAATATTTCTACTATACTATACCTAACATGAAATTTCTGGTAATGTTATGGACGAACTATTTTCCATTTCACAGTCAATTATCACAAAGTGGACTATTGAGCTGGCAAAAAAGCTTCATGAATTAGTAAGCTACCACTTTCGTGTTAAATCCTATATAATAAGTGGACAGTTTTGATACCATTTTTCATAAATATGGTCATATTACGAACTACTACTTCAATAATTTATAAAACTAATAAGTTATCAAAAGCTCGACATGTGAAGTTTATACTAAATTTATCCTAAAACAACCAAAACAAAAATTTAGGAGAAAGTTAGCAAAAACTTCACACGTCTATAAGCGTATGTGAAGCTTATACCATTTATGTGCTAAACCACCAACAATTGACTTTTATTTAGTAGTATGTGTGAAAAATAATTTTTTAGACGAAAACCTAGTTTTCATTAAAAATAACGTAATTTTACTTTCCATCGTAAGCATATAAATATTATTTAAAAGAAAGAAAATTATATTACAGAATTGGTCCAAGATTTAAATGCAAGTACAAAAAATAAACAAATATTCGAAAGTTTAATTTCAAATGCTTAAAAACAAAACTAAATTTGAAGGTCGTTCTCATCGAGTTCCTTGATACTGTAGTTAGGATATAGTTCTAATTATGATTCGCACGAATTTCCAGAAAGTTATCATTGGGATTAGGTACCGTACTAGTGACGGAAGTATATGGTGGCCACCAATTTCACATGAAACTAGAACATGTTGAACTTTGATGTAATACTAAATAGATTTCTAGGCAGCTCTCATCTAGTTCCTTTGGATATTCACACACATATATATTCACACACATATATCTGTCTCACTAAGTAAGTTCCATGATAAATTTATGAAAGTTAGCGATTGAGTAGTACTATTATGTGGTTCCCTTACAAGTGAAACCGATGAGAATAACCTGTATTCCTGTTTAGTATTACCCTAAAGTTTCAGCCCCATACGATTTATAAACGTAAATTCACATAAACGTCTGGAAGCTGACGGCAAATTGATGTAACTTGTAGATTAAATTATAACGTGGTTTTAACTTAAGCATTTGACACATTTGTATAACGAAAATCATTTAATCACCATGTAATCGCCTAAATATTTACATTGCACTAATACACACAAACATTTTATATTGTTTTTGTCGGTTTAGGACAAATTTAGTACAAACTTCACATCGGTGCCAGGGATGTCATTTCAAAAGCTTTACAAATTTATCTTTGAAATAGTTGATTTCGCACGTGGTTATAAGCATATCAAAATCACTAATCCGCAAAGATCCTCTTTGCTTTCAACATTCGATACCGTATAGATTCAATATTTGGTTTCGAGTAAGAATTGATTTAAGTTTATGCATATTCAAACATTTCATATCGGAATTCCACATCACTTATTTTGAAGACAGCGAATTCATCCAATATACAAAAATGACAAAAGTATGTTTATTCATGAAAGAGCAAAGTTTAAAATGTTACGTAACATATTCTTGAGCATAATTTAAATTGCATTATTGTATCTGTCTTGTGTTTATAAGAAATTCGTCCCAAAACCAAAGTTTATTTTTTGACCCAAGCTTTTGTATAATTAGATTCATTTTTGGACGCAATATACACCAGTTTGTAAAGTTGAAAAAGATAAACCAATAATTAAGTATGTCGCCTGGAATCCTTATAATAAAAAGGGCTCATATTAAGGAAAGATAATTATCGTATTTATATTTACAAAAACCACAAACCAGACATATACACACACAAGATGATGGAAAGATCAAAATTTTGTATTAAAAAACCAAATAACACACAAAAAAACATTAAACATATATTACGTAATTAAACCGGAAGGGATAACGAAAATTTCATATCACTTTGTGATCTTTAAGGAAAACCCGAAATTTCTTTTATTTTTTTTTAATCAAAAAATAATAATAAAATAACAAAGTCATTTTTCTTATTTTTTTTTTTTTTAACAATTCGTAAAAGAAGAAAACAGTAAAATGTACAACATCCTTATTTCCATTATCTTTAGATTATGTCTAAAAAGGAAAAATTAAATCTTAATTTTTTTCTTAAACATAGATATACGTTTTTTAATTTATCCTTTTGGGATATCTGCACGAGGAGGAGAAAATTACAAGGATATACATTATCCTTAATATATGAGTTTTTAAAATTTTTATGGTTTAAAAATTAATTTTCGTTGGGTGTAATAATTTTATAGCTAAACTCTCTAACTAGCTACATCTGCTAATCATTTCATATACGGTTGTTGCTCCGAACCCGAAAAGCGCACCGAGATCGCGCACAACATCGAAATTTTATATCCGCACCCCACACACATGTATATATGTACTCGTATAAAAAAATTTTATGTATCCTTTTCATCCATCTCGTCGTCGTTTAATCACATCTGGTTTTGATTTTCACGAAAATAAATAAAATAAAAAAAAAATTTGATATGGAAAACATGAAAAGATACATAAAAAGGCCCAAAAACATCATATAAGACATGAAATCTTGTATATGTTTGATCTTCGTGTGTGTGTGTGTACATATATACATATGTACATATGTTAACACACACACATAATTTAAGATACATAAGAACATAAACAACAAATTGTTTTGGTGTCAAATTTCGATTTTTTTTTCGGGGATGTGATGTGCGCGATATTTGATTCTTGGTGGAAGCAAAAAAAAAAACAAAAATAATAAAAATTGATAATAATACATCAAATTGATTGATAAGCAATCTTAATAAAATTTTATTGGTTAGTAAAATGTTTTTCGATGGATATATGTTTAGCACAGCAATAATGGAATTTATTCAGCTGCTACACAAAAAAAAAATTTAATTGGTTATGTGTTATTGTCAAAATATTTGTTGTTGTTGTTGTTGTTATCAGATGAGAATGTCAGATGAGAATAATTGTTATTCAGCTATTGATTTTAATTATATTTGATCGGTGGACGTAGGTTGAATATATTTTCAAGCACAGATATATATTGGCATAATATAATACATTGTGAATTGATAGCTAATTTGATGTGAATCGATGTGGGTGGTAATGGAAAATTGCTTGAGTACCCAACACTATTCACACACTCAGCACACTTATAATAATAATATTTACTTTTAACATGATCAATCACATCGTCTTCTCAGTGGTGTGTATGGGATTTCACCAACAAGACTTTTTGTGAAAATATTTTTCAATTCTATTAAGTTAATGGTTGAGTTGTTCAACTTTTCTAGAATAAGACGAATTATTATATTACCATATGGGAATGTTTGTTATGATGTACTTCATATGGATCGGGTATAGAACATATTTCTCGGCACAAGTTTGATATACGGCAAAAATTGGACTAAGTATCACATAATAAGTCATAAAATATTTGATCAATCAAGTTTTATCATACCAAGTCTCTTCCAAATGACTTCTCAGTTGGTGAAAAATCAGTTGCAAGCAATTATCAGGTATATCAGGTATGTGCAATCATTGTGAAAGTATTATAAAGTTTGTTCATACGGAGGTATGAAATGGAGGAATGCTAAAGGTTTGAAGGTTCATCATTTGCATTTAGTTTGATCGAAACTTATTCATCAGATTTCAAATCGTCACAAACCGTTCAACTAATTAATGAGCATGTTTGCATTAAAATATTCAACTGAATAAAAACGAAATGGTATTAATGACTCAAGTGCCAAACGAATGTAGCAAGGATTTTGTGCCTATTTTGATGCCCCAAACATTAAATTATGTATTAGGGGTTTCTCAAATAGAAGTGTATTGGAATTGTTATCTCAAGAGTAAAGTGTTATTAGCTGCGTTTATAGTTGGTCTCAACATTACACATATTACATATAGCACAGAAATATATTTGCGTGACTGCTGAATGGTAGAGTAGACACAATTCGAGTTAATCACTTGAACAATTGGAGTTAAACATTTTAACAATGTTAAGACAAGGAATCTCTGGAAAAATCAGAAGTAGGATGGTAAAATCGTTGTTGTGAAAAGTCCAGAAAACCGAGCAGGTCATCTTCCAATAAATTTTTTTGAAAAGGACATAGAGTATACCGTAGTTGTTTAATCATACGTAAAGATCAACTAACCTTAATTTGTCCTTAAATACAATGATAGTGTGGGTGGGGTTAATTTGACTAATCATTTATGAGTTTAATCATTAAATGAGCAAAATGGAAGTTCTGAGTTTTTAAATCAACTTTTTCAGTTTTTAATATATGGAATTTTTAAGTAAGGAGTCAAAGGTTTGATCGAAATAGCTAGTCTAGATAAGCCAGTACACGAAATATAAGTGCTGGCCTTTTCTATTCGCTTTTAAAATGATCCATTTCCAATATTAACAATAGAAAACTATTAAATATGAATGTAAAGTAGAACAAGTAGCTATACTTCTTCAACAATTATTTGACAACAATCTAATTGTTATGAATTAAAGTAAACCCACAGTGGGTGGTTAGGTATTAAATCCTAACCAATATTATGTCTTATGAGCTTTTTATCACATAACTTGGATACATTTTTGGTTTATCAGCTGTTTCTTGAGATAAGAAAATTATATTATGGATACAACATTATAGCAAGCTCAAAATAGGGCGGCTATTTGATGTTTGTGAGTAATAAAAGAAACTGTAAAATCGATTGTGTACATTTCTTATAGACTATTCACGAATGCTGTATAAGATAGCAGAAAATTTTCAGCAGAAAATATGATTTTTATACTCGCCACCAGGGGCACTACTATCGCTAAAGAGAATTTCTTCTGCTGTCATTTTTGTATAGCCAACAGAATTTTTTGTAAATTTTTTAATTTTCTTCAGTATTTTAACTACAAAATTATTCCAGATTTCAAATAAAATATGTATATTATTTCCATTAGATTATAATATGCTGTATAAGATATATTAATCATCTAGAGCTTAACCACTTACTGCAAGCTATGAATGTTGCCCCTGTAATTAATATTTCAGTTTGAGCTAAGTCATATTATCTCCATACATACAAATATGAAGTTTGAGGATAATCGACCGAGTTTGATAATCTCCAGAATTTTTCAAAGTTTTGGCCCATACATAATGCTCAGTTTTTTCACTGTGAGCTATGGATGGACCCCTCTGTAACCAATACATCTGCATATGAAGTTTGACGATAATTTTAGAGGCATACATATCATATAGTTAGATTAGTTCTCATTGCTTTCACTGCCAATTCTACTAGCTTAAGAACTACGTGCAATTGTACTATCTACTTAAATAATAAATTTAGTTATCTTAATTATTGCAGAATATTATTTTAATTGGTTAGTATTCCTCTTTAATGCTATAGACGCTACTGGGTTTAACAGTGTATAGGAAGAGATAAAATTCATTACTATTGCCATTTTTAATGTCATTTTGAAGCAATGAGCTTACCAAATTGGACCAAACCATCATTAAGACCAAACTATCCTATACCTTCGACCGGGTTATTTGGTGTGATTTAAACTACTACATACATTAAAACAACGAGGTTTTCATTAAAGGTGATACTTTAAAACCATCAAATTAGCAGTAAACTGTAAATAGAATTTCATTTACTGTACCAAATGCCTTCAACCTTGGCGACGCGTCGATGTCTGTTTATAGATAATCAGTTTAGTTGTTTTGTTACAAGAAATTAATACAGCATCGACTGCAAAACTGAACACTATAATAGTTGAACCGCAGTTGAACACTAGTTGAATTATCAATCGACAACTATACGTGATTGCCCGAGACATCCTTCAAACCAGGTTAATTAATCTACACTTAATATGCGAAGAACTCGTTCGAGCCTTTTCAACAAACAAATCGATAGATCTGATCAGTAAATAGTCGCGCAGTAGTAAGATGTCACAAGTTTCTTAATCTACCTATTGATCAACGGTACAATTTCGTTACAATTGGCTTCGATTTTATTGCAATTGAACGCCAGCAATTTTAAAATATCATTTGATCATTAACAGTTTTAATACACTAGTCATAAAAAAATAACTGTACAAAAAAGCTTGTGTTCCATCACATACCTTTCCATTAAAGTTTATCGCACGAAGCAATATTGGTTACAGCGGGGTTCACCCATTACTCACAGTGAAAAAACTGATTTTTATGTATGGGCTAAAACTTTGAAAAATTCTAGAGGCGCTCAAACTCGGTCGATTATCCTCAAACTTCATTGTTGTTTGTACGGAGATAAGATGACTTAGCTTCTGGAGAGTCAAACTGAAATATTTATTACAGTGGCTTCATTCATAGCTTACAGTAAGTGGCTAAATTCTAGATGAAATTAATACTTCTTATACAGTTTATTATAATCTAATGGAAATAATATACATATTTTATTTGAAATCTGGAATAATTTTGTAGTAAAATACTGAAGAAAATTAAAAAATTTACAGAAAAATTCTGTTGGCTATACAAAAATGACAGCAGAAGAAATTCTCTTTAGCGATAGTAGTGCCCCTGGTGGGGAGTATAAAAATCATATTTTCTGCTGAAAATTTTCTGCTATCTTATACAGCATTATTCATGACCCAAAAAACTGCCCAGGTTTTAATTCAGATGTAGGTCTACTAAAAAAATATGTGAGGATGGGAATAACTTCTAATTAAAAATAATTGCTGACGTTTATCATCACCTCACTTGTATAAAACATCAACTCCGTGTATGTAGCCAAATAGAATTTAAGACATGCTCCTCAGCTAAAGATATATTCAAGACAAATAATTAGTTTTCTATATAATATTTAAATGGTCTCAGGTCATGAAAGTGCATATTGATATTTTGCCAAAATGAGACATCTTTAAATTTGCCTTCATAATGGAATTCATTAAATTTTAAATATGTTGGTGAGTGTTTTAGCGATTATTTTACAGTCACGATTAAAAATGAGATTATTGATGTCTTATCTACATCTGTGGGAACATAACCAAGTATGGTAATAACTGTTTGCTATTTAATGAATTAATCTAACTTAAAAATTAAGTCCATTCCATAAATCTAGAACAAATATTTAAATGATAGCAAAGATGATAATAAAAGCTACTCAAGTACAGTTCTCCATTTATTAAGATAGTAACTTTTAGTAACGGCATCTTGGATATAATTCCTTAAACTATTTTTTAGAAGGAGGAATGATTATAGTAAAAAATTGTAACGTAGGAAAGTATTCTTTTAGAACAGGTTGTGTTACTAATATCGACATTCCATAATATAGATGAAATATATAAAATTAAGAATCGTAATTTTGATGGTTCAATATTTACATTTACTTTGATCGACACTCATTACGAAATATTGGTCAATATAATAACAGGTGCACAGTAAAAAAAAAATTGAATTTTAAATGCAATTTTTACATGCTTTTGTTGATACAAATACAAAAATATTGTATAATTACACAATTTACTAAATTTTACATGAAATATAGTTCAATAATCCATTTTTATTGTAAATTTTCATAACAAATTAGAATTGAAATGTTTTGGACATAAAATTACACGCTTTTTGTAGTAATTTAAAGTTCCAATTGAAAATCACATCAAAAAATTGTGAATATATTGGTTTTGAGACGCATTATTAAATAAGGTTTGTTATTTATAATTTCACCTACAAAACAAATGTTCAAATTCCTGTTAGAAAAATAATCTGTTTTATACTAAATGATATTTCATGTAATTTTACCATAAAAATTTAATAATCATAGAATAAGTATTCAATTTTACATAGTATTGCATGTTACAATGCACATTCGTTGAAAAAATTCCGAAATATAACGAAAATGATGCGCTCAAGCACATTCATCATTTCATTACTCATATATTTTTTACGGAATGCAGACATGTTGTATGTCGTTTCTAATTAAAATAAAAATTATAGTATTTTTGTAAATCAATTTTACATTATTAAATAAATTAATAAATTTTATAAGTTAACGTGAAAGTGATTTGAGTTGAACGGGTATGTATATATACTAATAATTATTAAAATTTACTTTAAAAAACGAGTGTTTCCCTACAAATTTAGACACGACGAATACGAATTTAATAAGGAAAAAAAATTAAACAACCTGAGTGTGAATACGATAAGTGAACCAAATTAGATATCGCGGAGTTCTGAATACTTCTTTCCTAAAATCCAAAAAGGTAAATATAGAAATATTCAAATTAAATATTTAGTATTTTAAGTTTATTCTTTTATTTTAGCAAATGCTGCAGGCATTCAAGGGTCGAAGCTGGTACTGGAATTTGATGGAACCGAAGTAGACGACACCGATGTTTTTATATTTTTTGGCGAGAATATTCCTCCGAGCTATCTCAAACTTTGGAGGGTATGCCTTAATTAAAATACAGACTACTCCAGATCTAAAAATCAAATTATAAGGCAAAAATCATAAATTTTATAAAAGAAATAGTATAAATTTAATGTATTTTAAATTTGTTTTGACAAATTGAAAATTGAAATTTGCGTGGCCTTGAATTGCGTGGCCAATCTGAATAATTATAATTTATAATTTTTTATTTATAACTTCATATAATATGCATGTATATTGTATATACATGTACATATAAATTTTTTATTATATTTCTCATGAAAAGAATTTTAAATAAATATATAATTGTTTAACGAAATCTGAAAGTTTGTTTAATTTTACATTTTGGGTTCGTAATTGTCAAAAAAAGGTTTACGTTGACTAGCTTTGGTATGAAAATTTACAGATTTAGCAATGCAATTTTACAAGCGAGTTATTCATTTTCACATTTATGAAGGATAATAATGTCGACCATTCTATGGAAATTTACATACTATACTATGCAATTTTAAACTAAATTTAAATTTATATGAAAATTTACGAATTTAGGAATGTAATTTTACAAGTGAATTACTTATATTCACATTTCTTAAGCATAATTGCTGAATCATAGTGCGAACATTTACAGACTAAACAATGCAATTTTAGATGAAATAATGATTTTTAAATTTTTTGTTAAGTTATATTACGGACATTTCCTGTTATTAATCATTTAAACATGTAATGTAGTATACGTGTTAAAACAATTAGTTTTAATTGTAAATGGTAATTTTAAAAACCCATTTAAAATTACATGAAAAGACTAGGCAAATTTGCCCACTGTTAAAAGCGTGTAAAATTCAATGGAAATTTTTTACTGTGTGATTTAAATTTAATTCTATGTGGCTTTCAAGCAATGGGTTTGAACATCACCCATAGAAAATGGTTCATGAACGTGAGGTAGAACAAGATAACTTCTTAGCCAATTACTTGACAAAAATCTTATTGTAATGAGTAAAAGTAAACCAGGGAATGGTTAGGTATTAAATTTTAACGAACATTATGTCAAATGAGCTTTTTTTAAAAAACTTGCATTCATTTGAAATTTATCAATTAATTTTTGCAACAAATAATTTGATATGTCGAATAAATTATGCAAACTCTTGAGTTGACATCTATTTGATGATATAGAAGAGAAGATTTAGTAAAATTTTAAAACCAATTGTGTACCATTCCCTATAGACCACCATTCATGACAAAAGGATCAAGCAGCTTAGCGGTCAAATGGAAAGAAACAGGGCAAGTTTAAAATTGACATGCAGGCCTACTTAGAAGATGCAAGAATGGAGATAGGCCCTAGTTTAAAGTAAATACTGACTTGTAACATCAAAAGTTAACCAAATAGACTTTGAAATATGCTTCCCGTATATAAGTGTAGGTAAATGAGTTTTGTATTTTATTATTCCCTCCAGTGGCCCTATTCTGGTAATTCCACGAGAAATCGGGGAATAGGGAACTGGGGAAAGATTTTATATGAAATTTCTGTTCAAATATATTTTTTCCGGCCTACTGACGAAAAAAGTTCGATGTAAATATTTATAAATTGGGAATAATTTTTCCATACCAAAATTGGAAGGAAAAATTATTCCCAATTTAACACTAGCTTTTTACCTCAGTATGCCAGAAAAAAATATTTAAACTCTAATTTACATATAAAATTATTCTCCAATACCGTATTCTCCGGGAATTACCAGAATAGGGCCACTGAAATGTCTAAATTTTCTCAAATATATTAAAACCTGTTGTTGCAAACGCCTAACAAACATACTACAAGGACATGAGAGTGGGTATTCAAATTGTATCCGTACATCACTGATGGGGTGGATTCACAAAATGTAAAACATGTTTGTTGATGTTGTTTGCTATTTCATGAATTGATCATATTTTAAATTTAATCCATTTCAAAACTCTAGAACAAATTCTTAAATGATAGCAAAGATAGTATAATTTTCACAAAAATTATAACTTTGTCTGAGGTTGTTACAAATATTAATAAAATTTTTGGATTGTTATATTTCTAAACTTAAGCTTTCAAAATCGCTTTTCAAAGTTAATAACTCACCGTCCACCAAAACTGGACCTATAAAAACACCAAATCGATTATAATTTATACGACGTATATCCTGCGCTCTCTTGGTCTAAAATAAAAACTTTCTTTAAATATTCGAAAATAATTTCCTTTATCATCGAACTTGTGTTGTTGTATTTTATTATTTCCCAAAAAATGTCATACACAACAGAAATAACATAAAGCACACAAGAAACAGGAAAAAATATAAGCTTTTTTCGTATTTTATTTTTCGCAAACACTCCTCAAACCAAATCGATGTGCATAAATCTTAGGCATTTATACAAAAAAATGGGCTATATTTTAGGCAGTACCAGAGAATATGTACATATATATGTATGTATGTGAATATACAAGAAAACAATAAATTTAAATGAATTTTTTTTTGGTAAGGAAAATTGCGTAACAATAATTTTTACGTATTAGAATACATTTATATAATCCTTTACAGTTAGAAAACAAATAATCTTGATAAATGGTTTCCTATTTCAATTTCTAATGTAATATTTTCGTTTTTGCTACTTTATTCTCCTTGTTATACTTGTTATGTATTCATTTCGTGTAGCATTGTATAATATACAAAAAGCTCTTCTATATAGAAACTTAAATGTGTTTGTGCTTTTTTTGGCAATATATGTGTATATGTTATTCAACTTTCAATAATAATTATAATTCTCTTTATCTCTCTGTTCAATTTTCTTATTAAACCGAACACACAGAAGGGAGAGTATAAGCAACACTGAATATGAAAATGGTATTAGCGAGATTCATTAAAATAAATTAAACGGGATTAGTATTTAAGGAAATGACGTAAACACTTTATTTTGATTGATTTACATATTGTAACATTCCAATGTTTATGGATAACTATTTAGACCAACACCAGCAAATAACATAAACTATATCAAATGTATGTACCAGATGTGGGGCCGTTATAAGGAATAACATACAAAACAGATCTTCCAAGATTAGACAATAATTCTTAAATATCTTGAAA
This sequence comes from Tipula lateralis, assembly GCA_963932295.1. Classification (NCBI taxonomy): domain Eukaryota; kingdom Metazoa; phylum Arthropoda; class Insecta; order Diptera; family Tipulidae; genus Tipula; species Tipula lateralis. Next base: position 186,629,734 of record OZ010736.1, on the reverse strand, counting down.
AATGTCTGACCTGTTGACTTCACATCGTCATTGCAAATAAGCATTTATGCTTAAAATGGGACGTGAGTTTCACAAATGTCTGATCTAAAACCTTTTTCTATAGCCGTTGCATTTATATCCGTGGTGTATTGATTTAGCCAGTAGTTGCTTAATGAGATGTCTTTAATTGGTTTTACGAACCAAATAAAGTTTACCATAATAGACTACACGATTTTATCTGATAAAAATATCATCGGATTCATCGAGTAGCTCAAGCTTTTTTGATGTTATTAATCTTGACCATCTATTTAATTTAAACCTAAATGGTTTATTTGGGGAGGGGTGGTAAAGAGTTACGTGTTAATATCGGCTTCCCCCGATAAACAGTTCAGCAAACTGTCACACATTACTTATCTCGCGACTACGATTTGATCATCAAGACTATAGCATATTTTAAATTTCAACATTCAACTGTAAAAAGCTTAAAAAGAAGAGTAATGTCAACCTCGAAGTGAGAAAAGGAATTTCACCCCAAAATGTTTAAGCCGTAGATAATTCTAGACCAGAGATAATCACATCATTATTGAAAAAGATTGAATTAATTGGTCCAAGGTTTGCAATGTAAGCTTCGCATTTATGTATTTGATATTTATTTTATATTCATTTTTTGAATTTGAACAGCATTCCTACTCAATTTTGCGTTAGTAACCTCATTAACAATATAGGATATGCAGTTTATAGATTTTCAAAAATGAAGTTGGTACCATAAGGCCAGTTAAAGAAACGCCACGAAATTGTTGATATCTTCCGCATTACTATACGTCGTTATTTAAATCATTGGTATGCAATGAGCCAACAATATGTTTGTTTCATTTTTCAATGTTATGCACTGAGAATCAGTTCAAAAACTTTGATGCTTGAATATTTTCATAAGAATTGAGAAGGTCGAGTGCAACGACTGATACAAATCCTGAAAATTTTCTACAGACACATTTTTTTTGCGGGATCACTTCAATAATCCAAGGGTCGACCCATCATTCGGTTTATTTGCAGCAAACGGCTCCACAATTAACGATTTCGGAACCAAAATTTTAAAACTCGACAAAAACTTATATGCTAAGAGTCAAACGTTGGTTCTCCTGTTTCTAGGATAGTCAAATCCGCAAGGAACCCAGTGTCTTCAACATTATTTCTAACATTCCTGCAGTCATTAACGGTGACATTAAGACCGATATCATCAAACATAACGTTACATGAAAACCAAGTCGACTGGCACTTGACAAACTCATTATAGCGAATGCAGAATTCGAACACATGGAATTTGCAGACCTAGTGGTAGTTCTTGGTCCAGCCCATTACATTTGGTGATGTAAAATAATGAAGAGTAGCGACCTTGTCAATATTTCCGAGCACTTAATCGAACTGTTATTCCGGCCATGTGTCCAATTTAACGTATAGCCTGAATTTGACGTTTTACAATGTTCTGTAGAGGTCGAATACTGAATACTTAAGCTAAATAAAACTTAATTATTTAATTTAATTTGTATTATTTATAAGTGTAAAAATTACTTCGAAGTGGCATTATAGTCACAACCTACTCTGTTTTTAATATACTTGAACTGACAAATGGTCCAGTTGCCAAAGCTATTAGCAAAAGGAGAAAGCTCTGGTTACAAACTCTGACTTTAGGTGAATACCAAAAAATCTCATCACAATCTGATTCCTAACAATGGCTTTATTGAACATAACTATTTGATCCTCTGCTGGACTGATAACATGAGTCAACTCACTTTTCATATCAGCAGTAAAATCTTGATTTTTATACCGAAGGCGCAATGGTAACCTGTTGTGTGTGAGTGATGACTTTTAAAACCAATCAAATTAAAGTTAGACTAAGTATATGCGATTCATAATTATGACCGAAGTGTAACCACTGCCTTTCATATCTATAATGCATTTATATTGTATTTTGGATACATGTTTGAATTAATTAAATAATTTATATATATTATACATAGTTACACATGGATCATAGAGTTGAAGATGAACAAAAAATTCATAATACCTGAAATTAAAAAAAAAATTAAAAATTTAATTATCACTCAATGGATTTACGTAGTTTTACAAATTCCAATTTCAAACTTGGTATGTACATTTCAATTTGCATATATAATTTACATCACAACAGAATAATGTGAACCTTGTACTGTATAAGCTCACGTTAATAATCAATAAACGAGTACACAATGTAGAGCATACATTTTCCAAATTATATTAAAAGGAAAAATGTAATTAGAGTAAAAATTTATTACAAATTAAAAATTTACTAAATACTAATTATAAAAATTAAAGCACATAAAAGTTTTAATGAGAAAATTATTAAAATATAACAAACACATCGAGAGTAAACAGAAACCATTTGTAATTAAAAACAATAAAACAGTGCATATACATAGATGTTATAGAAATAAAATGAGAAAACAAAACTTTGAGCTTTATAAGCAAAATGTTTTATAATAAACAAGTTCACTGTACACTATAATGTTGTAAAACAAATGTTTTGTCGCATTTTTATATACCCTGGTGATCAATTTACAAAGTATTTTGTAAGACTGCAATTAATAATATTCCAATTTTTTTTTCTTCCATCGTCGTCTTATCAGGGCTACACATTTTATAACTTTCAGTTTTTTTTGCCGACTTATCTTCTGCTAACGTACAATAACAGTATAATATATACAAGAAGAAAAAAAAAACAGAATTTCAAAAGTTTTGAAAAATTACAAAGTATGGCTGGGAAAAAAACGGAAAATGCGAATTATCTTTTAAAAGCTCGCTAAATATAGAAACAATAACAATATAAGGAACTCTTTTTATGTTATTTTATCAGGAAAGTTTATTTTTTTTAGTACGCACAGTGTTTCATTTAATTGCCAATTACAATTAATTTTATGTTTTTCTATTTAATTTTTACGCATTTTTCGTGACTAAAAGCTCTTTTTTTTTGGTGGCAAAACTAAATTGTTTTTTATTCCGTCAGTGTTTTAATATTAATTTTTATTTTATTTCTATTTTGTTGTTGTTTTTGTTATCATAATTACTCTAAAATTAAAATGGTGGTGAAATTTTGTGATAAAAATTATATATACTCGTATAAGAGAGTAGACATACACAACACAAAAAAAATTAATGATTACAGAACAAGCTTGGTGTATTCGCACCAAGTATAAAAAATTTGAACGAAACCACATAATGTATACATACACATATACGTATACATGTATATAAAAAAGTTTAATTAATTTTATTTGCTGTTCTTGAAAATGTAAAATTTGATAAGACTATTGTTTGATTTTGATTAGGATTAATTTCATTAAATTAACTTTCTTCGCCGTTCTGTATATACCGTATATACTTTGTGTACTATAAGGGGTGCCAAGAGACTTGAGCAAAATTGTGATTAAAATCTATTATGTAAGAAATGTAAAAGTATAGAACAAGTATTGTAAGCTTTCGAAATGGTGAGTGAGCTTTTCCGTGTTAATTTAATAAATTACAATTTTTGTTTTATACTTAATCGCGAAGGGTAGGAATTTACATTTTAATAATGAATAAATCATTTTAAATTACATCCGATTAAAATTGTTAGAATCCAACATAAATAAAATTTTTATCGAGAAACGTACAATACTGAAAATCTAGTTAAATTAATGTCACGCAGTTAATTGCTGTTGGTGAAGCAATTCAACATGGTTGCAACTTTGTATATATAATAGCTTCGGGTTTGATAAAGACAAGGGTGTCGAATGAATTTTATTATCATTTGATTTCGATTCGCCTGAACGTATCTATGATCCATATTCGAATGCAAATCACAAGAAGTGGGTGATCTGAATAAACGACATCAAAGTAGATTCACAAAAGAGTTGAAGAGCTTGTTACGTTCGCCTGATGGAAAATAAAATATGATAAGACAAAATAATAATACTGCCACAGAATAATTCACTGTAAACCCACCTACAATAATAATGGGTGGTTAGTTTGAAATTTAATTGATTTTGATAACTGTGCGCTATTATTGAAGAGAACCAACGAAAAAAAAATAAAAAAGACGAGAGAAGAAAGGTGGTCATGAAGATGTCGCATCACCAAAAAAAAATATAAATAAATAAAAAAAAGAATATTTTTAAATGAAAACTAGTAACTTCTTCAATCAGTGGAAACTGACTATATATTTTTGTGTGTGACGGGGTGAGTTGGAAAAAAAACGTCGAATCATGTTTTGTGACGTGCTCTTATTGCATTCTTCGGAGAAGCAATTTTTTTTTGGGCTATCATTCCATGGATGGATCATGTGGAAAAATAGTGTCAATACTAATAATGATGTGAAGGACAAATCTTGGACAGCAGGGAAGGCGACACATTTGCGATATTCAACTAATTTGCGATATTTAAATATGTAGTTTATTTTGAGAACCGTCAATTATGTTTTGTTTGATTTGCTGGTTAAACGCCGTTCTCATCACCTTTTTTACATGTGATAAGTGGCGCTCCGGGTATCCATGTGCCAATATTTTATAGTCTTTATCTATTTCTATCACTAATTATGTATGAATGCGAAAATAATCCCGTTTAATTAATAAGCTTTATGAGATATTGTAAACTTATGTTAATTTATATATTTTTTTTTGAGGTTAAAATTAAACGATGGTTTACATATTTAAGAAGATAATGTACTAATTCAATTATTGTTCCGAGGAGGATCACGGGCTAATGTGTGTGTGTGTGCTAGGTAGGTTAAGTGAAAAATTTTCTATTCGGCAGCATATTCGGGCCCAGCGACACTACAACACGATGAACTTCCTAAGGCGTACGCCGTTTTATAGCTTTAAGTAGAGATAGTGGGATAATTACTGTGTACGTGTGCGACCGCAAGGTCAAACGGTCACGTAACAAGCTTTGCATAAAGCATGCTATCAATTATCATACAACATATATATATATATATATATATATATATATATATATATATATATATATATATATATATATATATATATATATATATATATATATATTTATATATATATATATATATATATATATATATATATATATAATATATATATATATATATATATATATATATATATATATATATATATATATATATATATATATATATATGAAGTTTTGCATTAACTAGGTAGAGTTATACTGTAGGAGAGTGAACGCGCCTGCAATTTCAAATCTGCAGTCGGATATATATTTATATACCTAACTTAAATAATTAATATTATTATACTAAGGGGTGTGTGTGTGTTGACTAATATTGAAATTGTAAACCGTATTTGTAGTACAGGTATCTCTCATAGATTTATATTCAACTATTTATGCATTTTGGTAACAGTATAAATTTGTATATAAAAGAGAATTAACCAGTCTTCGTTCGTGCATATTAGTCATCGTTCGTGTGTCAAGATCATATACGTTCATTGTTCTCATTTAAGACAGTTGATAAAGGTTCTGCGGAAAAAATAAGAGAAATAATCGATCATTTCAATGCTCATTTGCGTACTTTAGAAAATCTTCAACGTCCAGTGAAACAATGGGACGACTTAATTGTAACAATGATCTACAATAAACTTGATCATGAAACACGATTCAAATGGGATGACGAATCAGCTTCGGACCGCTCAGCAACCTTAGATGAATTAAAGACATTCTTAAACAAGAGATGTCACACACTAGAGAGCAAGCCGTCAGTATCAGTATCAAGAACAGTTCCACCATTTTCATATCAAATGACTTCAGTTAAACCAACTCGAACAAGTCAAACTTCATACGTCTCTACTAGATCACAATATATTTGCACTTTTTGGTCAATTGTGGGTCATTCGATTGCACGAGATTTTTGTCACTCTTACCTAATGTTCATTACCAAAAAGCAACAAAACGCAAACTATGCATAAATTTTAAAAATCGATCACAATACGGCGGGCTGCAACTCTAACGAATCATGCAAACATTGTAATTCTAAACATCACTCTGTTTTGCACCAAGCTCCAGTTACTATACTAGCAATGAGATAACATCTACATCAGCTACAGCAGTCTTAAGTAATATCACTAAGATTGAACAACTTCAAGTAACCAAACCACGGTTCATCCAGGTCTACAATGCAACCCCAAAATTACAAGCTAATATGGAAAGCCAGTCTAGATCCTACGTTTTTCTGGCTACAGCAGTTGTTAAGGTATTAGACAAATTCAACGAATGGGTATCCTGTCGAGTGCTTCTTGATTCAGTTTCTCAACTAAACTGCGACTACTTATGCTCACGTTCTACCAACCATCACTGGTGTACAACCTATATCTAGGGTGGAAGTCAATGATTGGACGATACATTCAAACATACGTTTGGCAGATCAAACCTTCTACATTCCACAGAAAAATTACATGCTATTAGGAGCAGAACTGCATTAAGAGCTCCTATCAGCTGGCCAAATAAAATCTTCAGACAAGCTACCATGCCTTCAAAATACAGTCCTGGGTTGGATTGTGTCTGGTAAAATATTTCCAACTCAACCTCCAAGTTTTATTCCAACATGGCACACACAAACTTTGATCTAACCTCACAACTAGATCGATTTTTCAAACAGGAAGTTATTGAAACAAATGATCGACTACGGTATACACCTCAGTAAGAAGAATGTGAAGCTCATTTCCTCGATACAGTCCAACGTACAGAAACTGGGAGATTTCGTGTACGGTTGCCTTTCTCTTCACCAGTAATATCATTAGGCGATTCACAATCAATGGCTCAAAGACGGTTCTTTAGTCTAGAAAAACGTCTCGCTAAGGATTCAAATTTAAAAATGGCGTATCTTCTATTTATGAACGAATATAAGTCATCTGGTCACATGACACATATTGCTGAAAATGAGATCATTAAGCCAAATTATTATTTGCCGCACCACTGCGTGTTAAAGCCGGACAGTTCATTTACGCGTCTTCGATGCTTCGGCACACACAACATCTCGAATTTCATTAAATGACATTCTAATGGTTGGTCCAGTAGTCCAAAATGATCTTCTAAGCATTCTCATCAGATTTTGATATCCGAAGTATGTTTTCAGTGCCGATATATCCAAGATGTATCGCCAATACAAGCTGATTCGTTTGCTGATGATCTACGTAGGTTGCAAAACCAGAACCAAACCGCCTCTAAAAGTAAACTCCAATCCCTCAATCCTTTCATTGATAAAGCAAATGTCATTCGCGTTGGTGGTCGACTCCAAGATTCACATCTTCCTTTCACAGCAAAACATCCAATTCTTCTTCCAAAAAATCACACCTTCACTTTAACTATGTTACGCTTTTATCATTATAGAAACTGCCATACGGGTCCTCAAGGACTAAACGGAAGACCTCAAGCACGAAGAATATGCAAGGAATGTTACTGGTGTTTTAAAATACGTCCAGTTAACATTTCGCAACTTATGGGTAATCTACCCGAAAGTCGAGTTCAATGTGCCTCACCATCCTCTAATGTTAGTGTGGATTTTTGTGGACCTTTTCATACACACTATAAAATTCGCGGCAAGACACCAACAAAATCATATTTGGCTGTATTCGTTTGTTACGCAAAAAAGGCAGTTCACATTGAATTGGTTAACGGAATGACTACTTCCGCATTTATTGCAGCATTGAAACGATTTGTTTCAACCCGCGGTCTTTGCAGTAATATATTCTCCGATAACGCAACGAATTTTGTTGGAGCGAGGAACGAACTTCGAGAATTATACATTGTATTCAACACGCAGCAGCATAAGGGCAATCTTTAAGCTTACTGTCAACAGGAAAAAATTAAATGGTATTTTGCGCCACCTGGTTTACCTCATTTTGGTGGTCTTTACGAAGCAGCAATAAAATCTGCTAAGCACCACATTAAGCGAATTATGGGAAACACATCTTTTACAACCGAAGAATTGTATACTTTGGCTAAACAAGTAGAAGCCGTCTTAAACTCCAGGCCTATTACACCACTTTCTTCAGATCCAAATGATTTCCAACCTCTCACTCGAGGCCACTTTTTAATTGGATGTCCTCTCCATGCAATACCTGAATATGAGTTCAAGAATGACAAAATCCCAGTATTGAAATGGTGGCAATATACACCACAACTTCATCAGCATTTTTGGGCCAGATGGCACATGGAATATCTTGCTGAACTTCAAAAACGCCAGAAATGGACCTCAAAATTCAATAACGTTGCCGTCGGTCAATTAGTCATCATTAATTTTTCCAATACAAAATCTCCAATGATAAGCGGATCTTTATCGCATAATTTTGCAAGTTTCGGTAAATCAACTTGATCAAGATCGGAATTATCAGAATTCCTATATCTGATTCAAAAGTGGAATTCTTCACTTTTTTATTTGGAATCTTTTTTGCTTTTCAGTTTTTCGATCTTTCAGTTTTTTTGTTAGTGGCCAACTCCTCCAGTCTAATTTTTTCTGGAGTATTCGTGTATATACGAGATATTCTAACTCGATTTGTCTTTCAGTTAGATTTGATTTTAGACACTGGTCTTAAAATTCGTGACTGAAACACAGAAATGACATCGTCAAACATATCCCATGGGTGGTACTGCTACCCAAGTACTTTATTTATCCAGAATTATATTTTTTGGAATTACCACTATATTTATAGGCCATCAGATTAACTATTAAACAAAATTTATATTTAAAAGTATGAATATAAAAGAAGAAACCCTTTCTTAAATATCGAGTGTTTATGAATTTCTAAGTGTTGCCCATCAAAATAAATAACCTTATTCACCGGATGAAAGCATACTACAATTTGCACAAACATATGTGGTGATAAGATATTTGAAGGAGACGTGTACCTACCTGCTTTACACTAAATAAATATAAATTATGATACATATGATGCTTGCAAGTTTTGGAATCTTAGTCGTCTAGACTCATTTTAAAAAGTACCACAACTCAGTAATCATTTAATGTGGAAGAGATAACCTAAAACCTGATTATATTTATAAAAAAATTGTTTTGGAAATTTAATGATACTATATTTACTCTTGTGATATCAAGATGAATGAATTCTCCTTTTAGCTTATCTACAATGTCATACTGAATTGAGTTAGACTCCACCAATCAACTCCAACATCGCAAAAGTATACCTTTTTTAATTGAACAAATATTTGATTTCAAATTGTTTTTGTTATATATTGCTGGTATAATATGTACACGTCTGTTCGTTCTCATATGAATATGAACCAATTTTAAATTTGAAACCAAATATCTTTGATATCGATACACGATATATTTCGTATAAAAAACCGTCCAATCAATTAGTAACACAAATAAAAAAAGTTTAGGCACATAATCCATTATTTTCCTATATATACATAAAGCATATAGGTACAAGTATATATGTATATAGAAAGCTCATGTCGTCTAACAAAAAAGGAAATTAAATTTCATTTTGTTGTTGTTGTTGTTTGGTTTGGTTTCGGTGTGCGCGTTTAAAATCTGTTTGTGTAAACTGAATTATACATTTTCACATTTTCATCATGTTTTCCTTTTTAATTTTTATTGATTTTTATTTTATTTAACATATGGGGATGGAAAATTGTATATAAAATATGATGAAAACGCACAAATTTTTCATTCCTCATCGTCATGTATATACATACAATGTCGTCGTCGGGATGTATGGTGTTTAACCATGAACATTTAATATTTAAACTAAAGGGAATGTCACAACATTTGCGCTACTCAGCGATTTATATAAATCATCAGGCGAATAGGAAGCCACAGAATAAAGTAGTGTTGATTTGGTTATGTATATGTATATATGTATATATATATATATATATATATATATATATATATATATATATATATATATATATATATATATATATATATATATATATATATATATATACATATATAATCTATTCCTATTTCAATATTTGGGTGTATATATGTGTGTGCGCGTGTGTGATCCAACAAAATATAAAGTTTACTTTAAAAGTACATAAAAGTTTTGTTCTTACTCTTATTGTTTCTCGTTAACAGTATTGTGTTTGAACAAATAAAACAACCCTAAGATCACATTATAATATGAGAAGAAAAGTAATACAATAAAACTAAAATATCAGAGACCTCAAGTTTGTTTGTTTTTTGAGCTTTTTGTTTTTTATTCTTTGAAGGCAAAATTCGTTCGTGGGAGATCCGAAATCAATGTTTTTAATCAAAAATTCTTATAATGTAGTCGGTATAAATCTAATTAATACTTTTTATAAAGTTTTACAAATATTTTCATTCGTTTCTTAATTATTTCAGAAATGCTTTCATCCATTTTCAACCAGAGAATTTATTTGTTTTTATTACAAAATTCTCTTAAACTTTTGTAACGATGAGAGATAGGAAATATGATTTTGTATGTATGTGTAATGTAGTTGGGGTTAATTAATTAAAATTTTTAAATCACATAACTTATGTACTTAGTTATGTTGTCTTTCTAAATTCCTAAATGGATTAAAGCATCTTTGTTGTCATAATTAAATGGGTATAAAATATTTTGTTTCATATTGGTTAGTTTAAAAGCTTTTACATAGGGTGTTTTGTTATTATTTATGTTAAAGGAAATTCGATGAACGTGTCCTACACGAATAAGACTCATCATCGTCGTAATCCTTTCGAAAGCAATACGAATGCAGCATACGTATATTGAGTTTTCTAAGTTTAAAGACTTGGAAAAAAGTTTGGCTAATTTTTATTCTCAACATTTATCTTGCTTGTTGTGGGAAACCTTTGGAAAAAATACTAGTACAATAAAGATGACAAATCCCAACAATTATATTTTACAACAACTAATCGTTTCTTTGTGAAAAAAATTTTCGAATCGAGCTGCTTTTGTTAATTTTCATCAAACAATTTTCCAGTGATTTCTTTTGTGCGCGCTACAAAGCTAAATAAAAGCACAAAAATTTCCAAGAAAGAAAATAGAATTTGAATATTATTTCCGTTTCACTTTTACGCGTTACGTAATTTTCTCGTTAAGGTATTAAACCACATAACTTAATTTATCGAAAACTTATGCAATGAACAATATTGAATTTCACACATTTCACAATAAATATAACTCAACACGCACACAAAACTACCGCATGAGTATGTAGGATGAAGAATATATTACATCACAGGAAACTAGGAAAATGCTTGAAGAATTACTTCGTTGTTTGCCATCCCTATATTCAATCTATCTATATAGATATTATTTCTATGCTCTAAAATAAAATGAGATGAAAATTATTCAAATTAAATTGCCTTCTTGTTGTTTTTCCGCATATTTTCTTTTATTTTCATTTTGCGTTCGTTAAATTTCTCTTTTGAGGAAATTGAAAAAAAAAAACATGGCAAAATATTTTTTCAGTGTTCCCCATTTTTATATTCAATGTTGTTATGCGAACAGACTAAATACACACATTTTTAGTAATATTACATAATTTAGAATAATTTAAAAATCAATATAAGAAAATATATTGTCGTTCTTAAATGAATCTTCCCGCATCTCTTTACATATATACACATATATAAGGAGATATACACACACGCACACATACACAAAATTCATTATTATAAATTAGTACTCGAGAAACGTCTTATGTATACAACATTTGTATGTTAAGCATACACAACAAAAGCACTTTAAAAGTATAACTTGAAAATTGGGATAAGAAGTTATCTTTTTTGTTTTTAAGAAATAAATACACATACATACATACAAATAAAAATACAAGGCAAATATACTTCAATTTCAATCTATAATAATTAAACAATTGGTACTTGAAAATGATAAAATTAATTAATATTTATAAAATGAGCTTTACAGTGCGTTACTTAATCTCGAAAGCTTTTTACCATAAATTTTACACAGTCACATAACATACATATATACAAGTACATAATCAGGTAGACGCATTTTGCTTTCATACCAGTATGTTCTAATTTGATTTATGAAATTGTAAGGCATCGCTTAAAAAATATTGATTGCGTTTAATTAGAATATAATATTGGTCTATAGTTAAATGAACGAAGACATAACAATGTGTTATGAAGGATATTTTAGAAATTATATACTTATTGTTGCTAAATAATATAAAATATTGAACTGTGGGTCATTCTTTTAGAGTGATTCGTTTAGAATACACATCGACCAATTATTCTATTGTAATGTGAATCTAAGATTCACAAGAGAAGATTGCTTGTTTAGAACAAAATCTTTAGAAATATCCATATACATCAACACCATGAACGCAAATAATAACACTTTTTACTACCCAATATTGAAAAATTTGAGTGCACTAAGAATTTTCTCAAACTAAGAGTTTTCTAGGATCGTTCAATACTCCAGAATTTTTATTTGTTAACGGATCTTTCAATGAGAATAATTGCTTACGGGTTTTGTATCGCTACTTGAGTTCGATAAAATGAGTTCAGCACTTTGAATCGAAAATCATAAGCTACAGTGTATGGCGTTTATATAGCCTTTAACTATAATGCATTTGATAACGAATGGATGTCATAAAACACTGGAATGCTTATTACTAAATTCGGATTAACTATTTGTTTTGTGGCTTGAAAATGGAAATTTTTTACAATTCCAAAAGTTTTCTTTTAATTTCAGATAATTTTTAAGTAAATATTCATCACCCAAAACGCTTTTTTAAAATTTTATCACCTTTTTAATGAAATGAGGCTTGCGTAAAACAAATGGTTATTTCTCGAGATATTGATTTAATATAATTACAAAGTGCTAAGTAGTCGCTTCACAGTGCGAGGTGGTAAAAGTAAAGTCGACATCCAACCACACCATTTGTGTCAGTCACTTTCGAGACACCCTGCACATGACATATTATCAGATCTCAATAAGCATTCCTTTATCTGAAGTTCGTCTTATAACGTAAAATACAGGCACTCGAAAATATTTAGAAAAACTGAATCAGCTATGTAACTTGGCAAGACGATTGGCATTACGACCATGAATTACCATATAACTTCATCATTAAGCAGTTACCAGATGCAGTTAGGTATGTAACATATGAACCAATAAAAATGAAGGTAAAAAATTGATAGTAAGACTGACTACATTTTCGATTTTTCGGTCAGAAGAGATATTTTTAGTGCTAGGTTACTCCTTTCTGAACTATTATATAGCAGTTGATTAATTGAAATGGTCTAGTGAAATAGCATGCACTCTCCGTGAACAACTGAGAGCCAACTGTTTGATATGTATCTATCTACTCGATACATAGCAGTAAACCCAATAATTTGAAATGAAATTGACAATTTATCGGTTGAGTCTGAATGGTAAATGTTTGCAAGCCCTCATATTTTCGCTAAGTAACAAAATGATTTTTGTTAGAATAATTGAAGAAATGTGTTTTGTCATAAATTTAATTCATCTTATTTGTTTGTATCTCGACGGTTAACCACAATTTCAAATAAAATGTTGATCTTAAGACTGACAATGCCGACAAAATCCCAAATTGACTTGAGATACAATTGATTGTTCAATTTAAAGAAAATACCAGTAGAATACCTATATATTTCGGAGTACGGTTCTAATTATATAACAGGAATAAATACCATCTCATAAAACTACGACATTTAATGTAGAACGTAAAAAGGAATCACTCAACGATCATCCGATCTTATTACCTAAACTCTAACCGATGGTTCATACGTTTGGATATTTTGATTCGCTCAAAAATCCAACCCGAAACTCCAATAAAATTACTCAAATGATGATAAATCACGCCCCCTTTGAGTTGAAATATATATATATATATATATATATATATATATATATATATATATATATATATATATATATATATATATATATATATATAACTTAAAAAATATATATACAGTGAGACCATTTAATATTCGGACAAACGTAACATACACTTATTCATTCGATTATTTACTATCATACCGCCCAGTTTGCGTATTGGTTAAAAAGCTACGGATTGGAGTGGGCGGCACCATATGCTGTCATGTAGGCTGGCATGTAGATATACAATGTGCAGGTTTCTACGTAGAATCGGACCTTTAGCCGGAATGTCAGGTACTAGTGGGATGTCACAATGGGCCAATTGAATCTGAGTGACGGATAACAAAAAAAAAAGTTCTGGCTTATGTCTGATATTTGCTTTGCGGTTACTCAAAGGTTTTGAACACACCACCCCAGTCTCGAGACATAAACCCAATAGAGAATTTGTGGCACCTATTGCATGCGCATATAAGAAAACGTCATATTTCCAACAAGGTTTAATAGCAAAATATACTTCAGGAAAAATGGAACAAAATTAGACCAGAACTAACAAAAAAACTAATAAGTTCAATGCCAAAAAGATCAAAATCTGTGATAAAGCAAATCGGGTGTGCAACAAAGTGCTAAAACATCAATATTGAAATTAAAATTTATAAAATATAAGCTAAAGCTGTCCTATGTCCGAATATTAAATTGTGATGAATTTGTGCCATTTTTTACTAAATCAATTATTTTGTTAATTTATAAATCAATTTATTTATAATAATTCACACCTCGTATAACAGTAATAAATAAATAAACATATTCTTATAATTAAAATTATTTTAAGTTCGATATGATAGTAGATAATCTAATAAATAATTGTATGTTACGTTTGTCCGAATTTTAAATGGTCTTACTGTATATTTATTCTATCAAATTTTATGCTCATTATAGTATTTTAATTTTTCATCAGCATATTTGACTTGGTCGAGCGAACATCGTACTATGACAAAATTGCGATTATTTAAAATTATGTTCAGAACATAAGATATTTTTATCATATCAATGTATTATATTTTTTGTTATTTTATACATTGACATAAATAAAAAATTTATTGCATTAAAATTTAGTAGAAAAACATACAAAAACTATAATTATTACGAATCATAAAAATATAAATTTATATTATTGAAAAACAATTGTCATCTGTAAAGAAATTTATCTGCAAAAAAACTCGCATATAACCATATTTTTCTATTTCATATCCACTCTTCATTGTTATTGCTTTTTGTATGTGTTAGTGCGAAACTACACGAAATTTGACAATTATCAACACAAAAACACTAATAACGCACAATACAACAAAAGTAAATATAGTAGAAATTTGGTTTAACCACAGTCAAGCACAAATCGAAAATAAAAATTTGTCAATTGAAGTGTCAAATAAACTAGACCTTTTTTGAGCACAAATATACATGTGACTAACTTCAAGACCGAAATTTGTTGAACGGATCAAAAAATATCCGAACGTATGAACCAGCGGTAAAAAATGAGGATTGAAGTGCGTAAAATTACCTTGATAATAATGGCAATTTTTGATGCAAATCTACATCCGATGCTTAGAATTCAACTGATACCTATGAATAAGAAAATGATTACACTTAAAATAGTAAAATTACCCAGTTTTGTGTATTTTTCCGATGATAAGAGTAAAGAAATACCAATCAGTATGTGAAATTAAACTTTAAGTTGTAAGTTTATACACCATCAGTCGTAAATATACTCTTCTGACTTAAAAGTGCTTTCAGTATGAATGTAAATCATTATATTTTGTTTTTCGTTAGTGTCACATTGATCAGTGAAAGTGAAAACGTGTGTTGTGGAATTAAATTGAAAAAAAATTATTTATTAAATTTAAGATAAGTATTAATAAAGTTCTAAAAAGTAAAGTATATTAAAATGTTTAATTGTACAAATTATGATTATTCCATTTTAATTAAAAATTATAAGAAGTATTCGAATCGACATCGATGGAAAAAATATGCTGTACTAAGAACCTCATTGTCTAAAAAATTAGAACTTATACAAATTGTCAAGTTGATTGTTATAGGATCCACTTCATCTTTAAATACTGTAGTCAATCTTACTGTTAGTAACCTTTTATGTTTAAAAAATTTGAGGTTAGATCCAACAATGGTATACATCACGAAAACGTCTCACATGTCTATTTTTCAGTTTGGAACATCTTTAAGCGAATATTAGAAACGCGTGTCCGACAAACACAACCTGGTTTGTCCTGATAGGAGAGTTAATTTTAATTAATTCAACATCAGAAAATGGTGACAAGAGAGGTTAGATTTTAAGATTTGTCTTAAATCTCTGTTCTTATCACCTTAGGTTTGAAAATCGAAATAACTTTTGATTTGTGATCTGATGTCTAAAAGTTTCATCATAATATTTGACTTTATTAAATTTATATTCAAAACTATCTTATTCTAGATACACTTAGGAATGATAAGAGCCAAAGAAATGTTCTCTGATAAAGTTATTGCTGTATAATTTGACAAATGTAAACTAAATTAATGAATTTTATTACAGAAATGTTAATGGATCTACTACGAAATCCCGGTTTTCAAAATCCCAGTTTTGAAAATCCCGGTTTTCAAAATCCCGCCCGAATTAAAATAAACATGTCTTTCAAAAAAAAGATTTTGCAAACCAGGATTAATTAAAATATTCTATACACTAGAAAATGTAAAACCTATTTTATTAATAGTAAAATCCAAAGTAGAATAAAATGTAATTTTTGGTTAATTCTTGAACAATCAAGCTGTTTCTAGGTATGGATAAATTGGGTTGGTCGTGAAACCTCATCAAACGAAATCTCGAATCAATGAATAATCGAATTTCAAAAATTCTCGAAAATTTTATCTCGAATCGGAAATAACAAAAAATTTTTGTAATATTATTTCCGACGTTGTACTAATTTTATTTAGAATTGTAGTGGGTAACTCCGAGATGCTTTAGATTTCAACTTCGGGGCAATATGCACCCAGATTTGGACAGTTTCCGACAACCCAATACTCGAGAACTTTCTAAGAACCCAAAACGTAGTTCAGGGTTGGCACCGTCGGCTCAAATCACTTGTTGTAAAACCGCATATTGGACTTTACAAACTTATGTCCGAGTTTGGGAAAAAAAAGTGTGCAAAAAGTGTAAAACTAAATAAATAAAAGGCATGACTATGATGAAATATCAATCTAAAAAATATTGCACATAATATTGCGTTAGTAAATAAATAGTAATTTCTATATAAACTTTTTTAGCATAAATGTTTTTAAAATATTTTATAATTTAATTTAATAAAAATAGTTTAAGTTTTATTTTATAATTTTATAAACAAACTTATAAAATAAATCAAACATTTTTTATTTGTGTCGAAAATACAAGAAAAATCTAAACCGGGATTTTGAAAAAATAGATTTTCAATTCCGGGATCTATAAAAAAACCGGGATTTTGAAAACCGGGATTTGGTTACACACCCAATGTTAATGTTTAAATAAAGGTATTTACCACTTGAAAGATTTGTTTTTATTTCTAAAGTTAAATCTTCTTGGTGATGTTACGAGCAAATTAGTAATTAGATAAAAAATTACACCAACAAGCGTATTTTTTTAAAAATAGGCTTTTATGCGTAAACTTAAAGAGAAATTTACATCTTAATGAGTAACTTCTGAGGGAATATTACGATTATTATGTGTAAATTTACAACATTTCGGTGAAAAATCAGTCATATTCTGTTGTAAAATGTACATGCTAAGTTTAATCTTTTTAGTGTAAAATTACTTTTTATGGTTTAAATGTAGTTTACATTTACATATCTATTTGCAATTCTTTCGACATACTCTTCGAGAGTAGTTTTACAATGATTAACGGTGGTATTCTGTTGCCATCAATTATCGATGTAACATTACATCAACAACTTTTAAGAGTGTACATTTTTCTTGAGACTATGTTACATTATTAACTGTTGTGATCAGTTAGAGAAAACTTATTTGAAAGTGTAGTATTTGGCTAGTATTAACATCAGTTACAGATGAATGGCTTTCATGTCTGTTTTTCTGATTTAATATTAACACCAAATTGTTGACTGAAACAAACAAACAAACTAGTCATGTTACATAAATTTGGCTCTGGTCCATACAAAGGTGAACTTTACAAGTCCGGGATTTGTAATCAAACAAATGAAGATTGTGTGCTTGTTGTTTATCTTTAATGGTTTATTGAACTACTCACCCATCTTTAAGCTTAAAAGCTCATAGTAGCAAGGTGCATGACTCATATATCACAAAAGTATTTACAAAAATTATCTTGAATTGGCTCTATATTTCACATTTCAATGGTGATATTCTTATTCTAAACTTCACTCGTTTTTCAAAATTCGCAACGGAACAGGAAGTGTTTCTCGTGATCTGGAGGTTCTCGCGTATAAATAAATTTCTTGAATATTTTTAAAAGTCGACTAAAAATAATGTTTTCATGACAGGAAAGACAAGGCTACTTTTGTAACTCAAGTAGATAACGCGTTAGAGAGTACGAAGTTAGTGATTGGGTTGTATTATTATTTACATAAAACAAACTTAAACAATTAATTAAGAAAATTGATTCAATCGCATGATAGTGAAAATTTAGAAAACACTGAATCAGATACAAGAATTTGAAACCAACCGCATAAATGGCGGTGATGCTAAAAATACATTATTTAGTTTATTATTTGTTTATTATTCTAAATTTTATTGAGTTTTGGTTCCAGAAAAATTATTTGTTTAAAAATATTCAACATAGTGTCCGAATTTTTACAAAATACATGCATGGCTCACATGATTCTTCCGAAAATTAATCACATGACGCACAGGTTCTATATTTGAAAATAATTTATTTAATTATTATCAATTATTTAAGTTTTTTAAATAATAATAATAATTTAATATTAATTTTAGGAATAATAAATGTTTAATAAATTTAAATTTTTATTATTTAAAATATATTATTGTCATTGATTAATTTTTTCATCGTAATATGCCCATATTGCCCAACTCATAAATGACCCGGTGCATAACATCGGGAACAATACTATAGTATTTGGTATCGCACTCTAATCCAGTAAGATTATCCAACCACCCAAGTGGCGTAGTGGTTAAAGTGGCAGTAGGAGCGAGAAGTACCGGGTTCAAACCCCGATAGAGATTTTTCACCATGAGATTACGCTCTGTGGTGTAAATGAACACAACATGACCTCCTGTTGGAGTGTAGAATTCGCTATTGGCAGTATAGGCTGGCATGGAGCTATGTAATGTGCAGATGGTAAGGAAAATCGAACCTTAGCCGTACGTCCTAGAATTGGCTCTAATGGCATAAAAGTATGGACGTAAATAAGCGAACCACGAAAGAGTGAGGAGTGCCTTGAGCCCCAAAACAGATTCAAAGAAATAAAACTAAAAAAAAGAATAAAAAAAGTAAATCCAAATGGATATGGATTCCTCCCATTTCCCAAAAACACCAAGGGGTAACTTCAACTTGTTACTATTGTATTTTTCCCGATGTTATATGCACCCAGCTTGAACGTCAAAAATTGGATGGCCATGGAAGTTGAAAATATGTTTTTCAAGTCAGTAATATATTGGCCTTTTATGTCTAAGTGTAGGTGACTATATTTCTACTACAAAGTGACTTTATAGTAAAAAGTCAAACTTTGGAGAGTGGTACTGACTTATTTATATCGATTAGTAATATTGTTTGTCGATTAATGAGTTTATACATTTCCGAATCTTGTAACGATACGACGAATTCCTATCGTCACAAGAGATTTATTGTAAACGACAAACTGCAAGTCGTTTATATAGCATGCTGTATAGTTACATCGAGTGTTCTATCGTGGTGTTTGTTTGAATGTTGCAAGCAATTGGATGCTGTATAATATGTACCATTTTTTTATTGTAAATTACGCATATTGGTTAATTCGCTACTCGTATTTGTTTTTCCTTCCCATTGCATTTATCTATAACTCGATTGATGTATGGTAATTTATACAGGATCAGATTTTTGAAATTAGATTTTTTTTTTGGATGGAAATCGGTCATTAGTTATCGAAGGCTAACAAAGTGTGATCAGTCATTAAGTTAAATTTGCTTTGCGGTATTACAATTGCGAATCAACCAATCCTACCTGAATTATTATTCGCATAGTGCTATTATAGCGCATGCCAATAACAGAGGAGATTTTTTTATTTCTTTTCGTCACTTTTACGGATTATTTATATTGTTTGAAGTGAATATGGATTCGAGACATGCTGCTTAAATGAAAACCGTATCGATGTCGAAACCGTACGATTTTATACAACAATGGTCGATAATGACATAGACCAAATCATTTCATTGCTAACGGACCTTAATGCAGTATTCATCCAACACGTGATTCGGATGATATATCATCCGACTCAACTTTAATTCCGGAACAAATAAGTCATTGGTTTCAATGAATACATATATTCTTTTAAAAAAAATTCTAATTAACTTTTCTTAGGTTTTGCTACTTTCAAAGCAAACTTAAAGCTTAACATTTATTTTTACTTTTATTATTTTTTCTTTGCTTAATTAGTTGTAAACGATATTATTAGTGATAGTTAAGTGTATACTGAGTTATAATCTTGTTTAATCATATTTGCGCGTTTTTCCGTGTTGAAGAAAACCATGGTGTAGTTAAGTTTGGGTGGTTGTATGATTGGCATCGCGATATTACATATTTTCTTTAAGGTACCAGGCGTGCATAAAGCGCTTTCGTCGTGAACTTGGGTAAGTCCTTGACATTAAATAAACACACATATATATATATATATATATATATATATATATATATATATATATATATATATATATATATATATATATATATATATATATATATATATTATAATCCCTGTAATATAAGCCCTGTAAGCCCTGTGGGTGGGGGCAACCATGTTTCGTAAATATTTCGAACGAAACATGAGATCCATAGAATACCACCACAGTATCCAGAGCTTGTCGTAGGAGGCGACTAAATCTGGTTGGATCGCTGGGCTGACGACCCGCATCCGTAAAAACAATAACAGTTAAAAATGTCAACAAAAACAAAAAAATCGGATACCGCCTAAATAACAATGATCCCCCGCTTAAGTACCCGGATACGAGATTGAGGATCAGCACGTGGAACGTGCAGTCACTAAGAAAACCTGGCGCGTTGGACGGCCTTATCACATGTATGAAGGAGTATCGGCTGGAACTCGTAGCGCTCCAAGAAACTCGATGGCCTAAAAGTGGAGACCATGTGTCCCAAGGCTATACGTTGCTACACAGTGGAGATGACCTCGGAAATCTTGGAGTTGGCTTTCTCATTGGGCCGCAGGTAAAAAAGGCTGTGTTGGACTTCCAAGCAGTCGATAATCGAATGTGTAAGCTTCGCTTGCACATGAGATTAGCCAACCTGTCAATTGTATGTGTACATGCGCCCACTGATGTAAGCCAACCCCAAGATAAAGACTCATTTTACAATAATTTGGATAATCTGATGGGCTCTATACCTGAGCACGATATCAGATTGGTGATTGGTGACTTTAATGCTAGAGCTGGCCGAAATCAGACCGACTTATGTAACAACATAGGTCCGTACTCCCGACACGAAACTGCGACCGAAAATGGGGAAAGAATGATGTACTTTGCGATTGCACATGATCTCCAAGTGGCAAGTACATTCTTTCCCCACAAAAACATCCATTTGGAAACCTGGACACATCCACGTAAAACATCCCGAAGCCAAATTGACCATGTGTTGATTTCAAAAGACCAGGCTCGGGTTGTTCAAGACGTGAGATCGTATCGGTCGTCAACAAAATTCGTAGGCAGTGACCATTTTATGGTTGCTGCAAAGCTACGATGGAAATTTTCGTACAAGTCAAGGAGGACAGGAGAATATACAACGCGATTCTCCTGGGAAAGTCTGATAAATGAAGAAACGCAACGAAAATATCAAGATCTTGTCAGCAATAGCATTATACAATCCAATTACCAATCTGATGATGTGAACAGTGTCTGGGAAGTATTGAAAACCTCGGTTGTCGATGCTGCCCAGCACACTCTCGGTATAGTGAAAACTAAGCCCAAAAATGATTGGTTAGATGAGGAGTGTCGTCTTGCTGTTGAACAACGAAATATAGCCTATAATGAAGCGCAGACTCGGTTTACAGTCGCAAGGAAAAACAAAGCAGTTCTCGCTAGGAGGACAGCTTAACGCATTTGTAGACAGAAGAAGCGCAAATGGTGGAAGGCCAAGGTCTTAAGAGTACAACAACTCAGCAATGAGCACAATTCGCGTGGTTTCTTTAAAGGAATCACCGAATTGCACCATACCATAAGATCTCGGTCAACTGCCATTCGGGACCAGGATGGAAACCTCTGTGTTAACGTCGATGCGGTACTCGATACATGGCGTGAACATTTCTCTGAGTTACTTAATGTTCCACATGTATCACAAGCTGTGTTTGAATACCCTCAAATACAGACCGCGGAGATGTTCATTGAGGATCCATCCTATGAGGAATTCACAATGGCCGCATGAAGAAATTAAAGAAAAATCGTTCACCAGGGGTTGATTGCATTAATTCAGAGCTCTTGATATTCGGAGGGCTAACTTTGTGGAACTGTCTTTTCGACCTTGTTCGATTGGTATGGCGAAATGAAGTTATGCCTGATGAATGGAAAGTGGCCGCGTTATGCCCAATATTCAAAAAGGGTGATCGCATAAAATGCGAGAACTATCGCGGTATAGCTCTCCTTTGCACAGCATACAAGCTACTGTCATACATTATCTTGGGAAGAATTACTCCTCTAGCGGAGGAAATTGTCGGTGACTACCAAGGAGGATTCCGTCCAAATCGGTCAGTCACTGATCAAGTTTTTTCGCTACGGATGATTCTTTCCAAGTACTACGAAACATCTCGCGATATACACCAGGTATTCCTAGATTTCAAGCAAGCCTATGACTCGATCAATCGAGAGAGGCTATGGTATGCGCTTGAATATTTAGGAATACCAAAAAAATATGTACATCTGTGTAAAATGACAGTAACGCAGTCACAATGCTGTGTTAAAGTTGAGAACAGGCTATCGAGAACTTTTGCAATCAATTCCGGTGTTCGACAAGGAGATGCGCTGTCCCCGATACTTTTTAATCTAATGTTGGAATACATCCTTCGTAAAAGTGAAACACCTCAGGACAATATCTTATTCCGACAATCCAATCAACTTCTTGCTTATGCAGATGATATCTGTGTGATTGGATTAAATGGCAACGGAGTGAAAGAGATACTTGATCCACTGGAACAGTGTTCAGCTTCCGTTGGTCTCAAAATCAACGAGTCAAAAACCAAATATCTAATCTCGGGTTTTAGAGACCAAGACGCAATTGATTTCAGTAGTGGAAACCATACGTTTGAAGGAGTGATGAGATTCAAGTATCTTGGATCTCTCATCACTCACGATAATAGTGTGGGCGAGGATATCAAGGTCCGCCTTGCCGCTGGCAATCGGGCTTTGTATCCTCTACGTCCACTGCTGAAATCAAAATATCTTGCAAATACGGATAAGCTGAAACTGTACAGAGTGTTGATCAGACCCGTTGTCATGTATGGATGTGAGAGTTGGACCTTGACGGATGAGTACGAAAGATGGCTTCTAACATTCGAGAGAAGAATCATGCGTGTGATATATGGTCCAAAACGCGACGTCGATGGCACTTACCGAGTTCTTTTCAATCACGAGATCAGGAATTTAATGCAAATTCCTGATATCGTGCATGAAATCAAAGGACAGCGAATACGCTGGCTCGGTCACGTTCTGCGTGCTGATCCGAACCGAATGATACAGCGATCTTTAAAGGGAGAACCGCCTTTCGGTAGGCGAAGAGGTCGCTGTCGGCGACGATGGCTCCACGGCGTAGAGAGCGATCTGGCATCTTCCAACTGCTTGCAACAGTATGAAGATCTGGCTCGTGATCGAAACCGTTGGAGTCAGATTGTTGACACGGTACGGGCCAATAATGGCCTGTAAAAACCGCAAAAAAAAAAAATATATATATATATATATATATATATATATATATATATATATATATATATATATATATATAACATACATTTTCCTTGTCATGAGATAACGCTTAATGATCGAATTGGCTTTATCTCAGTATTTAATTGAAATCAGATTTCTCAGTTTCTTTTGTTATTGTTTAATTAATTATAAATTTTTGTAAAACTTTCTATTTTGATCAAAGTGAAATATAAAGTCAATAATTTGTATCCTATAATTTTGTTTTGTTATTATTTACTATAATTATTATATTTATGTATTCTAATTTATTAATTCATAATATGATGTCTAAATCAATTATGGGCTAAAACAAAAGATAATGGTGAGTGAGACACTAACATTTAATAGTTCGAGTAGAGGCATTAGACGGTTTATTCCAGCTTCCTACATGTTTCTACCAACCCCACGCCATACCCTGAGCTAAAGCTGGCTACGAAAAATAACGTCTAGAAACCTCTGTAGGGAGATTCTTTAGCGTATTGTGAGCCTACAAAAACAAAAACGCTACAATTTGTAGGTGAGTAATCGACTTTTGGTTTCCCGGGTATGTCTCTACAACCTGTACTGCGGCCTAAGCATCCCTTTTCATAGAAAGAACAACCACCTCTCTTCGAGTCCACACGTATCTTCCACTTCAACTAAAACATATAGATTTGTCTATAATTATTTTATAAAAAGCTTTTTTTAGCGGATTATCTTTTACGCAGTAAGAAAAAATGTTAGTAACAGTTAAGATATAACTGGTTGGGAAAGTAGCGGAGAAGTTGAGCTCCACAACGCATTGTACTTATTTCAAGGCAGAAGATTATAGTACATTAACTGCAAGTTTATAAGCTTATATACGGCCTGTTGCATATTAAATAAAAATTAAATTAATTTTATTTATTTAAATTATACATAATATTATAAAAAAAATAATATTTAATTACATAAAGACTATCATGCTTAAATTATCATAATCTCATTTACTCAAACTTTTAATAACATAATATTTCCATTATGAATTATATTTTACTTAATTAATGTTATAAATTAAACCTTTTAAACATTTTTAGTTTTGATCGGCTTTTTTATAATATTTTTTCTAATTTAACTATTTCAAAAGCTTTATAACATCATTGTAGCGAATAATCTAAATTAATAGTTTTCTCCAATGAATTTTCCATTAATTCCAAATTTTAATTATTAATTATAATTTTGTAAAAATCCATCAAACTTTTACAATGTGCTTGGTACATACACGTACTTGTTTATCATATGTCCAATTATATGATATGACATAAAGTTAACCGAAGTGTAAATTTTTAAAACTTTTCATTGAATACATAAAGTTGTTTAATTAAAAATATATTTTGTTTCATCTAGACTATATAAAGGATATATATATATATATATATATATATATATATATATATATATATATATATATATATATATATATATATATATATATATATATATATATATATATATATATATAATGTGTTATAGTTTGAGTCAACGTAAATTTGATTACCAGACAGATCGGATGACGTGACTGATTAAGCGAAGTGAAAAATTATTTGGTTCAATAAATCTTGATTAAAGCTTAGACAATCTCCATTAATAGATGACTCGAACAATTGCTAAACAATTTAATCAGAATTCAATTTGTTATCGTTTTACTAATAAAAAATATATTCGACAATGATTGATTTAAATACGATTTATGATTAGTATGCGATCTCAGTACTGATTTTGTGAAATGAAGACATACGATATGCAATTACAACAAACTTACAATTGATTTTAAATAATTTGCAATGGAGAATCATTTTTATATAAAGAAAAAATTTCTAGATGGTAGATATCCAGTAAAGTACAATTGACAAATTTTCTACATGGTTACAACAAAAGCATATATTATATGGAAGAAATGCAAAAATTTATACAAATTTGAATAGAATCTACATAATACACAAATGAACTTTGAACTGTATACATATGGTATACGAGAATATCGAATGTATGAAGAAAAGCATTTTTGACGTAGTATTATTTCAAATCAATATTATCTTAAACCCAATAATGCAATTTTAATAATTTTATTTGAAAATATTTAAATTATATTGTGGTTTTGGAATAAATATAACTATTTATCTGGGTATCCGTTCCGTTCACAGATTATCTTATTTTTATAAAAATGTAATCTCAATAAACGTGCTCATGTTAACCATAACATATACTGATAATCGTATTAAGATTGTTATAACGATAAATTTCGAGGTTAACTGTTCCATTAAATATATATTTTTTTCACTCACATTTTGTGTGACTTAAGACGCAACTTGAGTAATTATATTACAATTTAATATGAAAAAAAAAATTAGAGCTTCCTGTGGATTTATTATACGAAGAAGAATGAATATACTTTACTCAGTTAATTTAGGAAATAAAATATATTTTCGGTTTTTGTGACCGGTATTAAACAAACATTTAACCAATATTTTATTTCATTTGGGAAAAACTTAAAAAAGCTCGATTAAATTTGAAATTCTCCATAAATTTGTTGAAGGTTAAAGCTTTTCGAAACATGTGGTGCAAGTAAGCGTGGCAAATACGGTATTTTTGCCGTAGTTTAAGGTTCTTAGAATTCATAACCAGCGGTTATATACAATATAGAACAAATAGATGAACAAAAATATGTACCAGGAAAAGAAAACGAAAAAACTGAGTTATCAAGGAATGGGTACACTATACATATATTCAAGAGTTCGCAGAAAATAAAAGCAATTTTGGTATTTTGATTTGGTTAAATGTTCCTATATTCAATTGTTCCTATATTGTATTAATATGTAAGTTACTTTTATGTATGAGCTTTTATGGGAACAAGTTTCTTAGAATCTATCCCTTTGGGTTATATAAACTTGAAATTTTCAATAAATTACACTTTTCATATCTACTCATCATTAAAAGAAGATAAAGTCAAATGAAGAATCTTAATTGTTTGTTGTCAGGTCTCTAGGTATATTCTAACAACATATTTTCAACCAGTACTACTGCATATAAAAGTTGACACATACTTGATGATATCCCGATTTAACTTTCAAACATCAAATTTCGCAACTTAATATAATCGGATAAGTTTATATACTGTCGATACGAACTATTTATCAAAGTATAAACTTTATGAACATTACTATACATATCCGAGTACAAACTTTTAAAGTTCGATAAAATCAATCTTGATTGTAAAGATGAAAATGGGTAAAAAGATTCCTATTAGCTATATAATATATTCCAATTAAATTCAGCAGATGAAACCGATTTGAAAACTTCATCAACACTATTGAAATAACAGATGTAGTTTATACTATGTGAACTAAGCAGCTTTTATGTTTTGCAATCAAAATAAATTTTTCGTTTGAAACGTACTACACAAACACATATTCTGATGTTTATAAATTGGTGTTTGGAAAATTTAAAGTTTGAAGTGTGTTAAGTAGTGAACTTTTTTGCACATATTGTAGGAATAATTATGTTTTTATAAATTTCAATTGAATTCTTGGAAAAATACGTATATTTAGTCAACAAAATTATAAAATTTATGACATTCTATAGAAATGGTTTATGTTTTCAGCTTTGTTAGTCTTACCCATTTGTAAAATATAAAGAGTTGAGTTCCTAGTAATCCTGAAGTTTATTCCATAAATCCTAATTGATGTGTTAAGGTTAAACAATAGTCAAATAAGGATTTCGTACCGAATTAAAATAAAATACTATTTCAGTTAGCTTAAAGCTTTAGATTTATAAAAGCTCAACATATAGCAATTGCAAACACTCTCAAAATACTACTAGTTGGAGAAAAGATTATCTACCAAATGGATTAAAAAGTCGTCGTTAGATGAATATACGTTCGACGGGAAAATATTATTCAAAACAGGAAAAAACTCTGCCGAAAGAGGCAGGCAATCCCAATATATACCTTAATCACGTAGATATAAAAATCATTTGCATGCTGTAGCAGTTGCTTTCTAAACAAACTATTCTTTCAACTATTATCTACTCATATATATAATACAGAACCGAATTGGGTGAGTTTATTTTTAAATCATTTATCTAACATCCCAAGATAATTTTATAATACATACAAAATATATAAATATACTATGAGTTCTGGCTATATAGTGATTTGTCATTAAGTGTCAACAAATTTTCTAAAAATATGTCTTAAACAACTGATGCAGAAAGTTTTATATGTGACAAATGAAATAAATGAGAAAAAGTTTATTTTTTTGGGAGATAATTTGATGGTTTTCCTAATCTTGTATTTTACTAATTGAACAATGTGTATGGTTAGTTGGGCAGTCAGTTTATTTACTTATTAATTTGTTTATTTATTTAATCAAAGTTTATAATTTAAATATTTTTACTAAACTTTTATTGTTTAAATTTAATATTCTATCTCAATTGTATATGTTCTATTGTGCTGTAACTACAAAGTTTATGGACAAGTTTTAATACGATCACCGCTAAATCTAATTGAATCTATTGTTAGTAATCTCTTGATTTAAGGAAATTATAGTACACTAATTAAACTAATTGTTTTAATAAAACTCTCCTAAAAAAAAGTTAAGTTTCTGGTTGATGTAGAAAATATTGAATAGCTCTTATTACACACCAATTAAAAGTTCTAAATGGATTGAGTGGGTTCAGCTTTCTTTCTAACAATTTACAATCGTTAAAATTAACCAATTAATGAAACGATTGATTGGTCGACATTTTTTAATAAAATCAGTAAAATAAGCATTTTGTTTATTTATTTCACACTATACTTTATACTACTCAATTATTAATTATTAATTTTAGTATTCCTAAGGTAAACTAAGGCTTTGATTTTACAGATTACTCTTTCTCTACGAGGAGTTATCAGACCTGATTATTACAAAACGTAACTTCCCGTGCTATACGTTCTCATACGTTTCTTCATTCTGTTACTCTTAATGATTTGAAAAAATTCACTGCATGTGTTCTAAATTTTCAAAAGCTTAAATGTATGTTGTACTCTAATAAGGATGCTTTTACCTAAACTTAATGTATCTAATGAAATTAATTTCAGGTTAAGTTACAAGTGTACACGATAAAAGTTAGAATATATTTTTCACTGGTTCGTCCACACGCTAAGTACATGTCTCCAAAATTAGACCAATATACATACATATATATATATATATATATATATATATATATATATATATATATATATATATATATATATATTTAATATATATATATATATATATATATATATATATATATATATATATATATATATATATATATATATATATATATATATATATATATATATATATATATATATATATATATATATATATATATATATATATATATATATACAAGAGTGGGCAATTATTAATTACATGTAATTTAATAACGTAATTAAATTACTTTTTGTTTAATTTGTAACTGTAATTTAAATTACTTAATTTCAGTGTAATCGTATTTGTTATTCGTATTTGTTACTCTTTTCCTCGTTATTTTGTACAAAATTTCAATTACATACAACCAAAATTATTCAACTATTTTTAAAATTTTTAATTTTTTTTACTTTTCCACACTTATGGAACCTCTCACGAAAACCAAAATCAGCGTAAAAAGTTAAAGAAGCTTTCAAATTTCAAATAATTTTTTCTTGATGTTTGATGTAATTCGACACGGGTTCAATATAAAGAAACACTCTATAGTCCTGGGTAAATTAAACATTTCTTTATGAATCTAAATTGAGTTTGAATATTTGGAAAAATTCATTAAAGTTATGACACCAATCGCTATTGCATGAAATAGTCTGAAGGAACAAAACTCCACTTCTCTTTAAGAACATGACTGCAAACAATTTAAAATGAAACGGGTTTGAAGTTTTATGGTTCAATCATACCAGAACTAATCAAATGGTTACAAACCACGTTTGATAAACTTTTCAACTAATCTTGTGAAATTAATCATGCATTGATTGTTACTTGTTTACATCCTTTTTAAAATTGCGGTGGCTTCCAAAAATGATTTTAAAATTGCGGTGGCTTCCAAAAGCTTACAAAAATTATCTATTCGAGAAATTCAGGCATTAAATAACGAACAATTAAGCTCGGAAACAAATGAATCTAGTAGTGTTACAAGTATCGATGGTAGAGAAGATTCTTACATTTGTAGTTCAAATCTAGGCTCTTCTTTGAATCAATCGGATTTAGAACTTCAAGTAATTATTTATCTGATAAAAACAAACAAATATTAACCTTAAATGGGAATCTTCTGCTTAAACAGGCTTTTATTAAATCCAACTGAAATCCCTGCTCTTCGAAACCAGGTTTTCACTCTATCTCCCACAAGAGGATCATTGTATGATGATAATTTTGAAAAATTAATGTTTTTGAAAGAAAATGACAGTTTTGTGAAACTTTGAATTTGAATATTGAGTTCCTGTAAATTGAAATTTATAATATGTGTACATTTCCTTACAAATACGATAGTAAAACTTAAATACATCAGAAAGCATTTAAAAATGTTGAAATTTGAATAAAATGTATTTTAATTTTTAATTATTTATGTAATTAAATTAATTTTTTTTAGATATATAAAGTTATTTATATTTTGTATTTTAATTACTGAAATCAAATAAAATTGTAAATCGAAATTTAATTTCTTGAAACACATGTAACTTGTAATTGGTAATTGAATTACCAATCTTTATGTAATTGGCCCAGCCTTATATATATATATATATATATATATATATATATATATATATATATATATATATATATATATATATATATATATATATATATATATATAAATATATATATATATATTATATATATATATATATATAAAAATATATATATATATATATATATATATATATATATATATATATATATATATATATATATATATATATAATATATATATATATATATATATATATATATATATATATATATATATATATATATATATATATATATATATATATATATATATATAACCTGATCCTAGAATCGATACAAATTTCAATCAAAATGAAACACAATTGATTGAATAAACTCATGTCAACAAACAAATTATTTTCAGAGAGATTTATTCAATTAAAATCTATCGAAAAAACTGTTTTGTAATATGCCTAAAAGCACACAAAAACTTCGTTATAAATACATCAATCATATACAAAATCGAATTCAGAAATTATAATTGTTCATTACAAAATAAATCAATCGCGCTTTTAATAACAAAAAAGTTTAATTATTCAAGTAGAAAATAAATCGAACATACAAACACCATAATTTGATTGATTTATATCCAATTTTTGGTATCAAACGAAATTTTCAATTTTTAATATGAGCTTTTTGATCAATATAAAGTTTTTACTACCCCATACCGCCCAATGGTCCTTCTGTGAAACGATAAAGCTTGGTCAACTATGTCCTTATTGCAAACTACACCCTCTTTATATAGGATAATCTATGTATATAGACAATCGATCGCTTTTATGTATTTAATTATTTATATTTGTATTCCGCGACGTCAAACGATAGGAATTTCATCAAGTTTATTATAAAATTAAATTTCACTTCAATCACGTAGATCCATTATTAATAATAATTATGATGATTATGTGAGTGAAATTATATTTCCGTTGAACAATAATTTTCGCGTTCTTCCAAACACTGTGTACGAGGATAATCCATTATAAGGATAACGTGACTCGTATATTACATCGTCAATCAACTGTACATATATATGTATGTATATGTAAAACTATTAAAATTGGATAAACATTATTACCAAGTTAATATGCAATTTTCTATTTAAATGATTTTGTTGACATATTTTGATGTTATGTGTACATTGTATGACGGGAGTGATTGATTTTTTGCCGATTAATAAGCTGAAAATGACATGCAATATTTATTGTAAAGCTTTTATGATTTGAAGTTGTGTTGTTTATTTTGGTTTGCCCCCATTTTTCAAGATCACAGATGGTTTTGATAATTTTGTATGTATACACATATACATAAAAGGATATGTGAATAACTTATGCTCTAATAAATTGTACTTTGTCATGTTACAAATTGGAATAATTCGTTTCATTTCACAACAAGAATTTTGTTTAAATATACAAGGAGAGACATAACCTAGTTAACGCTAATACATGTTGGCTATGTATCAAGAACAGTGATTGATTGTTACCAGCGTTCGCTTTTAACTCTTTTTCTGTTATATTCGAGTTGAGTGATTCTCAATAAGATTGATATGAGGAGGCTAATAAATTTATATAAACTTAAGGCTTAATTACTGGTTTCTCTCACAAGACATGTACAAAGTAAAATATTCAATTATCCTGATGATGAATCAAGTAACGAAATCTAAAAATTATATTTAATATTTCAAGTTTTAGTCTTATCATAATATTCAAAACATAGATAATCTGGCTTCAAATGTGAAAATTTATATTTAAGTTTTCTTGTTCTTGAGTTCAAGTCTCTCTAAGTTTATGAAATAGGGCTAGACCTTAATCTGAGCTTCGTGTCTAATAAGCACAATGTATCTTCACTCGTGTGTTTCAGTATTCGTATCGTATTGAATACATTATTCAGAAGCTATATATATGAATTGAGAATTATTTTGTGAATGCAGATCCAAACAGATAGGAGATATCATCCACATTTATGATTCTAACTCTTGGTGAACACTTTCTATAAATTAAATTAATAATATTTGCTAACTATTATACCCTATAAATTTAAAATAAAATTGGAACTAATGAGCCTAAAACTGAACCCAGTGGCATACATCCCATCATTTTTTGTAATCTATTAAGTCCACCGATTGAACTTTTGAATGCTCATATAAAAACCCAACTTTTATTTTTTCTATTTCTTAATTCAACCTTAACTTCGTTTTGAAATGCAATTAATGCCATCGAAAAATTTAAATGTACCAATTATGTAAAAATAAAACATTATTAAGTATTGACCAAGAAGATCCATTATTGTACGTTTACCTCTTATTTCTCTCGCTACATAAAACGTCTATTGATCGGTTTCCATTGGGCTTTATTTTTCAATGACTGTACGCATTAGATCAACTACTGCAATATCGTCACAAACCATCAAACAATACCATTTTTGAGATGATGGATTTGATTAGTATAATTATCATAGCTACAGACAAAAAAAATATTTGGAATCTCTTTATCCAGGAAATTAGAGACATGCGACCACTCGTCCGCTAAAAATTATTTCGAAATATACCTCTATGGCTTTATTTACTAAGAAGTTTCTGGTTGCTATTTAGCTTCTTTCTCGTTTCGAACAAATTTTCAAACAATCGTGAACATTTTTATGAAAATTAGCCATGGAAAACCTTTCCCATTTATAGATTGAAACATTGAGCTTAACTTGATATAGTCAATAATTTTTCTGCCAATGCCACTATTTTATAATCTTGTGTGAATCCTATACTTCATGTTTAAGCTAACGTTGAGCAATATTGGTCAATAATTCATTTTATACAAATTTTACATTCAATAACACTGCTTCTAGATCACATAAATGTATGTACAATGAGTTATTCTGTCATTAAATTGACTTATTGGAACTTCGGTGGAGGAAAAACATCATAAATTGTACTTATACCCAGTCTAGTTAACGAGAAGTATCGTCCTAGCGATTTCTCTATTGTTACTTAAATATGTAATGAACAATTATGTAACCATTTTGATTCACTGGGATTAATCCTCAGTGCCTTGGGTTAAGTATACAACCTTTTTAAAACTACTAATATTGTCTCTCAAGCGTGACTTACGAGTATCCACTGAAACATGCCAAACAAAGAAAATTATAAGCTTTATCTCCCTTTCTTAGTCGACTCTCTAAAACTTTACTTCTGTAGTTAAAACCACTATAAGAACACCAACCTTAACTAACTATCCTAAAAAGTGAAGGATACGCCTTCCTTACTGGACCGCCGATGCTTATTCATTTTTTCAATGGAATATATTTTTGATTGACGACAATACAGAAAAACGATATTCGGTGTATGCAATGTCAAAAGCTCGGAATTACACAAAAACCTATTAGAGATAGTAGATATAGAAAGCATACAAATCAAGTAACTTTTACTCTTGCTCCGTTGAAAAGTTATATTTTTTCATTAATAAATTTGTTTCACCAATTATCATTTCAGTGTACGTTAGAGCGTCAAAATAATCAAAATATTCATAATATGCCCTGGTCGTAATCGCACGAAAAAAAATTAAACCCTTTTCATGATGTGCTTTCAAAAACTCGTTCATAATTCAATATATCAAGAAGGCTTTATATGTTTGTGTTTAATATAAAAATCTACCCATCATCATCATCAACATCATATGATAACCCTTTACATATACACAAACAAATTTTATAAAAACTCATAATGTCACATTTCGACTTAATTTCGAATGACAACAATAACACAAAGCTTGGGAAAGCAGATGAAAAATTTTGTACATATGTGTATGTATGTTTATAAACAATTTAGAGATTAGTAAAAACAAAATTGATTACCTGGAGATTTTGTGTCTCGTTTTATGATTTTCTCGGCCGTAAATTTTTATACATATAATTGTTTTAGTTATTAGTTTAAATAATTTTCAATATAATCCGGTTTTTCGTAAATAATCCATTTTACTGTAAAACTTTTCAACAATATATAACGAAAAACTTAAAAACAAAAATGTAAATAAAAATAAAACTTTTATTTTCTTTTTTCCTTTTTTTTATATATAAATTTTTTGTTAAGATATTTTCTTCAAACAATTTAACTTTCACCAAATACTATAACAATACATAACAACAAAAACACATTTTTATATCGATATATACATTTACATATACATCTATAAATTTATAAAATAAAAAAACATTTTTCACTTTATGTATTTATACATTTTCCTTATATTTTTTGTTGTCGTAACACTTTGCTCATTTGAGCTTTTTTGGTATATGGGAACGCATTAAAACCAAAACAATACACGAACGGAACGGAAACGCTTAAAATGATTTATTTTATATATCTCAACCCGGATTGATGTATAAAATGAAAATAAAATAAACAAACAAAAAAATAATAAAAATTTAGGATTTGGAAATTTATTTTCCGTTTTTCTTTTTGTAAATATTATGTTTTCCACTTTGATTCGCACTCAACATAAAAAAAAATTTTTTTTTACAAATTTACAAGGTCAGTTCCGATTTTTTTACCACACCCACGCACATACACACAATTGTTGTAATTAATTCATAAAGATTTGATTCATAAATTGATTTATTATTATTTTATGTATCCAATATGTGATAAAATAACAAACAAATGAAGAAAAAAATTTACTTAACGTTATTATAATAATAATCTTGTACACACTATGACGTTAGATTCAAAAGCCGCTTAGAGACTGACATTTTTCGTGCAAGAACAAAATTTTGTTGTATGTACGCGCGAGAGAGCATAAAAATGAATCAAAAATAAAAATAAAAATGTATTGACAAAGCGCAGAATCGGAATATGAATAAGACAGTATAAAAACGAGTGTGGCGACATTTTCATCAAAATCGGAAAAATTAGGAAATTCGTTTGCTCGAATAATAATAAATTTTGTGTTGCGCATAAATCGTGCTCTCCTGATTCTATGTTTCATGTGTGTGTGTGTGTCTTTATAAATGTGCCCTAATTTTTTTATCTTCTGCGTCCTCATATCAACATTTTTTTCTACATACACTCTGCATTTTTCACCCAATTCCGAACTAGAGAGACACACACATAACACATAATTATGAAAGTATGACATTCAAAAGTATGACATTCTATACAATATATACTCGTATGTAAACGACGTTTAGTTTACCATCCACTTATACGAATTTATTGTTTTCCGCAACCTTGATTTATAACCGTCAAGAAGAGGAGCAGCATCATAACATATCTAGTCTGTATAAATACATATATATATTCATACAATAGAATTGTTTGTGTACATATATTTATGAAAATATAAAAGATGTATTTATGTTATTCACATTTCTTTTGAATTCGGGATCGACAAAGATTTCCCGACTGAAGTAAAAAAAAGCGTTTAATGTCGGTACTAGTTAGTATAGCGGATGTGTGCCAATTTGTGTAAGCTTGATAAGTCCAACTGTTCCTGTTATTAGTGAGTATCTCTTCGGCCAATGTTCGGACAATACTAATTCGAGATGGTTATTTAGTGTGTCGACCCTCTATTAGGATGTTGGAAACAGCACAGTTAAATTATACGAGAGCTCTCGTAACAGTTTTTAGAAAAATTGTAACACTGTAGAAAGTTATGTTTCTCAGAACCATCTGTCAGTTTGCATTGCAATATTATTTTTTATTTACTTGGAAAATTGAATTCGAACGAGGATCTGACTTATCGTGAAACCGAAGCATGAACTAGTAAAATCAAAATAAATACGAACTTACATTAATATTTTAGGGTGCGGAAACTCCGAGCACGTTGGATTCCACATTTTTTTCATTCGCTAAAAAAATACTTCGTGTGAATAAGTTTGGAAGTTCTTCCTAAACAAGATCGTGGCAGGTGATGAGTCACGAATATGTGCGTATAAGCACATAAACTAATAAAAGTTGTTTTGGGAAATTATTTTATGTAACTATATTACTATGGAAATCACATACGGGACTATAACATCCTACCCCTCCGATAGTAAAATTTTAATCTTTACTAACGTATCAGTATGCCGTAATCAAGCTGGTGATGGGTTATACATACAAAACCTGAGGTTGAATTATCTATCCCACTTGGAAGATATCTGCATTCTTTCCGTCAGTCAGGTTGCCCTAAAGACGATTGGTTCCAATACTGTGTCATCGAAACTTGTTTTGGAAACGATAGTGCCTACAATCGACTAGGCAGGCTAGATAAAGTTATATTTCACTGGATACACAGTCACATGGGTATCAAAGGATATATTTTGTCCGATAAACTTGTCTATTTGGGTCCACCTGAGCCAACTCTAGGAGTGACGTCACTATCTCTTAAACAAGAAATTGACTATTACGTTGCAGATCTGCACCAGAAGAGATAGGATGATCATCTCTTGTCGTTTATCCAATATCTTCTTTGGATCAGTAAACCAGAAATGTTCCAAGTTTTTCTTAAATTATAATAGACGCATTTTTAGAATCCTGCTGGGCATTCTTTCGGGGAATGCAAATTTGAAACTCCTCATACTGCGAACAGTGTGGGCACGGGGCGGAAGAAACAGTTGAACACTTTTTGTGCTTCTGTTCTTCTTACTCTTCCCATAGACTGTACTGTTTTGGCTCATAATTCCTATTTGAGGACCAATTGACTTCATTAGAAGAACAAACAGATTCCGGGACTGAGAGTGTACGGCAAAATGAGCCTGAGTGACTGGAAAATAAAAAATTGTACGATCGTAGCGTGGTTTTTTATGTGGCTACTGTGGGTCTCAAAAAATAAGCTTTTTATACACCCATTAGTTTGACCGAGGTTTTCAACAAATAGAGAGCAAACATCCCAAAACGACGTATTATGATTCATCCCGATAATACGAACTCACACACAAAATATCATACAAGCGAGTATTTTAGCGCTCAGACTTGGCACGCAATGACTTCTTCCTGTTCCCAGCAATTAAAGATAAAATTCGCGGACAACGTTTATTGTCACCTGAAGAAACGATTGAAACGTTCAAAAACCATGTTTAAGAACTATAATCTTCGGACTGGCAAAAGTGTTTCGACAAATGGTTTCATATATCGATCTTAAGGGCGAATATTTTGAACTAGATAAGACATTTTAAGTTTATACTGTTTACATAGTTTATGATATCAAGCTGGACTACACCATATTACATTGCCTACATGACTCTCTACACTAACGTGCGTAGACTGTTAAACTTTTCCTTTTTCTTGGACAGCACTTATGGTGTCACATTAGAGGTGTGTAGTTTCAGGATTCCAATTAAAGCTATGTTAAATAATCATAACCTTTTGTCTCGGCGCACTCATATAAAAGTCAGGACTGCAAATATATTCTTTTCTGAGAACATCCTGTGTAAAAGTCGATGAAATAATTAAATTCGTTTAACATGGGTAAGGAGCATATAACTCTTTGCCAGATATACTAGTAAAAACCTGTAGCCGAGTGACACACTCGGTTTTGCACCATACAATACCATATACCAATCAAAGCTGTCCATAAACTGATAAACTTTAAACAGCACTGGATTAGGTGGATTGGAGTTTGTTTATAAAAAAACGTTCATAATGGCAAGTATGTTAATCAAGGATGTTTGTTGAAAAATATGACAACAACAAAACATTTTTTATTTGTTGTTGATGACATTGACACTTGATATTCGATAAGTTATGTATGTATATACTCGTACCTATGCTCTACAAAAAAAAATTTCCGTATTTATTGAAAGAGAGGTTTTAACCCAAATACAAAATGTTAAATAAAAAAACGTATAGTACCTGTATTATATAAGTAAAAGGTATTCATGAGTAAGTTTTTTTTTGTTCGTTGCTAGAAAATAGGGAAAATACGGAAAAACAACACAATGAACAATGTTTTTTATGACATTATACGAGTATATATACGCACACAACACTTATACCTTCAAGGTATGCATAATGAGCATAATGAAGTAATAAAATAGGGAAGATGTACGAGTTTTAAGAATTCTAAATTACTTTCTTGGATAACACCTTAACACTATATATGTATGTACATATTGTATAAAGGTAGAAAACGCCGTAGTTTAAACAATAATAAGAAGTATTCACAAGGTTGGTGCTTTACGTAATAATGTTGAATGGATAAAAAACGGGAATGATAATTATCATACCCACTATTGGGGATCTTTCGTGGAAATAAAGTTGCAAACAAAAAACATTTATTGGATTGCTCAAAGCTGTTGGAATTTTCGTATAATTACTGCAATATTGTTACTAAGCACTTTTGTTAGAAGTTGTGGTTTCTCACAAAAGACACGTATGTTAAATGAAGATAAAATGAGCAAAAGTATTATATAAAATTGGGACCTTTTCCAATGCTTGATGTTATAAATTGGAAGACGTGATTGCGGTAATGTTTAATATCTAGATTTTTAGACAAAGCACTTTTATCAAGGTCAGGGATTTGCGTCGCAGTTAAACGGCTTCTTTATTAACTATGGGGCATGTTGTAAGTGAAGTCACACTTACTATTATTAATAGCAAATTATATTCCTAACCGAAGTAATCAATTGGTCAACTTGCACCTTTAAAAACACTTAAATTTTCCCTTACACTTCACGCACATACACTTCATGCACATTTAATATAAAATGTCAAATATAAATACTTACAAATGTTAGAATTAAGCTAAACCTAACAACAGTTAATTTATTGTTACGTTTTACCAAAGACTATATAAATATACAAAGACGTTCCATTTCATACAAAAACCGAGTAAATTATTTTGGGTACGACCGATTTTAATTTGGGTACGATCGCATCAAAGGAGACTAAAATCCAAACCTTGTTAAAGTAGTAAAATAATTGGATGCTTTAGTTTCTCATTTTAAAATTTTTTCGTTTCAGAAGTTGCACTGTAAAACAACAATTTGAAAATGTATACTTTTTTATGTTATTATGAGAAGTCTTTTTATAGTTTTTGGTTTTACCCTAGTAGGGATTCAAACCACTCCACGGTTCGATCACTGGATTGTGAATAATTCAAACCACTTGCTTGTTGTTCACTATAACTTTATTTATCAAACACCACAATTCAATTTCACAGTACTTTTTTTACACTGTTACTTTTACTATTTCACTATTTCACTTGTTATTCCTTTTTCCCGATTTTAATTTATCGCTTTCCAAATTCAGACTGAAAGTCTATGCTTTCTGCTCGCGTATTTATACTAATTTTGCCCGCTTCTCGGTCATAGTAGAATTTTCCATTTATTTATAATATTATTTCGCCTGTATACTGCGATTCATGCTGGTTTCCAAATACGAGCTTAGTACTTCTATTCAATCATAGATGTCACCCATGTCCGTAACACTACCCTCCGCCCAAACCTGTTCGTCCCGAACAGGATCCAATTCTCTTCTTCTATAGAGAGCCAACCTTTCCAAATGTACAACCTTCGGTTTTCCTCGAATGCCCTTCTGAATTCGGTAGATCACATCATTGATTTTTGTAATCACCTTGTATGGTCCTTCCCAGCTAGGTTGCAGTTTTGATGATAAGCCTCTCTTCCAGGCTGACTGTTCTTTGTTATGTCTCAAGCCTCGAATTTCATATCGAGGTTTCACTCTGTTTCTTGATAGTCTTATCCTTTGTACTGGCTGCTCTTCCTTACTGAGTTTCACAACTCCCATCGTCTCTTTCGTAATTTTATCTTCCAATTCACCACGAATTTCCGTTGAATGTCGCACTATAATTCTCCGTACGAGTGGCTCACCATAATTTAACTGTAGTTGTAGCCTAAAATCTCCACAGTTTAACGTAGCACACCCTATGTCCAAAACGAATTTGTTCTTCTTCATGAAGTCCACTCCCAAAATAACTTCATCTACAATATCGGCCACCAAAACTTCGTGACTGAAGTTTCTGTTTCCAATTCGTATGGTCACTTCCTTTTTTCCTTTGATCTCTGCACATTCACCAGTTGCTGTTTGCAGTTTTAATCCTCCAATTGAATCAAGTTTATTTTCTATTAAATCAGCCCGCACAATTGTCCGCATTGCTCCTGTATCAAGTGTTATCATACAGGCTCTCCCGTTGATTTCTCCATCTAATGTTCAGCCATTACCACCTCTTGTCAACCGTGGAACGGGGATGGCTGTCATGCTGGATTTTGTTGAAGAAGTTAGGTTTCTTTCTTTTTCGACCTTGTCATTTATTGTTGGCAATATTACAGGACGCTCCTTCTCTTCTGATCCCTTGCAATCTTCCCTTTTCCTCCAATACAACGATGATGGTATCATCGCCCGCTTACGTTTAATTTCCCGACAATCCCTTGAAATATGACCAGGTTTGTCACATATCCAACATCTGATTCTACCTTTTCCAGACCGAAATTTTATTGGTAGCCAATCATTTCCTGATTTGTTGTAATTCCTCGAGTTATAATTTCCTGATTCTAATCCAACTCGTCGTATTTTTACATCTGGTACTATCATCTTATTAACAGTCTCAATTGTTAATGCACAAGCGATGGTCTCCTCAAATGTTGTTTTCGATGCTAACACTACCGGTCGTCTGGTTTCTATATCACGAATACCATCAGTAAACGCATCAATTTTAATTCTTTCCGTGTATTCGGGCGCCATATTAAAGTGTGTTAGATGTACCAATCGTTCGATATCTGCAGCAAACTCTTGAAGCGTTTCTCCGATACGTTGATAACGACTTTTGAGCTCCATCCTATATAGTTTACTCTTGTGATCAGTACCAT
Organism: Tipula lateralis; assembly: GCA_963932295.1. Classification (NCBI taxonomy): domain Eukaryota; kingdom Metazoa; phylum Arthropoda; class Insecta; order Diptera; family Tipulidae; genus Tipula; species Tipula lateralis. The sequence continues at coordinate 186,588,158 of OZ010736.1, read as the reverse complement.
ATTTTCTTTCTAAGGCCTGCATGACTCTATCATAGTCCCCACGTTCAGATTCTGGAATGATTTGCAACATATCTGTCGCACCGCCTTTTAACGCCACTATGAGAGCTGTGACCTGGTCTTCCTTACACCAATTATTTCTTACTGGTGCCATTTCAAATTTCAATTTGAAAATATTGAACAACGTTGTTCCGTCGAATGTCGGAGGCTTTAATTTAATTCCGCTGACTGGTTTCAGGATTTGAGTAGCACCGCCATTATTTTTAATATCTATAATCTCTTTTTCCAGTTTCAAAATCCTTTCATCAGTCGCTTCAAATTTTTCGTTCATTTCACATTTAACTGTATCTACTTTGGCATTAAACGAGGTGGACATTTCACGGAACTTATCACTCACCTCGGATATAAAATGCCGTTGAATATTTTCTTGTTCTTCCAACCGGTCTAGCACAGTTTCTTGTCCGGTTTTCAAATATTCTTGGCCGGTTCTCATTTCGGATTTCAAATTGTCCAAGCCAGTCATCATTTGTTGCATCGCCGCCATTAACTGCCCCATATCGAAATTTGTTGGTGCTGGGGTAGGTTTATTTATTGCTGCTGGAGCAATGGTTGCACCGACATTTGTTGCCCCTTCCATTGGATCCTCTGCATTAGGTACTCCAGTATTAAATTCGTACTGGTCTGGGTCGATGTTCTGTTCCAGCAAAACGTTTTGTAGTCTCTCCTGTAATTCCGTTTTGCTACCCACTGTAGGAAAACCTAGTGCGTTCAGCTCGTTCTTCAGCTCCGAAACTTTCAACTCCAATAGCTTCATATCTCCTTATTCACAATCCCACCGCTGTCACCAATTATTACGTTTTACCCTAGTAGAGATTCAAACCACTCCACGGTTTGATCACTGGATTGTGAATAATTCAAACCACTTGCTTGTTGTTCACTATAACTTTATTTATCAAACACCACAATTCAATTTCACAGTACTTTTTTTACACTGTTACTTTTACTATTTCACTATTTCACTTGTTATTCCTTTTTCCCGATTTTAATTTATCGCTTTCCAAATTCAGACTGAAAGTCTATGCTTTCTCGCGTATTTATACTCATTTTGCCCGCTTCTCGGTCAAAGTAGAATTTTCCATTTATTTATAATATTATTTCGCCTGTATACTGCGATTCATGCTGGTTTCCAAATACGAGCTTAGTACTTCTATTCAATCATAGATGTCACCCGTGTCCGTAACATTATAAATTCACCACACTTCATAATGAGACATCTCTTGATCAAAATTGTAAGTTTGTTAACAATTGTATAGAAAATTGAAATGTGAATTGTCGTGATCCTCATAGTAACTAACCAGCGAGGTGAATACATCAAAATATCTATACTATCGATTTACCCATCAATAAAATACTTATCCTAATATACAAACAGTACTGATGAGTAATAATCTGCTGATCTGTATATCTTGATAACAACAGAAAATTAACTTGTTGCTACAACAAAAATGTTGGCGTTTCTGAGTAATCAATTTGAAATCAAAACAACAAAATTATTTTGTTTAGCTTTCGTAGAAACTCTACTTACGATAAGTATTGTGGTTGTTTGCTTAATCTTACCTCAATAGATTTAAATCTATATATTTACGAAATTGTATAGACTTGAGAATATTCAAGTATAATGGATTTTGGAATGGTTTAAAGACAGGTGGTTGTGGATTTTGAATTATACCAACTCTTATTTTAATATCGTTTATACAATAATTTTTTAAATCAATTATCGATTTAGATTAAATATTATTCTTGATCCGCGGAAAGCAATCGAGGCTTCCTACATTTGCGAATCGAGATGTTTACAAGGGGCAAAATATAGATTACTAACGCATTAATAAACGACTGTAGACCAACGCCTACGAAAGGGTTAGTTACAAATTATATAAAGACGATATTACTAATATAAAGACGATATTACTATTACCGTGATTAATGCACTTTTGAAACTGGATTGAAACAACCAATTTTAAACATATTGGTGGATGAACCAGATTTTCGATTCGAGAGTGAACTGGAAGAACTAATATTTTTCTAGTGTATGCATGCTGTTCGAGTCTAGATTTTATAGAACGTGGCTACTGAAGCTCGATTGAAATCATCATCTACCTAAATATCTCAAAATGTAATAATTAAGTTTCCAAAAAAAAATATTAGACCTTCAAATCTCAAGATGGCTCAATTTAGTTTTCGGTCAGTTACCTTCTACTAGTACGAGATAGGATGGTACACAGGTACAGTACAATTATCTGAGCACAAAGGCTAAGGTGGTGACAGTAAAATTTATTGCTATAGAATGCTTAATATAAGCATAAAATCATTAGATTTTGTTGTTAGATCCGGCAAGAGGTGCGTTTCGTGCCATTTTTCCTAACAAACTAATTGATAATTAATTGTAATGGCCGGGAGTTGATACGAACCTTGGCTATGTTTAATGAAAGTTTTTGAAGTTCTTCTAGAATTGTGAACCTTCAAACAACTTTAGCATTAATCTCCATTTATTTATGCTATTCTATATTACATCAAGCACTTTCAGATACGCGAAAGCTTCTTCCTCACACCTGCAAAAGATTTCAGAATAATCGAGAAATTTACATGAATGTCAAAGATAACAAAGAAAATATTGTAGATGCTTCAAATGACAATACAAAGTAATAACACAAAATGGCATTTCGTAATGGCATTACGAAAAATTTCTGGTGAAACAGTTCTAAAATATTAGGGACCTCATGTAATAAACTAACACCTCAAAGTGAAACCTCACTTAATACCCAGATGCGCTTCGTTGGAGGAACATATATTGCAGCACTAACGCAATCCAGCACGTTTAATCATTCCCATTCCAGATTTAGTAACTTATCAACAAAAATTTCCAAGCATTTTGCGAGACGTTGGCAAGTGGTACTCTATACTTATCATCGTCTCGCAAAATGTTTACCAGGAAAAAGGAAAAAAGGATGAGTTAACAACTGTCCAACCCTGGTCGACAAGAAATCGTTAGTGTAGTTCGTCAAAGGGACTGTTCAAGTGACTTAACAAACATATTTAGTCACTAAATCGTTTATGTGCTGGTGTTTGGCCAGGAGTGATAGTCCATCCATTTAGAAGCATATGCTCAGTTAGAATTGGACTATTAGAATCTTGAAAATGTGTTCCTCAATTTGTAGGTTACAGAGACGTTACAATTATGCCAGGTTTATTATCATCCTTTTTGGCCATGGTTGGTAGTGAATGCATATTAATGTTCGAATCGATTTCGTTGCGTGTAAAATTTTCACACCCCAAATTTTTCGTAGGCAAATGTTTTTTAGGCTATCCTTTATAATTTTTCCGTCCTGTTCGAACTCTATCAACCTTAAAAAAGACGTAACCGCAATTTTCAAGCAATTTAGAAACAAAAATATCTTTTTGTTTCGATTTTAAGGTTGATGTGGCGATGAGATTTTTCATTGTGATGCTGAGTTGATCAATGAGTGTATCGATTTTTGGCAAAGACATAAGCTGAATTTTGACAAAGAATACTCACCACTCACCAAGCAGCTTGATTGTTTGCCTGTATATCATCTCAGCTGGTTAATAATTTAGAATTTCTTTAACCGTTCCTCGGATACCAAATAAAACAATTGTCTTTCACCTTAAGGGAAGCTTTCAGTTGGCAATAAATTCCATTTGCTTATGAATGATAAGATATGTTGTCCGTATCCCATGTGAACCAAAAAGTTTCTTTAGCTCATTAGAAAGTTTGAAAGTGCTCAATGAGTCACGTCCTTGTTTGTACTAGGCAAAAAGTTGCGAGCAGTAATCAATTTACAGATTCTGGGGTAAAAAATATTATGTACAGTGATAAATGTTGTTAAATGTGACGCTTCCACTGCTATATACCGTTATAGTAAAAGTGTACTAAAACGAAAGTAAATTCTATTTATGCTTTGATAATATTTCATAGTCTAAGTTAGTCTTGCCTGCGACTGTTACGAAGTAGATCGTTCGGGAAACACATTCGTGATCTATTATCAGTGGTGATGGAGATATGACTATTCATCATCCTTACATGTTGAATATGAGTGGTAAATTAACTAATCTAATCTAAATGGCGAGATTGGCTTCGATTACGTTCAATATGTCAGTAGATTATGGTCATTGTTAATTATGAACTCCCGAACCTCAACAAAGTATCTAGTAGTTGTTTAATCGAGTGCTGAATTGCGAGTAATTACCGATCGAGTAAAAAGTATTGTTTGAGATATCAATCTGATGTTCAACTACTACAGCTTCTTCTGAAAAGTACCAGTGTATTCTGATAATATTACAATTCCATGTTGCAGATTGTGAAGTTTTCAACGACTCCATGGTATTAAAAACTGGTACTCTATAAAGCATTTAACTGTCGATAGTCTATAATTTATTCTTTTATGGTATAATAACTACATTCTATCGATACAAATACTGTTCGAAGACCACATCTCAAATGATATGATGTCTTACTCAAAGAGATGTTCTCGACCAAATCAATTTAAATCTCAACAAATTTAAAATTCAAAACCACTTCAAATCAATTTTTTGATTAGGTAAACAATCAACGATTGAATATGATTTCAGACATTGGTATCACGTACACTGATGTTTATGTATTAATATTTTCAATCAACCTAATGCAAATCGTTGTATGGTATAAAAAACCATATATGTATGTAAAATTGCATCTCATCGGTACATATGTATGTATACTTAACATAATCATATATCTGTTATATTTGATCATTGTCACATATATAGCGTTGCAAAATTTGATTTCCTTAGATTATTATTTTAGCATAAATAATATGTTTACCTTTCAAATTTGAATTGAGCAAAACCAAGATTTTCATAACATGCCAAATCACACGTTTATATGTGCAATAAAAACGCTGAAGCAAAAAAAATAATAAAATCCAATCGAAAGAGTTTTCGTCGGTCTGGTGAAGCTTATCGTGTATCCTTTGCACCAATGGCTTTTGCGATACCAAATACGAGCAACATATTATATACGATATATGTACATATATATAGTATTTAGGACATCTGGCGCCATATATTCTTGTGTTTTTCCCGTACAGACAAACACTTTGTCGTTATTTCCAATTTCGGTTATGCAAAGTACAAACATGTTTTACAATATAATTTTTCCATTTTTCCATATATGTTGTGTCATCGTGAAAAAAGCATTCTATTTACATGATACCCAGTACATACATATACATATATATGTACCAAAATTATTAGTGTTCTTCTTTCGTTGTTGTTTATGATTGCAGAAAGATAAGTTGGAAATATGCTAAAATGAAAATAATAATCAACTGGATGAGTTTTCATAATATACGGTTTTTCGAATATAAATAACATGTATCCAGCTGTGTTACATAGGTTATTATAAACTTATTAAAGTAAATTGAATGCATAATCTACCCAAATTTAGAAGTATCATTTTTGACGTCAGTTTGTGTGCAAGAATTTTTTACTTTCTAATTATTACGATGTCAATGTCAGACGACACAAACGAGAATGACAAACAAAATATATTATAGAAGATGGTTTTGTACACCAAATATCTTACGACAGTCGAAAATTTCATAAAAACTACAACCGCACGTTAAAATACTTAATGGCGCGATGAATAGTAAACAAACACAAAGAAAGTGCTAAAAACTATTTTTATAGTTGTTAAATTTTTATCAGAAATTTGAGTAATAAAAAAAGCATAACACAAGACGGGCGTACGAAATGAACAATAAAAAAAGCTAGTTAATAAAAGTCAGGGTGGAAGTATTTTACTATCTAGTAAACATAACAACAAATATTTATAATCATAACCTCTGTATCTTAAAAATATGATATTGTCGCGAATTTCTTACAAGAAGTTGTAAATAGTTTTAGTAGAGATCGTTTATAAATTATGTGTTAGTGTAAAATCGATAGCCGTTATGATGAGCTTTTCGTTTAATGTTTATGGCGGGTTAAAATTTTTGTTTTTATGACACTATTAATTTTTTGTCACTGCAAAACACTGTTTGGTATATGCGATATAATTATCGAATTAATAAGCGATGAAAGTGTATAGTTTAAACTTATTTAGTCCGTTTTGAATATGTATGCTTTTCGAAATTTGCTAGTATCAAATCCATCTTTATAAATCAATCAAGATCGCTTTGCTAGTATCATCAACTTTAAACCAAACATATTGTAACGAATATGCTTATATAAATGCAATTATCTTCATAACAGTCACCGTCTAGGTGGCGCAGTGGTTAAAGCTGCGGCAGTTGGAGTGGGAGGTACCGAGTTCGAATCCCGATAGGGGCAGGATGCAAAAGGGATTTTTCACCACTTGATTACGATGGTGGTGTAAATTAACACAACTATATGACTCCCTGTTGGAGTGCAGAATCCATGGGCCGACCCATCTTCCATGTCAGTACTATAGGCTGGCATGGAGTTATGCAATGTGCAGATGGGTACGTTAATTGGACGAACGGCTGTTCGTCTTCGATTTGGCTGCAAAGCGTGAGGTAAGGACGTAAATAAGCGTACCGCGAAAGAGTTGGGAGTGCCTCAAGCCCCAAAACAGATTGCATAGTAATAAAAAAAAACTAAATAACAGTGAAGGGTCGAGTGTTATACAGGGTGGATTAAAAGTCCCGCTACCATTTTAGTTACCCACCATCTTGGTTATGTGGCGTTTAGCTCAGTTTCGCTTTAACTATTGTGTTGTGTAGACACCCCAATTTCATAATGAATAATTAAACGCCACAATAACGAGCAGAAATAGTGACCATATTTATTGAAAATAATCGTTCCATTATTGCCACTCAGTGGAAATTGCGTCAAAAAATCCTAATCGTCCAGTGCCTCACAAAACCACAATTTATCGTTAACATGCGAATTTACGACAATATACGCGGTAAGACAGCAGACAGACCATAGTTGCGGAGTCAGAAACATCAATTTGGAGACGTGGTCCCAGTTACACATTTCTGCAATAGTTTTTATGATTGAGTTTACTAAGAAGAGTGATGGGTGTTTTCTCTTGAACGCGTAAACCAGTATTGCTAGTTGACTTTAGCTTGAGAAATGAAAATCAAATGAGGAAAGAGATAACATTGTATGCATCGAGCGAATTAACATCATGAGAGTCCAGCGAGTACTAGACCTAGTTGATGACACTTCTACAGTGACGAATTACAATGAAAAATTTGAAAAACAATGAAATTTTACTATACAATGAAACTTATGCACCACTAAATTCATCGTGAGTAAAATGGAAAGATTAGAACTGATTCGTATATAAACGAAGAGTTAAAGTGTGCAAAAGTAAACCGAAGACTAGTATTATAGTGAATTAAAAGTGAATTAGTAAAGTGAAATAAATTGTGTTGACAAGATAAGTGATATAGCTGACACCAATGGCAAGCGGCTAATCTTCTTGATCCGGATCGTCAATAATTCGGATACTAATCATCAGAGTCACTGTGTGTTATAGTTGAAATGAAATTTTCGCATTTGCCCAAACTTTGAAAATTACGACCTCTTGGGTTTAATGCGTGTACCTTGATTAATTATAACTATTACATAAACTATTTGGAAGGATAAATGTTTGTTATCCAGCGTTTTTACATAAGGAAAAACTCGTAAGAACAGAAACTGTTTTTTTTTTCAACAATTAGAGTAATAAATTCTTGAAGAAGAGTGTATCTAGTCCACTTAGCCATCTCGAGTCAGTTCGTAAGACGAAATGATTAAGGCCGATCAGCTTGATTCTCGCCGGCGTTTATGTATATTTTGTTTAAGAAGGATCACAATTATTAAGATGGTGACTCAGTAGAAAGCAACACTAACTCGATTAAGCGGGGGGACGATATGGATCTCAAACTCCAGCGCATCAACAACATTGTGATTCACAGCGATATACAAGTACATTATTAAAAGAGAATACGAATAACATCAGTAGAACCCGAAAATAGTGTATTAGGGAACAAAATGATGGTAGGAAGCTGGTAACAGAACGCATCGAAGGACTTAAATAGGTAAGTTCTGAAGAAAAAGAGGTACTTGACAAAACAGAAGGGCAGATATCCACAAGAATAAGCTATTTATTACCTTATTCTTGTGGAATCTTGTGGCTGCCCTTTTTTTTGCCAAGTTCTCCTTTTTCTTCAGTATTTACCTGTTCAAGTCCTTCGATGCGTTCTGCAATTAGAAAAAATATCTTAAACTTAAAGAAGTAAATGGAAAATTTATAGGAAAAAAAGGAATTTTCTACTCATTGCAGTATTCATCTGAACCAGTATTTCATTGTCTGGTAGTAATGATACACCATCCAACAATTATAATGGCTCATAAATAGATATTTCAAGCATCTCAATATTCATCTACATATCCACTGTGTTGGCTGATTTTCGACGCTCTTGGCGTTTTATTTCAACAACTGGTGGGTTATTCATTTGAACATTTCTGAATGGTTTTACTCATTTTTCTTCTATAGTACTTAACAAATTTTTCTGACACATCGTAAAACAGGTGTTGATTTTTGAGTAGATGTCATGAGTAATATTAAGAATCAATAATTTAATTATAATTGCACTTATTGACAAAAAAAATTCAATGGCAAAATTCTCTTCAAAAGTTCAACCGTGAGAACCAGACCTTGGATCTATATCTCGAATAATACCAATGCTGATATTGCAGTGGCACGCATAACTTTTAACTCTTACACTAAAGTGGTGATTGCATTCGTGTATTTTCCTTATGCTTCAATTTTCTACCTACTGCTGAGGATTTTACATAACTTGTAACTTGATGTATTGATAAAAGCATTCCTTTTATAGCGAATTGTAATGCTAAGGGGCAAAACCCTCTACTCTAAAGCTTCTGGTCCGCTAAACTATTTACGTTGCTCTTAATTGGATATATTTTATTTAGATGTGAAACTTCTCTTGTTAAGCTTGTTCGTAAAGATGGGCTTGACATCAGTTTGTGTTCCATGTCCTTCACTGAATTTATATTGGACTGACGAATATTGAGAGTGACAATTGATTAAACACCCCTTGCCTTCAACCTAGCCATAACAGGAGGCGTACCTCATATAGCAAAAGATTCTTTCTTGAGCTCATTTCCTTACTCGAATCAAAAATGAAGACTCGTTAGCTTGTAGACATAGTGTTGTAGGCTTCCGCACTGTCAAAAGTAATCACAACTGCGTTCTATATTTTATGTTCACTTATCATTAATCAAAAAACTCGGAATAAACTGTTTTGGGTTCTGTTTTTAAAGGTATCAGAAGGATGAAGAATAAATCCAGAACATCCAATCTTAGGTTGATGGATCAGAAGGATGAAGAATAAATCCAGAACATCCAATCTTAGGTTGATGGATTAGCTGCTCAAAGCTGTATAAAAAAGAATTAAAGAAAATTTTCTGTTATAGTTCAAGATATTTATCGTTCAGACTATACCAACCCTTAATAGTTTTGGTTTATTTGTCTGCCAAGAACTTAGAAGGTATTTATGTAAGGTGTTTCAGGGATCAGCATTTATACGAAGTCTTAACCAGGAACAAGAGATCTATCAGCGAGTTTTTTTGGGCACATTTATGAACATTGCAGGCGTCTTTGATAATACTACATTCGTCTCGATAACGAATATATGATCTAAATTTGGTGTCGAACCAACAATCATCAGGTAGATTGGATTTATTGTTGAATCTTGCACTGTTATATACGTGGTTGCAAATACCTTAATGTCGGTCATAGTTTCCAGAAAATGTCCAAGGGTGGTGTGCTTTCTCCACATATTGTGGTTTATGGTCATTGACCTCTTGTTTATTTTCATGAGTCCTGTTGTGACGTTCAAAGTTATGCTGACGATCTGTTTCTGACAGTATCAGGCAAACACTTGAATGTCTTATCAGATTTAACCGGACAAGCTCTTCTGATATTGGTGTCTAGATAAGAATCTTAAAATGAATCCGCCTAAAACCGACTTCGTTATATATTTTTGCTTGTAAGATTAATAGTACAGCGTACGTTAAACACCTTGGTGTTTTTTACTGATAATAACTTTCTTGGAAGTATTATCTGGATTTCAAATAACAAAACACCACAGCCTATCATTAAATAGAAGCCCTAAAGCAGTTTCAGCAATAATTTGGGATCACATCGAAATTTTGTTGGCAAAGCTTTGGTAGTTCTTGAGGATTATGCCACAGTCTTGTATTTAAAATTCAATGGTTTTTAAATGGATTCAACTTCTCCCCTGGCTATGTGGCTCATTCTCATTCACATCAATCCTTCATTTTCTGAACAGATTGTTCAGCTGTCTTTTTCTTAAGGCGAAGCGAACTAAGCCAGAAATAGACATACTTAATGATAAACTTCTGCATGTCTTTATTTTCCACAAATCGTTTGTGGTAGTTCTCACCATACTTGCTTATTTATTGTGGTTCTAGCCATACTAGTTAGACCGTTTCTCTCAAAACAGGGTGCCACTCGTCGTATCTTTCCATCGTATGAGCTGGAAACCTCTGGCAGTTTTGAATATTCATCAAGCGGAATTAATTGCGGTAAACTCCTTATAACTCCTTCAACAATCCTCTTACCATGGTAGCTGCAGCTCTCATTTGGTAGATGATTGTAAGGAATGTTCTAACCTTCGAGATTGCAACAACAAGGTAATGGTCATATGAGTGCCTGCCGACTGTAACATTGCGGGCAGCGAAATTGCAGTTTGGTTTGATTTAAACTGGTTCTTTCTTGTTTTTCATGGATGCTGAACCAGCTAGTGCTATGATTCTTCACATAGTAAACAAATAATTAAACACGTTGCCCTATTGAATCTAAAGCTGATCATGTCATACTTGTCGCAAAACATACTTGTCATAAGTTTTGACCGAAAGCTTATCAATTATGCTCCTATCATGAAAAGGGACAACTTGAGAATATTGATTTATATACTTACTGACCATGGTCGTTTCAAAGGTTATCTTCATCACATGGAACTTTTCATTGATGCCGTATGTAATGAATGCCAAACGTACCTACAGTATAATTTTGCGACATCCGACTTATTACTAATACGATTTTATTGCGGCGTCTGTATGTTATTATTACATTTACGAGCAAATGCATGTACTTTACGAAACGACCAAATTTATGTAAAACTATATAAATATTTGTTATATACGATAGTAGTATACGAAGATGTTCGTCCGCAATGAATATGTATATTCAAAACGTGATTTTTTGAACTCGTCTCTCTCATCCTCGTCTAGTTTAGCATAACGAAAGGTGTAGGTATATACATATATACTACTTTTATTTAAGAATCTTTAAGAAAAGTACTAAAACGAACATACAGATCTATAAAATTTAAGTAGATTCGTTATGTATGTATATCCAATCCAAAATAAAAAATTTTATGTGATTGGAATATAATAAAATTAGTTATTTTCAAAACACATGTGAATATGCGAACTGAAGTAGAAAAACCAATTTTATAACCTTTTCCAGAAAATGGACAAACACGAGATGTGTGTATATGGTATATATTGTGCTGCGGTCAGATTATGAATACCATAATACTGTGTTATTATATTAAGGTTAATTAGGCCGTTAATTTAAATGACTTTAATTAAGTTGTGCTCCAGTACAAATAAATATATATGTATGTATATAAACACGTATCAAGTGGAAATTTCTACATGTGTGCGCTCCACACTGTCAATATACCAAAATTTTTCACAATTATGATGAAATATTTCATGCATGAAAATGGTTATAAATTATTTTGGTTGTAGGGTATTAGTGCATGATTCATGATTTACAAGGGGTATGCGTATACATAGTATGTACAGAATATAATTATGTTCAAGGAACCTAAACGAATTATGTATATATGTATACAGAACATCCTCCCACATTCAATGGTAATTGTATATATTGTATTTACATAATATTCGTGATCGAAAAAAGTTCCATTAAACGATATTCTTACAAAACGAAAATGTATATACATTGTAAAGCTCCCCATTCACTTAAGCGGATCATTTAAGGTAGTTTATCGTTACTTTAACTAGTATTTATGTAAAATATACGTTTAAGCATACAATAGGTGATATGAGAAATTTATAAACATTGTGAATGCAGATTTGGTCTTTCATGAACAGAAGATTTTTTGAATTGATTGATTGTTTGGAAATATTAAAAATTGTATCAATTCTTTAGTATAAGCACCATACTACAGTGTAATACTCGAATCAAGCACAAATCAGAAATGGGATAACCATCAATCGGTTTGTTGCCTGGTTTGGGTGTGGTTGGGAAGTAAAGTTTAATTAAAGCTTCCAATATCCAATATTTTTAAAATAAGATACTAATTGCCTTCAGTTAAAAGGTTGAAATAAAACTTTATATTGGATCGAACAAGAGGTATGCTCATGTTAAACTAGTACGGTCAACATAAAAATTGAATTCCCATTTTCCTTACAGCAATTCGATGTTTGTTATCTGTTCTAGTTTTTCAAATTTGATTTGAAAGAAAAACTTTTGTCAAGGATATAACCATTGGAAACTCAAAATAAAGTCAAAAGTTTTTTACTTGTCTTTTCTTAACAACATATGGTGATAATCCAATAAAATTTAAGATGAAAAAAATTGGTTTGCATGAAAATGACGACTGAATAAAAATTTAAGTTTCGATTGGATCACATACGAAGAATCGAATTGAATAATTGTACAATACAAGGGCATGATTAGAATTACTGGAAATATTAATCTTCCAGTAATTCTAACCATGCCCATGTTCGGACATTTCGAAATTCTATATTCGTAGCCTTTGTAGTTTAAACTATCTTGTAAAGTTATTATAAACCATTGGAAATGTTATATTTGACATTTGATTTGCTGTCTAGTCTAAATTTAATCGATTTCTCTTAAAGTGCTGCATTACTCATCTCCATAGAACAATCGAGTAATACATTACGAAGGTTTCACATAGAGTCATTTGTATACAGTATATTCATTGACATTCCACCATAAATTTCCAGAGTGTTATTAATGTATTTCAAAAATCAGTATTCAGTGAATAGTTTTTCTTGTCCTCTTCGACAATTTCGTGGTGTTCATAACCGTCAATTTGCGAAACAATCAATAAATTTAGAATATTGGATATTTATTCATCACCCGACTAGAAAACGTACAAGTCGATCTTATATAAATATTGCTGCTGTATAGTTGAAAGTGTACGTGAAGACCCCAATCAATCAATACGAATTGAAGCCGGTTGATGTTCCTCTTCGTCACCGATTTGGCTTATGGGCATTAGAACAGCAGTCGCGATCTTAGAATGACAAGGTTCTATCCAACAAAATTTCTCAAATTGAGTTATAAATGTCGTTATACTCAGAATCGTCACATCTATCGAAAATCTCTTTTATTGATCAAACGAAATGATGCACAATATAACACGGATGGAAAACGGCTTCAACTACATTTTGAAAGTATGGGTGAGCATAAAATTAATTTTATTTACGGTATTTCTCTAACTTTATAAATTAAATCTCATATAGATAATCAAAAGCAAATCAGACCAATCTGATTTTTCTGCCGAGTCTTTCGATGATCCACTATTTAAGCCGAATTCGACTTCCGAACAAAGTTGGTCGGAAAGTGAAGCAGAAACATTATGCATTGATATTCAGAACGATATCAGCATACATCTATTACAACATGATAATGAAAGTCCCTCTGTAATTAAGAAAAAGAGGAAACGGTTATGTCAAAGTGGTAAACCATATACCAGTCGAAGGGAAAAATCGATTCCAGGCAAACAAGTGAAAGAAGTTTCTGTCCGCTCGAAGTGTTTATTTAGATGCAATGCAAACTTCACAAGTGCCGAACGAAATATTATGTTTTTATCCATTTGCACCTAACAAAAAAATGAGAAAATGCAATATTTACTCCAAAAGTCCGAGAGAGTTTTGTGCAGCAGAAAAAATGGACTAATGAGGCTTATCAAGAAAAACTTTTACATTTTTGTATTATCTTACAAACAAAACTGAAAAAGTTCGGGTATGCAAGTCTTTTTTCTTAAAAACTTTGGACATTTCACAAAAGATCATTAAATTTTCAGTACCTGGTCATTCGTGTATCCAGGAAATTGATCATGTACACTCATGTATAGAGAAAGAGTTGAGGAACACCGAAATATATTCTCCAATCGGCCTAATCCAATCGAAAACAACCATATAAAATCATCCAATTGAAAGCTACTGATTTTAAGGACTACAGTGCAGCTTCTAAGTACTTCAGTATAAATTATCTCATGCTGACAATGATTTCATAACGGCAAATATAAGGTTGTCCGAGCCTACCAAACGCAAAATTTTTTTATATTTTATTTTTTTTTATGTTTTACCTATTACCTATCTATAATTTTTATCGATATGAAGAAGATCGATCTGATAAAAGCTTTATTTTATAATACTGAAATACAATTTCATTTTGAAATTATGAAGTTTATTTGTAAAATATTTTGGTTTAATTTTAAATGACAAGGTTCTAGGATCCCTTAGAACCAGGTTTGTATAAATAAATCGCATTTTCGGTATGCCAAGGTTCTATTTGCAAAAAATCAAGAGCTGTAACTTATCGGATTAAAAGTTCAGACATCTCAAATTAAATTATCTTATAGACTATGTAATCATTGGACAATGGACAAAAAATCATTTCCATAGACCAATAAACAAAAAAGTTATAAACTTTTAAATGTTAAACATCGATTTACTCAAAACTATGCGGAGAGCTGTTTTTTTATTGAAAAATTGTTTTTAGTGAATAAGCTTATCGTAGATATGCAAAAGTTTCCGATTCATCAATTCAAAAAATACACGGTTTGGCGCTGTTTTGGGCAGGTGACATTATCGGATTTCTTAAACGTTAATGACACAAACTATAATTGATAAATTGAGAATGATTAATTAATTTTTGTTACTAAAAATTCAAGATATTGGCTTGTGGTCTTAACAGTTTTGTGCAGCGTGCCAAACCATCGATTTATTGAAAAAACATTTTAATGAAAAAGGGATCAAGAAAGAGAATCGTCAATTGGCTTCCAAGATCTTTTGCGAAAAATCGGAATTAATAAAAAATTTAAGAGCCAGACGTGCACAATATTTAAAAAAAATTATTTTCAGAGATTAAATGTCATAAATCGAACTTACGTCACAAATACTATTTTTGGTTAATAGATTGATTTTAATGAATTTTATTTGAAGAAATCTTCGAAAGCTCTTATTAGATCAATCTTTATGACGTCTTCGAATATAGGTTTTTTAATAGTATGCTATACTGCAGTTGTTTGAAAGCTCATGAAAGTTCATAAAAACGTACTTTAACATAATGTATATTGGTAGTGTTTACTATTTGACAATCATTTGTGTTCCAACCTTCACGTGTCCATAAAACATTCTGTAGAATGGGTCATAAACAGAAACCTTTAAAGTATCACATAGCGGAATAAAAAAGAATTTGATTGAATTGATTCTTATTTTTTAGATTTTCAAAAATTTTTTATCTTTTCAATAATATGTTACCGAAGATCAGTGATGGCAAAATAGGCGTACTATAGCCCAGTAGGATTGGGTAACTAGTTCGGGATTGTGTTTGGTCAGGTTTAACCCGACAGTTTCAAAAGAGTTATATGATTACACATCAGAAACATGTTCATACAGACTTCAAGGAATATTCCACTGTTCTTATACAACTGGGACTCTGCAATTATTAAGGCATGGATGAATTTCTATTAATGGAACAAAATTGCACTATTTTGACGATGTTGAGTGTTTTTGAAAAGTGTTTTCTACAGTTTTGCGAGATTCGATCCGAGGATGATAAAACCGAATGTATATTGTACTCGTGTGCGAGATGTTCAAACAAAATACACATAACTTTGCCTAATGGTATTTAATACTTCAAATCAACATGTTGGTGTTACAACATGTTATTGGGTGTGCCACCATTTTTTTAATGTTTATTGATTGATAATCATAACATATTCTTCAGAAGGCCCACTTAATGTGATAAGAAGAAACTCCTTAAACTGTACTCGATGTGAAAAAATAAATATCTGATGAACTTTTGAGAATGCATCATTTAAGGTTGTTACCATTAGGGAACATTCTCGGATAACTATACTCTTTTATGGGCGGTTCATGTTAGGAAGAAAGCTCAACAAATTTGTAGACAGAAAAAGTAAGGTGGGAGGCTATGATACTCTAAAGAGTAAAAACCTGCTAAATGTTCCACATGTGTAACAAGATTGATTTGAATACTCTCAAATACAGACCGCAAAATGGTTCATTGAAGATCCATCCCATAGTAGGGATTTTACATGTAAAAAACGAAGATGACACCATTCTCAGACCGCAGTGCCATCTCGTCAGAAATATATGGGCGTTCGGTTTGATCATTAACATATAGAAAAATACGTATTTGCAAAATCAGTTAGTTTTTAAGTCGACTTTAACTAATAAACGAAAGGGATTTAGTTAACCTTCACCCGAGCCAGTTAAGGTGAATTTCAAGAGAAATAGTCTATTAATGGTTCTAATCTTAAACAAAATATTGTGAAATTTTGACATCAAACGAAAAAAAATTGTACACTGTTATTCATTTTCTTAAAGTTGTAGGAAGAATTTTTAATAGATGGCGCTTTAGATACAAATTCAATTTGATAAGAGATGGCGGGTCAATCTTTGACTGAAAATAATTGTTTTTTTCATTTTTTACATATAAAAGGTAAAAAATAACCGTATGTAAATTACTGGTTTTGTACAGTAAAGTGCTGTGTAAATTAGGTCGTGTAATTTACACACCCAACTGTGATCCTATGTGGACTTTACCATGGCCATACAGATGTTAAGGAAAAATCTTTCACGTGGAGTTATAACGTTACTTCAGAGCCCTTGATAGTCGGATGGCTAACTTTGTTAAACTGTCTTTCAGATCATTTCCATCGGTATGGTAAAAAGTAAAATTGAAAAGGGGCCGCGATATGTCTAATATTCATAGTTGGTCATTTAAAATGCGAGATATCACGATTAAGCTTTTATTTGCATAGCATTTAAGTTACTATTATCCATTAACATGAAAAAAGGGGATTCCGCCCAAATTCATAAACTTTTGTCATATTATGCAGATGATATCTGTGTGATTTGAGTAACAATTAAGTAACAATATAGTGAAATAGATAATTGATCTACTAGAACCGTATTTCGCTGGTCTCCAAATCAACAAGTCCAAAACCAAATATTTCTAAAAAATTATGAAGAGTTGATAAACCCTATAATAATAGAAATTGTATCAAAAATTTCTATAATACAGAGATAATCAACCCACTGTACAAAACATCATGAATATAAGAACGAAAATAATGCGATTATCTTAATTGAAACGCAAGCAGTTTTATATATTTTATGACTAGACCGTAAATTTCATTCTTTCGACACAGTAAAACTGGAACAAATCTTTACGATACATTACAAAGTGCGCTCGATATTCAAATTTTCAATCACAAATTTTTCAGGCATATATATTGTACATAAATGGAGGGCATTATGTATAAATATAGAAAAGGTCATTTTTACGAGCGTATTAGCAACGACCTCGTTAAAATTTTGATTTGTTATTCCAAAATAATTTCATTTAGAATCCTGAACACTTCCTTGTTTTGTTTTGGCAATATAATAAAACATGAAAATAACCATTATTGAATAATAGTCCAGAAGATGACACCATTTCCTTCTATCACCCTTCCTCTCATAACTTCTACTTACAAAAGCGCAAAAAATACTAAAATGACAATCAAAAGTTTCAATAAATATTTGCCTTTTTTTTTAATCTTCTTGAGCTTATCGTTTTTATATTTTTGTTGTTGTTATTTATTTTTATGCCATTCAATGTCCAAAAATATATTATATTCAAGAAAACAAATAAATAAAATTCTTATAAGCGACATAAATTCAAACGAAGACGATATTACAAAAACGGAAGAAACTTTTTTAATTGAACCTTCGGAATTGTCGAATTTCTATTTTGATAGTAAAAGTTATAAATAAACATGTAAATTGACATTTTTATATTGAATTGAGAAAGTTAGGAATGTTGTTGCCATAAATAATGCACCTATAGTACAGATGAAATCTTTGTTTGTTGGTTTTATCACCATAACCACTCCCCATTGGTTCCCAACGTTCCGGTAAATGTATACCGGTAGAAAGGAATTGTGATTAAATATCGAGTGCTTTGGCCAGAAAACTTATCTTAGTCCAGTTAATATAAGATCTATATGTTAACCTATACACTTTGCGATCATAATACACTGTACCAAGACAAAACAAAAGAAAATACTTTTATGCTTCCGAAAATATATTTTCCATCCAAATCATGTTTAATGGCTCCAAGGGCAGACACAGACTATTTTATTGCTGTACCAATAAAATTTATGATGCATAAATTCAATTAATCTCATCTCTGTTAAAAGGGTTGTATACTATAAAATAAAATCTCTCTCACAATTAAAATTTCTCATAATTACTTTGGAAAAGTATTTCGATTACACTATTATTCATGATAAATACTGTGTGTATCGTCTACACACACACAAACACATTTCCTGGTTATATAAAAGATAAATTACTCTGTGTATACATATATATAGAGATGTATGTACATTGGGATAAAAACATAAATTGTTAAGATTTAAGACAAATTCTTTTAGTACACGCAATTTCATGTAAATGTCCAATAACCATCATCATATACACTCGTAACGTATATCGTACGTAATATAGACCCGTAATAACTTGTAGTACTCAGATATAAATTTTCTTTTTACTGTTATATATCCGTACATACATAAATACAACGAGTATATGATTGTCGTCTCGTACTCTCGTTTATAGCTAGAAAGCACACAAAAATATTCTTTTTTATTTCTACGACACTAGAGATTTAATGGGAAAACTGGAAAATTTATATGACTTCAAAATGTTTGTCGTACACATCAACTTGGATAGTTAACATTTTGTGTTATGTCAGTAGTTTTTCTTTTTTTGTTTTTCATATTGATTATGAGTTACATAATGGACCATATTTCTAGGGGTAAATAAAATCCTAAACAGTTTTTCTTCTTTTGATATGCTTAGATTTATTTTTATATTATTATTATGTCCTTGACATTTCCTGTTGAATTCCTTCAACATTATTTTCGATGGAAAGAAAAACTACATAAGTTCATCAAACGTGACAAGTCCCTTCATATATACTCATTTACTATAAAGGAATGTGTTTCAGAGTAAATGATTCTGTCAGTATTCTTTCCTATGGTAGTTCTAATTATATATATATATATATATATATATATATATATATATATATATATATATATATATATATATATATATATATATAAATATATATATATATATATATATATATATATATATATATATATATATATATACATATATATATATATATATATATATATATATATATATATATATATATATATATATATATATATATATATATATATATAACGTAAACATCAAGAATCCACCATTAAGAGAGAGAATAATAGGGGAACAAATCCCAAGACCCACGTAGTCGGTAACACCATTTATACGGCAATCAAACAAATCCAACAGAAAGATAAGCCGAAAATTCGACAGGAAACAGTGGCCCAAGATAATAAAGTCACTGTAACAACTACCTCGGGAAGACGCATACACAAAACATGAATCTAATATCTAACACGCTAATTTTTTACTGTCAATACAATGCAGTTAAAAAGTCTTCCTTCTCTTTCTTGAAACAAGGAAGTGGACGAATAATCCAGGAGAGTTTCAAGTTGATTCATATCATTAACTTGAAGAACTATGAAGAAGTCATCGACCGAATTACAGCTTCGTTCTCTCGCATTCACAAAGACAGCCCTCTTCAACCACAATTGATTCTTCAAGCGAAAGATGATATCCGAACTAAAAGTTGACACGCGCAACCGACGATCGAAAAATTGGATCGGTAGTGCCTGGAAGTGGGTAGCTGGATCACCAGATGCCACCGACTGGGACCAAATAATGGCTAGCCAAAACGAGATAGTTCGCAACAATAACCAATAATATAGAATTAATAAAGTATTAACAAATATACTACCCAACAATTGCTTTCGGAATACAACAAAATTATTGATCATTTATACATGACGAATCAGAAGAACAAATTCAACAAGTTTTATTTAATAAACTCACCATCCTCAAAGATGAGATACACGAAATTATCAGAGCTGTGCAATTAGCTAAAGAAAATATTGTCAACAGCAATTTTTCAGTTAACAGCAGCACGGAGATAGAAACCTGGCCATTTGTCAACGAAATAGCATCAAGGCAATTGAATATGCTGAACCTTTGATGATTGCTAAAGAATGTACCCTCATTTACGCTCTATCAATGCCGAAAACTAGCAGACAAGACTACAATCACATCGTTAAACGATCAACTTCCACAGTCAGAACAAACGCATATTCTTGGAATTCAATGAACTTCTTCTCAACCAGGATGAGATATATGGAATTGTGAAAAAATATCACACATTTGGGGAGCTGACCATTTGTAATCTAAGCGGATTAAAGAAGATACCAGCAGATATTTTTTCACGGAAAAATTTCGTACAATAATGCAAGCCAACAGTTGAAAGGAAGTTTTTTGGTGCAATATGCAAACGAAACGGTTCAAATCAACAATACGATATTCGAAAGTAAAGAAGCAAAGACAATTCAAGTTTTTCCTTCCGTACTACGCACGAACATCTTGGGAAAGGGTTTCAAACTCGACTTTGGATATTTACACAATTTGCATCTGAGGCAGCGGCCATTGATATTGGGATTATAATCATCATTTGTGTCTTGGTTTTCATTTTTTTCATACACAAGGCGGCTCTAGCGCATCGAAGAAGATTATGGTTTTTTCCAAAACCAACTGTCCAAGAAGAACTCTCCCATCAACCAGGAATTCAGCCCATATAGTTAAATTTTTAATCCACGAGACGTGGATTCTAAAGGAGGTAGAAGTTAAGATCACCAGTTTTGCTACATCAGCACAATGTGACATGACAACACCATTGTCATTTCTTGATTAGCAAAATTATGCTAATAAGACACCAACGGAAATGCTGCGTCAACACAACGTGCAACTAGTGCACGCAAAATGTTGACTCAACAATAAAACATTTTATTTTTATATATAAAATAATGTAAATTAGAATATGTAAGTTATGGTTCTGTTCTGTGAGTGGTAAAAAAATAATAATCTATGGCTTAGAGGCCGTAAACGGCCCTCACCGCGTCTCAACTGAGACCTTATGAACCATTTTAACGATCGGTGCACATTGTAGGTGGTCACAGCCCAACGAATGTTTTTACACACAATCGCGTTTTTATGTCATCCGGTTGCATGTTAATTTTTGGTCAACGACGGGAATCGAACTCGAGACCGTGGCGTGATGAGAAACTCTCTTTCATCCGGCGACAGCATGATCAGTCCATTATGGAATATGTTCGTTATATGTCAGCCTCACATTGGATAAAATCGTGTGACAACCAACGCTTAAATTTAATAAACACTAGAACTGATGATTGGTCGTTCTGTTAAGGTTTGTATGCTTTATACTGTAGTTCAACTTTTTCATTTTGATCGGGTTATCCAGTTCCGTTTTTAAGTTGTTTGCATCTACATATGGAAAAGACATCTGGTCTTAATTCGAAACCAAATGTTCGATATCATCGATATGATTTGATTGAGACAAACCAAGTGTCCATTTCGGTAGCCCATAAGTATTTTTACAGTACACTCCAGGATAAGCATAAAAATTTTGAGGTCCCAGACCATGCTTACATCTAAACATTCAAGGAATTATATGGGTATTAACGATGAAAGTCACAACTATACCCGCGATAATCGCTTGACAGTTATTATCGAACTACTTTTTATATTAACTAGGTTAGTTAGAATGATTAAATCATTTTAGAGGATTAAGTTTGTTAGTTATTGGCCCAGATTATTTGGAGTTGGACTCCTTCAAAAACTGGAGTACGCTTAGACTACAGAAGTCATATCATCGAAAATTTGACCCTAACTTCCCATATTGAATATTTGCGGAGTGGCTCGACAGTATTATGCGTGTACAATTTGTTTACTCAATTTAAAAGATTTCGGTTTTAAACGTACGATTAAGTTAGTAGTTCAATGAAGTATAGTTGTCTCTAGCTACCTTAGGCAATCATTACATTTATGTTGTAAATTTATTAGTTGTAATTATTATCAAGTAGATTTATAATTTGGAAATCGATTAAGTCTATCTTAATAGTACTAAATGGTAAGAATAGAAATGAAAATGTTATTCACTCAACATTTATAAGAAACATCGCATGGGGGCCAGTCAGCGCTCTACTCGAAATCGCGAACCAGGAAATCTATTTCAAATTCAATAGAATCTCTTCTGATACAATCGCCCCATAGAACTACACATCATTAAATCACTTGATTCAGATTCTCGGAGACCCAAGTTTCATAGTTATCAGAAGTCTTATCCATGCATGTCATATAAGTTATAGAACACGTACCTAGTTGCTGCTGTATTTCATATTATATTTGAAAAATTTTTAATTGTTGTCATTTCGATTTCAACATCAATTCCTAAACCTTTCATAAAAATGTCCATTTATCGGTTCCATTTATTTCCATGATTGTGACACATGGAAATTTGTACAACCATAAATGGTCTATGCACGCAAATAAATTGTACGATAAGGATAGAAGAATTCAAATTTCTATTCAGTTTACTGCATACTTGTTATCCTTCCAGTATAAAAATGTATATTCAACCTGAAATATTTGTTAAAAATATGGTTACATCAAAAACAGACTACATGTATATTGATAGCGTGCTGTTTCTACTGTTATAGAAACAGGATTAAACCCGTGAGAAATCAGGAACTATCTCTATCACCCATACTAGAATACAATAAACATGTACGATAATACTCAACATTTTACTAATCAACATTTTTCTAACCAACATTTTACTAATTAACATTTTACTAACGATTAAGATAATTTAATTAACATAATTCAATATTAAAATATAATATAATCTCGTGCTTTTGAATTAAACTAAAATCGATCTTGATAGTGGGATGGAAATGAGTTTACTAGAAAACACATGATGCCTGAATTATTAATGAAACATACTAAATATTTCCTAAAAAAAAAATGACTGAGAAATATTTGCGATGTATCGAAAAAAGGTATTATATTGGATATGTATTAAGATCTTTACATTCCCTGTTCTATGATATATTTAGTGTTAAATGGGTCGTGTCAATAGTTGCTCTCCAATCAACCACTACAAGAACTTATAAGTATTTTAACCGACATGAGGCTCTTGATGTTTTGGTAATTTGGTATTGGTAAACATAAAAACACGTTTCTTACTATTATTATTGGAAAATTTTCTATAAAGATCATACAAATCTTTGAAATCTCAAAGAAGCGGTGGCAGTACATCGCTATTAATGTTGTGGAAATAATGGATGAGGTATTTGGTTTTTGACCGATTACCTCCACATTGTACTCGCAATTTGCCTGGGTGGTGAGCAAAACGATAGAACCAGTATATTCTTCCCAATTAATTTCAGCATCAATAGAGAAATATTTGGACCAAAATAACATAACATCAACATATTTTGACCCATATACAAAAAAATTAAAATTTTGTATTACGATTGGATTCAACGAATTCAAATTAATTTAGATGTTTTCTATAATTTGTTATTTCCATAAAGTACCAACAAATATTTCTTCTATAGCTCCTGCATTCTATGTATAATCAGCAACAGTAAAATTCACAGTAAAATCTTGAAATATGTTGTCAAATTTTCTTACCCAATTTTTCAAAATTTCAAAAGCATATTCAATTTTATATGTTGTTATATTGAATCATTTTTGGGAATCCAAGTTCTCGGTAGAAGTAGTATTAACCAAGTAAGGTCAGGATAGACGGAATTTTCCAATAAACCACCTCATTTTTTAAGCATAGAAGTCGTATGCTTCCTGGGTCTGCTACATGATGAATAAATTATGATTTGACCCGACAAATCCATGTAGTAAAATACTCTACAGGATATAATAGTCATTGCTATTATGTGTATAGGTTTGATTATTTTATGTTGAGAAAGCTACATATAATTAACTAATAAGAGACACGTACTACGCTATCTACGTGCAGAACAGGAACTAATATCAAATATGATTGATATTTCACGATGAGTGTTATGGCCAGACACCATTTTTACTGCACTTATTTCGTCAACCTCACACTCTTTACAGTCATTTGTCGAAAACGGCTGAATTATTTAGAGGTTGTCGAAATTAGTGCAGTTAAATGGTTAATGTAATTCTGTAGTGCCTTCGTTATTCTACTTGTTAATATACTCATGAAATCGATTTTGGGAAATCATCATCCGATAAGGTCGAAGATGAATCGAACCAAAACAAGTTTAAAAGCTCTTCCATAAATGGATTTGATGTATTCAGTAACTATACAAATTGAATTCATATTTATATTTTGAAAAGAAAACCTCGAAGGTATAATTGGTGTGAGTTATTTAAGCAACGACATAAATCATAAGCACTTGTAGTGGTCGATTGGAAGGCGACAACTCTATTTAAATGATAATAAGCTCACCAACACCCTCAATTTTTGCTGAAAATATAAAAATTTATATTTTTGCCTGGTCACAGTTTGTTGTAAATATGACATTCTATACTTTTGGAGTAGTTTTCCATTTCAAATTGAAACAGATCTCTTCAATACTTCATTGCAACTGAATCGATAACCAAATAAATTAGAGCTTAACTTTTATAAATCCAGCGAAATTGTATCTAGCCAAAGTAGATAAAATAGTATGATATGTACATAATATAGCATAAAATTGGGCAAACAAAGATAAAAAAAATATCTTTAAATTAGATTATATAACATTTTTATATAGCCAGAACAAGATTACACAAAAATCAATGCCCAAGAGGAAAACAAATACTTCTAGTATCTTATAAATTCGTATGTATGTACATACATAGAGAACATCCTTATACATAGCAAGTTAATTTAACAAGGATGGATAAAGGATGAATTATTATTTAAGGTTCCCGAAATAACCATCTTTATGTTTTAACTTCTTAAATTTATGTTAATTTCTTGAAGAATGTGTTCCATAATTTGAATAGTATGGTAAATGGAACACAAATTTGTGGTTTATGGTTTCATATATAATGTGTCTATATCTTCTCGTTTTGTTCTTATCTGTACTTAATGAATTTTGGGACACGATTGATTAGGTTCGTTTTATAAAGCAGAAGCTCTGCATTTTTAATTTCATTGAAATTTATTAGGCAATAAAATTTTTAATGGTTGGTTAAACGCTTTTAATTTCAATATTGTGCTTTTCATAATGGATTTTTTTCGTTTTTGATATTTATGTGGGTAAATCTCTTAAATATCGTGTGCTGGTCAAATTAATAGCACATCGAGTATTTCTTTATATATCTGAAAGTGTGTGTATCGACTTTATATATACATAGATACGAATAAGGATGTTATTTAGGTTAAGGGTTAGCAGTTCAATAAAGATATAAAACCATATTAAACCATTCAACCTTTTTTATATTTAAAATGAAAAGTAAAAGCTCACATATACCATATATAGAAAACAGTTCTAGTTTTTATGTAGCCTGTATAAGTTTTATGATTTTGAATTTTCTTTGCGCTAATGAGTTTACTACACTATACACTACTACAACTAAATATGGTTACGGTGTTGGAAAAATATCCAAGTTTTCATCTTTTAATAATGTAAATTGTTTGCACAAATATTATACCGTTCGTTCTTCGACTACGTGATTGGAATTAGTTTCGAAAGGAAATGGAAATGTTAAAGCCAAGAAAAACCGAATTGGAAAAATTATTATTCTGATTTTGGCTTAGTGGCCGTACATACATAAAACGTAGGTAGCTTTAAACCGAAACCAATATTCGATACGAAGGTTTGTACCGTTGTTATAAATTACACAAATAAATAACCCTTTTAGTGGCTGTGTATTTATTTATTTTTGATTAAAATTAATTAATTTATAGCGAATACATGTATATGTACATACGACGTTCACTCATACCACCAAGTTGTGTTCATTAAAAATTTAATTCAATCACAAAATAAACGTATCTGCGGAAACCGAACAATAAAAAAGCTCCAAGTTGTACTTTTTTTTATTTTTTAAATCCCGGTTATTCTTTAATATTTAATACGAATATTTTTCGTATATGTTTAACTTTCAATATTGGAAAATAGAAAAATTGCCAACAAACAGACATACATACATACATATATGACTCGTAGAAACGAAAGTATATAAATATTTGCTTGAACAACATAAATACAATATACGTATAAACATGCACAGACACACTGAAGTAGTCATGTATACTATAAATTCTTAACATGAGCTTTTTTACTTAATTCCCTTCTATATACTCGTGTGTACAAGAAAATTTTACGATACTGGATATGACAAATTGGTATGACCTATTGTCGCTGACAATAAAATATTGTGCTTTTTTGTATTTTAATATAATTTTCCGTGAGTTGTGGAAAATGTATTCAGAAACATTATTGTGTGCTGTTCTGTTTGGCGTGACGATAAAATATATCAAAGTAAATAAGAATATAATTTTTACGGCGTGTCGTTTATTTGAGTAATTTGAATTATTATAATATTTTTTATTTTTTTTTCCACTTGGGTGTGTGTGTGTATGAGGTTTGATAAATTTAAAAGGTTGGAAAATAAAATTTTTGGTATGTAGGAACAGACTTTACGGTAAAAATCCTTTGTAATTTATCAATTCACTTAGATCGTCGAGAGATGCCTTTTATAGGTTTAGTTCTTTTTTGAGATAGCTACAAAGTTTCAAAACAAATTTTATGGTTGGTTTAAATTTTGTAGCTTTTATATAAATTCAAAGAATCGTTAAACTGTTGTTTATAGTCTTTATACAAGACATTGTTGAATAGCGATCTTTGTAAAAACATAAATTAAGAAGTTAGTAGTTAAATGTTTCTGGCTATAATGTTTTGAAGTGAATCACGATTTTTTGGAGCTTTTTGGGATGACATAGTAGTCATGAGATGATTTTTTTAATTTTAAATTTACTTGCTTGAGTACGGTTAAAATTCGTAATTTATTCAAGTATCTGGAAAGAAACTAGTTAAGTTGCTTCCACGTTTCATTACAATTATAGTAACTTTTTTGCGGATGCGTAATTGATATTTTTGTTCTATTAGTTTGACTTTTTGAGTTCCTGCGAGACTGGTAGCATTCGATTTAAGATGATCAGAAATTGAAAGCTTATTTATTGCTAAAGCTCAATTTAACCTAAATTTAATATTAAGAAGTAACTTAATTATATTCAACTTGGCAAAAACTTCAACTTTCTTGACTTTAATTGGTAAACTTCAAAAGCTATTGTTATTCAGTATTCAATTAGAAAAGTAATGGTCGCAGAAGAATGACAATCTTGTGCATCTTGTACTGGAAAAGTATAAAAGCACGGACATTTCCTTTCTTATGTACACTTTGAAGATTATTTTTTTCAGGTGAAAATTATATCGTGATCCAACAACAATGCATATAGCATCTCTAGAACAAGTACTTCATTGAAAACTATATATTAACCGAGTTCTCCCTAAGAATACAAAATATAAAATATTAATGCTTATAAACTCAAGCCTCACATAAGTGAAAATTCTTTAACAAATTAAATAAGACCAATCTTCGAAGGTGTTTTAATAAGTGTACAACAGAAGAAACGTCGGTTGTCCAGGAATATTTTCTTCTTAATGTCCTAACTGTCAAAATTACACTATTCTCCAAACAAGATGAAAAAACCTTTTCTCAACAAATTAGTACAATCCTTCACCGACATCGTTCAAGCGTTAAATTCCATTACAATTATTGAGAGCGTTAAACAGCCATACAGTTTGAATTCAACGAGTTTTTATAAATATTTGTTCTCGTACTTTGGGTCAACAATTCTAAAAGCATCATCCTGCGTCCCGCTAATTCTTATGTCGGGTTACGAATTTTCGGAATGGTATTGTCACTGTGTTCCATGGTTACGTTATGATCAAACTTAAATGTTGTGTTATGATCATCTCCAGCCACTTTTTTCTTCTGGTGTGAACAATATAGTAATGAACAAATATATCATAATCCACTTGAAATCTTACTAAGTGAAATATAAACCTAAAGTGTGGTCCTTGAAATTTTTTGTTCAGCTATATTCGAAGATAAAATTCTCGATATATCTGATTTATGGTGTTTCTAAGAGGTTACTTTAGCTGATAGTTGCTTTTGCTAGGTTTGGTTTGACATTATGGATAGACTTCGAAGAAGTTGTTGTTAGAAGTTAGTTCAATCAATTCGTCGCCGTTTTCAGTGACGGGGTTTTGTCTTTCCACTTTAAGGAAGATTTGACGAATGGATCTTGGCTTAAAAGCTTAAAAGATTCATCTTGTGCATGAATTAAAACCAAACGACTCTCGTATGCGCTGCCAATTTGGCGAATGGACTGAAACACAAATTGGTTCTGATGTTGAATTTCCATTCAAAATTTTGTTATTCGATGAAGACCATTTTTGATGGAACAGATACTTAAATAAGCAGAATTGTTGCATTTGGAGTGAGCTTTAGCTTTTGTCGAAACACCACTACATCTACAGAAAATTACTGTTTGTAGCCATTGGTGCATATATGTCTTCCAAACCGGTATACGGACATGGTTAGAATTTGTTTCATACCTCGATTAGTATTGCTGGCACCGTCCAGTTGGAACCATATGTCCAACTGGACGGTGCCACATGCCACCAGTAAAGCCCGTTTGACTGATATAAAGAATATGTTTTTCTTTACTTACTTGTGTAACTCTATAAAAAAACACACTTTACAAATAACGTTTTGAACAAAGTTGACGTCTAATAAGTAATTTTATTTTCTCTTGGATTCTACTTTCGGTGATACGATATAATTTTGCATTTACTGATCTACTTGCAATGAGTTTTGATAACATCAGTCACGCTTAACCGAAGTAGATAGATAAGATAGATTTTTAACATAATCAGCTGTATTTGAAAACATTTTAGTTTTGTAGTTTCTTAGTTAAACACCTTATGTCACTTTGGATATAACGTTGGATTTTTTACTATAAATAAGTACATATTTGAGAAGATTAGCTAGAGTCGACTTGATGCAGTTAATGTATTCGAAAGAAAATCTAAATCCATTTAGACTTTGAAGAGTTTGTTGGTGGCAGACGGAATCTAATATGTTAGTAAAAGCCGTATATAAACTAAATACGTCTACTTGGTTCTATCTTATATATCATTTGACCATCAAATGATATATTCAATCAGGTTCGTAGATGTCAATCTATATTTAGGAACTGAGCTTAGTTAACAGATATTTGCGGTAGTAATTTTGGTTTGAAAAATTGTATACAACCAGTTCAAATAGAATTGATAACGAAGTAAAAAAATTTTCTAAACATTAGTCTCTATAATCATCACGTTTTAAAGATTAGTGTAATCTTTGAGATAATTTTACAAATTGGGAAATTTTATCTCTGCGACGTCTTAAGTGGTGATAATAGTCGCTTTCAGTTTGCGAGATAACACTATATACACCTATTAAATCAACATCATGTGAATGCAACAAGCGAATCGAAACTACTTTGATAAATTTCTGGTCTTTTGAATTTTTTTTTGCGTCTGAATCTTCAATAAACCGGAAATGAACCAGAAAAGAATCATAACATTATCTCATTACTACATGACAACATGATATCGATATAGAAAAAGTGTCCATAGTGTTTGATTAATCAATTCGAAATTAATATCCACACTGTAAAAAATGGGTCATTCTTCCTGGACCCACGATATAATATATTATTGTCAGAAGCATTCGTTCTTAAATGCTCCACAACAAATGCGATTTTTTTCTCGTATTGTACTCATGTTGCAGATGATTTATTCCCAAATCAAAGATGTGCTTGATTGGATTATTTACTATTTTATACATCAGTATTAGAAATGCTCGATCCGTTAAAAAGCAAAGTGATTGAAATTCTTTAAATAATTGTTCAGTTGGGTACATTAATTATTCTTTATAAAGTTCTCTTTTGCAGAATTTGTAGCTCTTTCATTTTTTACTCCGCACAACCACATCAAATCGGGTTAAGATAAATTAACCGCGTTTGAATATATGCGAAATATAATAGCATACGAGATTTTTTTGGTAATACATGTCTTATTCTACTGATAGCAAATACGTATGGTACTTTGCATTTTTTTATTTTATCAATATGATTAAACCATTTAAGTCGACTATCAATCACTTAACCTAGATAAGTGTACTAAGTAACTCTTTCTATAACGAAAGAGTTATAGGTAATAGGGTTGTCATTTATGATGGTTGCGTGCAGAATCTTGTTTTCAAATATCAAAAAATTAGTTTTGTTGTGATTTAATGTAAGATGATTTCTACCATTAAATCACATAAAACAATTTCTTAGTGTTTGCAAATCGTGTTGCATTTCCAAAATTAGTTGATCAAGGGAATCTATAGCATACATAATCAAACAGTCTTCTGCGTATTACTGCAAAATACCTTCTAATTTACAAAACACGACATCGTTTATGTAAATATTGAACAATCTAGGTCCTAAGATGGAACCCTGAGGTACGCCAAGATTTAAATGTTTCTTAGAGCTTATAGAATTGTTTATTTTTACTATTTGTCTCCTATCAGATAAATAACTATTAAATAAATTAATCTGTACCTCAGTTAGGCCTAGTTTAGTGAGTTTTATTAGTCAAATGTCATGGTTCACCGTATCAAATGCTTCACGTATATCCAAAAAAAACATCCACAAAACAAGTTTTGGTCCATCGCTCTACTAATAAAGTCAGTAAAGTTTACACAAGCCGCTGTTGTGTTTGAACAGTCAGTGAACAAGAATTGCTGATCACTTATCACATTGTTTGATATTAAAAAATGGTCCAATCTTTCTAAAATAGCTTTTACAAAATTTTTAGATAAGGAATTTAATATTGAAATGGGTCTGTAATTGGCTAAATCAGTTTCATTTCCACACATGAATTGGTGTAACTTTTGCAATTTTACAGCAATCAGGAAAAACTATCATTTACAAATCATACATATCATTTACAAATCTAACTACCAATGAGCTCATATAACTTATGATATACCGAATTACTTTCGTGAAAATATTATAGACCCCAACCGCTGCACTTGAATTAAGACTTTTAACTATATTTTTAATTTCTAAATCTACTGTTGGCAACTGTTGGTTGACATTATATTTAATGTACTCAAAGTCTTCAAATGAAGGCACTGTAAAATTACTGTTAATTATTTTTGACACACTTGCAAAATAGTTATTAAAATATTGAGCAATTTCTTTTTTGTTAATTGTGTATCACCAAATTAAACAGAAGCCACATTCTTATTGCAACCAACTTTATTAAAAATAACTTCATTTAAATATTTCCATAATTGCTTGGGTTTACCTATATTTTTGCTTACAGCCTCATAATTTATTTCGCGTTTGGCTTTCTTCATTTTTGCTGCTACCAAGGAAGTAAGCAGTTTATGTTTTTCTGCCAGAAACTGTCATTTGCACTTATTTTTTAATTTAAAAAATTTTTCCCGTTCGGTGATCAAATGTATTATTTCTGAATTCATCCAAGGGACTTGATACACTTTAGTCTTTTTCCTTATGGTTCGAGTATTTGCTAATATTTGTTCTTGTAATTTGATTGTGAACTCTTCTATATAACATGAGTTAAAAATATCTATCCATATACTACTTTTAAAAATGGTTTTGTAGTCTAAAACAGTGAATTGTTTATGTAAACGACGAGGAATAGCAATACGCGACACTTGTAAAAATAATTGTTTATGATCCGAAATTGGCGTATCTGAAATGTTTATATCATATGAGTATGTTAGCATATCTGTTATAATATGATCAATTATCGTACCGATCCTATTCCTATTTCGAGTAGCATGCTCCTTAGTAATTTTATTTAAAAATAGATGACCGTAAGAGTTCACTAATCCTTCGTAATCACATACTGTCTTATCCTGGCAATCTAGTAAATTAATATTAAAATCTCCAATAAGTAAATTATGACGACATTCGTTCAAATATTTTACTAACATTATGAAAAAATTATTTTTAGCATTTTTTTGTGATCTGTAAATATCTATAATATTCATATTTTTGTCAATCAGCTTAATACCCAGTGCTTGACAGAAATCCGTATCTTCATCAAATATTTTTGCTACTTGTATGTTAGATCTCACGAAAAATGCGGTACCACCATATCCACCCGATCCATTTGAATAAAAACTGTTAAATTCCTTTAAATTAAAAATAATATTTTTCTCCTTCGTTAACCGTATTTCAGTTAAGACTACGATATCGAGACTACACTGTATATTGTCAATCAATATTTCTAAATCGTATAATTTATTTTGTATACTCTGCATATTTATATATAAAATTCGTAAACCTGCAACTGTATGTTTGACAGTATGACAACAAATAGCTGGTATGTCAACATCATTTTCATCGATCAACATTAAAGAAAATAAGTAACTTTGCGAAATATTATAGTTGTGCAATATATAAATATATAAAACATACTAAATATAATTATTTGTTTAATTTTAGCGAAAATAACTGAACTATTACTGGAAGAGCAATGTATTAAGGACAATTGCCACCTGGAAAAAACTCTATAAATTGACATGCAATCAGCAAATAATGTAAACAACAACAAACCTTTACAAAACCTAAATATATTTAATAAAGTGAATTTAAAAACTAAAATATTAAGTTGAACTTCTTGATTAATTAAGTAAAGTTGGATCAATATTGTTTGCAGACAACAATTTATCGATGTCGTTTTGAGACGAGATTTTAATAACCGGGGCTCTTTCTTCTTTCCGAAAGTAAATTACCGATCTATTGATCCAAAGATACTAATAATTAATAGGCCTATTTAACTGACGTGCTACGTTGTATAATTTAAGTCTAAATAACGTAAGGTGGTCTCTGAAGAAAACTTGTCTCTCAATTGTGTTCTCGTAACCCACCGGACTTACATGAACCAGTTGCCTTTTCTTTTTTTCTTGGACTTTTAATTTTCCTTCATTGGTGATGAATGTGACTAATAATTTGTTGTCAAATTTGTTCACTGGTGTATTATGATGTGTTCTCTGTTTCATATATTCCACTTTTGCGATATCATTAATAGATTCTTCACATGCCAATACTTGAAAAAAAAATTTTAATACTTCCCTTGGCTGGATGTCTTCATTAGGGATACCAGCTATAACCAAATTATTTAACCAAAATAATTATTTTAACCAAAAATAAAATAGTTTTAAACTTATCATCTCGATTCGAAGAAAAGCTAATTTTTCTAATTATTTTCGGAATCGGTGATAATTTTAACTATAAAATAATTTTAAGATAATTTATTATGACAGTGACAATTATTTATGTATTATTTAAATCTTTGTAGATTTAACATCTAGAAATACCAATTTCATACATGATAAATAAATTATCTTAATTACTAGGCCATAATTATGTATTTCGTTTCCATATTGTAAAATACTCAAAATATTAATGCTTGTTCGTCTCGATTGATCTTTGGTAAAGCAAAATACATACTCGTATAATAATAAAAAACATATTTTCTTGATTAATCCAATTTCAATAACTTTTGTTACGTTGGAAATTTCAATTGTGTACGATACTTCATCGCCTAAAATTTGAGCAAGCTGAATTTCGACTTGATTTAAAAATCAATTATTAAAATACTCATGGAATTCATATACCAATGTACCTAATTTTCTAGAATAATCCATTTATATTTGTAAGGAATTAAAATGTTGCTAAAATTAACTCTTTAACGCAAATGATAAAATGTGGTATTTAGTCATTCCCTTATAGGACTTAAAAATGTATTTTAATTTTCGTTCAATGAAAGCCAAGCCCGAATTGGAAATAATTTTAAATTTGTAATTCCATGAAAAAAACGCCAACAAAAACGCTTTCTCTGTTTGCAGGAAAGGCGGGCATTCTAAAAATATTCAGATAGATATATATTATGTTATTTTTTATTTGTTATACAACTAAATATAATATGTATTTTCGGTTACTAGGTATGTTCTAGGTACAAATCTTACCATATTATCTATAAATCCCAAATTTGGTGGAACAGCACGTGTTGCATTTATTTGGAGATCGTCTCTATTATACAACTGCATCTAATCCAGTTGTACGAGATAGATGAGAGAAACGTTTGGTTACTTGGTAAATGTTTAATATGCACTTTTTAATTGGATGAATAGTAATATATTTGGTTTACTTTTCAGGAGATAGTGGTTACCCGCAGCAACCATGGCTGATGAACTCTTTCCTTAATACAAGTAGTGATAAGGAAAATCAATATAATGTTGTACATAAGGTGACAAGAAATTGTGTGGAACGATGGATTGGAGTGTTAAAGGGCCGTTTCCGATGTCTATCAAAAGAGAGGTTTTTATGGTACTCGCCATCAATGTATGGCGTGATAGTAAGCGCATGTTGTGTTTTACACAACATTTTTGTGATGAATCGAATTAACATTAGTGAATTTGATATCGATGTTAATGAAATCGAATCTATCTATCGACGATTTAATCCAGGAATATTTTTAGTAATTTTAAAAACAAATTTTAATCTAAAATATTGGTTGCATTATTATTTGATACATTTTTATTCAATGCATCGGCCAATTTATTCAAAACCTCCACTTTTTCCTTTTCAACTTCAATTTTTTTTCTCTTCTCTAGTTCGAGCCGTCGTTCTAAAACCATACTGATCTTCATTAAATGTTGACGACAAAGCTGGTGAAACGTGATATATTCTAAAAATAATAATCATATAATTAAAGTAAATAACATTTCTGTTAATCTAATTACATTGGGTAAGCTAGATTCATGCGCCGCAATTGTCGTTTCAGCTCATGATATAAACTATTCGTTCCTCCAAATCGGATAAATTTTTTTTCGTCCTAAACCACTGATTTCACTCCGGTTGATAATGATTTTTATCTCTGCGGTTTTATTTTTAACGTACAGTCTGAAATTTGATTTCATCAAAAAATGAAGATATGTATTTTATAACATACCTTAAATCCGTTCAAGTTTCTTTGCACTTTTCACTATCCTTATTCGCACCTCCGGCTCCGTTTAATAATTTCGCCACCTCATTCCGTTTATCCCTCGTTTCCTTATTCCCATCAAATATATTTAATTTAACACGTAATATGTCAGTTATAACTTACCTTCCGCGAACTAAATCCACATTTTCCTCTAAATACGTTACCAATATTACTTTTAGGTTTAGAGTAACCTTTTTGCTAATTTTTTTGGTACTAGGAGTTTCCATTTCTTTAAATCACTAGCACGACGAGAAATTGTGACATTTCATTTTACATTAGTAGAATTTGTTTAATCATTCCACTGAATCAGAATACAAAAATTCCATTTTAAACAAAATCTCATTCCATGAAAAAAATCCATCGAACCGGAATCTATGTGCAGGATGGACACCTCTGTGTTAACGTCGATGCGGTACTCGATTCAAAGCGTGAACATTTTTCTGACTTATTTTATGTTCTACATGTATCACAAGTGTATTTGAATACCCTCAAATACAGACCGCAGAGATGTTCATTGAAGATCCATCCTATGAGGAATTCACCATGGCCATGCAGAGACTAAAGAAAATCGTTCACCAGGAGTTGGTTGCATTAATTCAAAGCTCTTGATATTCGGAGGGCTAACTTTGTGGAACTGTCTTTTCGACCTTGTTCGATTGGTATGGCGAAATGAAGTAATGCCTGAATAATGGAAAGTGGCCGCGTTATGCCCAATATTCAAGAAGGGGGATCGCTTGAAGTGCGAGAATTATCGCTCTCGTTTGCACAGCATATAAGTTACTGTCATACATTATCTTGGAAAGAATAACCCCTCTGGCGGAAGAAATGGTCGGTGACTACCAAGGAGGATTTCGTCCAAATCGGTCAGTCACTGATCAAGTTTTTTCGCTACGGATGATTCTTTCCAAGTACTACGAAACATTTCGCGATGTACACCAGGTATTCCTAGACGAATTTGAAGGAGTGATGAGATTCAAGTATCTTGGATCTCTCATCACTCACGATAATAGTGTGGGCGAGGATATCAAGGTCCGCCTTGCCGCTGGCAATCGGGCGTTGTATCCTCTACGTCCACTGCTGAAATCAAAATATCTTGTAAATGCGGATAAGTTGAAACTGTACAGAGTGTTGATCAGACCCGTTGTCATGTATGGATGTGATGCGTGTGATATATGGCCCAAAATGCGATGTTGATGGCACAAACCGAGTTCATTTCAACCACCAGATCAGGAATTTATTGCAAATTCCTGATATCGTGCATGAAATCAAAGGACAGCGAGTACCCTGGCTCGGTCACGGTCTACGTGCGGATCCGAAACGAATGATACACCGATCTTTGAAGGGAGAGCCGCCTTTTGGTAGGCGAAAAGGTCGCTGTCGGCGACGATGGCTCCACGGCATAGAGAGCGATCTGGCATCTTTTGGTTGCTTGCAGCAGTATGAAGATCTAGTCTGAAGTTACTTGGAATTTTCAACATACAATTATGATCAGTGGAACTAATCAACACATTTGTGGAGATTCCAATCCATACTATATAGATAAAAGCTTTCCGATTCATATTGGTGTTATATATCGTTAGTCTATATGTTATTATATTTTAATTAAAAACTTAAATTATTTAAATATAAAGTTATTTAAAACATATTCGTTATTTACCATTCTGTAAAATTTATAATGGCATAGACGGTCTACGAATATATGTTTAACACAAAATTGTTTTTAACCGCACACAAATGTCCAAACCAGACAACAACCATATGTCTAAAAAAAAATTTGAAAAATGGGTTTCTATTTACATACATATATGGTTTTTTAATTAAGTTTTACTTGTTTCAACCAAACGAAATTTTATATAAGTATAAGTACATATTTGCATCGACCACCATTAGTTTACGATACAAATTAATTAATTGTGTGTGTATAAAAAAGTTTTTATCTCATATGTTAACGAGTGACTATATAGGCGTTAACGTAGTTTACCACAAAAGTTGCCACCACACAAACTTAACCAAACCGCCCGAAATACAATACTTTGGATTGCGTGCTAATCTATAATTTAGCAAAAACGAACGAAAATTTTATTGTATATTACGAGTATGTACACAATCCCTTATCCACGACACATTATCAGAAATGCTAATTTTTATTTCGCATAAAAGTTAAACTTTGAATAAAATAAAAAAAGCTTATCGTGATCGTTTGGATATTATTAAGTTGTAATATAATATTGTAAGAATTAAAAACTAAAACAAAAAAGGATAATTTAACCATAAAATAAAATAAAAAAAAAAATTCTATTTGGAAAATTTTTCAACAACAAACGAACGATACACAAGTACTGTTTGCTATGTACAAAGAAAATGTATTATAATAAATCAAATGAACAACAGTTTGGACAATTAAATTTATCTTTATTTTATTCAGGGTATATATAAATGTGTATAACTGTGTGTGTATGTCTATATCCTGTATTTATATAAGACATTGTAAGATTTATGTATATGAAACATATTTACAATTTTAGAAATATAAATAAAACCAAAATTGAAAACGGAAGAAAGCTTTTAGCTAAAGGTTGCCAATATTTAAAACAATACAATTTCTCGAAAACTTTTAAATGTTTTATTGTACTTATTACAGACGAGTAGACAAACTCATTTTTTAATACTTAAGATACTTCCTGTGGATTCTAAATCTGTTCCTTATATGGTTAGACTTGTCAACAGCTTGAGCTTTCTATAAATAAACAATAAGTGATTTCGTTGTATAGTTCTAAAGTTACAGCATTTTTTTTCATATTTATCTGTCATTGATGCGAAATTGCTAAGGGAACATGAAATTTTTATAAATACAATCAATTTCGTAGAATGTAATTCAGAATTCTGATGTACATTCTATTTATATCTTTGTAATAATTTTTTGACAATGTTCGATGAAAATTAAACTGATAAGCAACAATTTTGTGTACTTTATAAACTCGGTTCAAAAGACAACTAAACATCAATCACTTAACATCGTTTTTAACCATGTAAAGACGGAGGCAGTTCTTGAGGAGTTGTCGTTCATAGGGGTGGACTATCCTGTGAATTTGTTAATCCATCACACGCTTGGAATGGTAAAATGCGTATGGTGACTGATGGAATCCACTATCATGAGGCGAGTGGCTAAGGGAACCCCACAGGGAGGTGTCCTGTTTCCTCAACTTTGAAAGATATTATAATCAATGGGTTGCTGGTAGAATTGGAGAGAGAAGCTATCAAAATGATTGCTTAAGCAGATGACGTATATAGCTGTCTCTGGTAAATATTTAAGCACGGTAAAGAAAATAATCCAAAATTTCCTCCTAATCATTATGAGGTGGGCCATAAAATGTGGCCTGGCTCTCCCATAACTGAACAGGTACTAGGAAATATAAAATCTCGGTAGTAGATCTCTCTTTAATTGCAGAATACTAGGTTTTACTGACAAAGCAAGATTTCTAGGCGTAATCTTGGACAGTAAGCTTAGTTGGGAGCCCAACATATTGGAAAGAGTAAACAAAACTAATATAGCCTTGTGCTCGTGCAGAAAAGCCGTCGGAAAGAGATGGGGCCTGGCACACCGCCAATTTACTTCCGTAGTAAGGCCTATACATATGTATGATAAGGTAACTCTTGATAAGGTAACTTACAAAAACGGGGCCAAAAAGGTCATGCTTATAAGCGAGGCGCTGAGAACCACACCTACACGTGGCTCCTTCTTAACGTCAATATTTGTGTTATGCAGATCGCGACAATTTCGGCCAACCGACTATCAATC
This sequence comes from Tipula lateralis, assembly GCA_963932295.1. Taxonomy (NCBI): domain Eukaryota; kingdom Metazoa; phylum Arthropoda; class Insecta; order Diptera; family Tipulidae; genus Tipula; species Tipula lateralis. The sequence continues at coordinate 186,548,813 of OZ010736.1, read as the reverse complement.
ATATCTAAGTGGAAATGTATTCAGACAGGACACTCAACAGTAATTAGATCGAAAAGGAAAGAGCTGGCTTATCTAGATTATGTTACACCGACTTTTGGTCTTTGAGAAAAGGTTCCAAACTTCCTGCCCCTCAAGAGAATTTTGAGAAGCGGATCGGTTGTGGAAAGGGAACCATTGCAGTTATTTACGAATGGCACCAAGCTACACGGTAAAGAAGGAGCTGAAGCCTTCTATGATAAATTTTAAGTATCCTCAGCAAGGCCAGTCTGGCCAAAGCTAGAATTGAAACGGTCTAAGACACCGATCTTCCTACGAAGACGTGAACTTAAAACGGTCGTGGCGATACTTATAAGACACTGCCTACTTGGAAAACATGCGAGTAGGCTAGGTCTACAAGCTAAAGACTTTGCAGTAGCTGTATGGACGAGGAGAACACACAAAAGAAATACATATTTGGGCAAATTCTTAATAGACGGCCTCTCTGAACACGAAAACTTCTAAACGCGAGACTTATCACGCTACATAAGTAGGTCAAACTCTCATAAGGGTAATAGGGAATTAAGATCCTGTGGTATCACAACGGATCGTCGCCAGCATAAGTGTGTTGTAGCAGCCACTCAACCAAACATCATTTTGTACGTATTTGAACTCCAACATTCATTGATAATGTTTACGGATCGCATAGTTCTCGTTTTTGTCTACCATGCGTGAAACAAAGTGGTTGGTTACACCCAGATAAACTTCTAACTTGATACCAACAAGTAGATAGAGAAACTGATCTCAGATGTGCCTATATGTGACTAATAATAGATGTAATAAACCAAATAAACCGAATGAATTTTCACCAAAGCACCAGTAACATAAATGTTCAAAATATTTGAAAGTATTTCCAGCAACAGTGATAAGCACATTCTATGCTTCTGAGGAACCAACCATGTTTAGAATGCAATTTCAAAATGAAATTAATGTCTAATCGGTCTTTAAAGCTGTAATGGATTAACCTCTTGGGAGGAAGCTCAATTGGAGTATATCCTATTTAGTGACCAATCTATTCGGGATCATTCAAAGATCTTCAGATATTCCTACCAAAAACTTGGAATTCTGTGAAAAACTAGTGATCTCTGGTTCCTATACTCAAGCATTTATTATAGAGTGGTTAAAACTATAATCCCCAACCAATGTTTAATGCGATGTCAATTCACATCATGGATGGTGGGTGATTTTCATCTTGAAAAGCTGGTCTGGATAAGATCTGATCATCTTAAATGTTAAAAATAATTTTGAACTTTTATGACATACTCAAGGTATTAAGTAAATCAAATTATTCTTGCTCAAAATTGGAAAGTCTAAGGGAGATATTTTTCTCTCTCTCTCTTTCTCTATTCATTCATTCTCTATCTTCTCTATCTTCTATGTATTAATAAACCTAAAATAAGGAATTTGGGAACCCAAAAAACATAAATTGAGAACTATACAGTCACTTCGATCTTCAGCAATTAAATTCAGAAAGTGGATGTGAAGGCAAAACAAATGCTCAACAAACCCACAAAAACCTATACAAAGATGAGGACTAGTACAGAGAATCTCAACGTGAATACAAGAAATTAAGTGAAAAGATATCGAAATAGAGATTTTTTTAAAGATTTAGATCGCTACGTGGGAACTGCATAGATTTAAACTAAATCTCTGTGGAAATGTGAAAATCACAGTGTCAAACGCACTCTGATGGGACTCTTACGAGTCTGGTGAGACACACACGAATAACATGAAGTTCTAGTGGTTTAAATTAAAACTCATTTTCCGAAATATGCAATTCACAGAAGAGATTTATCCATCTCTCAAACCAGCGATTAGAGCTTGGCAGCGAGTCTGATGACACAAGATAAAATTCGATGCAGTATCTGTTCATTCTCAAAATTTACAATTCCAGGACTACCCAAAAAATTAAGGTCTCTTAGACGAACTATTTTGAGAGCCTGTTTGGCTTTGGGATATCTCTTTTGACCTACAAATCTCATTTATTCCCTAGAACATAAATCTTTTGAAACAGTTCTTCATAACCTCGATGGACGGATTGAAAAATCTCTAGACAATAAGAAATTGGTCTTTAATGTCATGATTGAGTCAACGCGAATTAAGGAATGTCCTCATGAGGTGGTGCAGTTTTGCCCATCTTATTAAGTGACTTGTAGCTAGTCTACTCACTGCTATTCCAAATAAACGACAAGTGATTTTACTGTCCGGATAAGGATCATGCAAACAATATTGCATAATGTTACTATATCAAAAGAAGACAAATTTAATAATGACCTGGTATGATGATAAGGGTTAAGTTGCACCAATTTCATATACATGACAGGATCCTTTCAAGTGTTAATTTAATTTAGAAGAGCTTTTTAAAAAGATAATTTGTATATAGAAATTTTAATCGCACCTCTCGAATCATTATTTCATATAATGTTTATGAAAAAGCACACGTGCTCGTGTTTTATTTCATCCTCACATACCTCATCCATTTCGTTTAATCATGACGTAAAACTTAAGCTTATCAATACGAAAAAAAAAAATAAATAAATGAACGATACAAATTTTGTTGGAAAATAGGTAACATGGTATAACACACGAGTATAGAAAATAAATGTGCGTGTTTAACGCAATTACACTAGATTAAGATTTTGATTTAATGTAGCAACGAGAAAAATTTCCACCGCACATGAAAATACTTTTCATCATCCCCGAAAATACCTTTTTTCCAATTTAATTGAATTTATTACATGTTTTTTTTAATAGAATAAATTTCATGTAGTTTTTTTTCATTATTATTATTATTAATTAATTGTTATAAGCTAAATTTGTAATAAATAATTTATATTTTATTTATGCAAATTAATTTATGGCGTACTCTACTCTACTCTACATCGTACACACATATATACGAGAAAATACATACATATTTATAGATCGCATGTACGAGTTTGTAAATCAGTTGAATATATAATTTAATATAAATTATTTATAATTTATAATTATACAAAAATAACAAATAAGCAGTAAAAAAAAAATTAAAATAAATTTCGTACAAATAAATTATAGATGTTTGAGTACGATTAAGCAATAGGCCTAGATATTCCAATTACATATATACAATGTGTATATATACGCGATGCGAAATGATAATTTAAGAAAGGGTTTGGATTTTTTAAGATAAAATGATTTAAATTATGTTAATTTATTTTTCTTCTTAAGAAATAATTTAATTAAAAATTCTTCATTTGGTTGGACCCGAGTAAACGAGAAATGTAGTTTCTGTGGAAAAAAAACAGCCAAATTAACATAATTTTATTTCAACATTAATGAATTCCCTCTAATTCTAATTTAATTTAAATATTTATTTTTAGAATTTTTTAAATTTTTGATTAAATTTTGTTTGGACCCTAGCTTTTTTTTGACCTGTAGATTTATCTTTATAAAAATTGTGATTTTAAACCTGAACCTATAGGAGCCATTGTCAATACCATTAGTGTCGTTCAAAGTGCTCTAGATATCAAATAAACCATTGGTGTGGATCCATGATCTGGACTTACTATATTGCTTAGTTATCTCATTACTTTTGTTTGAAAGGGATTTTTTAAGGTGAAGAAAGCCAAACGAGGCTTAATTCTAAACTGCTATAAATCCATTCAGATATAAGGTAAACCGATACATTAAACAAAATCTTTAGAAAACAAAACTTTACATTGGCGATTATCGATTGTGGTTTGACTCGTTTTAAGCTATACACTTAACGATTGATCCACTAAAACTCTGTAATAAGAGTCATTGACTAGAACATTACTTCTTGTGCCAATCACGCAATATAAAAATTTTCCTTCCAATTAATCCTTAAATAATGTCAAAATAATTGGCTTTCAATAAGAAGACTGACAGCTGTAAATGGACTGCTGAAATATTGTTTTCTAAATCAATGTACTGAAAAAATATTAAGTTGAGATGCATCACGTCAAGCAACGTTTACATACATGGATTTCATAAGCAGGCAATCTCGAAATAGATTAATAGCATTAACCAGTGGAGGTATGGTAGTTGAAAGGTTTACACGAATATGTATTTTTAAAATATCCCACACTTACTCGATGTGATTAAGGTCTGGTCAATTCGCTAGCTAGTTCATTAGCAATATTTCGAAGTCGCAATATTGTCATCTGTAATGAAATTTTTCGGAGGCGTTAGCATTATGAGGCCTAGCATTATTCTGCATTAAGATAAGCTCTGGACCTTATCTATATGCTTAGACTTTAATTTGAGGTCTGAGAATTGAATTCACATATCTTTTCTCCGAAAACTATTTTCCATCAGCTGTTAATAAATCGTGCTATTTTGTTGAACAAGCTGTGTTCCTTCCAAACTAATTCAACCCCAAACTTGCATACATCAGTCAGCATGTTGCTGACCAATGTGCCTGTAGAGCTGATCCCATTTATCACTGGCTCAAACCAAATCGCGAATCAAACGTGAAGAGTATATGGAGGCTTTTCTTGTTCTAATCCTTGTTTTTTAAAGTGATTGCGAATAAATAGATCTGATATTGGGCTGTCCAATAGCGTACGGAATTTATTATGAACGATTTTATATGTCCTTTTCCTGTCTCTTAGAGAAGCCATCACTATACGTCGGTCATCATTGAAGTTGTGATATTTATTCACGAAAAAAAAATCAAATTTTGTACTGAACATTAGATACTTCCATTGACTCAGCTACAACACGTAACGTTCTTGCCAGTTCAGTAGTTGTTAGATAAATCCTAATTCGTGTTATTTTGATTAATTTTTGAATAAAAATTGTTCACACAATCTGCAATTGAAAACCAATTAATTTTGATATAATTAACTGCCCAATTTACTCAAAATTTTATTTATGAATGAGTGCGAGTTACCTTGTTATTGTTTCACGGGAATATCTCCAGCGGTCTACAGTTATGAGATACGAATCTGGTTTATGAACAAAATTAGTTGATAATGTTATTAAACAGAAGCTGAGAAAAGTGTTTTATTACAAACAAAATATAAATAAATAAAAAAATGAACAAAATTAGTGAAAAACATAGCATCATTGCTTTGTATAAAATTGATTTAAAATTTCAAGTTAACATCCTAGAAGTGTTTCAAAAACTTCAAAGTTTTCTGTTCTCAAATGAGCCTTGTGATATTTAAGGAACAGACAACAATATCTTGAAAATGTGGGAAAAAAGTAATGCCAATTATAGAACAATTTGAAATACTATACGGCCTAGAGAAAGTTACTACTTGGTATGATTTTTTATACCAAGAATTTACTTCCTCTAGACCATGTAGTATACCAAGTAGCAACTTCTTCTAGGCCATGTGTAGATTTTTCATACCAATCGAAATTTAGTATACAAAAGTTTAAAATATGATCCAAATCCTTGTTAGGGTTTATCAAACGATTGTCAAGGAGATAAACTGATATTTAATATCAATTCAAACTATATTTGGCAAGTGTTCACCATATCAAGAAATACACTTCAATCGAATTGAATGTGCCAATAAACTTGTTGCTTTATGTCGCTTAAAAGGAAGGCTAGAATTATTATAATAATTTATTTTTCCATAAGTTATTATCTATCTCCTGGCATCATACATCAAATGGTTTCGTAAATGCCAGATACGTTGAACAACATGACAAACAATAAAACAACCTTTAGTGGGAGGAAATATTTTACTACTATACACCTTCCAAAAAATAATACTTTACATATCCTTCTCTTCCAATACTGCACCCGGTAAGTTAACTTAAGCAACATGCAAACGAAATATTAGTTGATTATTTGAGTGTAAAACGACATTTTAAGTTAAACTTTAACCTTCCAATACAAATACTTACAATTTATTCGGAGAATAAATGGGTGTGTAAATTATTTCTACAAATGTATTAAAAATGTATAGTAAATATTGAAATTAACTTTTACTTCAAGTGTTTACATAGAATCGAAAGCTTTACTGTGAATGACCTTTGAAATACCTTTGTAATAGTAAAGGGCTGATTAGATACTTTTTAAGATCAAGATCGATTGATTCTTTTTTGGTATAAACCTGATACTTTTAACATGATCTTTTTGATCAATTGATTTTTTTTAACGGGATTTTTAATTTACAAAATTATTATAAAAATTATTTTTCATCCATTTTCTAGCTAAAAAATAACTACAAATAAATTAATATGAAGTTCGTTAAAGTATCTTTGATAAAATAAATTTGAAAAAATAAATATCAAAATCAAATCGAAATTATTAATAAAAATAAAAATTATTTCTTTAACACTTATATCAATCATCACACAATTGCAACAGAATCATATTACAAAATTTCATAACAATTTTTTTACGAAATCAACTCGTTCAAAAGTATTAATTTACCGCCCAGGTGGCGCAGTGGTTAAAGCTGCGGCAGTTGGAGCGGGAGGTACCGGGTTCGAATCCCGATAGGGGCAGGATGGTAAAGGGATTTTTCACCATACAATTACAATCCGTGGTGTAAATGAACACATCTATGACCCTCTGTTGGAGTGCAAAATTCATGGGCCAACCCATCTTCCATGTCAGTACTATAGGATGTCATGGAGCTATGCAATGCGCAGATGGTTCTACGTAAATCAGACCTATAGCCGTACGTCCTCGATTTGGCTGTAATGGCGTAAGGTATAGGACGTAAATAAGCGAACCGTGAAAGAGTTGGAAGTGCCTCGAGTCCCAAAACAAGATTGTAGAGATAAAAAAACAAACAAACAAAAGTATCAATTCGGTAAAATGATCAATTCGTTCAAAAGAATCATATCGATCAAAAGATCAATTCGTTTTAAAGAATCATTTCGTATTAAAAGATCAGTTCGTTCAAAATAATCGGTTCGATTGAAAAAAAAACGAGACCAATAGAAAACATGAGTTCAAAAGTGATTTTCTCTTTACGTTGTTATAAAGTTGAGAAAATTATGCTTTATATTTAGCTCCCTTTTACATTAGTAAAATAAGAGAGTGTAAAGATAGCAGTATTAATATTAAAGGCATACAGTTATATGTTTGTGTTAAAATGAGAAAAATATTTTATGCGATTTTATTACGTCTCGAACTATTTAATGATCAGGTTAAAAAGATTCGATCAGAATCGATTCGAATATCACTTTATTGTATGTATTATTAAGTGATGTTAGATTGAAGAGGGACAACTTTTTGACTGAAAGTTATATACGCTATTGATCGCACAGTGGTCAGATTTTTGCAACCAAAACATTAACGGGTATAACACTGTTAGTTCCAACTGGCCTAATACAGGCTAAGGATTTTCTCAATCAATTCTTGTGTGGTGATCCCATTTTCAACACCTCGAATTTTGTTTGTTGAATGCTTTCAGTCACCGGTCATCCTGGTTTACGCTTATATCTTGACCGTTTGACCAATACGCACTGGGAGACATAAAAGGCAAATGTGGGTGTAAAAGCATTCGTTTTATCTAACTCATTCAACGTGCATCAATACGTTTTCAAAATGATTGGTAAAAATTATGTTGAGACTCCATATATTAAGTTTATTATGGACTTATAATAACCAACCTATCACTTAACAAAACCATACAACAAAACTTGTTTTAAATGATTTGATAGATTTAATACTCTTAATACTGAATGGTACAGAATACAGCATTCCATGGATAAATACTTGCAGCAAAGAAAAGGAAATCAAGAACCTAGAATAATTTTTTCCAGTGAATTCTGATTTTGATTTTATTCCTCTAAATCTTAAAAATTTCCTAAGACATTTATTAATAATTTAAGAGTTATTTTTTTTTTTATTATATTTTTATAGTTCAACTTCAAACTACTCAGAAGGGTATTCTGAGTTACAAATATACAGAACATTAACATATAAAAATTTAAAAATAACAATAAACATTAATATAACAATTAAAATAACAATTAACATCAATATATTATTAGTTTTCCAATTTTTTATAAATATAATTTTATTTGTGATAGAAAATATGATTTAATTATTTTTTTAAATTTTAAGAATGTTACAGATTCTTTGATATACTCAGGTAAATTATTATAAAAATAAGGTCCAATAAAAGCAATAGATTTTCTACCATATTCAGTATTAATATGATTTAATTTAATACATTTTCGAGTTTCATAACTATGATCAATAAAACTAAAATCATGATTAGATAAAATAGGAAATATTTTTAAAGTTTCATACATACATAAAACTGTTTGGCACTCATGTAAAGCAATAATGGGAAAAACTTAGTGGTCCAGTTTTGGATATAATTCCCTGGTTGAAAATAGATTGGGCAGTTTAAATACTGCTTTTAGGATTTTATTTTACATTACTTGTAGTTTTCTTAACCAAGTTGCAGAGGCCATATACAAGAACCGAAAAGTTTAATCTAGAATGAATATATGCAAAATAAATTATTAACAATATACAGGTAGGATCAACAAATGATAATTTTCTGAATAACTCAACAAAAGGGGCAATTTTATTACTGTTGATATCAATATGATCCTGCCATTGCATCTGAGTATCAAATGTAAGACCTAATTATTTAAAAGAGTTCACTCTTTCAATAGTAACTCCATCAACAGTTAATGTTGGAATTATGTTAATCGGTTTCTATGGTGAGTGAAATACCAAAAATTTAGTTTTTGAAATATTAAGTGAAATAACATTCGATTTAAAATATTCAAGCAGTATACCCATATCATGTTTGATATAAGTAATTATGGAGCTAGGATCTGTTGTATCATATAACAAGGCTGTGTCATCAGCAAAAATTCTAATATGACCAATTAGTGGTAATTATGCTATGTCATTAATAAAAATAAGGAACAAAAGTGGGCCCTGGAACACTACCCTGTGGAACTCCACATTTAACTGATAACATTTCACTTTGTGCCCCATTTAACATGACATACTGCTCCCGATTTAATAAATAGCTTTATAGTAGATCAAATGGAATACCACGAACCCCAGAGCAGTATAATTTAGTTAGTAATAGATCATGGTCAATGCAATCAAACGCTTTCTGAAGTGTTCCAACAATTTATTTACTATCAAAAGCGGTGAAGATCAATTGAGTCATTTCAACAAGAGCTAACTCAGTGCCTGCTCCTTTTCTAAACCCATATTAAAAAGACTAAAAGAAATTATCACAATCCAGGAAATCAATCAAGCGAGTAGCTATTATTTTCAAAATTTGAATATTTTATCAAATACCGACAAAGTAGAGATTGGTCTATAGTTATTAATTAGTGAATAATCACCACTTTTATGAATAGGAACGACTTTAGCAATTTTCAATCATCTTGGGTATATTCCAGAATGCAAACTTTCGTTAAATATATTCGACAAAAAGTCAGAAAAGAAATCAGCTCTAGCCTTAATAACAGAATTATTTATTTTATCTGGACCACCACCCTTAAAATCATTAAGCGTGCATATAATATTGTTTATTTCAGCAGGAGTTATAGACCTAAAGTATATAGATTTGCTATACCTATGAATCGCTTTATATTTATTAATATTTTTGTCAGAGTTAATAGATCAAGCTATTAAACTACCAACATTGATAAAATAATCATTAAATATATTAACAATATCATAAGGACCATTAAAAATACGTCCATTGTAGAGAATAGAATCACATTGAGCTGACTTTTGATTTTGATTTAGAAATAAGTCAATGTTTTTCCAAATATCTTTTTGATTTACCACAACAAACATTTGATTGAAGTAATGTTTCTTAGCAAAATATTTTTGTGAACTGAGAAGTTAAGAAATGCGGATTAGCTCAAATTTATAGCACTATCGTTTCTATTTTGTTCAAATCGTTTTAAAAATTTATTTTTGTGACGAATAGTTTGCCAAATATCATAAGTAATCCATGGGCATAACTTATTTTTTATTTTAATTTCAATACTTTCTGTTTTACTTTATTTTTCAACTAATTCATTATAAATTTTAATAATTTGTTCAAAAGTGATGTTAGGGTCTGGAATATTAAATTAAGTTGCAAATAGAAATTCATTAAATTTTTCATTTATTTTATCGTAGTCAATGCTTTTTTTAACATATTTCGACACAAAACTAAAATTTGAATAAACAAAATTATAATCACTGATGTTGTTACATATGGTAGAAGTAGCCACATGTTTAACATTTAAAAAACTTCATACAAAATGATCTAGAATATTGGCACTAGCAGAGCGAGTAATATTCGTATTCGTATGTATCATATCAAAACTTATAAATAGATTTTAATACTCAGTTACATGATTAAAAGTTTTATTTGTTGCAATCTCCTATTAAAATATTATCAGAGTGATGGTTACCACTCGAAAAAAATCTTCCAAAAATCAAAGAAACAGTTAATATCAGATGCAATTATAGAAGGTGGCCGATAAATTGCGCATATTTTTGTTCTTCCAAACTTAACAAGGGTGTTAACAGACTTAACAAATAAATTGAAACGGATACTTAGCATAATCTTGTTTAAGTACTATTTACTTAATATCATTCCTAATATATATAACCAGCCCACCACCAACCCTATCATCTCTATAAGAGGATATATTACAATAATTAGTAATATTATATGCTATATTATTATGACTTTGAATAAAAGTTTCCGAAATTATTAGGATATGCACATCAGATTGAAAATTATCAATAAATTCTAAACTACTATCAAATTAAACCATAATGGCCTAAAATTGACCTAGGTATATTAGTAGTTACAGTTACGCGAGATAGTTGTGGAATATTCACTCTCATTCTTTCTTTATAATTCACTACACACCATAAAGTTACTGTTACGAGAATGGCACGATGTAAAATGAATTTTTCAGTGGTGTGAATGAACTCACCTATGAACGAAAGTTGAACGAGAATAAACGATCTGAGAAATATTTGATAGCTCCAAAAACAAAAAAGCTTTACTATACTTATACGATTTGTTAAATAAGATATAGCGTTTTTTAGCTCTCTTTAAAATTATTGGCTCTCTTTTTGAAATTAGAACTGAAACATAGTTTTTCTCATATATTTCCCACCAACTGCCAATATCATCAATGACAACGTGATCAAAGTTTAATGAAGTGCAGTAGGTTAGAATTTTGAATGTGTGGAAAACTTAGCTAGGCTTGACATCAGGGATATCCTATAATCTTCTAATCTAAAAATTATGGTATAAAACATTACATTTTCACTATCTATACCTAGACACATATTATCATGCATGTAACTAGAACACAGAATATCTAGTTCATAAATTATAAATTCAATTGACAAATTTGATTTAAATTATGATAAAATATTTGGACAAGATAACAAAAACAATTATTCAAATCAAAAAATTATTATTGTTAATAGTCTCTTTTAGTTTATCGCATTATTAAATTTCCAATAATTTAAGTATTGACATGTATATTGTCAAAATTAATTTGTAAATTTATGAACTATTCGGTTGAGTAAAATTTTCGAAATTTGCATAATATCGATTATGTATATGTGTAATATCTATACACCCAATTATAATACGAAATGTATAAACGTTGCCCGATTATAATTATACGAAAATTTGTATATATTTTGAAATAAATTAGATATGCAATTTTAACCAGTCCCTTAAGGGTGGCTTGGTGATTCTTGATGACATTTCAAATTGGATTATAATTTTATACTGACATAACTAGTTTTAACGTATAGTTTGAATATATTAATTCTCATGTTAAATTATCAGTCTAGATTATGAGCTTTTATTTCGCTGCTTTCACACCGAGACAGCAAACAAGAAGAACGATCGAACGAACGAACCGTAATGTTGAATTGGCTCAAAGGCGAATGTTATAATAAAATTATAAGCATGGTACAGCAACAACGAAAATTAACATTGTTAAATATTCAATTTCATTAAATAAGATGAACGAACGAAAAGAATGAAAAAGCTCAAGCACATAACGCAACACACAATATAATCGTAGCAAACGAATAATGTACGTAATTTGTGCTAATATTCTCTCTGTACTTTCATTCGGAGTATTGAAGTTTTGCTTTTGTTAAGTTATACATTTTCATCTTACTCATATTCTGTTTCTTATATTATATTAGATTAGAACGATACTTTGTGTACTACATGTACTCTCTATATATAGTATATAATGTACAATTTACTTTAATATCTCTTATAGAAATGTATAGTAATAATACTTTTTTTTTTAAATTAAATAAAATAAATTAAGATGAATATTAAATTATTTGTTTAAAATTTGTAGCATACTCTTAACTGTGTACATAAACAGAAATTCTGGCTCTGCTATATATACGCTAGCCAGTAATTTATTTATATACTGGAATATAATTTATAAAATTTTTATTTTAAACAATGGTTTACGTTGTGCAATACAATACTCTGCCGTATATTTAAAAAAAAAAGAAGAAAAATGCCCGAAATTAAAAAGCGGAAAATTATGGAAGATACTCTGGGTAAATAATAATTTTTTATTTCGTATTATAAAAGCTCATTAAAATGATTTTTTATTTATTTAGCAATTTACTATGTATACAAAATCTGCATACCATTTCCTCATCCAAATGATTGTAAAGCTCACTGAAAACAATTAATTTTCCCATCATTGTGGAATTCATATATAGGAGTTCCTTTAATGTCCGAAATATAAAATGATTATTAGATAATCACTTAATACGAAACGAGTAGAGTTGGGCCAGAAGCGATTAAAATTCATTGATTGCGTCGTTGCCCAACGACAAAATTAGATAAGTAACTTGAAATGCATCCTCATTTCACAGAATCATCATATGCCACAATACGTGGTTCAGCAATGTACGATCCACAACTTCAAAATATAGGACTGTTATGAAGAAATTGTTGACACTATAAGAAAATGATCTTATATTATATGAAAAGGATCTTATATTATACAGTCTTTTATAAAACTAAAGAAATATTAGATAACTATGCATATTGGTTTGGCATACCAGATTGAGCTTTTTTGGAATCATAGTCCTGTTATTATGACAATCAAGGATACTACTCATATATGAATTTAACATTTGAGCACAAAATTCCTGGCAAATAAATTTAAACAAAGAAAATAAAACCGTAGTCAATAACTTATACTTTAAACTGAAATCTCAAATCAGGACAGTTAAGAATGAAACATCTAGTATATACTTGTCTTTCACAGTAACCAGAAAGATACTGAATACTCTTCATAGGTAAGGTTAGGTTGAGTGGCTGCTACAGCACAATTAGACCGGTGACGGTCCGTTGTGATACCACAGGATCTTACTCCTCTTTTTTCCCTATGAGAACCAGTTTGACCTGCTTACGTAACGTAATAACTCTCGCATATTACAGTTATCGAGATCAGAAAGGCAGTCCATTGTAAACTTACCCAAATATTCATGTCTTTTGTGTGCCAAAGCCAGGCACGAGCATAGGAGGTGGACAACCGTTTCTTCCTCCTCCTCGTCCCTAAAGCTTCTGCAAAAGTCATTTACTTCCAGACCCAGCCTTCTCGTATGTTTTCCAAGAAGGCAGTGTCCTGAGAGTATCCCCACGATCGTTTTAAGGTCACGTTTTCGTAGGGAGACAAGTGCATTTGAGCGTTTCAAATTCAGCTTTGGCCATACTTGTCTTGTACTCTACATGAGAGGGTGTTCGTCCACCTATTGTTTGCTGAGGCTTCTGTCTCTTTTTTAAGCACAGTCTTGAGTGCGTTAATGGGTCTTCTCAATTTTGCCCTTTCCGGTAGCAGTTGGAGAGTTGTACCGTGCCTCGCTAGTTCATCCACCCTGCAGTTTCTCATCATGTCTGATTGTCACGGACCCAGACTACCTGGATGTTGAAAGGCTGACTCATCTTATTTAGAGACGAGTGGCTACCCAACGCCACTCTAGACGTTAGAGAAACAGAAACCAGCGACTTGATTGCCACCTGACTGTCCACATAAATTGCGATATCAGTCAAGGATACCACATTATGTCTGAACCAGTTCAGGACCTCCTTAATCGCTATCACTTCTGCCTGGTACACACTGCAGTGATCAGGGAGGCGAACTGCTATATCTACCTCTAATTTATCAAGATTCCCTTGAGGGGCAGGTAGTTCTGAACTTTTTCTCGAAGCACAGAATCGGTGTAACATAGTCTAGATTCGCCAGTTCTTTACTCAGATATCTGACTATCGTCGGGTGTCCAGTCAGACGACATTTCCAGTGAGATATGGCTGATAGTCGAGTGGCCGCGATCGCCGCCATCTGCTTACCATAAATGTCCATGAGGAGCAGGTGAAACAAGTCCTCTAAGGCACTTGTAGGGTCCTCAGTGCCCCACTTATAAGCATGAAGGCCGTTCTTTGCACCTTCTCAATCCTTCTCTCTCAATCTCTCTCCAGCTTTAATAGCAGCTCATTGAATGCTATGTTCCAGAGCAGAGGAGACAGGACACCTCCTTGCGGGGTGCCCCTAGTTGCCCGTCTCCTGATGGTGAATTCCCCCAGCTCTGAGTTTATTATCATGCACCCAAGCAATTAATTAATTAAACCACTTATTGGGTAATCCACACCTAGTAGCGACAATTCCTCCAGAGTTGCCTCCTTCTTAACATTGTTAAAAGTGCCCTCAATGTCAAGAAACGCCACCATACAAAACTCTTGCTGTAATAATGATTTCTCAATTGTACTTACCAGGGCATGCAGAACTGTGTCCACAGACTTCCCTTTACAGTAAGCGTGCTGAGTCTGAGCCCAGTCACTAGGCCTTATTTTTGAGCGTATGTAGATATCCATCAGCCTTTCAAAGGTTTTCAATAGAAAGGACGATAGAGTTATTGGTCTTAAGTCTTTTGGGTAGCCTTGCGAGCCTTTACCCGCTTTTGGAATAAAAATCACTCTGACCTCCATCCACTCCCGCGGATTACAGACTAGCTTTAAACACCCTTTGAACAATTACCTCCACCCAGGGGAGCATAATCCTCGAATTGTTCTGAAGCTCCGTTGGAATAATACGGTCAGGACCAGCCGATTTATAGGGTTTGAACTCTTCAGTTGCCCAAAGGATTCGTTCTTTGGTTACGATTTCTTCTATGCGCAGTGAGTGTGCTTCTTGATGAGTAATAGTCCCTATCGATTCATCGAAGCTTCCTGGAAAGTAGGTTTCGATTTCAAGTTTCAAGGATTCCTTACTAGAAGCAGTCCAGGATCCATCCGGTTTAATTAAATAACTGGGACTGGTAGGATTGGAAGACAAAATCTTCCTAAATACTCTTCATAAGAAGAATCGAAGTTTGGATCGATTCAGAAAAC